>CM052714.1:63579356-63609467 GCA_028551405.1 Uromys caudimaculatus
TGAAAGGGACTAGAAGGAGTAGGAGATGTGGCCTTGCTGGAGGAAGTGTGTCACTGGGCAGGGACTGTGAGGTTTCAAAAGCTCACACAAGGCACAGTCTCTCTCTCTGTACCTAAGGATCAGGACATAGTTCTCAGCGTCTTCTCCAGCACCATGCCTGCCTGCTGCCATGCTCCCCTCCCGTGATGACAATGGACCAGCTCTCGGAAACTATAAGCAAGTCCCCAGTTAAATGCTTGCTTTTCTAAGAGTTGCCATAGTCATGGTGTCTCTTCCCAACAATAGAATGGTGAGTAAGTTATTTGACTGGCAAGGGACAGAAGTGGTGGGTAGTGTAGCAACAGCTGTCTGCCCAGAAGAGGAAGGAAACTCAGTAACTGCTCGGTGCACAAAGCTGGAGGCCACAGCTGCAGTCTGGCCAGGAAGCCCCCTGGAGAACCACAAGGATTCAGTTCAGAGAGAGAGAGAGAGAGAGAGAGAGAGACAGAGAGAGACAGAGAGAGACAGAGACAGAGACAGAGAGACAGAGAGACAGAGAGACAGAGAGAGACAGAGAGACAGAGAGAGACGGGGGGGGGGGGGGATCAGAGTGAGCTATTCCTTCCAGCCAGGCTCTTTCTTCCTGACAGTCCACTCAGCTACAAACTCATTGGAGGATTAAGCCGCTGATGAAATCAGTGTTTTCATGATCCAATCACCTTTCCATAGTATCAACAACTGGGGACAAAGTCTTCAGCAAACACATAAGCTTTTTTGGAGGACATTCCATATCCAAACCCCAAGAAGAAAGGACACAGTTCCATTTATAACAACATTCTGAAATTCTGAAACCCTCAGTTATGTTCCCTGTGCTGTCACTCTTGCTGCCGCCACTGAAGCTGCTATTATCCCTCCTCCTGTGGTGATGAGAATTGATCCCAGGGCCTGGCACAGATGGACCAGCCTGATACCATCTTAAAAGTCATCTTGTTACAAGGTCAAAACAAGCTCATTCCTTTGTGCTGTAAAACTTGGGTATGACCATGTCTTGACCTATTTTCTGGAATTTGACATGTCCCACACATGTTTGGCCAAATAAGTTTGAGTTGTTTTCCAAGTTTCCTATGTAACCAAAAACCCTTGAAAACCTCCTAGCCTTGAAGTTTTGAGATAAATATAAACCTCCACCTTCTCCTGTGTGCAATACTATTTTCTCAAGCCCTTTAGGGAGATCGCCCTATCTGATGGAAAATAAAGCTTGACTAAAAAAGTTTATTCTAGATGGCTGGAGAGATGGTTCAGCAGTTAAGAGCACAGACTACTTTTCCAGAGGTCTTGAGTTCAATTCCCAGCAACCACAAGGCAGCTCACAACCATCTGTAATGGGATTTGGTGCCCTCTTCTGGTGTTTGAAGACAGCAACAGTGTACTCATATACAGAAAGTAACTAAATAGATCTTTTTAAAAAAGAAAAAAAAAAAAGAATTTATTCTCATTTGGAGGGATTAATAGCATATACTATTCAAGTATTCTATGATTGAATCCCCACTCCTTTTCTTGTTTTTGAGACAGAGTCTCACTATGTAGCCCAGGCTGGCCTGCAGCTGACTATGTAAACCAGACTGGCCTTGAACTCATGGAGATCTGCCTGCTACTGTATCCCAATTGCTGGGATTAAAGGTGTGAGGCACCACAGCCAGGTTCCTCTTGCTTCTCATTAAGTTACTATCATCGGGCTGGAAATGCTGCTTAGTGCTCGAATGTGTTCCTAAGGAGGCACGAGCCTTGGATTTTGTCCCCAGCATTGAAGAAAAGAATAACATTACTATCCAGGAAACTCCATAAAGGAAGAAATATTAATAGAACACTTCTTCCACTTTAGCAAAGCCCACAAGAGGATTTCAGAAGTCAGAATGAGGTGGGAACTTCCCTTCAGCTTTTATGACAATTGATGAAAAAGTTACCTTATGCAGTTATATTATTTGTAACATAAGGGCAGATCTGATTGCTAATTTAACATAGGAGAAACGCGCCATAATGTGTGTTGTGTTGGTAAATCATCATGTACTTTCTGAGCTCGCTGAGGAGCTGACTCTAGAAGCAGAGTTGCCCCTCACGCACCTTGGCTCCACGTACATTTATGTGAAGTATTCTTTGAGACCCCTGGAGCGGTGGCAGAAGGAGAGAGCAACAAAACACCAGAGTGGAATAATACCATGTCCTTGAAGACAGATTTTTTTGTCATTTATCCTGTGACATGGAAAGTGCCCCAGGTCCCAAAAGGGAGGCTATAACTTCAGTTATTGGGTTCAGCTGTAGGAAGCTCATTCATTGAGGGAAAGCCCAGCTGGGAACTCCAAATGACTACTTCATCTTTCCTTGTCCGTTCCAGACTGCATGTTTGTGAACCCCTCCTTGATGAGGTCATCCCTCTGTTCTTCATTCCTTCACTTAGAAGACTCACTTGAGGAGATGCTCACTCTACCCAGGTTTTCTCTCTTTCTCTAGTGGGTTCCAACCGACTGCCGAACCAGGGCTTCCTGCAGTTGACTTCCACTGGGTGTTTTACACATATGTCCGGCACTGTTTTGGTTCCCCTCCCCTGTGCTCTTCATTCGTTTACATAGGCTTCCTCTATACGTAATGCATCCATTTAAAACCAAACGTGTGGCTATCACAGGGCAATCTCCAGTCTGTGCAGCACAAGCTCTTCCTTGGGATCTCAGAAGATCTTACACCAAGTCACAGATGAAAGTAGCTTAGTGTGGGGAAAGCTATAATCAAGAAGCTATTAAAAATTAGCAACGGACACAGGCACAGTAGAGAGGG
Source organism: Uromys caudimaculatus (assembly GCA_028551405.1). NCBI lineage: Eukaryota > Metazoa > Chordata > Mammalia > Rodentia > Muridae > Uromys > Uromys caudimaculatus. Next base: position 63,582,165 of record CM052714.1, read on the forward strand.
AGGGACATGGAAGGCTTCTGTGACAACCTCTGCTCCCCCCCTTCCTCAAAAAATCATAGCCTACACAAGGAGTTATCCAAGAGAACTAACTCTTAAAAAGTGTGATGGAGATGCTGAAGTGTAACTTTCCACGATGATGGATGGCTTCTGTTAGGGGCGCCGGAGGAAAAGGACTCAGTTCTATTTAAGCAGCAGGCCACAGAGAGTTTGACTGTGCTTCAATGAGTATATAGATAACAAAAAGACTTGTTTATTTTTATTTTCTATTTTTTATTCTTATTTTTATTTTAATGGTTTTTTTGGGGGATCACAACAGTGGGGGATGGACATAGAAGGACTGGGAAATGAGTGTGACTGGGGTGTATGATGTGAAATTCCCAGAGAATCAATAAAAATGTTATGTTGGAAAAAAGTAGAAATGAGCTAAAAATGTAACGTACAGTGTGTCTATGCAGAAAAATATATGTGAGTGAAATATTGTTCTGTTTTCACTTCTATTTCAGGAGCTGCAATATTTGCAACATGGTTTGGATAAATTAATCTTGTTAGTTTTGGAAGCTGCTCATTCAACACACCTTCCTTCACCTCTCTTTCTCAACTTAGTGAGCTGCTATGGGTGTTTGTAACAATCAAGCAGTTTCTGTGGCACTTGACCTGGATAGCACTAACAAGTACCTCATTCACTAAACTGGGAGCTAGTCCCAGAAACTCCTTAGCTCCAACCTTTTCAATGTTTTGTCTTGTGTTTTTATAATCCCTTACTGTGTGGAGGTCCTAGTCCAAGCTCTCTTCCTGAGTGTACACTGATAAGATTGACCAAATCATACTAAGGTTATCAGCTGGATGTGTAGAGATGGAAGAGTGTGAGCTTTGTGTTCCTAAGACCCTGAGCGGGGTCAATATCCAGATTTAAAAACAACAACAACCAGGTTTTAAGGAAAAAAGAAAGATATTCTCTGTAGTATTTCTTAGCTGAAATTAATAGACACTAACTCAATTTCAGCACTCAGGAGTCTGAGGTAGGAGGATCTTAAGTTCAAGACCAGCCTGGGTTTATAGAACAAGACTAATTCAAAAGAAAGAAAGAAAGAAAGAAAGAAAGAAAGAAAGAAAGAAAGAAAGAAAGAAAGAAAGAAAGAAAGGAAGGAAGGAAGGAAGGAAGGAAGGAAGGAAGGAAGGAAGGAAGGAAGAAAAGGAAGAAACAAAATGAAACAGCAAAACCACACAATAACGACAACAGGGTGAAAAGTGAAGAAAAACAGGGTTTTGCTGTGAAAATTGTTTCATATGCACAACACAAAAACGAAGTTCTAGAGTAAATCATTTTAAAGCATAGAAACTTGGGTACTATTCACAAATAATGTCTTTTTAAAAAAAAGCAAAATTGAAGATGTACCTGAAAGTCCCTGGTGGCCAGGTGTAGTGGCATGTGCCCTTAGTACCAGGACGGGAAATGCACTGGTATGTTGGTGGAGAAGCAGCTGTAGAGAAGATTTTGGATTTAACACTTGTGTTGGCTTAGACTTCCCTAATAATGAGTGCTGCTGGGCACTTCGCAGGATGCTCGGCCTGTTGGGTATAATCTTTGTAGAAATGCCTATCAAAGTCTTTTTTACATTTTGGAAACTTGGCTTTTCCGTTGTTGAATTTTGGGAAGTTGCTGTTTTGTTTCCAACTATGATATAGCTAGGTTGCTCTGGAAACCTCAAACTCCTGCTTTCAAGCGGTTCTTTTGCTGCAGCCTCTGGGCTGCTGTTGTTTAACAAAATCTCAATTGTTTGATTTTACTAATGAAGACGCGCGGGAGCCAGATGCTGGGGTAAAAACCTGCTAGCTCAGAGAGGCAGAGAAAGCACCCAGCTGACCTTCCTACTCAACGAAAGGAGTGCCTCTCTCTTCTTCTACTTCCTATGTGACTACCTGTCCTGTCCTCTTGACTCCCATTTACTTGACATGATTTTTATTCTTTTTTTTTTTCTCGAGACAGGGTTTCTCTGTATAGCCCTGGCTGTCCTGTAATTCACTCTGTAGACCAGGCTGGCCTCGAACTCAGAAATCCGCCTGCCTCTGCCTCACGAGTGCTGGGATTAAAGGTGTGCGTCACCACCGCCCAGCAACATGTTTTTGTTTTTTTTTCCTAAATAATCCTATGTTCATTTATTGTCATTTGTTTGCTTCTCTGCCTCTTGACCTATGGTTGATTTTATTTTTAATTCTGTTTAAAATAAGGCTGAGCCGAACCACAACTAGAAACAGTTTTTTCCAATAAAGAAGAGCCTAGAGAGCCGGGCAGTGGTGGAGCACGCCTTTAATCCCAGCACTCATGAGGCAGAGGCAGGTGGATTTCTAAGTTTGAGGCCAGCCTGGTCTACAGAGTGAGTTCCAGGACAGCCAGGGCTACACAGAGAAACCCTGTCTTGAAAAACCAAAAAAAAAAAAAAAAGAAGAGCCTAGAGTATTTCCAGGCATTGGTCTGCTGCCAAGGTCTTACCGTATGTCCTCAAGCCCTACATTCTTGTCAGTTGCAGTAAAATCACCTGGCCTGCATGAGCCCCATAAAAGTTAAGATGAGACTGATACCTTAGAATAATAGCCTTGAGCCTGTACCAATATCCTGTTCTCTGCCACACCCTGGACTCGAGAAGTAATCCTCAATCTATGAATTCCTTCTTTATTATCCCATGAACATACACTTATGGGTTTATCCTTTAAAAGAAGAGTGCTTGGGTCCTTTTAAGGTTGGTGTGCACTTGGGAGGCAGAGGCAGGTAGATTTCTGAGTTCAAGGCCAGCCTGGTCTACAGACTGAGTTCCAGGACAGCCAGGGCTACACAGAGAAATCCTGTCCCGAAAAAAAGAAAAAAAAAAAAAGTTTGGTGTGTCAGCTCCAGAGACTGAGTGTGACCCTAACCATTTAGAAGCATTTTCCCTAGGTGAATAAGGTTGTTTTTGGTTTACATCTGACTTCGGGAGTCCTTTCCTTATTATTGCAGGCCCCAAGACTCCAACAAACACAACCTTGGGATTCACAGTGTGATCAAATATCCTGCAACAGGCTGTAGGCTAACTAGGACTGTAGTTAGGTGTAGTTTTTTTTTTTTTTTAATATTAATTTCGTGTGTGTGTGTGTGTGTGTGTGTGTGTGTGTGTGTGTGTGTGTGTCTGCTTGCCTGTATATGTACCATGTGCACTCAGTGCCTGTGGGAGCAAAAAGGATGTGGAATTCCCTGGAACTGGGGATAAAGGTGGTTGTGAGTTGCCCATTGTGGATGCTGGGAGCAGATCTCAGATCCCTCTGCAAGACCAGCAAGTGCTCTTAACCACTGAGCTGTCTTTCCAGGCCCTGAAACTAGCATTTTAAAAGCTGTGATATCTATGATTTTGCAGCTTGCCTCAAACAGCTTTTCATACCACGCTTTGTCTCATTTCTCATATCTATGGTCTTATCACATGAGCAAATTTCTCTTTCTTGGGCTTAGGTACTTCGGTGCTTTAGCAGTGTGCCTTCCTAACCTTTATCTTTAATCAAGCTATCCTGTTTCCATAACACCTTTACCAAAACAAAAACATTCAACATAAACTTTTTGTAAAATTGTTTGTGTGTATGTGGGCATACTCCCCCACAGAATGAAGGTGAAGGTCAGATCACAACCTCGGGTGTTAGCCTTCAAACGTCCCCTCATTTGGGACAGGGTCTCTTTGATATTTTTCTGCTGCATATGTGAGGTCATCTGGTCTGGGAACTTCCAGATATTCTCCAGACTCTGCCTCTCATCTGCCTGGGTATTAGGAATTGAACTCAGGCCCTCGGGAAGAGCAGAGCACACCCTGAACTGACGGGGCGTCTCTCCACTCCTCTCCTCTCCCTCATTTCATTAATGCAGTATGGCTCTTTCCATAGCCTTCAATATTTTTATATATCTTCATATTTTCAAGACTGCTACATTGTTTTAATGATCTTACGTGTCTTGTTTGTCACACTAGACTTTTTTAGTTCCTTGAGATTAATTAATTTTGTTTCTTTTTGGCAGAACAGAAAGCCAATTCTAGGGACTCAGACATGTGGACAAGCACTCTGTCACTGAGATATACTCCTACCTGTATTCAAACATGGTGCGAGTTTGGGAACTATTTGTAAAAGAAGAAACATCTAAAAAAAAAATCTTTTTGAACTTAATTTTTATTCATTTATGCTTCTTAGGACACATAAACATATCATTTTATATTTTTATGGCCATATGCAAAAGTAAGTATTTTAAAAATAAAACATCTATAGGAATGCATAATACAGAATACTTCAAATTAGGTACTATACTTAAAATAAAGACACTAAACAGTGTCTCATGGGATCAAATTTTCAGTTAGAATTGTAACTTCACATAATTAGGAGGCAGTCTGGGAACTGGTTCAGTCCTTCACATCCATGAATATATCACAGTAGGACTTAACACTTTAAACCAATGTAGCTATTCAAATTACTTTTTTTAAAATTTATTTTTCTTCTCCTTCTTCTTCTTCTCCTTCTTTTTTTTGGTTTTTCGAGACAGGGTTTCTCTGTGTAGCTCTGGCTGGCCTGGAACTCACTCTGTAGACCAGGCTGGCCTCAAACTCAGAAATCCACCTGCCTCTGCCTCCCAAGTGCTGGGATTAAAGGCGTGCGCCACCACTGCCCAGTTTTAAACTTTATTTTTAATATGTATATGTGTGTGCCTGTTGTGTATGTGTACATGTGTGCAGGTGCCTATAGAGGTCAAAGGAGTCTGTCTCCTGGATCTGGAGTTACAGGTGGTTGTGGGCCCCACAATGCGGGCTCCAGGAATCAAACTTTGGTCCTATAGAAGAGCAATACATGTTCTTGACTTTTGAGTGAGCTCTCTAATCCCAAGCAAGCAAACAAAACCTTTTTTAAAAAATCAGGTTTATTTATTCTATTTTACAAGTGTGAGTGCTTTGCCTACAAGGTATAGACCTACATGGGTGTCTGGTACCTGAAGAAGTCAGAAGAGGGCATTGGACCCCCAGGAACAGATGTTGCTAGAGGCTGTTAACCCCAACATGAGTGCTAGGGACCACGCTTGGGTACTTTGAGAGCAGCCCGTGCTCTGAACTACTGAGACATTTCTCTAGACATTTTTTTTTTGTTGTTGTTAAAAGACAGGGTCTGTCAACACGGTTGTAGTAGAATTCACTATGTAGACCAGGCTGGACTTTCACAGAAACCTGTCTCCCTGAGTGCTGTGATTAGCTAAGAATCTCACTATTTTGGGAGGGCGTGTCTGAACTCCGGAGTTAAGAGTGTGACTCTCATGCCTCTGTTTCCCTTGTGTATGTGTATGCCAGAGTGCAACTTTTGGGCGTTCCTTTTTGACTTCCAACATGGGGGTCCTGGGAATGAATTCAGGTCGTTAAGTTGGTGGCAAGCACTTTGACTCACTGACCCATATCACTGGCCCTCAACTAATTTTTTAAAAAATAAATTAAGCCGGGCAGTGGTGGTGCACGCCTTTAATCCCAGCACTTGGGAGGCAGAGGCAGGTGGATTTCTGAGTTCGAGGCCAGCCTGGTCTACAGAGTGAGTTTCAGGCCAGCCAGAGCTACACAGAGAAACCCTGTCTTGAAAAACCAAAAAACAACAACAACAACAAAAAATTCTTTAAGGAATATGTGAAAAAATGTACATGTCTACGTGACCATATAGGATATATACTATAATATTTATACCAAGTTAAATGCATCAATTTTAAAGAAGATATTTAAATATTTTTAATAATTGTTCTTTAATGAGTATTAATGTTTTGGGTACATATTTTGGGTATGTCTATGCATCACATGTGTGCCTGGTAACTAAGGAAGCAGGAAGAGGGTGTTAGGTCTCATAGGACTGGAGTTACAGACATTGTGAGCCACCATGTGGGTGTTGGGAATTGAACCTGGGTCTTTTGGAAGAGCAGTCAGTGCGCTAAACCAGAGCTCTCTATCCTCTTGAATTATTTGTCATTAAAACATCACACTTTCCTGCCGGGCACGCATGCCCGCCGGGGCGCCTCCAGCAGAGGCCAAGGAGGAGGCAAGGCGGGCAGCGGCCCCAGAAGAGCACCTGCGGTGCGGCCTGCAGGGGCACGATGTCGCCACCTGTGCAGGCCTGAGGAGCGCCTGCCGCCGGGTGGGCGGACCGAGAGGATTTGAGACATGTGGATTTGTGATATGAATTCATTTGAAAAGCCACTTTGCGGATATGACTGTGATTTGAAACCAGATTGGAATAATTTTCATGATATTTGCATATATATATTTTACATATGATTAAAGTGCCATGAGAAAATTTGCATATTGCAAAGTAGTTCTAGCCACCTCCTTGGTTTGGGTACTCTTGGATATGTTCCTGCTGCTTTACTTCAATGAATGCAACAAATGTGAAGAGAAGAAAGACAGAGGCCTTCCTGCTGCAGACATTCTAGAGCCAGTGCAGAAGCCTCACCAAGGTCCTGGAGAAATGGGGAAACCAGTCGTCATTCCTAAAGAGGATCAGGAAAAGATGAAAGAGATGTTTAAAATCAATCAGTTCAACTTAATGGCACGTGAGATGATTGCACTCAACAGATCCTTACCAGATGTGAGATTAGAAGGTGTAAAACATCTATCCAGATAACCTTCCTACAGTAAGCGTGGTGATTGTCTTCTACAAGGAGGCATGGAACACATTAAACCACGACACACGATAAAGAGATTGTTCTTGTAGATGATGCCAGTGAAAGAGACTTTTTCTCTTTCGAATGGAACAACGCTCGGGGTTGATCAGGGCTAGATTAAAAGGAGCTGCTGTGTCCAAAAGCCAAGTGATCTCCTTCTTAGATGCTCACTGTGAGTGTACAGCAGGGTGCTGGGGCCTCTGTTAGCCCAGATCAAACATGACAGGAGAACAGTGGTGTGTCCTATCATCCATGTGACCAGTGATGATACTTTCCAGTACACGGCGGGCTCTGACATGACCTATGGTGGATTCAACTGGAAGCTCAATTTTCGTTGGTATCCTGTTCCCCAACAAGAAATGGACAGAAGGAAAGGTGTCAGGACTCTTCCAGTCAGAACACCTACAATAGCCGGAGGCCTTTTTTCAATAGACAGAGATTACTTTCAGGAAATTGGAACATATGATGCTGGAATGGATATTTGGGGAGGAGAAAACCTAGAAATTTCCTTTAGGATTTGGCAGTGTGGAGGAACTTTGAAAATAGTGACATGCTCCCATGTTGGTCATGTGTTTCAGAAGGCTACACCTTACATATTTCCAGGAGGGACAGGGCAGGTTATCAATAAGAATAACTATCGGCTTGCAGAAGTGTGGATGGATGAATTCAAGAATTTCTTCTATATAATTTCTCCAGGTAGATCATGGAGATATGTCATCAAGACTTGGTCTGAGACATAAATTCCAATGCAAACCTTTCTCTTGGTACCAAGAGAATATTTATCCCGATTCTCAATTCCTTGTCACTATTTCTCATTGGAAATGTGGAAACAAATCAATGTCTAGATAACATGGCTAGAAGAGAGAATGAAAAGGTTGGAATTTTTAATTGTCATGGTATGGGAGGTAATCAGGTTCTCTCTTACACTCCCAACAAGGAAATTAGAACAGGCAACCTTTGTTTGGATGTTTCCAAATTTAATGGCCCAGTTACCATGCTCAAATGCCACCGCCTAAAAGGCAACCAGCTCTGGGAGTATGACCCAGTGAAGTTGACCCTGCAGCACGTGAACAGTAATCAGGGCCTGGATAAATCCACCGAAGAGGACAGTCCAGCATTAGAGACTGCACTGGAAACCGGTCCCAGCAGTGGCTTCTTTGAAGTGTCACCCTTCCAGAAATATTCTGAGACCAAGTTTACAACAACAAAGAAAGAAGGAAGGATTGACTTGGCCACCTCAGCATACATTTCTGCAACATTCTTATGTAGCAAAAAAGGAAGCGTGTTTTATCAGCCATTAAAACTCAGACTCCTCTAGCTTTCCACTTGCTGTGAACCAGCCTTCCTGTCCCAGGACATGAGACTGCAAAGTAGTGAGACTGTGCACACTGATGTTTACAAGACTGGAAGAGTCTTCATCAAGAACAGTGGCTAAGCCTTCGGATCCCAAATCCGGGCACATAAGTGCTCTCGGGATAGACGCACGTTCTACAGCTTGCGTGCTCGTCAGCCATTTCTGCTGAATGTGCCTTGTGAAGAAGAGATTTCCTGATTAGAATCAGTAGCTGGAATATTAAATAATGATAGAAAAGTAAGTGAAGCTGGGCAGTGGTGGCACATGCCTTTAATCCCAGCACTCGGGAGGCAGAGGCAGGCGGATTTCTGAGTTTGAGGCCAGCCTGGTCTACAGAGTGAGTTCCAGGACAGCCAGGGCTACACAGAGAAACCCTGTCTCGAAAAACCAAAAAAAAAAAAAAAAAAAAAAAAAAAAAAAAAGAAAAGAAAAAGAAAAGTGGAAAAGAACTGGAACCAGGTTCAGAATCATGAAAACTTTTTTACAACAGTAACAATTATGTTAAACAGGGTTTAAAGGAAATTAAAAAGAAAAAAAAACCCCATCACACTTTCTTCTAGTTTTTTTGAAACATACCACATACACATCTAGTTATTCCACTATATCACACCAGAGCTTCTTACTCCTATCTACTTATAACTTAGTACCATGAGTTAAATTCCCACACTTTTCTTCTACTTCCTGCTCCATGACTTGGTAATTATCCTACTTGCAACTTCTCTCAAATAAGTAATAGGCAGCTGTACTAGTTTGGGTTACTGTTGCAGTGATGAAACACCATAACGAAAGCAACCTGGAGAAGAAAGCTTATTCCGCTCACTCTTCCACATCACTGTTCATCATCAATGAAAGCCAGGACAGGAACTCAAATTGCAAGAGCCTGGAGGCAGGAGCTGACGCAAAGGCCATGGAGGAGTGCTGCTTCCTGGCTTGCACAACCTGCTTTCTTACAGAATCCAGGCTCACCAGCTCAGGGCTGGTGCCACTCACAGTGGGCTGGGTCCTCCCACATCAATCACTTAATTTAAAACAATGCTCTACAGGCTTGCTAAGAGTCTGATCTCATGGAAGCGTTTTCTCAATTGGGGTTCCCTCCTCACGGGTAACTGACTCTAGCCTATGTTAAGTTGACATAAGATTATGCCAGCCTCGTTTAGTTTCTGTGATTGGACCAGACCCTGCCCCTTTAGGATGGTATGCCCATAAACTACTCTCAACCTCTGAGGCCAAGATTTTTTATATCCCATACATGGGAGCACGCAATGCTTGTCTTCCTGTGCTTGACTTACTTTGTTTAGCATAATCACCGGTTCCAGTCATACTGTCAGGACTGACAGGACCTGTGACCACCTAAGTGCTTAGTGGCTAAGAGTATTTGCTGCCAAGCCTGACAGACGACCACCTGAATTCAATCCCCAGACCTCCCATGGTGGAAAGAAAGGGCTAATTCTGTAAACCGTTCTCTGACCTAAGCATTTGTGCCATGCACCCCCTCCACCCCCTATACATACAAATAAAATAAAAATAAGGAACGGCATGATCTCATTTTTCGTAAGGCTCACCAGTTTCCTACGTATACATACCACATTTTAAAAATCCATTTATCAGGGCTGGCGATATTCCAGAGGTCCTGAGTTCAATTCCCAGCAACCACATGCTGGCTCACAACCATCTGTAATGGGTTCCTATTCTGGTGTGTCTGAAGATGGCTTACAGTGTACTCACATATATAAAATAAACAGATCTTTAAAAAATTACTCGACTAGCCTCAGTTTCCTTTATCCTTATGCTATTGCACAAGCGGAAATTCATAAACCAAACAATAAAATTCAGGGCAATCACTGGCAAAACGTGCTGTCATTAGTACCTAAAGATCTACAGAACCAGTAGGGTAGCTCATTACATAAGTCTAATTAACAGCTGTCAAAATCAAGTATTGAAAATAAACACCCAACATTTTTTCATGGATATGCATACCTGAGTATACGCGGACTCAGAAACACCCAAGTTCAAGAAAAGAGCAGGTGAGGCAAAAGAACACTGAAAAGGTTCTCATGTTCAGAGAGTTAGAAAACTTGTGTCTTCCTTTTACATGATTAGGACAAGTTTCATTTATAGCAGGTTTTATGATTTGATTGACACTTCGCTTGCTAACTCATTACATTTTAGGGCCTTGGGCAAGTCAATTACCATTTCCTCATTTATAAACACCTTACAGTGCTTTTGAAATAGATCATACGTTTGCCAAACATCACATATGGAGGTGGTGAGGCACTTGGGAGCGGTTCTCTTTTGATATCAGCGCTTAATTTCCTCCAGTGCGTTTTATCTTTTGGATTAATCGATCAGTGAGTCCAGAATTTTTTCTGGGGTACTTTTGAGTACATGCCGCATGAGCTCTGAAAGAACTCTTTAGGCGACACTGTCCGCAACAACCAGGTGAACCTGCTATCAGGGTACATGCCTGCCAGAGGAACTACGGAGAATCGTTTTTTTTTTTTTTTTTTTTTTGGTTTTTCAAGACAGGGTTTCTCTGTGGAGCCCTGGCTGTCCTGGAACTCACTCTGTAGACCAGGCTGGGATTAAAGGTGTGCACCACCACTGCCCTGCACGGAGATTCCTTTTTGCTCGAAGCTTAAGAAGCACGTCGAAGATCCCCTAAACAATCCGGAAGAAAGGAACTTCCGCCACACACAGGGAGGGTGGGCTACACCGCGAAACCGAACCGGAACAGGAGGGAATGACGCCAGCCTACAGAGGAAGCTATCCGGAAGCGCCTGGGGACTACATTTCCCATAAGCCCGCGGGGCATGGTGAGGGGTAGGCGTCGAGACAAAACTGGACAGGCCTTGCCCGTCATTTGGCTATATCAAGGTAAATGCCGACACCGCAGCTCCGAGGGAAGAGTGACTTATATTTCGCAACTAGATTTGTACGAGTACTCTTCCCAACCATCCTAAACCGACAAAAATGACGCTCCCAACGGGGCGTCCTTGATATTTCCGGGCCACGGCACTCCACGCCTTCCGGCGAGCTTTCTCAGTGCCTAGGCATTGCGTACTGCACCGACTTTCTTCATCCCTAGCCTCCAGCGGGGCTGGAGGTGGGCTGTGCCTTGGGCGTGAAGAGTGGGTAGTGGAGTTGAGCAGCGGGCCGCCACCGCTCATCTTTGCTCGCTCCGCGGCCGCCCTTGGCGCCAGACTGTGAAAGCTGTCCCAGACTTGGAGGCCAAGGCTAAGCCCTTCCATCCTTGCCCTTAATCCTCCTTTCTACCCTTTAACGTGGTATAAATCCACAGGAGAGGCCAAGTGACTTCTCCTAGGTCACAGAGATTGCCAAAAAGGAAGTTTTGAAGCCAACTTTTTATGATTCAGTCCCTTCCATAGTTTAACCCCGAGGCTAGGCGTTGAGGTCCACCGACTCCTGTGGTTTTCTTTGTTTGTTTGTTTGTTTTTGTTTTTGTTTTTTTTTTCTTTAAACACTGGCGGTATCCAGGAGTCACCTTTGGGATTTGGCATAGAATCCTAGCGCGTCATCAGCCTCGCTATCCTCAGCCCGAACATAAACAAGCACCAGGTTCTCCGCAGACCGACCCCAGCCGAAACGCCTCGCAGCCTCTTTCCCCTCTTGTGAGAACGCGCAGCCGGTGCACGTCACCGCGGCGGAGCGGGTGGGTGGGGTTTGCTGCACGGCGGCGGTGGCGGCGGAGGCTAGTGGGTCCTCGGGTGACTCCGGGGCGGGGCTGTGGGGAGGGTGCCCACCGACTGCAGGACTTCTCAGGAATGGGGGGTGTGGCTGGTCGGCCAGCATCTTCCGGGTGGGAGAAAGGGTCCGCTACTGGCGGCGCAATCTCCAAGGCCTGCTGCTAGAGATGCTCTTCCTCTCGGTGAGTTGTTTGGCTGTTTTTGTTGGCTGGGACTTACTCTTAGACACGCCCCACGAAGGAGTAGGAACCAGGCCACCTTGGTCGGTGTGGCCTTGATTGGACAGGCAAAGGGGAATTGACCAGCTATGCTCCAGTCAATAATCCGCGGCTGCGCTCGGTGTTCAGTTTCATGCAGGCTCTTGGGAAAGCTGGTGCTGCTGCTGCTGTGTGATTCCCGCGGACAGACCTTGGGACCGGGGCCAGCGCTGGCAGCAGGAGATGGCGGACACACGATCAGTGTATGAAACCAGGTTTGAGGCGGCCGTGAAGGTGATCCAAAGTTTGCCGAAAAATGGTACGTGCAGTGGGCTCTCGGTAAAACACCTTTCAGCTGGGTCTAGTCTACCTTATTTAGCGCCCCCTCTCATTCTGTCATTAAAAGGAATGTAATTGAAAGAATGGATTGAATGCTAATTAATTACCCGCTGATTTTTGAGGCCAAAAATTATTATCTAGGTTTTAAGTAGTTTATATTCTTGAGATTAAGTCTTGTCACCTAATGATTGTGGATTTGAGTAAGTTAAAAAACAAAAACAAAAGCTGGGGAGAGATGTCTGGTGATACCTAACTGAAAAGTGTGATAATCCAAACCTTCAGAAACTTTTGATATGAAGCAAAAGGAAAGAGCAACTATATTCACTTTTTATTTTTTGGTTTTTCGAGACAGGGTTTCTCTGTGTAGCCCTGGCTGTCCTGGAACTCACGCTGTAGACCAGGCTGGCCTCGAACTCAAAAATCCGCCTGCCTCTGCCTCCCAAGCACTGGGATTAAAGGCGTGCGCCACCACTGCTCGGCAACTATATTCACTTGTAAAATGATTATTTTGACTATGATGTGTCAAGTACGGTTTTCTTTGTGTGTGTCCTGGCAACAACTTGTAAAACTTTTTGTAATTTTTGTCTGACCAGTGTTAAGGAATTTTTTCAATCATTAAATTTCTTCTTTCAGTGTTCTAAGTAGAGAAGCTTGGGAAGGGAGACTTTTACTTTGAAAATTTATATCCATTTGCACTGTGATTTACTTTTCATAATAAGTTAGATTAAAATTATCTTAAGCATTTTTATTGTGTGCGCTAGATTTGTAGGCCAAGTCCTATATAACATTGCTATATTACTATGGTATTTAATGTCTTCCCACTTTTCATGTATCATCCTTTGGCTAAGTAGTGAATAGTCAACATAGTTCATTTCCGTAGATTTTCAGGCATAGTTTTGGAAGCTTGTATGGCATGTGTTACCATGTACAAAGCCCTGAGTTAGTTCCTGCGCCCCTTCAAAAACAGTGGCACATGGCATAGGCTGTGATCCCAGCTTCTTTGGAAGATCAAGAGGGCTGGAGTTATGGCTTGGGAGGGGAGCACTTGCCTACTATGTAGACGCTCTAGGCGCAATGGTATTTTATATGTTTCACTTTGTATTGGAGGAGGACACAAGGAAGACTAGAGTGTAAGTCCAAATAAGCCAAATGAAGGAAGGAATAATAAGACCAGTGTGGCAATTTGTGCCTTTAATCTCAGCACTCCACAGGCAAAGGCAGTCGGATCTTTATGAGCTCAAGGCCAGTCTGATCTGGATAATGAGAACCTGTCTCAAAAAACAAAAAAAAAAGGAAATAATATTGGAATTCAATTAGACTTTTTTTTTTTCTTTTTTTTTTTGGTATTTTCGAGACAGGGTTTCTCTGTGTAGTCCTTGCTGTCCTGTAACTCACTCTGTAAACCAGGCTGGCCTCGAACTCAGAAATCCGCCTGCCTCTGCCTCCCGAGTGCTGGGATCAAAGGCATGCGCCACCACCGCCGGACAATTAGACATTTATTAAAAAATTGTTTTAAATTTTATTTACATTGGTGTTCTGCCTCCATGTATGTCTATGTGAGCATGTCAAATTCCCCTGGAAATGGAGTTACAGTTACGATTGTGAACTGCCGTATGGGTGCTGGGATCCGAACCCGGATCCTTTGGAAGAGTGGCTAGTGCTCTTAGCCCCTGAACCACCTCTCTAGCTCCAGATAATAAGATTTTTAAATGTTTAATTAAGAATATTTATAGGAAAGTATGATTTCAGAGTTTTATGTAAGTAGTATGTTCACTTTTCTAGGTCATGAATTTTATAGGTCTTTGAAAATTGATAAGCTAGACCTGCTCTTTCTATTCTTCCTACTTCATTATTTTACATTCTACTTATTTTTTTTTAAGATTTATTTATTTATTTTGTGTATACGAGCACACTGTAGCTGTCTTCAGACACACCAGAAGAAAGCATTGGATCTCATTACAGATAGTTGTGAGCCACCGTGTGGTTGCTGGGAATTGAACTCAGGACCTCCGGAAGAGCAGCAAGTGCTCTTAACCTCTGAGCCATTTCTCCAGCCCTACATTCTACTTTTTAAGAAACCCATATATAATGGATTGCAAGCTAGCCAGTTTGGGCTACAAAGCAAGATCCAATTTTTTTTTTTTTTTTTTAAAGTATTGAGAAATTAAGATAAACTTGTTAAATGGCCCTTGCAACAGTTGTGGTGTGCTCAATGATAGAGGTTGCCTGGGACCTTAGGTTTAATCTTCAAAGAAGAAAGGGTAGAGGGCAGGCATGCCTGGATGCCAGAGTAGGTACTTAGCTGGCACGAAGCCACCAATAATAGATAACTACCTTATTCCCAGGAAAAGGACAAAAAGGCACTGGGGTTAGATAACATGTAATCTGTCCCTAAAGCTAACTGATATATTTGAACAACATTTGGTACAATGAAGTTAAATATTTTTGTAGGTTTTTTTGTTTGTTTGTTTATTTTTCTTTGTTTTTGAGACAAAAACTTGCTATGAAGCTCAATTTGGCCTCAAATTTGGGAGATTCTCTTGCTCCTGCTTCTGAAGTACTAAGATTATATATGCTCTACCGTGCATGGCTTATACTACTTTATTTGATTGCTTGTTTATTTGTATTTCTGTATTTATTGGCAGTACTGGGGGTTGACCCTTAGGCCTTCAACATCCTAAGCAAGCACTCTACCATTGTGCTGTCTTTCCAGAGTTGTTTTAAATTATTTGGTTGGCTTTTAGTTATTTTGCAATGAGCTCTTGAAGCTTTTGTTATTTATTGCTTAACTTTTATTTATAGTCTAAAATATTGAGGGGTGAGGGAGATGGTCCCTTGGTTAAGAGTCTTGCTGCTTTTTTGGAGGACCCAAGTTTGTTTCCCAGCGCCCATCCTACCTATAACTTCAGCTCTGGGGGATGCAGTGCCTTCTTCTGGCTTCCACCAGTACTGATATGCACATGGATACACACAGGTCCATAAATAAAAATAAAATTACAAACAAATCTAAGTTAATTAATGTAAGGATTGATAGAATCTTAGTTATTAGACATGTAAATTTAAACACATCTATTGCATATGTCACAGGAACATCTTTAGGACAGAAGTAATGCTGTCTTACACTTAGTATATTTAATATAGATTCTCAGTTTTTGTTTATATACACTGTAATATGTGCATTTACCTAAGCCAATAAACTGTAAATTTCGTTAGCTTACTGAAGGTATGAGATGAAATTGTTTAATTAAAGTGTTTATTACATTTACTGTGTGTGTGTGTTGTATGTATCACTTGTGGGGTTACAGGACAACCTCCAGGAGTTAATTGTCTCTTTCCATGGTGTCTTGGTTACAAGTGCCTTAGATGTGCTGAGCTGTCTCACCCACCCCCCTTTTACAGTTTTTGAATTTTTAAATTTAAATTTGTGCTATTAACTCATTCTAACTGTGGTTTTTCTATTTTTATTCTTTGCTATATAAAGAATAACTATCTCGTTGGAATACTATATCTAGGCAAAAAATCCTAAATGTTGATATATTACATAGGTAGTTATTACGGTGATTTTGGAATTAATTATACACTCTTGGCCAAACCTGAACTACTAGTTTTCAATTTGACTATGTTGTAATTTCTAGTTAAAAAAAACCTATTAGCTTTTGATTACTGCATGTAATACTTGCTATATAATCTATTATCTTGAAACTATCATTATAGTTATTGGTTTTATAACAATTTTTGCTTTTGAAAAGTATTAAGCACTAGGATAAAGAATGGCTCAGCAGTTAAGAGTGGTTACTGCTCTTCCAGAGGACCTGAGTTCAGTTCCTAGCACTCACATCAGGCAGCTCACAAATTCCTCGGACTCTAGCTTCCGCAGGCACCTGCACGCCCATGCAGATACACACAGACTTAGGGTTGTACTGCTGTGAAGAGACACCATGACCAAGGCAACTCTTATAAAGGACAACATTTATTTGGGGCTGTCTTACAGTTTCAGAGGTTTTGCCCATTTTCGTCGTGGTGGCATGCAGGGAGACGTGCTAGAGAAGAAGCTGAGAATTCTACATCTTGATCCACAGGCAGCAGAAGCCACTGAGTGCCACACTGGCATAGCTTGAGCATATAATACCTCAAAGCCTGCCTCCACAGTGACACACTTCCTCCAACAAGGCCACACCTACTCCATCAAGGTCACACCTGCTAATAATACCACCCCTATAGGCCAAGTATTCAAACACACGAGTCTGTGGGGCCATTCCTATTCAAACCACCACACACACTTACACATAATTAAAAAAACAAAACCAAGTTTTAAACAGAAAAAGGGAAAATGAAGTAATAATCTCCATACCTATCTACTGTCCAGAAACATCACCTCTTAACATTTTAATGCATGTTGTGTTGCACTTGGCAGGAGATAGAGTGTTGCTCAGTCTCAGTAGTCTGTGGTGGCCTGGAACATACTGTGTATCCCTAATGATCACCCCATGATGGCTGTCTACCTGTAATCCTCTTGTTTCTGTTTCTTATGTGCTGAGATTACAGATGGGAAATCTCACTTGGTATACTGTATTATTTACACATGCACACACACTTATTTAGGTGTAAGTGTATATCGTGTTTTTTTTTTTTTTTTTTTTTTTTAAACGTGTGTGAATGTTCTGCATGCTTGTGTCCTTTTATGTGTCTCGTGCCCGTGGCAGCTGGAAGAGGTTATCAGATACCCTGGAGACGGAGTTATAGATGGTTGTGGGTGTTGTCACATGGGTGTTGGGAACCAAACCTGTGCAAGAGCAGCCAGTGCTCTCAACTACTGGACCATCTCTTTAGCCTCTGTTTACAGTCTTCTTTCCCCCATTTAATAGCAGGTCATGAAACTTATGCCTTTATTTATATTTTTCTGCAATATAGTTTTTAGAACTGTAATGAACAATTAGTCTTTTAATAGGTATAATTATTTAAAATATTAATATTTAAATTTATGGCTTTTATTGAATATTGTAACTTACAGTACTTGCCTATATAATTTAAGAGTTTTAAATATAAAATGTTAGCTGGGTGGTGGTGGTGCATGCCTTTAATCCCAGCACTTGGGAAGCAGAGGCAGGGGGATTTCTGAATTTGAGGCCAGCCTGGTCTACAAATCGAGTTCCAGGACAGCCAGGGCTACACAGAGAAACCCTGTCTCAGAAATCAGAACAAACAAACAACAACTAAAAAGATATGATATTAGAAACATAAGACACCAAATATATTAAAATGTATAATAACTTATTATGGAAAGTAAAGCTCCCGTTGGAATCTGAATAGTCCATGTGAAAAAGCTACATGGTTACATTGGCTATTAAATATCAATGTCTTGGCCAAATTTCAAGTTTTCATCACATAAAGGACTCTGGGAGAGCTAGTTAGTTTGGACATGTTAACTTCTTCCTTTCTTTCATTTTTTTGTGTTTTTTTTTTTCCCGCTTTTTTTTTTTTTTTTTTTGAGACAAGTTTTCCCTGTGTAGCCTTGGCTGTTCTGGAACTCACTCTGTAGACCAACCAGGTTGCCTCAAACTCAGATCCACGTGCTTCTGCCTCCAGATAGCTGGGATTAAAGGTTTGCACCACTGCCTGACCACCATTAATTTCTTTGAAAACAGTTCTTCACATATATATTTTTTTAATGTAACACTTGCTGGTTATTTCAGTTACATCCTTAAAATGGTTGCTATTTTTTTTTTAAGTTGAACTGATACTATTCTTAAAAGTTTGAACTTCCAGAACTTTTTGAAATCAAAGGAGCCAAGGTGTGGTAGTTTCTGCTTTCACTCCCCACTCAGGAAGCTGATGCAGGAACATTGCTGTGAATCTGAAGCCAGTTTGGGTTGCATAGCAGGTCCCCGCATGCCTAAGCTACAGCGTTTACTGTATCTGCATAACCAGAAAATCACTAAGTGTGTGTGGCTAAGCTAATACAGGGCTTTATGTTATAAGTGATGGTCCTAAGTGATCTGTATTTAATGTGTGTTTCCCACAGGGTCATTCCAACCAACAAATGAAATGATGCTTAAGTTCTATAGCTTCTACAAACAGGCAACTGAAGGACCCTGTAAACTTTCCAGGCCTGGATTCTGGGATCCTATTGGAAGATATAAATGGTAATTTCATTTATAGAGCTAAGAAAGACTTTTCATTTAAATGAATTAATTATACAGCTGTCACTCATGTGTTTTGTGCATAAAGCATCCTAGGTATTCCTCACAATTTTACTTTTAAAGTGTCCTTAATATACTTTTACATAATTAGGAAAATCTTGGGGAAGATAGGAAAACACCAAAATGCCAGGAGTAGGTACTTTACAGATAAAAAACTAAGAAAATGTTTGTACTTAGTTTTCCTTTTCTTTCATAGAGGTTTCTTCCTCTACTCCCAGATTAATCCCTCACGTTAAATGAACAAGTTTGCTGTTGGTAGTACACCTCAGTAATTCTAGCAGTCTGAGGTAGAGGCAGAAGAACCGAAATTCAAGGCCAGCTTTGGCTACGTAGTGAGTATAAGGTCAAAAGAAAAAGAAAAAACAAAAACAAACAATAAAAACCCAAACCAACTTTTTCTTACCTCTTTGAACTGCGAAAGGAAATAGTGACTTTTGTTTGTCAAGCAAATTGTTTGCTTTGAGACTTTAAGGTAATGTGTAACAAGGTATGACCCAGGGACTGCAGCATTAGCTTTGGTCTAAGGTGACCTCTGGCCCTTGAGAAGAATGTCGATTGTTAATGTTGGATCTGATAGAGTCATGAAATATCTAGATGCTCTTCTGTTTTCTAAATTGACTAATACTTGTGAACAGCTTGATATGTGGAAATACTAGTGAAGATTTACAAATATCTGACAAAGGTTAATTTTAGACTATACTTTATCAATAGAGTATGGTGATTAGTGCATTGTGTTTTCAAACAATTAAACCATTAGAGTCACAGATGAGGAAATCATTTCTTTCCCTAGATTTGACTTTTGGCAGAGTTAACTACTTCCAAGAAAAAGGTATCAAGACAGGATTTGTGGGTTTTTTTTTTTTTTTTTTTTCGAGACAGGGTTTCTCTGTGTAGCCCTGGCTGTCCTGGAACTCACTCTGTAGACCAGGCTGGCCTTGAACTGGATTTGTGTTTTTTTGAGGCAGTTTCATCCTTAAACTCACATGTAGCTGAGGATGGCCTTGAACTTCTGCTCTCCCTCTCTGATGTCCCAGATTTGGGGTTACAGGCAAGATTACAAGCATGAACTACAGTTGCTAATTTATTCCATGCTTGGGATTGAGCCCAGGGTGGTGTGCATGCTAGGCAAGTACTTTTACTACCAGAACTATACCTCCTTAGTCCTGGTCCACCCTTAGTTCTAGGATATAAATTGGTTGCATATTTAAATTAATGGGGGAATTTTAACCAAAATGTTTTCTTGTTTACAACATGGCTTTCAGAGTTCTTATAATCTTCTAAACTATTCATTATTGTTACTATTCTTTATAATGACATAAAACCTTTTTTTGAGGCTGGAGAGATGGTTCAGTGGTTAAGAGTACTTGGCACTCTTGCAGAGGTCTTGGGTTTGGTTCCTGGCACCCACACTTAAGATGTCTTACAACTGCGTCGGACTCTACATATATGTTGATGGGTTAATGATGGGACCCCTGGAATAGCTGTCAGTGTGCTCTTAACCGCTGAACCATGGTGCCAGCCCTAAAATTCTATTTTTTTAATATTTTCAAAACTGACTATACAAGGTTCCATACAACCATTTGCTGCATGTATGTAATGTCCTCTCAGCACACGCCTCCCATACTCTGCTACGGTCCCCTCGCTCCCTTTCATTCGTCCCCCGTTCCTCATTTCACTGACCTGTGATAGCATCAGCACAGACAGGAGCTTCTGTTCAAGCTTGGGGTCTGTAAAGGAGATACAGCCAGATGCTGGTCTTTCTGGGAGCTATCTAGTTCCCTGCATAGGGTTTTCTCCACTGATACTTATTTCTGCACTTCACTCAGCAGAACTGCATTCTTTAATGGCTTCAGGCATGAACTATGATGCATAGGTCAAAAAACAAGTATCTTTTGTTATAATTTTTGTATTTTCATTTCTAGGGATGCTTGGAATTCGCTGGGTGATATGAGTAAAGAAGAAGCCATGATTGCATATGTTGAAGAAATGAAAAAGGTAGGAAAAATGATCTCTAGCAGAGAATAAAAACATTCAAAGGAGCTTGAGTTTGCCTTTTGTGTGTGATAGTCATTGGATTAAAGCCATGCCAGTCAGTCCCCTATTGTTCCATGTCCAGTGCCTCTGATTTGACTTTTTTTGTTTTGTTTTGTTTTGTTTTGTTTTGTTTTGAGACAAGGTCTTATGATGTAGTTTAAGCAGCCTCAGCATTGACAAGTGACAGAAGATGACCTTATGGATGGGTACCACACAGCCCCATTTTATGTGGTACTGGAGATAGAGCCCCATGGCTTCATGCGTGCTGGGGAAACACTCCGTTAGCTGAACCACACGCCCCGTCCTGTCTGATGATCTTAAAGAAATTGCTTTTGCTGGGCAGGGTGGCTCAGGCCTTTAATCCCAGCACTTGGGAGGCAGAGGCAGGTGGATTTCTGAGTTCGAGGCCAGCCTGGTCTACAGAATGAGTTCCAGGACAGCCAGGGCTACACAGAGAAACCCTGTCTTGAAAAAAATGGAAAAAAAAAAAAAAAAAAAAAAAAAAGAAATTGCTTTTGAGCATAGAGGAAATCTGTAGTGAGGGCATTAGTCTGCCCAACCCAGGAGAGTTTTCAACAACTTGTATTTGGAAAATTCAGAATCTTTCATTTCTACTTTTTAGTCTTGCCTATGCTGCTCTTTGTTGTGCCCTTTGTTACATTTTCATTAGTTAGTGGACTTTAGCACAGAGGGCAGAGTTCAATTCTTCTGCTGTTAGCAGTATCAGTAGCATAAACACAAAGGAGCCTTTCAAAAGCAGAGAGAATCAAAAGGCATTGCAGTCTGATAATTGTTTAAAAAGCTATACTTAGTTATTTGCAGGTCTGTGTGTCTTGGTGCATGTGAGACCCTCAGGAGACAATGTGCAGGAATTGGCTCTCTCCTTCTATTGTATGGGTGCTGAGTGTTGGCCTCAGGTTGTCTGCCTTGCCTTAAATAAATCAACTTAAAAGATTTATACCCTCAGCCGGCTTGCTGACCTTTCTTAGCCTCAAATAATGTATAATTTTCAGGATACATTTATTTAATTCAGTATAAAGTTGAACTGGCAGTAATCTTTATTCATTTTTTTTCTATTCAGTTTTATAAAGTAATGGTTTAGCCACAGTTTAATGTGAGAAAGGGAGCAAGTAATTACAATTACTTGCACTTGTAATTCTAACACCCTGGACTCAGGCAGGAGGTTCTCTATGAGTTCAGGACCAGCCTGGCCTACATAGGGAGTTCCAGGACAGTCAGGGCAACACAGTGAGAAGATCTGTGCACCCCTCATCCCAAACAAAAATAACAACAAACTCCAAACCCAAAACCAAACAAATGGATGATTCTAAATTGTCCCATAGTCTTGAAGGTGTCAAAGTGTTTATCAATTCCTGCTTTAGGTTCTCTTAGAAACTTCCTTGGTATCAGTTAGTATATATGAGGGGATTTTGTTCTAGTGCTGTGCCGCACCCCAGTTTTTAATGTACAACTTAAGATTCTCACATAGAGTTGCACGGGAAGCCTGTGTAAAATAGTTTTCGAATGAGAGTACTTTTAAAATACACCCTTTATGTGTCTGGGTGTATACGGAGCACGTGCATGCAGGAGCCCGTGGAGGGTAGAAGTGGAGCTACCGACGTTTGTGAGCCACCGTGTGGGTGTGGGGGGGCTGAACCTGGGTCCCCTTTAAGAATAGCAAGTTCTCTTTAACAGGTGAGCCATCTCTCTAGCCCCAAGAAGACTTTTAGATCTTTAGTATATACATCTTCAATTTGCTTGAAAAATGTAGTCTATATACATTATATATATAACGTATTCCCTTTGGGATGTGTGCTAATGATTTCAGATCTGAAAATTAATGACAAACTGGAAAAAGTAGATTTTATACGAGTACACATGAATTAAGTACTTGGTGTATCGTAGTACTCCTTTCTCTTACTTCCAGATCATTGAAACTATGCCCATGACGGAGAAAGTGGAGGAGCTGCTGCATGTGATAGGTCCGTTTTATGAGATTGTGGAAGACAAAAAGAGCAGCAAGAGCTCCGATTTGACCTCAGGTTGTATGATCTTTGTTTCTTTTTAAGACACACCATCTCATGAACAAGCTTGGGCCAGGCTGGCCTCTAACTCACCAGCTTCCTGCCTCACTGCCCTGCGTTGTGGGATTGTCGGCGTGTTTAATCCCACACAGCGCTGCTTTACTTTTTTTTCCCCGTAACTCAGCAGCTGATATATTATGCATACACTAACACCTATATGTCTAATTTTCTCTTTTACTTTCCCATGCCAGTCCGATTGGAGAAAATCTCCAAGTACTTAGAAGGTAGGAATAATGAAACCCATGTAAAACTATTGTTTGAAATTTGCCGGGCAGTGGGGCTGGAGTGGCTCTCAGTGGCTGAGAGCACTTCCTGTTTAGCAGAGGACCAAGTATGGCTCCCAGCCCCGATGTCAGGCAGCTTACGCCTGCCTCTTACTCCGCCTCTAAGGTATCACTGGATGCCATCTTGGCTTTGTGGCCACCCCCCTCCCCATGGGATACCCTCAGACTCACATACCCCCGAAAATAAGTAAAGATAAGTAACGGCGTTGAAGAGACGGCTAGCTGAGTGGCCAAGAGCACCAGCTGCTCTTCCAGAGGTGCTGGGTTCACTTCCTAGCCCCAACATGGTGGCTCACATCTATCTCTAACTCCAGTTCTACAGAATCTTTTGCCCTCTTTTGGCCTCTGAGGGTACCAGGCATGCATGTGGTGCACAGACATATGTGCAGGCAAAACACCCAAACATAAAATAAAATTAAATAACTAAAAATACTAATATAAAAATAAATAATAAAAACGTTTACAGGGAAAAATAATTATGCACACATACATAAAACATAAATTTATCATCTAGAAATTATTATCCAAAGCAAACATACTGTATTGAGATTCTAAAATATTAAACTGTATGTTTTAACTTTATTAAAATTTGCCTTGTGGTTCACTTTTATATTACAGAAATATAGAATTCATAGTTTTTGTGTTCCTAATTAAATTAGAAAACTTATTTATTTAGTGCATTCATGCTGCTGTGCCAAGGGCAGAGGTCAGAGGGCAAACTGTATTTCTTCCTAGTGAGTCTTAGGGCTCAGACTTGGGCCCTAGGGCGTGGCAGCAAGTGCCTTTACCCACTGAGTCATCTCACTGTCCATTTTGTATTCATAAATGATTTTGTCTTATAAAATATGTTATTTATACCGTGGATTAAATGTTTTTTTTTAGCTGATTTGTAAAATAGTTTATTTATTTAGAAACAGTTTCTTGTGATAACCCTGGCTTTGACCTTATTATATAGATGAGGATAGCCCTGAACGCTGGTCGGTCTGTTTCTACCTCTCAGGTTGCGGGGTTCCAGGAGTATGCCTCCGTGCCACCTGCTCTGTAAATTACATGTTCATTTATTTATGACACAGTCTTGGTATACATAGTCCTCGTTGGCCCAGAACGTACTATGTAGAGGAGGCTGACCCAGAACAGTTATCTTCTTCTTTCCACCTCCTACTACTAGAATTCTTCCCCTGAGACAGTTTCTCTGAGTAGCCCTGTCTGTCCTGGAACTCCCTTTTTAGACCAGGCTGCCTGCCTCTGCTTCCTGAGTGCTGGGATTAAAGGCGTGTGTCACCACTACCCAGCTTCTTCTTCTCTTGTTAATAGTATTCTATTCTTTTGTATTGTAGATTTATTCGTTTGTGTTATATGCTATTGTAGATTGAGTTCTTTTTTAAAATTTAAGACTTGCCTTGGTCATGGTGTCTGTTCACAGCAGTAAAACCCTAAGACAGAAGTTGGTACCAGGGACTGGGGTATTGCTGTGATAGGCCTGACCCTGCTTTTGTTTAGAAGAATGTGCATTTGGGGACTTTGGATTTGGAAAGCAGTGGAATGCTTTGAATGGGGCTTAATGGGCCATCCTAGTAGGAATGTGGAAGACTTTGTTACTGAGGGTGATTTGAACTGTACGGACCTGGCCTAAGAGATTTTCTATATGTGGCCTAGAGAAGACTGTTTTTGTGGTATTTTGGTGAAGAATGTGGCTACTTTTTGCCCTTGTCTGAAGAGTTGGCCTGAGGGTAGGGTGAAGAGACTCAAATTAATTGCATTGACAAAGGAAGTCTCAGAAATGCCCATCATAGACTTTGTTCTGGTTAAGTCTCATGAAGAGCATTTTAAACAACCATAGCAAGCTGAGAAAGGAAAAATATAATATATATGGTTCAAGTATTAAAGGGGCACGAAGAAGTAAATGGAGCTGAATCCTGTGTTCGAGGATATTAAACTGAATTAAGGGAGTAGTGACTTTGGGGCAAGATCCCCCCCAGCTAAGTTTAGGTCCAGGCATGGTAGTACAAACCTTTAATCCCAGGAGGTAATGACAAGATCTCAAGACCAGCCTGAGACAGAGCAAATTCTAGGTGAAGGAAAACTTTAAATCCAGGCTTGGTGGACCACACCTTTAATCCCAGTGCTTAGGAGACAGGCTCGCAGAAATTCTGAGTTCAAAGTCAGTCTACAGAGCAAGTTCCAGGGCAGACAGTGAAGGAGTTGGGAAACAGAAAGCTGGTGATAATGTAATAGAACAAGGGGGCCATGCTCCAGCCCCAGCGAGCAGCAGAACTCAGCAGCTTAGAAGGGACTACTGGGACAACTGATACTGGTTAGCTGGAGCTAAGAAATTAGTGGTGATTAAGAAGAGACCAGCATCACTGAGGTGAAATTGTCTGGGAAGTCTTTTCTGAGAGCACAGAGAAGCGTTCCAGAGTTAGCCAAGGTTGTACATTGTACTGCAGCTGGACTTGGTAATGTGTAAGAGGCACCCAGATGGTACTGGTTTTTATCTTATGCATATGAGTACTTTGCCCATGTGTATGTAAGCAGAACTGGAGTTATGGACAGCTCTAAGCCACCCTGTGGGTACTAAAAATGGAATCTGGGTCCCTTGGAAGGACAGCCAGTGCTCTTAACCTCTGACCCATGTTTTCATTTCATGTTTTAGATCTTGGTAATGTTCTGACTTCTTCAAATGCCAAAGCTCTTAATGGTAAAGCTGAGAGCAGTGATAGTGGGGCTGAATCTGAGGAAGAAGAGGCCCAAGAAGAGTTAAAAGGAGCAGAACAGAGTGGCAGTGATGGTAGGTGTTAATACAGTTAATAATTTTGTACTTGATAAGATAAAAGGACAAGAGAACATTTGTGCTCATTTTTAAAAAACATTGTATATGATTAATGCATTTGGCAACATTTGGGGTATTGACTGTGCTATCAAGGTTTTTAGTGGTTCAAAATGTTCTACTATGGAATATTCGGGCAGTCAGCCTTAATCATAAATCAAATAGAAGTTAACTGAGGGTGGACAAGAGTATGCTACTTTTCCAAATGTTCTGCATAAAATGACATATTGTATAATTAAGAAAAGGGTATTTACTTTTATTTTATTATGTGTATGGATGTTTTGTCTGCATGTGTGTGTGTACTATGTATGTGCAGTACCCTCAAAGACCAGAAAAGGGAATTTGGAACTAGAATTACAGATGGTTGTGAGATGCCATGTGGATGTAGGGAATAGAACCCAGGCCCTCTGGAAGAGCAACCAGTGTTTTTAACTGCTGAGCTATCTCTCTATCCCAGAATTTATGATTTTAATTTTTTGGAAGCACTGCCTCAGTTATCCTAAGCTGGCCTTGAATATGTTCTGTAGCTGAGGATGACCTTGAACTTCTGATCCTCCTATCCCCAGTCTCCTGCTGGATTGCAGGTGAGGGCTATCATGTTCAGCTTATGCAGTGTTGACATTTAAGGCCCTGCGTCATTGTTATGCGAGGAGCTATACACATCCCTACCCTATACACATCCCTACCCTATACACATCCCTACCCTATACACATCCCTAGCCCCATACATAGATTATTTATGGTGCTATTTTTAGAATGGATATATGTATATGTACTTTAGCATTCTATCAAAAATAAAATGGAATTTAGAAAATAGAATATAGGCATAAACTTTTTACTTGCTGAGGACTGAATGCAAGGCCTTGCACATACTAGGCAAGCATTCTATCCTGATCTATGCGCTCAGTTTTAAGTATTTTGAGACTGAGCTTCACAATGTAGCTCTGGTTGACTCTAAATTTAACAGTCCTCCTGATTCTGTCTCTAGAGGGTTGAGATTACATTGTGTCACTTGGTTACCTCAGGCATAAATTTTGATGGAGTATTGGAATCACAGGATGCTTTGTTCTGATGCCCTATTAGTAAAAGGACAAGAAATCCTAATTACAGGAAGAGAGATCCTGAGTCTGCACAACTTAGGCTTGCGTTCACACTCTGTTCTTTATGGAGTAGTTTATTAGTCTGATGGTCTTCATTTCTAGGTTTCCAGAGCAGTTTGTCTGTTTGAGATAATGTAAAAACATTAGGACACTATTCTAGGGGCTGGAGAGGTTGCTCAGCACTGAGGACCATTGGCTGCTTTTGCAGAGGACCTGTGTTCATAGCCCAGTCCCCACATGGAGGCTCACAGCCATCTGAATTCCCATTTTCAGGGGATCTAATGCTCTCTCCTGGCTTCCCAGGGCACCAGACTTGCATGTGATGCACAGACACACATGTAGGCAGAACATCCATATATGGAAAAATAAAATGAAAATTGAATTAGCTTTTCTTTTGTTTTTTAGAGACAGGTTATCTCTGTGTAGTTCTGGATGTCCTGGAACTCACTCCGTAGACCAGGCTGGCCTTGAACTCAGAAATCCACCTGCCTC
>CM052714.1:63609967-63715397 GCA_028551405.1 Uromys caudimaculatus
CACACACACACACACCCCACATCCATAGTTACACACACACACACACACACATCATATCTGAGTTATACACCCCCCCTACATCCATAGTTTTATACACACACACACACACACACACACTCAATTTAAAAATAATTGTAGGGTTTTTTTGGTTTTGTTTTTTTTGGTTGGTTTCCATTTTTTTGAGATGGGGTCTCCCTATACAGCCCTGGCAATCCTCGACCTCTACATAGACTAGACTGGCCTTGAACTTATAGAGATCTGCCTGCCTTTGACTCCCAAGTGCTGGGATTAAAGGAGTGCGCTACTATACCTAGTCTTAAAATAATTGTTTTCTGTTACTTTTTTTTTCAGGCAGGGTCTCATGTATCGTAGGCTAGCCTTGACCTCTTTATGTAGCCCAGGATGACCTTGAACTTCTCATCTTCTCATCTTCTGCATCTAAAGTGCTAGGGTTACAAGCACGTGCCACTTACCGTACCTGGGTTTTGTAAGCAAAAACTTAGACTCTCTAGTCAGGTGTGCAGAGTGGTTCGCTCAGTTACTTCATTGTTTGTGTTAAGGAATTTATGTAATTGTATAAATGTTTTGGAGTAAGAGTCAATGATAGAGATAAATGTTTGTAATATGATTTAAATACTACGTAATCATGAGGGGTAAAGCCAAATTTTAAATCAGTGCATATGAAAACATAAGTGGAAATGTAGAAAAATCTCAGTAGTTAGATATTTTAATATGTATAAGGGGTATGCAGTTTATAATTAGAAAACCCTTTTGTGTGTTTACAATATATTGAAACCAAGAAGGAAAATTTTGCTATGTAATATAACTTTTAATATTTTAAAGCAACAGTTAAGGCTTTTTTCGTTTAAATCAGTTTTAATTGCAGTAATGAGCATTTACATTTGAAAAAAAGATTTATTTTGTGTGTATGAATATTTTGCCTGTATGTATAGTGCACCATGTACATGCCTGGTGCCTGCGGAGTTCAGAAGAGAGTGTCAGATTCCCTGGAACTGGAATTACGAATGGTTTTAAGCTACCATGCAGGTGCTGGGAACTAAACCCAGGTCCTCTGCAAGAGCAACAAGTGGTCTTAACTGCTGAGCCATCTCTCCAGCCACAGTAAAGAAGTTTTTTTTAAACATGCACTCTGATCATGTATCTTCCTTATGAATTGTATAAACATGGTCATATATTAGTCGGTTATATACAGTAGTCCCTTAATAGAGATAGAAGTTTATATAGTGATCTCTTTAATGCTAATGGTTTATGTGCTGCTGTATTGCTTTTACTTTACTTTGTACATTTATTTACATATCAAGGAATTAACAAGGAAAGTGAATGATAGACATTTCTATTTGAAAAAGAAACCTTTATTTTTAGCTAACTTACTTTACTCTTTTAAAGTAGGGCCTAGAATGCCACATTTGAGCGAAGGAACCAAGGGTCAGCAAGTAGGAAGTGGAGGTGACGGAGAACGCTGGGGCTCAGACCGAGGGACCAGAGGCAGCCTCAACGAGCAGATCGCTCTTGTGCTCATTAGATTGCAGGAGGACATGCAGAATGTCCTTCAGAGACTTCATAAACTGGAAACACTAACTGCTTCGCAGGTAAGCTGCTGAGTTTATCTCATTGTTATCGTCTGGATTTTGATTCTATAGAGCAGTGTAAAAGCCTGTCTCCATGAGATTTGCATAAATACATCTTTACATTCAGATTCGCATAAATTACACATTTTTATAAGACAGAAATTTAAAATTTTTTGTTAACAATTAAATCACTTAGTTTTGAACATATTGTTTAAGAAAAGACTGACCTAAAAGATGGGTGCCATTTCCATTAATAGAAAAATGGTAGAGGGTGAAGTTGAGCATTACAGAGGGCTAGAGAATATAGTTAAATGTCTTAGCATTCACAAGGCCCTGGGTTCAGTCTGCAGCACCGAAGAGAATAAAAACTCAGCACATTGAAGTTACGGATTGGATGCTTGGTATTAGAAGAAAAACTTTTACTAAACACTTAAATTTAAAGAACTAATAATGAAATCTTTACTAATACATAATAGTTATCATTAAAGAGTCATTTTTAAAAAATATTTATTTATGTGAGTACACTTGCTCTCTTCAGATACACCAGAAGAGGGCATCAGATCCCATTACAGATGGTTGTGAGCCACCATGTGGTTGCTGGGAATTGAACTCAGGACCTCTGTAAGAGCAGCCAGTGCTCTTAACCTGCTAAGCCATTTCTTCAGCCCTTAAAGAGTCATTCTTAGCCATGCATAGTGGCACATACCTTTAATCCCAGCACGTGGGAGGCGGCCTGGTTTTTACAGACAGTTTCTGGACAGCCAGGGCTATGTAGAGAGACTTTGTCTCCAAAAAAAAAAAAAAAAAAAAGTCATTTTTGTATAGTAAACCTTTTCTGTTTGTATGTGCTAGCTAGAGGAAAGATATTAAATTGCTAATTATTTAGGTAAGTTAGTTTTAGTATACAAAAATTTAAAACCAGAGGTCGCAGATCAATGCAGAGTGATAGCTTGATCTTTACTATCTTTTGGCTCTGTAAGATCCAAGGATGTTAAACCCTTTGGGATTTCTCAGAGTGTAAAATCAGAGTGGGGCTCTGATTCTTCTGCCTTCCCCCTTTCTTCTGCTTGTCTTATCCAATTCTGATATAATTGTTTTGTTTTGTCTTATATTTTGTTATATTTTATTATTATCTCTTAGAAGCCTGTTCTCTTCTAAAGAAACAGAAAGGGAGTGGATCTGAGGGGAGGGGAGGAGAAAAGGACCTGCGAGGAGTGGAGGGAGGGAAAATTGTAATAACATGTATTATATTAGGAAAGAATCTGTATTCAATGGAAGGGAAACCTGAACCCTGGACAACAAAGCACAGTAAAGACTGAGAGTGCAGCTCGGTGGACAGTGCTTTCCTTGCATGGTATGGGCCCTGGGTCCAAACCCTAGACCACACAAGGAAAAGACAAGACACTACGTCTAGTCACTTACAAAAGCCCAAGAAAACACAGACATCCTAGGCTATTGAGCTTTTTCTGATACAAATTGCTATCCTTTAATGAATAAACCCGATATAGGTGCTTCTGGAAGAGCAGAAAGTGCTCTTAACCACTGAGCCATCTCTCTGGCCCCCAACATTTCTTCTTTCTTTTGCTTTTTTTTTTTTTTTTTTTGAGGGGGGTGGTTTTGAGACAGGATTTCTTTGTGTAGCTTTGGCTGTCCTGGAACTACCTCTGTAGACCATACGGTACTCATACGGATGTACCTGACTCTGTCTCCCGAGTGCTGGGATTAAAGGCATTTCCCACTATGCCTTAAGATGTAGCCCAGGCTGTCCTCAAACTTGTGATCTTCCTGACTGTGCTTCTTCAGCACCGCCATGACTTTCTTTCTTTTTAAAAATAGCTACAGAATCCAATTAGTGCTGTTCATATGCACAAGGAACATGCAAAACTCACTTTTCACCACATCCTCACAGAGCTGTCCAAGAGGAATCTGTGGAGTGGGATCCATCAGTACCTTCCCCTTCATGCTAGAATTCCGGCTGGCTTCATCGTATCCAGGCACTGAGCATGTAACACCCGTTGTTGCTATGAGCTCATGAGTGCAACAGTCAGGTCTCATTGAAGACAACAGCTCACAGCATTATTCCACATCCTCTTGCAGGGTTTACTCAAAGAAGCCCTTAAGAGTAAGGGTTGATGTAGATGTGCCATTTAGGGCTGAATTATTCTCAATACTTTGAGCAGTTACGAGTACCTCGCCATAGAGGAAGTATCTCTAGCTAAGATTGGGACTAGCACTAATCTATGTATAAAACAAATATTTAGAAGTCATTTGGATATGTCCATTTAGTAAAGCAACAGTTGTATGCTCCTCCCTAGGTCTGTGACCTTCCCAGCTATGGGCTTTTGGCCAGGTTTCTAGTATCAGCTATACTTAGCCTCCTGTGTAACGGACCTCAAACAGATTCAGAAAGTGTCTGGTTACCTCTTAGCAGTTATGCCACGATTGCACCAGAGGTTACATCTTCCTGTCATGACAGTATTGTGTATGCAGGGCCCAGGGTTGATGTCTTTTCTCCCTCAGTGGCTGGCATAGCATATGCTGGGACTATGAAATCTAGCCAGCAGGGAATAAGTTTCCAGGTCAGTTTCAGATTGATTTCTCAGTAGCCTACAATCAAAGTGTCTTCTCTTGCATGATCTCATTGATCATTCTTTTTCTCTAAAATTATAGTAAATGGAAAAAGTGGAAAAATGTTTTTAGTATATAATCTAAGAGAACTTGTCTTGAAATGAGCTAAATTGAAATCTCAATTTCCTAAATTAGTTGAAAAGCTTTTGCTTAATTTAGATCATATCTTGTAATGATATGGAATATAGTTTGTCTCTCACAGTACATATTGTGGGTTCTCAGAGACAGCATTGGTATTGTTATGGTCATTTGGTTAATATTAAGGCGGTAGTTCTCAAACATGCTTACAAATTGATGGTTTGTATAGAAAGAAGGTTAAGGAAAGTTAAAGAGCTGATGAGGCTAAAAGAAGAATTTAGATAGAAAATACTATAAATAGGGGCTGGAGAGATGGCTCAGCAGTTAAGAACACTGACTATTCTTCCAGAGGTCCTGAGTTCAGTTCCCAGCAACCACATGGTGGCTCACAACCATCTGTAATGGGATCCAACGCCCTCTTCTGGTGTGTCTGAAGACAGCTATAGTGTACTCATTCATATACATAAAATAAATAAATCTTTAAGAAAATGCTATACATATATGAAATTATATATACATATATAAAATGAAATTGTAGAAACATTAAGTAAATAATTTAAAAAAGAATTTAGAAATAATGTCTCATATCCCATGATGACCTCAGTATAGTCAAGGATGGCCTTAAAATCTGATCCTCTGGTCTTTATCTCGCGAGCTCAGGAATTGCAGGTGAACTAGCTCTTGGTTTATGTGGTTCAAGGGATTAAATACAAGTGATTTGTACATTTTAAAAATAACCTTACCAGTTGAACTATATCTTGAACATCGATTTGAGGTTTTCTTTTATAATTTCATATACTTTAAAGTATATAAACAAAATATGTTATTTGTGTACTTCACAGGTTTAGGGACCACACTGGCCCTGAAACTCCCAGTGTAACTGAATGTGAACTTCTGATCCTCCCTGCCTCCACCTTTCTAATGCCGAGATTACAGTCATGAGCCACCCTGTAGTACATCCATCCCCCACCCCCACAGCTGTGGTCAGTGTAGGCTTTGGTGTAATCAAAATTTAGCACAAAATGAGAGAACAGGAAAACAAATTTTTTTCTTATTCAAAAAAATTAGAACTAGAAAAATGTTCTCTGGGGCTACAGCTGTAGCTTAGTTGGTAGGGTGCTTGCTTGCCTAGCACGCATGAGGCCCTGGGGCTAGATTACCAGTGCTGTGAAGTCAGGTGTGTGTGTGTGTGTGTGTGTGTGTGTGTGTGTGTGTGTGTGTGTGTACGTGCGTACGTGCGTGCGTGGGCGCGAGTGTAGGTGTAGGTGTGTGTGAGAAACAGCACAGGGAAGCAGCAAGGATTAGAAGTTCACATTGAGTTATGTTGGGAGTTGTAGGGCCAGCCTGGGTTAGAGATTCTTTTTCAAAATAGACACAAACAAACAAACAAACAAAACCCCCCAAATTGCACATTTTTTCCATTCTGTCAAAGCTTTTACTTTTTGTTTGTATTTCAAGGCAAAATTATCATTGCAGACAAGTAATCAGCCCTCCTCACAGGTAAGAATTTTAAATAAATTATATATAAGACATTTACATTTTATGAAATACTTAAGTCATTAAATATGAAATCTACCCTTTAGAGCATTGAAGTTAAAAATATATTTGGAGTTGTGGCCCCTTTGGCTTTTGCCCCCCTTTTCCCTTGAGATTGTTTTACATTATTCTGTAATAAACTTATTTCCTACAATAAAAAAAAATGGTTGTGTTTACTTAAGTCTTAGAAGTCTGCTTACTGAACATAGAATAATCTATCAAAAGAGATTGTTATTAGTTTTTTATTTTTGAATTACGTATTAAGAATCTCTTCAAGTTTCTCCATGTGGTATTTAAGAGATAAATGACAAGCTTATTTTGCTTTTTCAGAGACCATCTTGGTGGCCCTTTGGGATGTGCCCTGGTGCATTAGCTTTTGCTATTATATGGCCTTTTATCGCTCAGTGGTTGGTGCATTTGTATTATCAAAGAAGGAGAAGGTAAACTCTAGTTTTCTACTTGAAAGAGTGCATGCAGTCTTATAACTTGTAGAAGACATAATTTGCAGTGATCATTAAAGAGTTAGGTCCATTTTATAGTTGCGTTGTCATTGTGGATATCTGCTGATCCTGACACCAAAGCTACCTGGGAAAAGATCTCTGCATTTCTAGGTACTTGTAAAAGATAGTCTTTCACTCAAATATGTGATGGATTTGTACATCTTTAATTTATTTCACATGACAATGACTGTATGCTTTTTAAGTTTTATGACTAATAAAAATATCATGCTTTTAAAGGCTGTTTATTTAGAAATAGCTTTAATAGAATTTCAGAAGCAGCAGCAGTGTCTTGGTCGCATCTGTACCTTTGTAATCTCTTCATTTGTGTGCTCTTTGAAGATACAGACACTGACTTTAATCACTCCTACAGTACTCATGTATTTTATGTGAGTTCCATCTGCCTCTCCCCTCCTTTTTTTGGTTTTCTGAGACAGGGTCTCTCTGTGTAACAGCCCTGACTGTCTTGGAATGCACTTTATAGATCAGCCTCGAACTCACAGAGATTCACCCGCCTCTGCTTCCTCAGTGCTGGAATTAAAGGCATGGACCACCATACCCTCCCTGCTCAATCCCACTTTTTATTTTTTATTTTTAATTTTATTTGGGGTATATTAGGTGCAGAGCCCCAGGGCCTCATAGTAGGCAAACAATCTAGCACTGAGATGTATCTTCTAGCTCTCCCAAACGTCTTTTCATGTTTCTTTGTAGAAAGCCAGCAATTAGGGCTTTGGAGATAGCTCAGTTGCATAACAAGCCAGTTCAGTTTTCAGTACCTACAGAACAGAGCTGGGCATGGCTGCACATGCTTGTAATATTAGTGGTAAGGAGGCCGATATAGGCTGATCAGGGGCCAGCCTGGCCTACTTGAGTTTCACTGCCCCCCTTTTAAAATAATGCTCCTCAATCCTCCTAATGCCATGACCTTTTAATACAGCTCCTCCCAAGCATAGCATTATTCTTGTTGCTACTTCATATCTATCCTTTTGCTGCTATTATAAATCTTAATGTAAATGTCTGTATTTTCCAATGTGCTTAGGTGACCCCTGTGAAAAGGTCGTTTGAGCTTCAAAGGTGTTGCTACCCACAGGTTGAGAACCACTGTTCTAAAACATGGATAGCCACTAAGGCAGCAGTTCTCACTCTGCCACGGCATTAGGAAGGTTGAGAACCAGTGCTCTAAGAACGACACTGAAGTTGACCTATGGCTTCTACATGCAACCAGCATACATACATGCACCTCCATACACATGAACACATACATACATACAGCTTCCCTCCAAACACATGCACATACATATACAGAGAATATAGAAAATGAAACTAGTTGAGAAGTTTGATGTAGGACAATAATAATTTTTTATTTAAGATTGAAACAGCTTATCACACCATGAAGGGTTAAGAAACAAGTGACATATCCAGGATTCTTAGGCCTTTTTTCTCTTGGTGACCCCTGTTCCCTGTAGCTCTTACGGTCTTTCTGCCTTCTACTCTTCTTATACAGCATTCTTTGAGCTCTGAGGGGAGAGGATTGATGGAGACCTCCAATATGAACTCTTTCTCCGAATTATGTCTGGCTGTGGGTCTTTGCATCTATTCCTATCTGCTGCCAGAGGGAAGCCTCTCTGATGATTACTAGATAGGCCCTGAACTACTAGTATAGCAGAATCATTAGGAATTGTTATATTGATTTTTCCTCCCTTTGTAGACCAGTAGTAGTGTGTGATTTTACCCTAGACTTCTGAGCTAACTAGTCTCTTGTTCTTGTCACTAGTCTCTAGTCACTGTTCTCCAAGCAGTGTCAACTGTGGATTCTTTCTTAAGGAGTAGGCTTTAGATCAAATCAGATATTGGTTACCTATTCCCCAACATTCTGTGCCACCATTGCACGAGGCCCCCAACCCCAAATAGGGAACATATCCAAACAATTATCAATAGAGGAATCTCAAATGAATGAGAAACAAATAAATGCTCAACATCTTTAGTTATCATGGAAATGCAAATCAGAATTACTTTGAGATTCTATTTTACACCTTATGAAATAGCTAAGATCAGAAATATAAGTCACGGTTCATATTGGCAAGAATATGGAGCCAGGAGAACACTCCTTCATTGCTGGTGGGAGTGCAAACTTGTACAGGCACTTGTAGATACTTAGTGCTATGAACTTGTCTCTTAGAACTACTTTCATTGTATCCCATAAGTTTGGTATGTTGTGCCTTTATTTTTATTGAATTCTAAATTTCTTTTTTTTTGTCTTGACCCATCTTTTTTATTGAGTAGAAAGTTGTCAAGTTTCAATGAGTTTGTAAGTTTTCTGTTGTTTCTATTGTTGTTGATATCCAGCTTTACTCTGATAAGAAACATGGAGTTATTTCAATTTTCTTGTATCTATTGAGAATTGTTTTATAACTGAGTATGTGGTTAATTTGGGGGGGGTTCTATGAGGTGCTGAGAAGGTATGGTCTTTTGTGTTTGGGTGAAATTATCTGTAAATATCTGTTAGGTCCATTTGGTTTATATCATGTTAGCTCCAGTATTTCTGTTTAGTGTGTATGGCCTGCTGCCCATTGATGAAAGTTGGTTATTGAAGTCTCCCAATATAAATGTGTGAGTCAATATGTGATTTTAAGCTGTAGTGGGTTTTTTTGTTGTTTTTTGTTTGTTTTTACAAATGTGGGTGCCTTTGTATTTGGGGCATAGATATTAAGAATTGAAATGTCATTTTGGTGTGTCGCAGGATTTTCCCTGTCCAATTACATAAGGGCAGTGGGAGGCCTGTGGACAGGGAAAAGGGAGGCAGAGCTAAGAGGTGCAGAGACAAGGAGCGTCTCAGGAGAGAGAGGAGGCAAAAATGGAGGTGGACGTAAACCAGTATGGCTTTAAGTAGCCTCAGGTAGTTATGTATATCAAAAGGTTAGATAATTGGGATAAAGCTTTTATCATTATCAGTTGGCTCTGAAGTTATTTTATTGGCATCATGTAAATGGAGAATTTATTGATATATAAATCTGATTGGTTAATTTTAAGCTTTAAGAGTTTTGATTCTACCAGATAAATAGGTGTTGTGATGTCTGACCGTGGGGTGGGCATTCATTACATGGGCCTGGCAGCAGAGATTCACCAAGGGACTTGGGAGCTTCGGCACAGATGGCTGAGTTGAGATCACCTGGCTGGAGCCCAGTGGCCAGCTCTAGAGTAGGAACATTCCGGTTCTTTTTCAATATTTCCTGCAACATTGGTGGATTTTTCTTTTGATGAGTTTGTAGTGTACTCCCCATATCTTCTGATTAGTTTTGGTTTGAAGTCTATTTTGCTAGATATTGAAATGGATACCCCACTTGCTTCTTAGGTCTATTTGCTTTGAATATCTTTTTCCAAACTTTTACTCGGAAGTAATGTCTATCCTTGATGTTAAGGTGTTTCATATATAGAGCAGAAGGATGGATCCTGTTTCTGCATTCATTTTATTAGTCTGTATCTCTTTTTATATTTGAGTCCATTAATGTTGAGAGATATCAGTGATTAATGATTGTTGATACTTTTGTTGTTGGTCATTGTTGTTTTTGTTGTTATTGGTGTGTGTTTCCCTTCTTTTGATTTTGCTGGTATGCAACTATTTATTTCCTGTGTGTAGTTAACCTCCTTAGGTTGGAGTTTTCCTTCTAGCACCTTATGTAATTCTTGATTTGTATATAGATAGTTTAAATTTGGCTTTATCGTGTAATATCTAATTTTTTCC
This sequence comes from Uromys caudimaculatus, assembly GCA_028551405.1. Classification (NCBI taxonomy): domain Eukaryota; kingdom Metazoa; phylum Chordata; class Mammalia; order Rodentia; family Muridae; genus Uromys; species Uromys caudimaculatus. The sequence goes on from CM052714.1 coordinate 63,620,038, forward strand.
TTCTATGGTTATTGAAAGTTTTGCTGGGTATAGTAGCTGGCATCTGTGGTCACTTAGAGTCCTACAGCACAGCTGTCCAGGCCCTCCTGGCTTTTAGAGTTTCCATTGAGAAGTCAGGTGTAATTCTAATAGGTCTGCCTCTACATGTTACTTGGCCTTTTTTCCTTGCAGCTTTTAACATTCTTTCTTTGCTCTGTGTATCTGGTGTTTCTTTTCTGGTTCAGTCTGTTTGGTGCTCTGTATATTTCTTGTGCCTTCATACACATCTTTAGGTTTGGAAAAAATTCTATGATTTTGTTAAATATTTTCTGGGCCTTTGAGTTGGGCTTCCTCTCCTTTCTTTATTCCTATTATTCTTAGGTTTGCTCTTTTTAGTGTCCCAGCTTTCCTCGATGTTTTGTGTCAGGAGTTTTTAGATTTAACAGTTTCTTTGCTCGATGTATCCATTTCTTCTATAGTATCTTTAACACTGGAGATTCTCTCTTCTATTCTGTTGGTGAAGTTTGTCTCTGCAGTTCCTGTTTGAATTCTTCTATTTTTCATTTCCAGAAATTCCCTCAGTTTGTGTTTTCTTTATTGCTTCTATTTTCAGGTCTTGAATAGTTCTGTTTATTTCCTTCAACTGTATTTTCTTGGCTTTCTTTAAGGGATTTATTGATTTCCTTCAATTGTTTGTGTTTTCCTGGGTTTCTTTAAGGATCTTTATCATTTTCACATAGTTGGTTTTAAGGTCTTTTTCTTGTGCTTCCCCTCCGTTGGAAGCTTTAGGGCCCGCTGTGGTAGGATAGCTGGGCTCTAGTGGAGACATATTGATCTGGCTGTTGTTTTTGTTTTGTGCTGACATTTGGGTTTAGGATGCCAGTGTAAAAAGGTCTAGGTGATTTCTGAATTTTGCTAGATGGGTCTTTTGTCCTTTGTTTTTATTTCCTCTGTGGATTTGCAGACAGTAATGACTGTACATTGCATGTTTTCACAGCCTGTTCCCCTGGTGTATTCACAGGGAATGCCTGCTCATTTGGAGCCTTTGTGAGTGGGACGAGTTGGGGGAAGGAAGGTTGGAGAAGGTCTGTGATCCATTAGGGGTGGGGTCAGAGAGGAAAGGGAGACCAAGGCAGACTTCTGTCTTGTAGCCTCAGAGCTTTGGATGAGATCTGGGAGATTGGATCTCAGCTTTAGGAGAGGTGTGGCTTTGCCTTCAACCTGCTTGTTGCCCTGGAGGAGCTGCCCTTGGGTTAGCAGGGTGTGCCTGCTGGAGTTGGGATCTGGGACAAGGTAACAAGTCAGGAGAGAGAGGTTAGGAAGGGATGGTGTGGGGACCTCAGGAGACGTGGGGAGGGGTAAGGGAAGGTCGCAGCTGGGGTTCTGTTGCAGTGCTAGGGGCAAGACTGGGGCATTGGGTCTGGGGTTTGTGTGTGGCGGCAGCCTATTTGGTTTTCTGGCAGGCATGGCCTGTGGTTTAGCAGGGGCTTAATCTGGTAATTTTTAATCTCATAAATAATGACTATAGTTTGGAAAAGAATGTGAAAGAAAGGTGTCTAGGTGTCTTGTATTGTGATGTGCTGTTTTGCTTATTTTGGTAGAGAGTATAAATTCAGAGGTAAAAGAGATTGCTCATGTAGTTACTTCTTGCATGTGATGTAAAGAGCAACATGTATAGATTTCTGGTTTAACAGTTCCTAGGGATCTCTGCTAGGAAAATAAAAATATTCTTGAACAGACTCTATTAAAAACTTGAAGAACATTCTTAAGTTTTGAAGATCTTGATTGGTAATTCATTTGCACTTTGGAAGATTGGGAGTCCAGGGACTAAATTGTTTGCTGCTCTGCGAAGAAGGCCCTTGTGTAGCAGTCTACATCACGTGGTCCTTGATAAGTGTGGGGAACTGTTCGGGTATGCAGTACCCACAGTTAACATTTCTGCTACCCCTTTGCAAGCAGCTTTCTTCAGAACCACCCACATGTCTTTGTCAGGCACTTCAATTTTCTTTTTCCATGGGCATTTTATTTTGTTCCTGATGCAGAGATCCTCTGTTGCTTAAAACCTGATTATTTAAAATGTCACTCGTGCCAAGGAAATATATATAAAAGATTTTCTACAGAATTTTTTTTTTTTTTTTTTGGTTTTTCGAGACAGGGTTTCTCTGTGTAGCCCTGGCTGTCCTGGTTTCTACAGAAATTAAGGAATGATCCGAGTGTTTAAGATATTACACCTTGGAGAGATGGTTCATCTATTAAGAGCACACACCATTATACTAGAGGACCCTAGTTTGGTTCCCAGTACCCATGGTGGTGTCATAACTCAACCAAACTCCAGGGATCTGATGTCTCTTCCAGCTTCTGTGGACACCTGAAATCATGTGCACATGCCCACTCCCCTTTAACACATAACTAAAAATAAATAAAACATTATTTTGCCAATGAGCTGCATGTCTAGGGTGAGGAATAGATCCGTGATGAGAATTACAGGTGTCTTGGCATCCTGAATCTGCTATATATTCTTGCCAGCAGTGGAGTCTTTTACAAACCATGTATTGACTGTTGTGCTCTGAACTAGCAAGACCACCCTCACATAACCGTCACATTACATACCCATGCTTTTAGGTGTCTGTTGCCTCCTCATCACTGAACTGAGCTAAGAGCCTGCTTTATTTAATCTCTCAATTGCTGATCTAGTACATGAAAATAAGTCTGGGTTTTTAAACTGTTTCATATTTTCATTTCATAAAATTATGAATTAAGTCCAAGTATTAACTATGTATCAGTCAGAAAAATTTTGAGAATTAGAAGGTTAAAGGAGAGGTATAAATTATTTATCAGCAACTGCTTGAGGGCTATTACAGCTTGGTATACAGCATATACTTAGCACGTGAAAGGCCCTAGCCTAGCAGTAAATGAATAAATACATTTTATACTCTGACTACCTGCAATTACATCTTCCCTACCAAGTCACGTCACATGAAGTAACCTTGTAAGGATCATTTGTAGTTTTAGTTTTATTTTGAATTTGAATGCTGTGTTTTGTCCATAAAATTCTTTGGTATAACTGTGCTTCATATTCAGGTTACATTTATACTTATAGGAAATTGGTTTTTACTTTCTTTTTAAAGAAAACTAAACTGAAGAAATGGCCTTTTACTCAAGAAGACTGCTAGGCCTGGATGACCTAAGAGATGGATTGGAAATGAAGTGGAATTCACAAGAAAATCTCAGTTTGTGATGATTACATTTCTGTTTTGTCCAGTAGTTTGGTTTATATACATAAATATTCTTTGCACTACACAAATGGTAAAATTTTAAAGACTAATATTGCTGATACTTGAAAAATCAATTTCAACTAGATTTTAAGTAGCATTCATAGACTTATACTCTTTTTGAGCTTGAAGGACTTTTAAGTTATTATAATTCAGCAACGATCATTTGATTTTCTCCCATAAGAATTATAAGCTGCATTTCTAAGGCATAGCTACAATTATGAGATAAAATTTATACTTTTTACTTTTCTAAATTAAACACAAGAAAGAATGCAAAAACAAGAGTGGCTTTTAAATGAGGTTAAATCAATTTTGTGTCAGTCACTGAACTGTCAGCTACGTAGCAGAAGACTGACGGAAGGATCCTTTACATTCTTTGTGGTCTGCACAGAAGACTGGGCTCTGTTTACTGGCTTGATTCCCCTGGCTTGCTCAGGGGAACTCAGAAAATCATCGTCCTTGTACTGTGCTTACTGTTTACGGATGATTCACTGAACAGACTTAACTTGATGATGGAAATGAAGGAGAACAGGCCTGATGTGGGTGTAAAAGTGTACTCCAACTCTAGAGCTGGCTAATCAGATTGTAAGTCAACCATACACACTTAATCCTTTGTAACCATTTTTCTTTTAGTGAGGATATCTACTGTCTGCTTCATAGGGTGCTTTGCAATAAAATGAAAACTTATTTATACTGTTTTTACTAAGGCAACAAAAGCACGAAAATCCTTTTTTCTGCAAGTGGTAAATGACAGTCTGGAATCGTAACCTCTTAGTGCCTCAGTTGTCCTTTGGGGTATACTTCACCAGGTTTCAGAAGTCCTTTCAGTCTGCAGGTCTCTATGTCCACATAGTTAAGGAATGCCTAACTAATGGAAATGTAAGTTCCTTCTAGCCATTAGAACAAAAGGAAGATCAAGGAATATTGTATTGGAAAAACAATCTTCCTTGTGTACTTTCCCAAACCTGTGCTCAGTAACATATACTTTATGCTTTGAAGATTTAATAAGATAGCAAATCCTTTTCTGCTTTTCCTTTTGAGACCGAGACTTGGTAGCTCATGCCAGCCTCCAGTTTTCTTTTTTTAAATTGTGCATAAAATTTTATCTAGTAAACTTATTTCTAGGAATTTATGCTGACAAAAATATGTATGTACTGTGGGATATCTATCACAGTATTATATACAATGGTGAATTATGAGAAACATGTCAAAATTAAATACAGAATTAATAAATTATGAAATTACTTGCAAACATTTCTATAATAATTAAAATGCTATTTTTTGGCTAAAACTTTAGAAGCCAATATTATCATCATCTTATACTTTCACACAAATATGATTAAAATAAATTAAATCACTTTGTAAAAACATTATTCAATTAGAAATTATTTCTGACAGATCAACTCTTACAGTTTTATAGGCCATTCACTTTTTCTCCTTTGAAATGACAAAGGAAAGTTGACTTCAGCCAAAATAGCACCCAACCTAATCTCATAAACCACATGTTTAATGTTACTTGTTTTCAGTAGGCTTAGAAAACCTTACTAGTGTCACACTCAACTAGAAATAAGTTGACAACTCCTGACTAAATTCAGAGAAAATAAATACTAGTCTTATAAAATATACAGGACTCACTTCCCATATGTGAACATAAAATTCAAATGCCTCCAATGTTCTCCCTTGAAGATATGTTAGCTCCACTCTGAGTGAAGAGCACCATTCAGCCTCCAGTTCTCTATGTAGCTAAAAATGACCTTGAATACTTGATGTTCCTGTCTCTACTTTTCAGTTTCTGGGACCACAGGCATGTACCACCATAGCCAGCTTTGGATAGTAAAACATTTTGATTTGTTCTTGATTTGTATGATGTTGGGGGCATTAGCATTAGATATTACTTATCTTACTGAATATTTTCAGTAAGAGGGAAAGAATCCATCTCCAGAATATAGGGTTGTTCTTTGGGAAAAAAAAAAAAGTATGAGAACATAATTTGCTTGTCCTAGATTTTACAAATTTTTTAAACCTGTAACTTTCTTTTAAAATTGTGTATCACAACTTGGTTGATCTGCCTAAGATGATCTACTGGCTTTGGCTTTTGCTTAAAAAACCTCAAATCTATCTTCTACTTTTTAGAAGGAAGAAAAAAAAAGCAAATAACTGAATTATCATAGAAAACTTTAGACCTGTGGAGTTTTTTTGTTTTAAATTATGAAAGAAGTTGGTATGATAAAGTGATGGCTTTTTTTCTTATATAAATAAAACGCAAATCAAAGATGTAACCAGTTGTTATTCATTGCAAGTAGTCAAGTGTAACTCCTAAGGGCAACCATTTGTATCTTGTATACCAGAATTACTTTATAATTTGAAGCACTTTGCACACTCTTGTATATAAAGGGTGTAATTATAGGATATAGTGGTAATGCTTTAAAACACGAACCTCATTTTAAAAATTGACAGCCATAGTATTTTTTTAATGATCAGCTTTTCTGTTTATTGTAAAACTAAGTTAAAAATAAAAGGTTAATGAGAAGTGAAATGGTTTTTATGACTTGTTAACTGTATTATGTACAAAGCTAAAGCGAGAACAAACAGGAGTTCATATACAGTAATCTTAAATGGCGGGCAGGAGATACAACTCTGCCAGGTGCCAAGCATGTGACGTTCACTTCCTAGCACCATGCAAAAGGATAAGTTCACGAGACTAAATACATATTATTATATATAACTGATAAAACATGGAGAAGTGAATGCAGTCTAACTCATTTGTCATCTGATGAAGGATATTAGTAATACAGTTCAAAAAGAAGAGAGCTAGGGTTTGACTGTGCAGCTCAGACTGGCTTCAGACCTGAAGCAGTCCTCTTGCCTCAGCCTACAAAGGACAAAAAGAGTCATTTTAAGTTTCCACAGATGGGAAGCCGAGAATGTGAAGGTATAGAGCAAGGTGCTGGCTCTTGGCTCACACTGGAGTTGTCTCCAGTGAAGAGTTTATACCTACCCACATACAAAAGGATAGAGATGATCTCCTGGGGTTTGCTATTTCAGATTGCCTTTCGCCCAGACAGTGTTTATGTGAAGGAGGCATGTGGGGGTGACATACTGATTTCTTCAAATGAGTTGATGACTGTGGGGAACAACCAAGATTGTTCATCTCATTGTTTTGGTTTTTCTTTAACATTAGGTTTTTTGGCACGTGTAAATTTAGATGATAAATTTATTCCCAGTAAATACCATTACACAACAGTGGTTTATCTGGTGGCAGAATATTAGGTGATGAGCCGCATATGCCATGTCTGTGATAGTAAACCAATTTTCTATTCAAGGGCTGTGCTGGCTAGTTTGATCTCAAGTTGACAGGCTAGAGTTATCTGAAAGGAGGGAACCTCAATTGAGGAAGTGCCTCCATAAACTCTGGCTGTAGGACATTTTCTTAATTAGTAATTAAAGGGGGAGGGTGCTATTGTGGGCTGGTGGTCCTGGCTTCTATAAGAAAGCAGGCTGAGCAAGCCAGGAGAAGCAAGCCAGTGAGCAGCACCCTTTCATCGCCTCTATGTCTGCTCCTGCCTCCAGGTTCCTGCCCTGTTTGAGCTCCTGTCCTGACTTCCTTTGATGATGAACAGTGATATGGAAATGTAAGCCAAATAAACCCTTTCCTCCACAACTTGCGTTTTGTCATGGTATTTCTTCACAGCCTTAGAAACTTTTTTTTTTTTTTTTTTGGTTTTTTGAGACAGGGTTTCTCTGTGTAGCCCTGGCTGTCCTGGAACTCACTCTGTAGACCAGGCTGGCCTTGAACTCAGAAATCCGCCTGCCTCTGCCTCCCAAGTGCTGGGATTAAAGGCGGGTGCCACCACTGCCCGGCTCTTAGAAACTCTTAAGACAAATAAGTCCTATGCAGTAATGTTTTAGGTTTTAGTGTTTTTGTGTATTCCCATGTCACAACACATGTAGAGAGGTCAAAAGAACAACTTGGAGTACTCTCCTCCTCCTGTGTGGTTCCTGGAGACTGAACTCAGGTGGTTGGGATTGGTAGCAGGCGCCTTTCCCTGCTGAACCACTTGCTGGCCCTCGTTTTTGTTTTATCTCTAGAATGTTTTACTTACTCATTCGTGTATATACTATTTAGTCACCTGAATACATAATCTATATTAGTTACTTTTCTATTGCTATGATTAAGACAAAACAACCAAGGCAACTTATTGAAAAAAGTAATTTGGGGCTGGAGAGATGGCTCAGTGGTTAAAAGCACTGGCTGTTCCTCCAGAGGACCTGGGTTCAATTCCCAGCATCTACAAGGCAGCTCACCATTGTCAGTAACTCCAGCTCCAGGAGTTCTGACATCTTCCCAATTGTACACATCCAGGCAAAACATCAATGCACATTAAAAAACAAACAAACAAAAATTTGTCAGGCATGGATGGTGCACACTATTATTTGCAGCACTCCAGACTCAGAGGCAGGCAGCTCTCTTGTGAGTTTGAGGCCAATCTGGTCCATAGGACAAGCAGGGCTACACAAGAATCCATGTCTTGAAAAACTAAGAGTGCGCTGGGAGTACATTGAGTCTTTTGAAACTTCAATGCTCACCTCTGGTGACATACCTAATCCTTCCCAAACAGTTCCACCAACCTGGGACCAAGTATTCAAACATGAGCCTATGGGGGCCACTCTCACTCAGTCACACAATCAAAGAAACAGCACTGCTGGAACGTTGGTTAAATAATCTTGAAAGGAGAAATAATTCTTTTTTAAATCATTCTGTACATACAAGTAAAAGAAAATGAAACATAAATGTGCAAAGTAGAAAAAAGCATTTTACAAAACAATACATATACATAGTGTCTTCCCATCCTCCTCTTCTGCATACTGCACGTAGCACACTGTTTCCCTGTTTATTCAGCCATCCATTTACACACTTTTCGGACTATTTCAGTGCTATATTCATGTAGCCCCAGGCAGGCCAGGACCCCTCAATAATCCACAGCAGAATTTAATTTTACCATAACCAATTGTCCAGTGATTTAAGAAGCCACTTGGGGCTTGCTTCTGCAGACTCATTTTTAACAGTCTCCTTAGCTGGGGTCCAGTGCTCTCATCTCATAGGCCAGCACTGTTGAACCCAGGTTTGTTTCCTAATATAGCTCTGCTTCTTCTAATTATACAAAGTAATCAATATTTGTGTGTTGGTGGGGACTGAACACAGGGTTCTCCGCACGCTAAGTGTTTGCTGCCTCCAGCTTCCAGCATCTTGGTGCTCACTTTTAACCTGCCCACACCGTTTCAGTTTGGCAGCAGTCATTTAGCCATTTTTTGATTCCAAAAGCTTTTTTCTTTCTAGTACTTGAAAACACTCTTAAGCGAATGATAGAGTAAACAGAGTGTAGAATTATGCTGTCCCTGAAAGTGAGTCATAGTAAATGAAGTTGTAAATATATTTTGAATATTTTTAGTAAAAAAGGTGACTGGAACATTAAGTAGTCTTTACTAAAGTAAGTACAGTAAGGATTCAATACCCAGCACTGATTATGCATCTTCGTGAACTACATTCTGTCTGGGCTGTGACTAGGTCATAATGAAAGCACTAAAGCCAGGATGCAAAAGGGTATTAGCAAAAACCTTACCTATGATACATATAAATCTGAATTTTGCTCTTCTAGGGAAATACTGAAAGTCTCAACTACTTTAAGATAAGACTTGTGAGCTGAGTCTTAGTACATATTCTTTGAAAAAAGAATGATACTGAAATCACTAGTTACAGTTAGATTTAGTAAGCAAAAGTAATTATTACTATTTGTCTCTCACGATGTTTGAGATGATATGATGTAAAGTATAAATTTTTCTACTAAAAGTGAACAAGCTATTAAAATCACTTAAAGTATCACACCCAACCTTTCCACCATCCAATCAAACAAGCAGGAATTGTAGAGGGAAGCACTGAGAGCATCAAGGCAGTGAGGCTCCATCATTAGGTAAGGTGAGTTAGAACCTTAGTTCTTTTGACTAGTCGAAACGCTGCAGAGACACACTGCTGAGGAACACAGCCCTGGCGGCCTTAGTCTTCATACTGTGATCATACTCCTGTGTTACATGTGCTCCTGAATATGGGGACTTGCTCCGTCATGTCTGCTCACATGATTTTCAGTCATGTTTGTCTCATATGACAGCCCCAAGAACAGCTTTGCATGTAACCATGTGCAAATAAATTAAATTTAAACGAGACGGTCCTTTTTTTGTTGTTGTTTGTTTGATATTAACAGCAAAGTGAATAGAACTAAAATCAGCAGATACAGATAAGCTGGTGGCTCATTCCGTCTGTTTAGTGCTGTTTTAGTTTATTGGTACATTGCTCTTTATAAAGTGCAGTGAATAAATAAGATAAAAAAGCTATTATGGTTTATATACAGTTCTAAGGTAAAGATTAATTACTGATTATATTTCTTATAGTATTCTAACTCTGTAAAAGCTATTGAACTTAGTAATTAAGAGCTGTTTAGTCTAGGTAAAATAATGACTTTTATCCCATTTAGACCAATCTAGTATTAAGTAGCATATTATTGTAAAAGTTAATTCTATATCACAAGTTAGATAAAAATGACAGGTATGTGCTATAGACTAAACCCAGATATGGTCAGATGCTGAGCAGTATTCCTGGCTTCAAAATAGGATGTATCTGTCTCGCCGTCTGGTTGGGGCACGAAAGGCATGGTCTGATGCTGCAGGTTTTCCCAGTCCACTTCACTGAAGAGAGGGTGCTGTTTCAGTTCTTAAGAAGGAAATAGATAAAAAGCCAACATCAGAATATGGTAACATTACATAAGTTCCGCTCTCAGGAGTTAACAGAGCAATTCTTAGATGTTCCCTACTTGATTCTGCCACTCAGTGCTACTTGTTTAATGTGTGTAGATGCCTGGATTGTAGTTAAGTGAGTGAGTGAACAGGTGTTGGGGAAGTGCATCGTTCTCGATGCCAGCGTCTTCTCACAGTCCCTCACGTGAAGATGGATGGCTTGGCTTGCCTCTTCCCTACCTCTGGAGCTCATGATTAAAGCTCCATTTCTCATCCACCCCGTCAACCACCTGTCACGCCACGGCAATCTCTAAGTACCATCTGTTGCCTACAACTTAGGGACGAAGCCCTCTTTCACTCTGCTCTCTATACTTCCTCTTTTTCATGCACATTCTACATCCACTGATGACTTGCTGTGTATTTAACTTACTGCCCTTTTGCTCTGGTCTTTTTGTTTATGTGTTTGAAATAAGGTTTCCCACTGGAGCCCAAGCTAGCCTGGAATTTCACTGTGTAGCTCAAGCTGAATGTGTTTTACAATTTTCTTCCTTAGCCTCTCAAGTGCTGGCTTTATAGGCATGTACCAGCATGTTCTTGGTTGTGGTCTTTGATGACATTTTTCACACATTCTCTTCATGTCTCTGGCTTTCTTGATTCCACTGACTGCATCTTTAGAATTCAGAAGCTAGCACTAAATATCTAGGATATTTCCATCACAGAACACCTCTGTTCCTAAGATGTCAGACTCTTCATTTTTGGTTTGTCTGTTTTATTTTGAGATAGAGTCTATGTAGTCCTTCCTGTCCTGGAATAGTCTCTATGTAGACCTATTGAGGTTGGCTTCAAACTGCCTGCCACCATGCCTGGGTCCTCTTTATATTTTTATTACTTCTACCTACTAAAATGAAAACATGTTCACTGGCTGGACCACACTGTGATATTTAGTTGCTAAAAATAAGCGCTCCTTTTTGGATCCTTCCCGGTTTCTTTCTGGCAGTGCTGTGCTTGAGCCCAAGGCCTGGCACATGCTGTGCAAGCGTCTACTGCGGGGCTACAGCTCCTCATGCTTTTCTGGACAGGCTTTATTTTATTTACTATGGAGCCTAGGCTGGCTTTGAACTCATGGCAATTCTTGTGTGTCAGGCTCCCAAGTGCTGGGGTTATAGCTATGAGCCACCAAGTCCACCTTTCAACCCTTTACCTTTATCTACTAACATTTATATTGTTGCTTTCAAAGAACTGTCAAGGCAGTAAGTAAACCCAACTTTTAAGGAGAAGACTGGAAGATGACTAATGGTTGTAGTGGGAATATTATTGATCTAGGAGATTTATATGCCTATAAACTGTTTTTCCTCTAAACTAAAAGATATGATATAATATTGTTTCTGGTACCTTATGGAGTTACAAAATTCAGTGTGTGCGTTGCAACTACACTAGGCTGAGTTTTAAATTGAAATAAAGACACATATATACATGCATATCTAGAGGGACTATCATTTTACCACTAAGCAGTCAAATTAGCGAGTGTAAAGTAGGTCACAGCCGAAACCCTCACCTCTCATTCCAGCTCTCTTTGTGTCATCAATGGTTAAAAGCATGTCCATTGCACTTTGAGCGTTATCAGATAGCTTTTCTTCACCTTCTGGCCATGGGATATCTACAAGTACAAACATGCAAGTAAAGCTGTTTGATGTCACCCTGAGGAGTCACATTTGGCTCTGTCTTACTTTCTGCAAACCTTGAAGAAATCAACACCCATTTTTCTGGGTGTATCTTTCTTTCTTCTGACTGCCTTTCTTTCTCATACCCCTCTGACCCTGTGCTTAACTCTCTACTAAAATGTCTTTATTAAGCAGATTTTAAAATCATTCTCAATAGGGATAAATGATTTTCCTTTCCCCTATGATGCAGTGAAGGGTCCTGTGTATGCTAGGCAGGTGCTCTACCATCGAGCTACATCCTCCAACTCTGAATCTATCCTAACAGAAAACATAAAAACAATCACCTCTTTTTAAAATATTCTGGAAAACTTGTTGTGGCGTTTCATCATTGAAAGGGGGAATTCCTGTTAGAAATTCGAACAAGCAAACTCCAAGCGCCCACCAGTCCACTGCAGGCCCTGGGATGTAAAGGGAGATACGATGAATTTGCTAGTATATTATACAAAAGAATTTACAACAGAAACGTCAGTACATTGATGCTTCAGCCATCAGGCCTTCTGGCTTTAGGGCTTTCTTCTGTTTCCCTATAGTACAAAACCCAAATTACCCTGGGTAATAACAATCACCTTAGCTTTCCAGAGGTTTAGATTAGCAATACTTTTCAAGGCCACTTTTTTGATAGATTAGTAAATTCTGATATTTTGATTATTTGATGAATTCTAAATCCTTTTTTTTTTTTGGTTTTTCGAGACAGGGTTTCTCTGTGTAGCCCTGGCTGTCCTGGAACTCACTCTGTGGACCAGGCTGGCGTTGAACTCAGAAATTCACCTGCCTCTGCCTCCCAAGTGCTGGGATTAAAGGCGTGTGCCACCATTGCCCGGCAGAATTCTAAATCTTAAAGTGCAATGAAGGAGTATATTTCAGGAAATATTAAGTCAAGAAATGACAACATAGCCAGGTAGTGCTGGCATAAGCCTTTAAACCCAGCATTTGGGAGGCAGAAGCAGGCAGATCTTGAGCTTGAGGCCAGCTTGGTCTACAGAGCGAGTTCCAGGACAGCCAGGGCTACGTAGCCCTGTCTTGGAAAGCAAAAAACCAATATATATACTGTATTTCACTTGTTTCACCCAAGGTATGACAGTACTGAAGGTAAGGTAATTACTGAATGCCCTAAATAGTGTTTTACTGTATGTATTTTGTTGATGCAAAAATATGTTCTTAGCTCAAAGGGAGTGAGTGCTATTCTGTAGCCAAATTTGAATGATCATGGCTCAGGAACATGGGTTTAGTTTGCCTTGCAGAACATGTTCCAGAGTTGAGATGGTTCAGTGGTTAAGAGCACTGGCTGCTATTCTAGAGGACCCGGGTTCCATAATCTCCGTAATCCTAATGTTCAGTCATTTGGTCTTGTACAATCTTGAACACAGACGTGGACTGACTTTCTGGGAAGCCCACTCACAGGTACCCAAATGGCCAAGTCACAATTTGTGCTGGCAGAGGTCAAATGTTTTTATGCCACAAGGCTGGGAAGGCTCAATCATACCATCTGAAGACGGCTGGGCCCAATAGACAAAAACGCAGTCTTCGGAGGGGGAGCACTTGGTGAAGTCGTTAGGAAGCATATCTACCTGAGTCTGATTTTTTTTTTTTTTTATCATATGAGTACTATGCTTATAGTTTAAATAATTAAGAAAATAGTCAGGCAAGGTGATTCGTGCCTGGTTTGCATTGCAAGTTCTAGGACAGCCAAGGCTACAGAGAGCCTGTCTCAAGTCCCCCCAAGACCTCTCCCCCATTAAGATAGTAGGTAAGGTATGTAGCCAAGTTTTTAAGGCTTGCCTTTCTTGCATGAGGCCCTAGGTTCAAGTCCTACCACTTTAGAGCTAGAAGCATAAGAATTAGAAGTTCAGGGTGATCCTGTAGCTATGATGAGTTCAAGGTCAGCCTGAGCTACATGAAATCCTGTTTTGAAATAATAACAGTATGGCCTAAGGAAGCAAAAGTAGCAGCTGATCGAACCAATTTAATTGACTAAGTTGACTGTATATTTCTCTATGTGTCTATAGTCTTTTGAACTATATGCAATGTGTTCTTTATTTTTTAGTTTTCCTTTCTGCTAGTTTGATTACAGAGCTATGACCTCACGAGGCATGGCTAGTTCAGGTCTTAGGAGTGATCAGCTTTAAATATCTAGGTTACTATAAATCTTGTGACTATATTTGTCCTACTATTTTGGTATTAATTTCAGATCAGATGACAATATCATTTTAAAATCTTTTCAGAAAAATTGTTTTTCCTGTACCAAATATTATTAGTGATAGGAGCAGAAATAAGTCAGACCCCCCTTGGAACTGGAGTTATAGATTGTTGTCAGCTGCCACGAGGGTGCTGGAAATTGAACCTGGGTCCTCTGAAAGAGTAGCCAGTACTCTTACCTGCTGATCTATCTCCCAGCCTACTTAAGGATTTCTAGATAAGATTAAAGGTTAACTATGGTAGAAATTAAAGAGTATATGTAGTAAGCACACATATGTGTTTATCCTCTTAAAACCCGTTTATGGTACACTTTACTCTTTTTGTCTTCATCCTTTCTCTGTTTTGGAAAAATCTTTTACTATAAAATATTATTTTTAGAGAAATCTGTACTTAATATGAGATAAAGGTGACATACTATATCTTAGGTAGGCTTTACTGCTGCTTGGATTCTCAAAAAGGCTCTTAATGCATTGATTTTTTTCTCGGTCTTAAATTAGCTTGAACATTAAAGAAAAAGCTGGGCAAGATAATAACTGAGACTGGATGATGAACTTGTCTTAGCAAAGCCGGAGGGGAAAATACTGTCAGACATCTTCCTTTGCTATCCATGTAATGTGGTTTTGGAGGAAAAGAGGAGAGCTAGCAAACGGTTACGTTCCCTGGAGGAACAAGGGGAGAGACAGGAGTCCCTTAGGACCGGTGATGGCAGCAACATCACCGCCATCATAGCATATCGGAACAGTGGAAGAAAAAAATTCTATGGCTTACATAGCATTATGTTGCCCACCACGGGCACCATTACAACAGAGTAATGATTTAACAAACAGACTGTAAATGCAATATTGTCTTATTGTGCACAAAATGTTTTATCTAATCTCATACACATTATTTACCAACAATGCATTAATATTGAGTGACAAATTTACCTTCCTAGTAGCAAAAATAATTGACCTCAACAATGAAAAAAATATGTTTAAACACAGGACAAAGTCTAGAAACTATGTAAAAGATTTTCTACATATAGGCTAGTTCTTTAACTTTTAAACATATTCTAAATGTACATTTTAAATTTGATTAACAAGAAGCAGTTTAGAAGTTTGAGAGGCCGGGCAGTGGTGGCGCATGCCTTTAATCCCAGCACTTGGGAGGCAGAGGCAGGCGGATTTCTGAGTTTGAGGCCAGCCTGGTCTACAGAGTGAGTTCCAGGACAGCCAGGGCTACACAGAGAAACCGTCTTGAAAAAAAAAAAAAGTATGGAATAAAATAATAAAAATAAATCTTAAAAAACCAAAAGTGACCCCATAGGAAAACCACCAGTCTCAACCAACCCAGACCCCAGGGAGCTCCCAGAGACTGAGCCACCAACCAGGGGCATGCACGGAAAGGTCCAAGGCCCCTGGAACATACATAACAGAGGTCTGGGGATCTGAACTCAGCTCCACGCTTTCTTCACAAGCACAGCTGTTTCTTGTTTGGTTTGGTTTTGGTTCCTTTGAGAGGTGTGTGGTGTTTTGTTTTGTGACATGGTCTCACTATGAATTCCTGGCTGGCCTGACTCTTCTATACATCAGACTGGCCTTGAACTCACAGATCTTCCTACCTCTGCCTACAGAATGCGAGGATTAAAGTGCCTGGCTCCTAACAAGCGCTTACAATGCACTGAACCACGTCCCCAACACCTGTGTTAAAGTCTACTAAGTCAAATAACTGAGCTTCCTGGTTGTAGTGAAAATGTTGCAGACCAGAGCCAAGTTATGTTGAGTTATTTTTAATGCGTCTGAAAGCTATATACTGCCCACTCCTATCTGATCCAACATAACCAAAATTATTCTCAGCAGATCACTGGCCTCCACCAGTCTAGAACTAAGGATGTCAGCAGCATCATTTCGCCTGCTGTGGTACCCACCTTTAAGTGGGTCCCAGGGACTTAAATTAGGTTGTCAAACTTGCACGTCAACTGCTTTACTCACAGAGCTGAATTGCTAAGCCTATTTATTTGAGGGTTTGGTTTTTGGATTTTTGGTTTTTTTTTAACTTTATAAACAGAATAATCTGTCATTTTGTCTCTGTAACAGCACAGGCAAAAACTCAGTCTGCCCCTAAGATTCCTGAAAACGGAGTTACAAACCTTTGGCCACTTCATTTTAACTTACTGAAAACTTAAACTGTTACTCTTTATGGACCTATAATGTTTTAAATGCAATATAAATATAAAGGTAAATATGAGCATTTTAGGATTCTTTTAGACATAACAGTGGCAGTAATGTATAGGGATCATTGCATATCTACATTTCCCTCATCCTTTGTCTCTCTGAGCCATTAAAAAAAATTTATTCCAGGTCTCAGCCAGACCTAACTAAGATACACACATCTGAGAATTAACTGTAGAACCTAGGACAGAATTTTAAAAGCCGGTATACAAAAACTTTATCTCAATCAGGGCCAACAAAATTGTAGATAGTAAAACATTAATTTTGAGCTTTCTGAATGATTTAAATCTGTCATTTTCAAATGTTAATTCTGAAAACTAAGGCTAAAAAAGAGGAAAAAAAACATTTGCAAGAGTAATAACTAATATCTTGCATTTAGTAGATGATTAAATTATTACAACATGCTTTTTATTGAATGCCTGTCTTAATCAGTGTTCTGTTGCTGGGAAGAGACCATGACCACTCTTAGGAAAGAAAGCATCTAATTGGGCGCTTGTGTACAGTGTCAGAGGGTCAGTCTGTTATGGTGAGAAGCATGGCAGCAAGCAGGCAGACAGACAGAGATGGTGCTGAGAAAGTAGCAAAAAGATTCACAGGCAGCAGGAAGAAAGAGACTCTGAGCTTGGAATGGGCTTTTGAAACCGCAGAGCCCACCCTCAGTGACACACTTCTCTAACAAGGCCATAGCTCCTAATCATTCCAAGTGGTGCAGCTTGTGACCTGCTATTCAAAACTAGGAGCCTCTAGGAGCCACTGTCATTCAAACCACCACACTTCTCAAACTTCTTTGACTTTTTTTTTTTTTTTTTTTGAGACAGGGTTTCTCTGTGTAGCCCTGGCTGTCCTGGAACTCACTCTGTAGACCAGGCTGGTCTTGAACTCAGAAATCTGCCTGCCTCTGCCTCCCAAGTGCTGGGATCAAAGGCGTGCGCCACCACTGCCCGGCTTTATTTTTATTATTATTTAATTTTTATTTATGTGTCTGTGTGAGTGGATGCCACATGTATGCATGTGCCTGGAGGCCAGAAGACGTTCATTCCTCAGTTGTAGAGGACAAAGATTGATCCTGTATTTATGTGTGTGCTGCATGCAAGTACAGCATGTGCATGTGTATGTGGAGACAAAAGGTTAACATTAGGTGTGATGGTTTGAGTAAGAATGACCCCCATATGCTCATATATTTGAATGCTTACTCAATTTGAATGCATGGCGCTATTTGAGAAGGGTTAGAGGGATTGGGAGGCGTGGCTTTTTTGGAGGAAGTGTATCACTAGGGGGTAGGCTTTGAAGTTTCAAAGCTCAGCTGAGCCCAGTCCTCTGTCCTAGGAAAGGATGAGCAGGATGCTGAGGAACCTCTTAGCTTCTGCTCTCACACCTGCCTGCTCGCAGCCATGTTCCCAGCCATGATGATAGTGGACTAAGCCTCTGAAACTGTAAGCCAGCCCCCAGTTAAATGCTTCCTTTTATAAGAGTTGCCTTAGTCATAGTGTCTCTTAGCAATTGAATAGTAACTAAGGTATTGGTATCTTCCTTTATTGATCTCTATCTTATTTTTTGAGACAGGATTTCTCACTGAATCTGGAAAAAATTTTCCTTGAATTATATACACATGCACACACTACATTAATAAATGTAATAAAAAAAGCACACACACACACCTGACTTGAAAGCAGAAGTAAGACTATTTGAGTAGAGAAAGGTGTCCTGTGAGTAGAAGTATTAATATTAGCCAAGTATAGTGCTACATACATATACACATATATACATGCATACATACATACATGATGAAACTCGTTACTTGGTATGTCACCAAAAAATTAAAAGAAATTAATACATAAATTTAAAAAATTATGGTATGTCAAAATGAGATATAGGGAAAACACCACATATAAAGAGATAGAACGTCAAAGATGGCCAGGAAACTATCACAAGCTTGCAGATCACGCAAGGCTTGCTGCTTCTACGGGTTTTAAAAGTCTCTACTCTAGACTTTAGATCTGTGACACATTTTTGCTGCATTTTGAGCCACTTACTTTGTAGTATTTTGTAATATCAATTTGGCAGATGAATATAGTTCACGTCAGAATGTAGAAAGAAGCATTTTTTTTTGATAGAGAAAGGAAGAAAAAAGAGTCAGGCAAAGTATTATTTTATTCTAATGTGCCTTCCTGAAGGTTGGTTCTTTTCTGGATTGGCCATTCTGGTGAGGATAAATAAGGGTGATTTGTATTGTTGTTATTATAATGACTCTATTTGTATAAAGTACCCAGAGTAGGCCAAGCTTTGAAGCAGAGTA
Source organism: Uromys caudimaculatus (assembly GCA_028551405.1). Classification (NCBI taxonomy): domain Eukaryota; kingdom Metazoa; phylum Chordata; class Mammalia; order Rodentia; family Muridae; genus Uromys; species Uromys caudimaculatus. Next base: position 63,638,498 of record CM052714.1, read on the forward strand.
GTGTCTGACTGGAGCTAGGGTAGTGTCATAGTCAGGGTTTCTATTCCTGCACAAACATCATGACCAAGAAGCAAGTTGGGGAGGAAAGGGTTTATTGAGCTTACACTTCCACATTGCTGTTCATCACCAAAAGAAGTCAGGACTGGAACTCAAGCAGGTCAGGAAGCAGGAGATGATGCAGAGGCCATGGAGGAATGCTGCTTACTGGCTTGCTCAGCTTGCTTTCTTATAGAGCCCAAGACTACCAGCCCACAGATGGTATCACTCACAAGGGGCCCTCTCCCCTTGATCACTAATTGAGAAAACGCCTTACAGCTGGATCTCATGGAGGCATTTTCTCAACTGAAACTCCTTTCTCTGTGATAACTCCAGCTTGTGTCAGGTTGACACACAAAAGCAGCCAGTACAGGTAGGGTGAGAGAGCAGGAGAAGGTAGGTGGTGGCTACTAGTGGAAATATGGCTTAAGGCTGATGGAATGTCTTAATATTATTATAGTGATGCTTGTACAACCTTGGAAATACACTGAAACAAACAAACAAACCTCCACATTATATACATTCATTGGGTGAATTCTAAATGATGTAGCAGTGGCGCACGCCTTTAATCCCAGCACTTGGGAGGCAGAGGCAGGCGCATTTCTGAGTTCGAGGCCAGCCTGGTCTACAGAGTGAGTTCCAGGACAGCCAGGGCTACACAGAGAAACCCTGTCTTGAAAATGCAAAAGAAAAAAAAAAAAAAAAAAAAAAAGAAAACTATTTTCTGGGATTCTGAGTTCGGTTCCCAGGATCTACAGTGTAGTGTCTCACAATGAATCTGACACTCTTCTGGACTCTCTGGACACCAGGCGTGCACCTGGTGAACATACATAAATGCAGACACTCATACACATAAAAATAAGGCAATTGTTTAAAAAAAGTTACTATTTTATAAAAAAGGCTAATATCTATCTAGTTAACTATACTTTTCCATGAAATAAAAAATGTTTTCACTTTGTAATTGTATTGTAATAATCTGTTTTACTTAATAGGATTTGTTGTTGTTGGTTTTTTTTTTTTTTGCTTGTATTTAAATTTCACACGTACACTACAAGCTCTTATGCTTTTGTATACAAATGTCTGTATTTGTTGGTCGATTCAGATAAATAGTCAAAATGATCTACACTGAATCAGAGCTGAAGTTTGTAGATTACTGAGTGTATGTTAGACATACCTGACCAGCTATACTCCAGGTCTGAATGAAACATGGGAAGGAAAATGACCGGAGCTTCCCTGGGAACTGACTCGGTCTGCTTACTGCTGGGGTATCTCAGACATTGAGAACAGAGTGTGTGACCTGCCTCTCCAGACCACTGCAGGGCACCTGGGATTTAGGTTATTTGCCAGACTTATGTTGCAGTTTCTATTACATAAATCCAAAGTATAAATGAACTCATAACTGCATTAGTTGCTTTTTGCATTGCTGTGACTTGAAAAGGAGGTTCTGAAGAGTGAACAGAAATTTAGGGCTAACTTTAAAGTCACTTTAGTTCAGACTGAGGGCAGCTTCTTTGGATCAGTGAAAATGAATCAAAGAAGGCAAAGCCATTGGATCTGCAGATGTGGCTCAGTGGTAGAACTCTTGCCCAGAGCACATTTAAGGCCCTGGTTTTTATCTTCAGCCACACAAAGTAAATGAACACAAGAGAAATGGCTATATGCTTTACAGGGTTTATTCCTATACTCAGAGAATACTTTTGTTTGAAACGTGTATATGTTGTGATATATGCATGTTTGTATATGTTCCTATACATGTGTGGGTGTGTGCACACATGTAGAGGCCAAAAAGTTCATGTGGAGCATCTTCCTCTATTAGTCTCTGCCTAACTTTTTTTTTTTTTAAATTTTTTTATTTTTAAAATATTTTTTTTTGGTTTTTTGAGACTGGGTTTCTCTGTGTAGCCCTGGTTGTCCTGGAACTCACTCTGTAGACCAGGCTGGCCTCGAACTTAGAAATCCACCTGCCTCTGCCTCCCAAGTGCTGGGATTAAAGGCGTGCGCCACCACTGCCCGGCTACTGCCTAACTTTTTGAAACAAAGTCTCTTGACTAAACCGAGAACTCACTGATTTGGCAAGACTGGCAGGCCGGCAAGCCCCCAGGATCCTCCTGTCTCTGTCGCCTCACTGCTAAGTTTACAGGCATTGCTAGCATGCCACCCCCACCCTCCCATTTCATGACTCATTTTTAATGTGGGTGCTCTTGGTGGATCTGACTTAGGTTCGTATGTTTGCCTGGCAAACATTTTATCAACTGACCTGGCTATCTCCACAGCCCCATGTTTTTCCCTTTTCCCACTATAAACTCCATATGACAAAGAGGTGCTGGGTACTTCATTTAAGTAGCAAAGCCAGGTCTACATAGGAAAATGCTCTCTCAAACAGCAAAAACAAAACAAACAGAAAAGCCTTCCGGTTTGGACCTGTGCCCAAGGCAGACTCTCTGCTCTGGATCCCCACCCACTGAGCCCACACCCAGTTGCAGTTTGACCCCCCCAAGGTGTTCTGACACATCTAGGATCACAGACACCAAATACACTGTTGCTGTTACCAAGAGGCGCTTGCAGACAGGAACCTGGTGTGGCTGTTCCTTGGGAGGTTCTGCCAGCAACTGACCAATGCAGATGTGGATGCTTGGGGCCAACCATCAGACTGAGCTCAGGGACCCTGGTGGGGGGAGCTGACAGAAGGACTGGAGGAGTGGAGGGGGATTGCAACCCCATAGGAAGAACAATGTCCGCTGGCTGGCCCACCCAGTGCTCCCAGGGACTAGACCACCAACCAAAGAGTGTACAGGGGGGGATCCATGGCTCCAGATACATAGGTAGCAGAAGATGGCCTTGTCTGACAGCAGTGGGAGGGGAGGCCCTTGGTCGTGTGGAGGTTTGATGCCCCAGCGTAGGAGGATGCTGGAGCGGTGGGGCAGGAGAGGGTGGGTGGGTGGGTGAGTACACTCACAGAGGCAAAGGGGAGGGAGGAGGAGGTGGATGTGGGATGGGGGGTTTGTGGAGGGGTAATCAGGAAGTGGGATATCATTTGAGATGTAAATGAATGGAATGATCAAAAAACAACCACCCAACCAACCAACCAACCACCCAACCAACCAACCACCCACCCAGCCAACCACGTGCCCACGGTATGGATATTAGAAGACAACTTAGTGGAGAAGAGGAACCATGTAGTTTCTAGGGATTGAATACAGATCAAAGAAATTTCATATAAAAGGGTAATGCAGTTACTGATAAAACCATGAAACCCAAGACACATAACGTGTATCTTACCATGGGCTGTGCCCAGTAAGAGCTCAGGTGCCAGGTAATCCGGAGTCCCTAGAATTCGTCCGTCATCTACTGGGGGTGCCCCTCTTCTCACACTCTTTGGAGTTCTATATGACGTTCCCAACTTGAGCTGATTTGGAGTCTGCTAATTCAAGAGTTCAAGAAATCCGTTAATTTCTTTCAAATGGACAAAAGCATTGAAGCAGTAACAACAAACGTTCCCTAGGTATGAAACACTCATGCAAACCCATGATCAGGGGCTTAAAAGCAGACTCAAGACTAGTTATCATAAAAAGGTCCTTATGTGCAATAAGATTCAATGCCTCAGATAACATCAATTGTCTCAGTAAGATATGACTGTAAAAGAAAAACATTCTTTTGAGATAGTTTTACTATATAGCTCACACTGACCTCAAACCCATGACCCTGCTTTAGCCTCCGAAGAATTCGGATTAAAGGTTTAAGGAGGTATTCCACCTAAGCAAGAGAAGTACCTTGACAGCCTAGATTGATACAAATAAGAAAAGGTATGGCTGACAAAATGATTGAAAAATATTAAGACAATATGTAAGATGAAGTAAGTGTCTGTCCCCTCTCGTACTAACCAGTCCTTAGAGGCTTTAATGCAATTGCTGCCTACACCAACCTTTGAAAGCAGTATGATGGGGGCTTTGTCCCTTACAGGCATTTGGAAAATAGGCTCTGAGGTTAAGGGACATCTAAGTTCTTAAAAGAAAACTGAAATCTTATAACCTAAATTTGGAGCGTAATCTTTTTATAATGCCCCTTCAAAGGAATAAAAGAAATGGAACCTTTGGTTTATACAAGTATAGAAAATAAAGACAAATAATATTTGAAATATATATGCTGTTGGAGGATATTGAGATAAACTTCAATTTCATATCAAAGTATAATGAGATCAGTGAAAATATGTATTTTCTTAGAAAAGCATAGTTATACAACTATTAAGAATAATAAATATTACTATAAGCTTCACTTTTATGCATGAAAAAATTTCAACAATCTACAGGAGAATCAAACTGTATAATTAATACCATATAACCCAGCTAAGAGGCAAGCAGGTGTCTTCCTAGGTTATTACTCTAATATTGAAAGGATAAACTGGAATATACCTGATGTGACATATAGGCCCTTCCTTTCTCAGTAGGGGTCACAGCCATGGGACAGGAACCACTGTATTCACAGGAAACCTCCATAGCATCTAAAGAAGCTATGCTCATTTTGGATGGTTCTGAATTACTGGACGCATTAATATGACTGTTGAAACTTCGAAAAGCCACGACGTTGGTTTTAGAGGGTAATGATTCCGGTGCCTTTGAGGGAGGCGCTAACATCCGCCTACTGTCTTGGATAGAAGCATGGCCATCATCTTTTGGCAAGGAATTCTCTTGGCATTTTGGTAACATAAGTAGGTCTTCGGTATTTGGTTCTTCAAAAGAGAAGTCTCTGATGCTTTTATCTGGTTCTGAGGCCTGAATTTCCAGTGAGCTTTCCATCATAGACACCCCAGGAAAGGCTGGATCAGAATCCACACAGACAGTCTGAGGAGCTCTCTCCTCATCAGAACATACAGAACTAGAAGTGAGGCAGTCCTTCTTACTGGTCAGCTCGCTGTCTTCCTCTAGTTCAGACATAAGGTTCTTTGCTATGGTTGGTATGTGCAGTTCTTCTGGGGTTTGTCTGTCAGTTAAATAGGTGACAATGCTCTCCTGATTAGCACAGTCATGCTGCCGGCGTTCGCGCACCGACAGCTTCAGGTTCTGGACTTCGGCTGTCAAGCCTGTACTTTGATTTGCACAGCAGCCCTGCCGTTCCTTATGGGCCTCATGCTCTATACAGGTTTTTTTACTTTGTATAATTTCCTGACAAGGACTGGAGTCAACCAAGTGGAAATTTCTTTTACAGTTTCTTTTACTGAGGTGTTCTTCAGATGTAGCACTAGAATTTACGGCCCACTGACTGGACTGACAGAAACCAGACTGTCCCTGGTCAAAGGTCATGTGCTCGTTACTTATATCCGGTTCTCTTGCTTCCCACGAGATTTCGCGGAAGCATTTTCCAGGGAGGGTCACTTGGTTGCTTCCAGTGGCGGGAGTGGCACTGCTGTCATGGATGGGAGAAAGTGCCAACTCCAGGTCTGTTTTTGTCTCAATGGCACTTGTAGATTTCGCATGCAGCATTTCTACTGCATTCCAGCTCATCCTTGTACAGCCGGATGACTTGATACTCTACGAGGAGGTAAATGCTGTTTTCAGTTACGAGCCTTAGAGCTTTCAAAGCTTCTAATCTATGAATGCGCACATGCGATCAGTAACCCAGTGCGCTAGTGTGTTGTCTATTCTTGTTTTTAGATGAAACAGGAGAATTAAGAACAATGATAGTATAAGCTCACTATATACTACACTGCTTATAATCACACTGTTCCCAATGTACCATTGGTCACAATTTAAATAAATTATGTCCCAATACTTATTTTGATAACATGCTACAGAAAAATTAACAGAATATGTTCAGTCAAATTTTGGGGTAGGTTTATATTATAAATATAGTACATAATCTATTTTGCAATTGGGATATGGTGATTCTGTTTAAAACGGCAAAATATAAGAGCCTAAAATTTACTAATTAAAAAATTACCAAAAGTAATTATTGTAAACATGTATCACTATATAAACAATAAAATAAAACCAGAAATACATATGAATTAAAATCCATTGTTGGCGCTGTGGTAGAGTGTGCCAGTTAACAAAAATAAATAAATTAATAAGAAAAGTAATTACCAAAAAGATCAGCTGACACTGAATGGAGAACAAAGTGCTTTTCTTCAGTTATTATTATTTTACTCACTTTCATCCCCCTCACTGCCCCTCCTGGTCACAGGCTCCTACAGCCTTCCTTGCCTTTTTTGAGACAGTCTCATGTATCTCAGGCTTGACGAAAAGTAAACGCATAGCAAGGATGACCTTGAACTCTGATGGAATCACATCATGTGCCACCAGGACCAAGTTTTATGATGCTGGTGATTGATCCCAGAGTGGCACTGTTCCAACCCCAGACTAGTAAACTGCTTTTCTTGAAGACTGAATTGAAAAAAATATGAAGGGACTTGTTTCAGAATGTTGTGTGCACTGTATATACAGTACGTCGTATATGTAATATGAGAGCAGCCGGGCTCTTAGCTGCTGAGCCGTCTCTCTAGCCCTGTAGGATTTGATAAGACTGCTTTTGTTAGCATGAATCTTCTGCAGTGTCAATACTGCCTTTTTGTTTTCCTGGCATTACTGGAGGCTGAATTTAGGATCATGCAAAACAAGTACTACACCACAAATATACAACCCTAGCCTCAGTGGCATCTATTTTTAATGTATAAACATCAAACCTTATTAACTACCATTAACTTAGTTAGTAGTGAGGAGCACTTAGATCTAGGCAAAAAGAAGATTCTGGACTATAATTCACGGGTGTTTCGGGCACAGACACTGCTAGTGTTGTCACAGTCCCTCCCGGTTCACTGTCACTTATGATCTTAGCTTTCCTACACTCTAGTCTGCTGTCCTCTTGGTCATGCTTCCTCAGTGTAGCCCTGAGTGGGAGGAAGAAGTGGAGCTATACAGAGACTGAGAGTGCACAGCGTGCTCTCTGCCAACGAAGGGGACGGAATCAGAGTTCTGGGAGTAAGAATCTGGTTATTAGACAGCATATATTATCTGGTTATTAGACAGCATATATTATCTGGTTATTAGACAGCATATATTATCTGGTTATTAGACAGCATATATTATCCGGTTATTAGACAGCATATATTATCTGTAGCAAAGTCAAAAAAGAAAACAATGTCTTGTTTTAATCTATGTTTGACTTTACTCTAAAAATACAAATATCCAACAATAATGAGAAAAGTCAGATTTCTGGGAATAGGAAGAAAATATAACATAAATTACTCTATCAAATGACTTATTTTGATCTTAACCTTCTATGGAGGAGAACTTGGTATAATTTACATTTAAGTTTCTATGACCTTTTCTATTTATTAGCATTAATAACTTTATAGAAAAAGCAAAACAGTATATAAATTAAATAATATTTTTTGGGGGGAGGTTGGTTCAAGGCAGGGTTTTTCTTTGTAGCCTTGGCAGTTCTGGAACCCAGAGATACACCTACCTCTGCTTCCTGAGTGCAGGGTTTAAAGGCGTGAACCACCACAGCCTGGCTTAAGTAACATAATTTAAAGACCATCTACTTATTCATTTGGCTAACAACTGCTCTGTAACAGACACTTTCAAGGAAGCATCCCTATTAACTTTATGTCCTAAAAGTTATATCTGAAGAGTTCCCATTTTATTAAATGAGAAATTTATAGTAAACAGTACAGAGAGAGATAAGATTTAAAATTATGTTGGGAAACAGACAACAAATCCTCAGTTATCTAATGTCTTTATCATGGAAGGAAATGAAAAAGTCTGCCTGGAGATCAAACATTTTCTATTGGTTTACTACAATACTTAGTCGTTCATCATGCATCAAGTGAGACCAGAATCACAACTAAAATGAGAGGTGAAATGAAGCTTTTACAAGAATATGACACGATATCCAGAAAAATGAAGACGTTTTTATAATACTTCAACCATACCCACGTAGCAATGTCATTTCTTTACAGGTTTCTTATGGAAAGGGGTGGTGTTGCTGTCACTGGTTTACTGTGCACATTAGCTTTAGGTCACGTGTACTTCCTCCTAACCTGGCAGTCTCTTTCCCATTTGGGACTGCTGTGGCATTCTGACTCCACACTGGATATGAAGGTATGAGACTGGCTGCTAGTACTTGAGGTACCCAGTCTTTTCCGACACTCGAGTAGATTAGAAGTCAGACATTTCATAGGTAGTTCTGGATTGGATGCAAGTGTTTCAGAACCTGTAGGGAAAAGAAAATGCTAGTTTATTTTTACAGCTACTAGTTGTTTATGGGACTTGACTCTTCCCAGGTAATTGTACTATATATTACATATTATGACTACTCTTTGTGAACATTACCTAGTCCACAAGGATATTGGTATATCTGCTATGATTTTTTTATGTTTATATTCAGAAATTATTTCAAATGCTGCCAATGCTTCGAAGGTTATAACTAAACCAAGTCACTTTACATTTGTAAAATAAAAGCCAGAATAAGGAAATTAAAATATAATTAGAAGGAAATTGATTTTGAGCTATATGTGATTTATTTTGGAGTTATCAATAATGGACCATTTACTGGTATGCATTAATAAAATATGCTATAAGGTTGGAATCTTATTAAATTTATCTAGCTCAATGTGTGTTTAATTAACGCTGTAGCTGGAGACGTTAAATTTATAATGTTCATTGGTATGTGAATTACAAAAAGCCACAGGCATTTGCTTTTTTTTTTTTTTTTTGCAGTTCTCAGGATTGAACCCATGACCGTGTGTGTGTGTGTGTGTGTGTGTGTGTGTGAGTGCGCGCATGTGTGTATGTTTAGCAAACATTCTAGCAGTGAGCTTTACACCTACGCCTCTCTTTAAGGGATCTGATAAGTCACATGAATAGAAAACTGACTACTAATGAGCCACTGCAGTAAGGCAGCACCTAGAGTACACATGCTCCTTTATCATACACAAATGGCTAGAAACGCTGCTTTTTACCTTTGTGTATGTGTGTGTGCATTTGAGTTGGAGGCCAGAGTATCCCATGCACCATGCATCTTTTCCTTTTTAAAAAATATGTATTTAAAATAGGTTTTAAAATTTTATATGTATATGTAAATGCATATGTAAATTTTAAGTGTTTAGTTTGCATGTATGTCTGCACCATGTGCACGCCTAGTACCTGTGGAGGCCAGAGTATGTGTTAGATCCCTGGAGCTGGAGTTGTAGACAGTTGTGAGCTGCCACGTAGGCACAGGGAATTGAACACAGGACCTCTGGAAGAGCAGCCAGCCTTAACTGCTGAGCCATCTCTCCAGCCCCCACTTTGTTTTTTGAGATAAGGTCTCTTTCTGGTCTAGAGCTGGCTAAGCAGTTTAGGCTGGCTGGCTAGTCAGCCCAAGGGATTCCTGTCCCTATCTTTAGTGTTGAAATTACAACAGTGCACCACCACACTAGCTTTCTCAAGTGGTTTTGTAGGCTGAATAAATGTCCTCATCTCACTTCCCATTAGATTCAAGGCAGTGACGCTTTACTGAATTACAGAGGATCTGAAGATTTTATGTGCATATAAAGGAGGTTACACGGTGGCGGCCTGAATGAGAATGGCCTGCAAGGCTCCTGTTTGGCTGACTGGTCCCCAGTTGGTAGAACTGTTTGGGAAGGATTAGTTGTATCCTTATACGAGGAGGTTTGCCATGGGTCCCTGACAAAGCTGAGGTTAAAGAAGACACTGCCAGTGTGTTCTTGGCCTTCTGCTTGTGGATCAAGATATAAGCTCTCAGCTATTGTTCAAACTACCTACTTCTGTGTCCTAGCTCTGCCACCATGACCTCTAACCTCTGGATCTGGAAGCCCAATTAAGTTCTTAAATGCTTTTTTCTGTTTAGTTGCCTTGGTTGTGCAGTTTTGTTCTAGCAATAGAGAGGTAAGACACACATATCTTTTTGCTTTCTCCAAAAGGGGTGGACATGACATTAAACTCTAGGAAATTAGAGCTTTGTAATATGGTAAGCATTACATTTTACAACTAGGAAGGAAATTTCATTTCAAAGCCTATCTAATACAACTTAGTTTTTCTTATGTAAATCCTCTAGGTGGATCAGTAGGTCTTGAACTAGAGACCTAGCTGCCTCTGGGTGCTGGGATTAAAGGTGTGTGCCACCATCCTCAGCATCTGTTTTCAAATGCAAAGATACGTTTACTTGGAAACCAGTCATGGTGACACATACCTGTAACGTTATTACTCAGGAGGCTGAGGCAAGAGGATTGAAATTAAAGGCCAATCTGAGCTAAATGTTCAACAGTAGCCTGGACAACATATTGAGAACTTGTCTCAAAAACAGTAACAAAAAAAACCAAAATAACCAAACAAAAGCCCCAAACAAAACCAAAATCCCAACCCCAAAACAAATAATAACAAGAAAATGCAACCTTCATTTTGATTTTTAAATTTAAACTACCTCAAAAAATTTTAAAATAAGTTTACAAAGATATACAATGCTGCCGTTACTTTATTCTCTTCATATAACATTTTCATAGACTCAGGCACAGTGAATTCACCCAGCAATCATTTAGATAATTGAATATGATTATTAGCAAGATGACTTATTCTGTGAACTTATAAAATCTACTGCGTTTGTCAGAAATGATGCATATGTAATAAAATATAGGAGTGCTACAGACTGTCTGAAGTTATTAAGTTGCTACTAGAAATGTAAGGTTTTGAGATATTTTCGTTCTTTAAAGCACACACTTAGTGGAATAAGATATAACCTTTTATACTCACATGATTTTAGTAGTTTGCTAGAATAAGAAGTTGGCTCCTTCTGATCTACAGACATAGGACAAATTAATCCTCGAGAAAGTTGTGCTTCAGACTTAGGGGCTGAAAACATGCTTGCAGAGTCTTGATCTTTTTCTCCAACTGGTGTGAACTATTTTTAAAAAGCAGAAGGGGTCAGTGAGATGGTCAAGGTAAAGGCGCCTGCCGCCTGCTGGTGAGACTTCAATCCCTGGTTCTCCGTGTGGTGGAAGGAGAGAACTGACTTGTACAAGTGTCCTCTGCTCCCACTTGTGCAGTGTGGTGCACACGCTACACCTACATGTGACAAAAACGTTTTCAAAAGAAAAAAATCGTAAAAGCAAAAATTAAACACAAGTCCTAAGAGCCTCATCCTTGGATGGATAAAGCAGGCAGGTGCTCTGCCACCTGAAGACAAAACACTGCCAACAGCAATGCCATCTCCTGCTTGGTACTTATATCCATCCTATTTTTATTTTAAAGCAGGCTTTAAAATTTTAAGTGGTAATCATGTAAAGGTATTCTATGAGTTTTCCTTATCAAGTACTTACAAATCCCAAAGAGCTGATGAGAGATAAGACTTGTCCTGGGGTTCTTGAGTAATCTTGCTTAGGTTTAGACATTGATGGTGTTGTGAGAATATCCATCATATTGATATCTATACATGCAAAGGAAAATATATGAATACATTTAAAACCTTTGCTCATCACTGAGTATACAAATAATCACGTTCTGAACTTCGTCTTTCTACGTTAGAAGCTTTCCCTATGGAACTGGCTGGTGTAGAATACGTATATGCAGAGGCAACATTTCTAAGTAATTAATTAAAATCATTAAGGTTTGAGAAGCAGAGATAGAGCTCAATGGTACAGTGCCTTGCCCAGCACAGCGTGCATAGGGCCCAGGGTTTAAGTCTCAGGACTAGAAAAGAAAGTTTTCTAGAACAGTCTTGTAGAATAGGTTGAATATAGCGAAATAAGCCAGAATGCTACCAACTTTTCAGGAAACACTTGCTCCTAACTATCAGTTATCTCAGTACAAGCAATTGCCACTGCTGTTGACTATTCACCAAAATGAGATTGCATGGCTTATTGCTGAGCAAACCACAGTCTCATTGTAAGATACAGAGACACTACCACGGAATAGAGCTAGGTGTTTTGTCTCTGCTGGCTAGTCGTCATAGTACCAGAGGTGCTAGGGGACTGCCAGGGAGGGTGGGGATGAGCAATAGCAGTTTTATTGAGCTGTAGATGCTTACTGCTGCTAGACTAGAGGCAGACACGCCCATTGATGCACCAGTGGTAAGTGTGTTACGTGGGTGACTTACTAGTCTCTGAGTGGATTTAAGTCCTGCTCTGAGGGAGGGAATCCTTGTCTGGAACTCTAAACTCAGTCAAAACTTCATGGCTGGGGATATATTAGGCCCTGGGGAGGAGGAGGAGGTCCCTACTGCTCTTATCTTGACGAATGGATATGATGTACCCATCAAATCACCTTCAAAATAATTATGTTTATAGCCACAGATCACTGTTGCTGTAGGTTCTGGCTAGAGCAGTTTATTTTTGTAGTGGGCCCAGTAAGTACAGATGCTCATACCCAATCAAAGTGATTAAAACAAGTGACTGTTGAATGCTTAGCATGAAGGGACACAATTCATATTACAGCTGCCAGGTGGAGTGAGATTGGTGTGGAATTCTGACTTACAGGAATGACTACAGTATTCTTAAATTTAAGCCAACTGTGATCACCTGACCAAGACCTACATAAGATTAGGCTCACCAATATGATGCCATGGGGTGTGGAGGTGTTAATAAGGTTTCTCTTTCCTGAGGATCTAAATGTAGTCAATGGTTTCTGGGGGAGGAAGAGTCCTTTCTCTGAGGTAGCCACTGTTGAGGCACACACTCTAGTAAATGACTCTACTGTAACTAACTGGGCATTTAAGAAAACACAAAAGACATGAAAGCATCAGAGGACTAATGGGGAAGAGGAAGGGGCTGAGTGGATGTGGGGTGACAGGGTGAAGTGTGTGTGCTTGTGTGTGTGTGTGAATACCACTAAAATATTATAAACATGTATGAAAATTCACTGTTACCTGTTAGACTTAAAAATTATATGCTCTGAAATTAGGCAAGATAATTTTTGTTATAAATAAAGTACTGAGAAAAAAAGGAAATAAGTTAATTCAACTATGGGCCTTTTACATCAACTAATATGTTAAGCTTAGGTCAAGAGAGAAATTAATTATTTTTTTAGCATGTTTCAATATATTTGAATGCTTAATGACCAGGGAGTGGAACTGTTTGAAAGGATTAGAAGGATTAGGAGGTGTGGCCTTGTGGGAGGAGATGTGACCTTGTTTGAGGAAGTGTGTCACTGCGGGGTGAGCCCATGCCAGGTTCAATCTCTCTTGCTCTGCCTGCGGATCACGATGTAAAGCTTTCAGTTACTGTTCCAGTACCTGCTTGCCTGCGGATCACGATGTAAAGCTTTCAGTTACTGTTCCAGTACCTGCTTGCATGCAGCCAAGCTCTCTGCTATGATGATAATGAACCAACCCCTTGGAACTGCAAGCAAGCCCCCAGTTAGATGCTTGCTTTTATAAGAATTGCTTTGATTGTGGTGTCTCTCATAGCAATATAACAGTGATTAAGATATTACTTTAAAATAATTTAACACTGAATATAATACTTTATTATTTTACTTAGATGAAAAAGTAAAAGTCTGTTCTATTTGATGTAAGTCTTTAAGAAATGTATTCAACCTGAAACCCAAGCCCTTGGAAGGCTGAAGCATTAAGATTGCTATGAGTTCAAGGTCCAGAAGACCCTGTCTTAAAACAAAAGCATTTTACTTCAAGTCTGAACATGCCAATTTCATTTGTCTCACACTAATAAAGCAGTTAAAAAAAAAAAGGAATAATAATCTTACATATTCTAGGCCTGCCTTACTTTATGACTAAAAATGACTTCAACATACCAATATTATCCTTATTCATTTTTGCAATAACTGATTAGGAGCTGGGTTTGCTGTTTACGTTATAAGAAAGCGAATATGGTGAACACATTATATATTATAGAATATCCCCCGTGGAACCTCATATAGATTGCACAATTAGATATTACCTCTGAGTCAAGACATGTGAAGAATCACATGAAGTGGGGTTCAGAAGACTATAAATACTTTCATATCAGCTTAGGTAAGACTTTTACCTAATTTAGGAATAATTGTAGACTTATATTTTCAAACAATTATAATTTAGAGCTTACAATTTTTTGTTCCAATTTTACATTACTCTTCATATATTAAACCTTTTGAAAAAGCTGGGTGTGACAGCACATGCCTGTATACCTGTGCTCAGGGGCAGAGGCTAGAGAGACAGGAAGACTCACAAATTCAAGGCCAGCCTGGTCTATATAATGAATTCTAGGCTAGTCAGGGCTATAGAACAAGAACATGTCTGAAAAGTCCAAAAACAAAGGCTAGTGAGGTGGCTTAGTGGGTGAAAGCATTTATTCCTCAAGCCTGGTGACCTGAGTTTGAACCCTGGAATCCACGTAAAGGCAGAAGAACAGAACTTATTCCACAAAGTTGTTTCTCTGATCTCCACACATGCCATGTATGCCTCCATATCATGCACATATACACAATAATAATAATAATAATAATCATAATAAAAAATTAAAAAAATCAAAATCCAACCCAAAAAGTCTGCCTTTTCATACAACCCTTCTGGTGTGTGTATCTGTGTTGGTGGAATGCAGATCTCGGGCCCTGGATATGCTAAGCAGGCACACTACCTCAGGGCCATGTGTGGCATTCTCTTCTACAGCTTTCTTTCAGTTTGTCTTTTAAGCCTGTAAGTTGGTACACAAAGCACTGGGTTTCATCAACAGCATCTTTCTACATTGTGTGGTTACACTCTGTTCTCATTCCTTACCCTCCCCCAGCATCTCTTCACCTCTTCCCAATGTCCTCTCTCTTCTTCATCTATACTTCTTTTTAAAAAGATGTAGTTATGTGTACATGTGTGTGTCTATGTGTCTGTAAGCCCAAATGCATGTGTGTGCCTGTGGAGGCCAGCAGGGAGCATCAGATCCCCTGGAGCAGGGTTACAGGCAGTTGCAAGCCCACGGAGGTCAGTGCTTGGAACTGAACACCGGTTCTCTGCACGTGCAGCAAATGCTTTTACTGCTTAGCCATTCACTAGTCCCTCTCGTATACCTCTTAATCAGTTCTACTTCCAAGTTGGTAATTTATTATCTTGCCACATTTCTATGATGAACTTAAGTAATGTCTTGTTTCAATTCATTATACAATGGTACTGCAAATCATTTTATTCACTTACATTTTGTTCTCTATACACAGTGCCTTAAATATACATTTTAAAACATAAGATCGACAGGCTAGGATCTAGCTTAGTGTTAGAATGCTTGCTTAGCATACAAGAGGCCTTGAGTTCAGTCTCTAGTATTTAGAAACCAGAACATCAAAACCAGATATAGTCAGTGATCTACCTTTATAATCCCAGCACTTGGGAGATGGAGGCAACAGTTCACGGATATTTTTGGCCACATAACAAGTTTGAGGACAACCAAGGCTACAAAAGCCCTGTGTTATTCTACCTTCTTCCACCCAAAAAACCCATATAAAATCAGAGAGAATTAAAATATTTCATCTTCTTAAATATACAAATTTTCTTTTGACAGCATTAAGCCAATATATAATCTCTTTAGAACAACTGTGCTTTTTTTTGTAGTTTTGTTCATGGGTCAGTATTCCCTTGTGGTATTAATAGTGTGAAATGGTTTTGTTGTTTTTTATGCTAGCATTTTAAAAAATTCCTACTCAGAAATGAACTTATTTCCATACATACAGGAACAAATTGTATCTACCAAGGTCTTGGTGGTAGCAAGATGTATCTGCATAAGTGTTTTAGGAATCAGCTCTGGATTATATTGTAGTTTAGTTGTTCAGTTCATGCTTAAATAACCATCCTGTTTCAGCATGGATAAAAAGAACGGTGGCTGCCAGTTCCATTTTTAACTGTTTAAGGAATTTTAAGGACCTTTGAAGATCCAAGAATGAGCCTTTATTTGTTTGTTTCCTCCTCCTCCTCCTCCTCCTCCTCCTCCTCCTCTTTGTTCTAGGATTGGATCCAGTTAAGCAAACATTCTGCCATCATACCCCAAGCCTCCTTTAAATGGGACAAAACCAACATCACATACTCATTTCTAGCCTATCTCAGAACAAACAGCCATCACATTTTATCTAGTATAGTAAAAAAAAAAAAAAAAGTTAATGAAAGAATCTCACAGTTTGTTGGGTTTTTAAAAAGGCACCCACCTGTTATCATTCTTACCTCTATTCAGAGTAACTTTGGAAAGGCCAAAATCTGTCAGCTTAATATGACCCTCATTGGAAATAAGCATATTGTCTGGTTTCAAATCCCTGAATATAAAAAAAGCAACAGATACTGAGAAAAGTAATTTGATGTTAAAATACCAGGTAAAGTGTGTGTGTGGGGGGGGATTACAAGAGACAACGTAGTCATTTCCTTATAAAATAAACATACAGAAAACAGCTCTCGGAAATGTCTGCTACAAATTGGAATCTACAAAAATTTGTGTGGTTTTAATACTAGATTCTGTTTGGCATTATTTTTGGATATCTCATCCTTTTGCCAGTGCAAATTTATATCCACCTCTTTAAAGCAAGGCATGATTTAAGCTTTAACAGAGCAGAGCCACTTAACCTTTCTCCGAACAGAGGAAAGGTGGGCATGTCAGCTGGGAGAACAGACTCTGTTACTGCTGCATGGTTGTATGGGACTGGAAAGAGACTAATAATCTTTACATTAAAAAGTCGTGTGTATGTTTGAAGCGACACTTAACAAAACATAGGGAAATGAAATAAGAGCTAATGCAGTCTCTAAGTACACATTACAACCGTGCTGTAGGTAAACTAGGCATGTCTTGTATGTGAGCAAGTAGTTTCTGCATATATTAAAGATTCAAACACAATCCTCTTTAAGTAGTAATGTATAGAAAAGTAAGTCTTACCTATGGATGATTCCATGTCTGTGCAGGTAGTCTAAAGCCAATGCTACTTCAGAAATATATTTTATAGCCATCTCTTCATCAAAATAACCATATATATGTAGGAGAGACTTGACATCTCCACCAATAAGATACTCCATTATCTATCAAAAGAGAATTTAAAAATATTTTTAAAATATATAGTGTCTAGGCATCGCAGTTTTATTTTGTTTAGAATAGTTACACAATAAAAGTTATTTTTGGTTTTGTTATCACTCATGGGCCTGAGTGATTTTCTGCCCCAGCTTTCCAACTTCTGGGATTATAGACATGCACCATTAATCCTGGCTTCTTACTATTTTTCTGGTGAAAAACTAAACTGGTCAGTTTGAACAAAAATCAGTTATATAAAAGTTCTAAGACTATTTAGAATTACTTCCCACTTGCCAACTTTTCAGTTCACAAATTTTTAGCATGTGTCCAATCTGATTTCTTCTCCACACACATACTTAATGTTAGTATTATGAATTGTCCTGGCTAATTTTTACATCAACTTGACATAAGCTAGAGTTATCTGAGAGTAACCTCACTTGAGAAAATGCCCCCATAAGCCTGTAGGGCATTTTCTTAGTGACTGATGGGGGAGGGCCCAGTTCATTGTAGGTGGTGCCATGCCTGGGCTGGAGACCCTGGGTTCTATAAGAAAGCAGGCTGAGCAAGTCCAGGGGAGCAAGCCAGTGAGCAGCACCCCTCCATAGCCTGTGCGTCAGCTCCTGCCTCCAGGTTCCAGATTTCTTCAACGGGTCTGTAACTCAGGACATGTAAGCCTCTCCTCCCCAAGCTGCTTTTGGTTATGGTGTTCATTACAGCACCAGAAACCCTAGGACACATGTTATACCTACACTCTAACAACTATGCTGACCAGGCTAGTCTTGAACTCCTCCACAGATCTCTTCCCTTGGCTTTTTATTGCTGCAATCACAGGCACGCACCACACCTGCCTAGTGTTATATTTTTGCTGACTAATTTGATAATAAAAGTTAATGAGCCGTTACCCTGAAACTCTTGTTTTGTTTCAAGATAGGGTATTCTGCTGTACCCCTAGGCTGGCCTAGGGCTTGCAAGCCTACCTTTACCTCTCAAGTGCTGAGACTGTGGCCTTGTCCTGTGGCACCTGACTGCCATTAAACTTATCATGAATTGCTGAATAAGGCAGCCTTATGCAAGTACAGAGCGATAAGATTCTAATATGTAGTACATATTTAGATTTCTTTGACCATCTCAATATTGTTCTTTATAGCTTTCCTCCCCAGTCCCCATTCACAAGACCACAAAACTAGTTTTTTGTTACATTTCTCGATTTCTCTAATCTGGAGCGTCTTATGTCCAGTATTTGTATACGTGAATCTTTCATAATACAATGTTGAAGAAAACAGGTTTATTTACCGGAAGAAGCTTTTTAATTTGAGGTTTTGGATTATTTCCTCATGATTCCACGTTATGAATATTGGGCAGAAGTATTAAAGTGATGCTCTCCTTTTCAGTGATGGCTACCAGCAGAGATGCTCAGAGGAGACTCTAAGTCTGAGTTGCCCTCCATCCCCTGAAACCTGGGGCCTGATCCCAGGGCCTTGTGGACATTAGACAAACACACTACCACTGAGCTATACCTTCAGGCCTCTGGATCTCTAAGAATGCCCTAGATAGTGTTGACATTGTTTGTTTATGGACCACATTTTGAGCACCAAGATCTAAGAATTTAAACCTATAATGAGGTTAGATATGATATGTAAGACACTGTCTATTATTGAATGTCTAGAATGAATGAAAAATGGAACTGGGGATACAGCTCAGTTGCAGGATTCTTCCCTAACATGTGTAGGGCCCTGGGTTTGGGCCCAGTACCACATATAAACAGTAAGCCAAAAGCAACAAACAGAAGAACTCTAGCTGTCTAATTATTAGTGATTCTGGAGTAAAAACAAAAAGCTGCACGTTAAGCAGTCACACCTAGCACTCACCTACCGTTGTCACAGGACTGAAAGCTACTGGATACCAAGGAGTTAAATCAGTCAGTCATGGTTTTGACACACAAACATGCAAACAGGCTGCTGTAAAAGCATCTGGAGACAGATCAGGCAGAATGGAAGGATTAAGCAGAGGCAGGCAAGCATACAGATAACTTACCACCTCAGGGTCATGTCTGGCTTGAGCCCCATCTACATTCAGCTGCAAGTACATCTCCTCTTAAAACAGAGCAGTTGAGTCACCCCAACCCATCCTCCCTAGCAGTCTTTATTAACTCTCTGTGGACGAAGACATCTTGAAACATATCCTGAAAGCAGAGGGAGTGGGCCTGTCCAGTGTACACTAGTGCAGCAAGACAATCCACGCTCGAACCATGAACTGTCAGGGGAAAGCCCCTATTTACGACCGTATGCCTGTGCATAACTGAGCATGTATATAATTAAAACCAGATACATCATAGGAAAGGACATGCAGAGTGGACAATAGTTTACTCAAACTTATCAATCAAAGAGAAACCCCCCCAAGTCCCTCCCCAAGCAGCCAACCCCTCCTCCTCCTAGAAGACCCTGGCAGTACTGAGGGCTTTGGAGCAGATTTCTCAGTCTGCTGTTCCTGCTCAACTGCCCATTCACTGTGCCTTTGAATAAAATTTGTTCCTTGGCTATTTGTGTGTTTCTCTAATTTCTGGAGCAAGATGCCAACAACCTGGAAACGTCTGGTGGTCCAGGCTGGTAACAACTTTCCTACCTTCTTTGGACACAGCATTCAAGGATATTACCTTTTATTCTGTGAAGAGCCAGATAATAAACTTATGCTCTGTGGGATTCTAGTACAACTATTTCACTCAGCCGCTGTAACACTGTCAAAGATGACGACCACATAAACAAAAGAATGTGATTAGGTTCCAATAAACCTGATCTCCTGACTGAAACTCCAAGTTCACTGCAATTTCCATGTATCAGAAAAGTCTTTTCTTGGTGCTGTGTGGTATAGATGTGTGTGCGTAGGGGCCAGAGGACGTTAGGGATACTGCTCCATCACTGTCTTTATTCTCTGGGATAAGATCTTTCTCACTGAATCTGGAGGTGGCGTGGTGAGCAGCAAGCTTCAGCGATCGTGTGTCTCTGTCACCCTCTGTTACCGGGTGTCTATAATCACACTCAGCTTTTTATATAGGCTCTGGGGATTTGAACTCAGGTCCTCATGGGTGTGCAGCAAGAACTCTTATCCACTGAGCTATCCCAACTTCAAACAGTAGTCTTTAACATTTTCTTCCCCCTACCCTCACCCCAGTGCCTCTTTACAAAGTAAGGTCTTCTGTCTCCAGGGTGGCCTCAAACTTGTTTTGTAGCTGAGGATAACCCGAAGCTCCGAATCTGCTAGCCTCTACCTCCTCAGTGCTGGGATTAAATGTGTATACTACCACACCCAGTTTGTTTGGTGCTGGGGACTAAACCCAAAGCTTAACAAAAAAAAAAAAAAAAAAAAAAAAGAAAGGAATACAAATCTTCTTAGCTTGGTCATGGACCATGGGCCACAGTGGTTTGCAAACACTGGCTTAGAAGATAGAAATCAATTTCTCTTATATTTCATATTCATTTTCTTCTAGTGAATCACCCTAAAGAACAGAGTGCTATTTCACACTGTTTTATAACCTAGACATTTGCTGATGTGCCCTCCTCAACCTTGCTGATACCTTTCTCTCTCTTTAGGTAGGGTCTTCTAGACTGCTTTGGCTGGCCTGGAACTTGCAATCTTCCTTCTTCTGCCTTCCAAGTGCTGATATTCCAAGACCTGTGCCATCTTGCACAGCTTTTAACTTTGCTTTGGAAGTGAATGCCCAGACAAACTTGCATCCTCACACCAAAATTACTTCCCTAGAATCAGCAGGTGTCATCTGTAGCAGTTCATTACAAGCCAGGACTGAAATTCACCTGACTACAGACAACAGAACCGGAGAAAGACCTGAAACAGGTTCATCAACAATATAATCACCAAAGGGATGGTCAAATTCATGACTAAATACTGGAATTCTATGTTGTCAGAAGGATTCTATGTTGTCTGCTGCCTTCAGAGAAAATAGGCAGGGCTTACTGTATGATCCCGTTCGCCATTCATCGCAACTGTGGCTTGTTAAAAAATAAAAATAAAACAAAATTGCCTTGTTTGTAAACTCATCTTGATGCAGCAAAGAAGTGCTCAGCACTATGCTACAAAACCTTCTTCCTTTCCAAAATTTCTATTTTCTTAGATCTTTGTACCACACTTAACACCAGGCTAAATATACTTGAAGGTTTATTACAGATTGGAAATGGATTAAATCATCAAGTACCAGGCAAGTTCTTAGACCAGGTATCATTTTTATAACTCACCTAAAGTATTTATATGACGTATACTTTAAATTAGTAGGCACATTATTCTCCATAATGTCAATAGATTGCAAACAATCAGTTGAAGGTTGTTAATAGGAGAAAAGACTAAAATCTACAAAGTAAAGGGAGGCCTGCCTTCAGATGGCTTATAGAAATGGCAGCATTAATACTTCATCAGTCTCTAGAGTAACAATCTACCTTGTAGTTTAGATTTGTCACTTGCTAACAGTTAATGGTCAGATTCCTTAAAAACCGATCCCTCTCTGTGTGTCTCTACATGTATATATGTGTGTATATATATATATATATACACACACACACACACACACAGCCACACACTGCCACATCCTATTGGTTATTTTGCTCACTAAAACAATACTAAGTTGGTCAAGGTCATTAAGCACCAAAGCAGGAATCCATATGCAAGTATGCTCGACACACATACCGTGCTCTACATCACTGGGTTCAGTGACTGTTGAGTCAACAGAGAGTACAAAGCTTTTGCTCACCAGGTAGACGTTGCTTGCCGACTGCAGTGAGTAATACAGATGCACAACAAAAGGGCTTTTGCTCAGGGCCAGGGCATCTCTCTCAGCTTGTACCTGATGGGTCATGTTTTTATTGATCATGTCTGCCTTCTTGACAACCTGTAATAGATAACATGACAAGAGACACATTTACTCTCGTTAAAACATGTTCAGAAGTTTCAAAGTCGACATCAAAGAACCCTAAGAACTGAGTTCGAGGCCAGTCTGGTCTACAGAGTGAGTTCTAGGACAGCCAGGGCTACACAGAGAAACCCTGTCTCGAAAAAAAAAAAAACCTAAGAAAAAGAAAATATACAGATGTCATTTAGATCTGACTGACATCAGGAAACTGCCAGAAAAATATTTCAGATGGTGAAACAAGTTTAAAAATGTTGTTTTCAAGATAGCACTGTTTGTGTTGGACTTTGGCAAAGTCCCATGCACCTGGGAGAGAAAATGACTTAATGTCTGACTGATCTGTGTGTAAGACAGAAGATACTAATGTCCCTAATAAGCCCAGCCAGTAACCAGTTAGCTAGTTCAATGCACAGCAATGTGTGTTTACATGTAAACATACACAGATACATTTTAGCTTCTCATTCTTAGGAAGAGAATAAAAATGTCAGGGGCTAGAAAGCTGGTTAAGTGGTTAAGAGTGTGTATTACTCCCCAGAAGACCCACGTTG
This sequence comes from Uromys caudimaculatus, assembly GCA_028551405.1. NCBI lineage: Eukaryota > Metazoa > Chordata > Mammalia > Rodentia > Muridae > Uromys > Uromys caudimaculatus. The sequence goes on from CM052714.1 coordinate 63,660,945, forward strand.
TTCTTCTCACCATCTCCATTAGGAGGCCTACACCTGCCTGTGACTCCAGTTCCAAGAGATCTAGGACACCTTGACCTCCACACATGTGGCACACACTCACATACATTACTCACTGATAGAAGGGAACAGAGTGAAAATGTTGGGGGCTGGATTCAGACTGCTGAATGCTTAAAATAACTTGTTGCTCTTATGGAGGACCTGAATTTAGTTCCCAGCACCCAGATGGTGTCTCACAACCATCTGTAACTCTAGTTCCAGGGAATCCAACACCCTCTTAGAGCCTCCCTGTGTACCAGACATACACATGGTGTGCATACAGATAGGCAGCCAAAATGCTCATATACATAAAGAAATCTACCCCATTTTTAAGGTTGGAAGTCTGTTTATTTCATTAATGATGAGAATTGGTCATTCTGGCACAAGACTGTAATATCAGCATTTGGGAGGCTGAGGCAAGCCTGGACCACAGAACAAGATTCTAATCTTAAAAAAAAAAACCCACAAATCAAATTCTGTCTTACAGAAAAATCTGATCTATATCCCCATCCTTATGTGTCTGAGGCTGGCTTTGAACTTAGTATATAGCTGAGGCTTCCCTTGAACTCCGAATTCTACTGCTTTCATCTCACAAATGTTGGGGGTACAGGTGTGTGCCATCATATCTGGCCAAATTACACCTTTTAAGTTTCAAAGGAAACTGGCTTAGGAACAAAAATGACACAGTAACACTGGGATTATATAATTGCCAAAGAATTAGTGAAAATCTATTAAAAACAAACAAAACTGGGATCCTTTACCTCACCTCTTGCCACCTACAACAAGCAGGAGAGCTGGTCCCAAGGCCATGAGAGCCTTGGGTAGCACAACAGAGCTGGCCCTGGCGGTGTGGGGAGGGTAAGCCAGCCAGAAGGCATGAGAGTGAGAGCCCTGGCTCTGTTTTCTTGCCAGTCTGGGCATTGGTTGAGCTATCCACTACCAGGGGCAGTGCTGGAGAGTCTGCCCTGGTAGTGTGGGTACGGGAGAGCTGCAGGGCTGACCAGCTAAGCTACCACCCAGACTTGGATTTTGAGTTGGCTCACCCCAACATCTACCCCACCTATGAACTGCTGTGGCATGTGAAGGGACTGGTCTTACAGAGTCAAAGCTGCAGGATTTCCATGACACGGGGCAACAACAGGATATCCAAGAGGGGTCCTGGTGAGATCCAGTGTTGATAGTGCAGTAGAAGCCAGAGGCCTCGAAATGAACATCTGCAAGTAGAGAAGTGTGGAAAAAAGGGTGTGCTGCGGGACACACTACAGCTTCCACAATGAGATTTGTTTGTTTGTTTTCTTTTGGAGGGTGGGCACAATGATGGAAGGTTGGTAGGAAGGGACGGGGAGAGGAATATGGGATTGGCGCACATGCTGTGAAATTCGTAAAGAACTAATAAATACTGGAATGCTTATTACTACTGTAAGAAAAAGGCACTCATTAAAGTATTTAATAAAATGAGAAATACATGACACATTTTACCTTTACCTCCTTTCGTTAAGAACACCAAGGGGAAGGCTAGGGATGTAGATCAGTGGCAGATCACTGACCTAACGGTGGTAAGGCCCTAGGTCTCTCTTTCCCAGCACTGAAGAGCGATTAACAAATCAAGCCAGCAACATGATTCCACCTGCCATCTCACTGGCAGAAGCTCTATGAAGCTTTTGAGGTGGTACAATGCCACGGTACCCAAAATATTTACAGGAGAGATTAATTGGTGTTTCCATATCAACAATTAATGACTGTGTGAGGTGTTAGTGAAGGAAAAGCAAATATCTTGGCAACATACAAGGAAACAATTTCAATGAGTTGAGTTTGGAAGATCAGAGGTTTCTGAAGACTTAAATAAACCTCAAAACATAACAATGGCTAAAAAGCAGAAAAAGGTGGAACAAAAGCAGTTAAGAAAGAACCAGAATAAACTTAAGTCTTGAGATGTGAAAATAAGTTATGGCTTTGAGGGACCAGTCGACTGCCTGGATGTTGCTTTAACATAGATTATGTGGAAGATAAAGTAGAGATTGAGGGCCAAAAATTGGGAATGTGACTGACTTTTTAAGGACTCTGGATTTTGGCGGGCAAACTGCAGCCTAAGGAATGGATTAAGCAAAAGTAAAGCTAATGATTCTAGTTAGGAAACGACTCCAACCAACTAAGTATAGAAATTAAGGCCTGATGAACCTCAAACCACCAGGCAAATGAAGAAGGAAAAAAACCAAAACCAAAACCAAAACATACACACACACACATACACACACACACACACACACACACACACACGCACACCAAAGACCATACATTGTATGATTCCATTTATGTGAAATGCCCAGAAAAGGCAACCCTGCAGAGATAGAAGTGTGCTGGTGCATAGGGCATGTTGGTACATGCCTGGAATCTCTGCACTTAGGAGATGGAGCCAGAAGGATCAGTAGTTTAAGGCCAGTCACGCTCAGCTACAGCATATGTCTGAGGCTATTTGGGACCGTCAAAGAGAGAGACAGAGAACAGAGAGAGGAGGGTTAGTAGCCACCTGCTGACATATTAAGGGAAGAGGTACTGTGAATAGGCAAAAAGGTCATTTTTTGGGGGTATGAAACTATTCCTTAAAACTGGTTTTCAGTATTATTTAATTTACTAAAATCATCGCTGAACTGCGCTTTTATGAACAAATAAGTGGGGAGAAATGAGGGCCTGAACTTAGTTATCCACTTGTGAATGAAAAACAAAACAAAAACAAATGAACGTTTTCTAGAGGGAGACGAGGAACAGTCAAGGGGTATGTGGTGTGTAGATGAAATATAAGAGCGCCTCAAGTTTCTAGCCTGAAGGGTAGGGGTGACATTGGTACTATTAAAGGGAAGGAAGCAAAGCAGAGAGTCAGCATTTCGGCAGTCAGGTGAAGGGGCTGCTTATCCTGGGTGCTAGTCTCCAAGCACTGTGTACCAGGAATTTGAACCGGTCAATAGCCTCCTTTGTCGTTTTTACTCATTACTATAACACGAGTAATCGGAAACGTTGGTAGTGATGAGAAGCAAGGGTGGATAGAACAATTTTTAGTGCACACTGACTGTTTTTACGATAACATATAGATAAGAAACGCTTGATTTAGGACATATTTATTTCTACTTGCTCTATAAATGAACTTACAGCTTACATATCACTATGGAAAACTTGAAAAGCAAAAACCAGGTTTAATGAGATTCTTTGGTTTTACAGCACTTGCTCCTGCTTAGTAATCTATTATCAAAGAGTTGGAATTAAAACATCATCGGAAAGTGACTATTACAAACGTAATCAAAGTATCAAACTTAATCCAGGTGAAGCTCAAGTTAGTAAAAAAGCAAAACGAACCCAAAATCCAGGTGATACATTAAATAAATAATACTACAATTAAACATTTTCACAATATAAATTACATCACAGAAAACTGAATATAATGCAGCTTCTTTTTGGTAAGAGTGGGATTTGAAATCAGTGTCTACAAACCAACCTTGTTTGTGATAGCAAGATTTCGGCTACTATGTAAGTCAAACAAGGAAAACATAATCAACAAGTACTTAAGGCCTTTTTGATTTTGAAACGTGACTCACGAATCATGGCTGTGGCTTCAAGTCTCTGCCTTCAGCTGCAGTTTTCTCATTTGTTAACACTGGCCAGGGCACAGTTGGGTAAGTTTTGCTATTTTCACTGGGTAATGATTCTCAGGATACAGAGAAGGGTAGGGCAAGGGAAAGGACAGATTCCTGCTCACTGCAGTCTGCTCAAACGCCAACAGTCAAACAAGCAGGACTGTGCAGACTTCTGTAGGCTGTGTATTCCAGACTAGTGGTCCAGCAGCCCCAGAGTTTGTTCAACAACGCAAAAAGGAGGTCCGCGAGGGAGGACCATTTAGGACCTTCTCGCTTCTAGACTGCCTACCTTCACAGCGTACAACTTGCCGCCTTTCTGCCCCAGGTACACTTTCCCGAATGCACCACGGCTAATGGGCTTCACTATGGTGAACTCCTCAATGGAGGGTGGTCTTGGTACCGGGATCCTATTCACGCACTTCTCTATCGCCGCACCTCCTTCACTCTCCTCAGTTCCCGAGGCGGACTCCATTGCTGTACTGTTCGCACTGCAGCAGCAACTCCCGCCAACTAGATTCAAAAGGTTTCGCCCACGCCGGACGCCTCCCGTGACGTCACCGCGCGCCTGCGCTCTGCCGGCTCACTTTAAGCCGGCATCGATGGGTGGGGCCAGCGGCACTGTTGGGCGGAGTCTGTGGAGCGCTAGGCGGAGCCGGCTGCACTGCTGGGCGGGGCCTGCAGGGCGCTGGGCGGGGCTCAGCCTCGGGTATACAGGCTGTTTTTGTGACGAGGCAGTGCATTCACTGGCCAACGAGCAAGGGGACTACTAAGACTTTAATGCAGATCGAATCTGGTGGGGTCCTTCCGAGACCCAGTCAAGATCTGCAGTTCTCCCTCCCTCCTCGTGAGCTAGAAGCCAGGCCGCCTGTTAAGTAAAGCAATGGCTAGGGATGGTGTGTGGAAGCTAGCGAAGTCACAGAATGTGGAGAACCTGGGTGAGCGGGAAGCGCAGTTGACCCCGTACTGAATTCAGAAACAGATTAAGAGCGACTGGAAGAACATCCAATTTATTGTGGGTGGGGAAAAAAAAAAAAAAAACCAAGAAAAACAACCCCAAAGTGAAATAGTACCCGGAAGAGGCGGAGCGCTGACGGGTGGGGCGTGGTGAACGTGGAGGCTTTCACTTGCTCCGGAAGTACTGTTTCGGTAACCTCTGGTCTTCCGGGGCAGATGTCGTCGTAGCAGCTGTCGGGAGGGGAAGCCATTTTTTGTTTCTGGGAGGAGTAAGGGAGCAACTAGGAGAAAAGCGAAGGGAAATAAAGAGAAAATAAAAGGGCTCAGCCCTTTGCCTCTGAGCTGAAGATAGGAAGCAGTTTCGGCTGGCGGGTAAGGTCCCAAGGGCCCAGAGATGTTCTCCCTGTCGAGCACTGTGCAGCCTCAGGTGAGCCCAGCATTTAGCCGTTTTCCTGCGGCCCTTTTGCGACTGTTTTCCGTATGCTGTAGTAGAATCGGTGTTTCTGAAGCAAATTAGTGAGGGAAGCGACGAACCCAGTGTGAGTCGCGGGCTGAAGAGTAGATCAGGAGACAATGCTGAGAGTATGACCTGACACTAACCGTGGTGGACATCACATAACTTATCCAATGGTTTACACAGAATTTCTGTTGAGATTTCAGGGATTGTTTAGGGTTGGACAGTCTGAGATGGGGATTTGTGAAGTCCGCGAGAGAGATGTAAAGAAGACAGTGTTCTTTCCATCCATCTATTTGATCACCCGTTTTTCCTTTCAAGCCGAATTTAGTTCAAACATATTCTAATAATTTGGATAGCACCACAATTTATTTCTTTCTGGCCAGAATTAACTTGTGCACATTTTTGAATCATTAGATTCTTGCTATTAAATTTTAAAAATTGCTTTAAATTTTATATTTTTTATCAGAACCCAAATTGTGCTAATTTTTTCCCTTTTTCCTTAAAATTTGTTTGTTTGGTTTTATTTATTTATTTATTTTGGTGGGAAGGGTGATAACAATGTTTAATTAATTATATTTTATTTTTTGAGGCACTGTCTATCTTTGCTGTCCTGGGCCTCAGTATGTCCAGGCTGGCCTCCGAAGTGTTGGGATTTCCACCACCATCACACCACATGCACCATCAACTTCTTGTCTTGAGAATATGATTATTCCTTGGGAGGCAGAGGCAGGCAGAGAATCTAGAGATGTTACATAGTGAGACTTGTCTCAAAAGACATCCCCCACGCCCCCAATGTTCTTTAAATCTTTTTTTTTTTTTTTTTTTTTTTCCAGAAATAGGGTTTCTCTGTATAGCCCTGGCTGTCCTGGAACTCACTCTGTAGACCAGGCTGGCCTTGAACTTAGAAATCCACCTGCCTCTGCCTCCCAAGTGCTGGGATTAAAGGCGTGCACCACCACTGCCTGGCTTCTTTAATTCTTACTACCTGCCTTTTTGTGTTCTTATGGTATTGGCGGACTAATAGAGAATGGAATTGCTTAGCTACTTCTTAGGCAGCAAGTGAACAAAGCATTCATGGATTTCTCCTAGTCATTGGAAGTAAAGATGAACAATAAACAGGAATTTCAGGCAGACAGAAAAATATAAATAAATAAAATATCCTGTGAGGAACAAAAGTCAGGCCATGTGGCAAGAGCAGAGTGATTAAAGGGAGCAGTGTCAGAGATGAGGTAAGTCTGATAGAGGCTGTTGAATATAATATTAATTTATATGAAGAAAGCATGATGAATAGTATACTTTCATGAGATAGACAACGTAGTAGAAGAGCAAAAGAACAAGGGGGAAACCCACGCTGGTGGCGTAAGGACTGGACTTCCACAGCTCAAATACTTGCTTGTTGTGGGTTTTGTACAACCCTATGTAGCACGGAGTAGTTGGCTTGTAGTGCTGTGCTGTCCTTCCCAGCTAATCACTCCCACCTCTTACTGCTATTATAGTGGAGACTGAATTAAGCATGAGTTTTAAAGGAACTCTGCCTTCATGTCACAGCAAGAAGTATAACAACTGGCTAATTTTAATGTCAGGGATTGAATTAGTTAAATTATTAGGCTTGGTTTATAATCAGAGCCCATTTTATTCATTCAACAAAAATGCCTATTTAGCATTCTCTGTATTCACACTTGTGTTGGGATGCAACATTCAATACTAAAGTAGAAAAAAATCCTTGCCATATGGAGTTTATCTGTTAGTTGACTAATATGCTATGGCAAAAGAAATACTTAATTTTTGTAGTCTTCCTTGTGCCAAGCTTCTGTTATATTCTTAGAATTTCTTGAGCTATGAAGCTTACGATTTCATAAGCTCCATGGATTACATTTGTGTTTGTCCTAAGGAGGTAACTTGAATCTACAAATAGTCCCGGAATGAGACTAATCAGACCAGATAATTTCATCATACTGTAACTCCTACTCCTGGAGGCAGTAATTGCCTGAGGTGCTGGGTGGTGAATTCCTATGAAGAAGGGTTTTACATCATAACTCCGTAGAGGGTGTCCTCCACTGGGCGGTCTTTCCAGAGCTTGCCTATGTACTTCTTTTCCTATCTTCTTATGGACTGGTAAATGTAACGACAGTGTTTTCATGTGTTCTTTGAGCCGTTTCTAACACAGGGAATGAAGGGGCATGTTATGAAGTGAGGCAATATAAAAACCAAACTGTAGAAGATTTTCAAGTTCTACAGGTGTTAGATTTTAAGCAGAAGGGTGATCTAGCAGACTTTCATGATGGTTACTTTTATCTCTTGCTGGTAGTGTGTTCCAGCTGGGTAAGGACAGAAACAGGAGATTAGGTAGTGGGATTTAGAGCAAGATGGTGGCAGTGGGGATGTTCAAAATCAGAAAATTCTTGGTGTGAACTTATGCTTTTAATGTTTGTGACGCCTTTCTGTGGAAGTGCCTTTTATTTTGCCACTTCCCTAATAGTTGTTTTCTCCAGCTTCCCATTTGTTTTAAAATTATGTTGAAAAAAATTGTCTCATTCGTGTGCATCATTTGTCAAATTACTTCCTTAGAATACGTTCCTTGAAAGTAGACTTTAGAGAATGAAAGCATATGTATTTCAAATTAATTAATTTTTGTGACAGAGTCAGTGTGTAGTCATCGTGGCTGGCCTTGAACTCTATGTAGACCAAGCTAGCATTGAATTCAGAGATCTGCCTTGTCTTCCTTCCCATTGCTGTGATAAAAAGTATGTACCACCATGCCTGGATTCTAACATATCCAAGGTAGCATCATGAAAGAACAAACCAGTTTTCTTCCTGTCAGCAGTAAATGAATATGGACATTATTTTTTTGCATGTGCGTGTGTGTTTACATGTATGGCACTCTCTGTTGTATGTATGTGCTTGTGTATGTGGTGCTGGAGCTCAAACCGAGATCATCATTTACACTGATCAGGGGTGTGCTAGCCCGGAGCTGTATCCCAGCCTATCCATAATTTTGACATCTGGTGTATTTTTAACTTTTAACAGGTCTAAATTCTGACTAGAACAAAAGAGATTGTTTCTGTTGCTTATTTATTTTTAAATAGACTGCTTAATTTGAACTTCTATTTTTTTCCTAGGTTACAGTTCCTCTCAGTCATCTCATCAGTGCCTTCCATTCACCAAAAAATATATCTGTTTCTGTCAATACATCTGTTTCTCTAAAACAGCATCGAGATACAGTTCCTGAGCATGAAGCTCCCAGTAGTGAGGTAATAGTTAATCCGAATCTGAACTATATCTGACTTTTGGTATGGTGAATTTTAATCATCTATTTGGTCAAATATTTTCATTTAAGCATTTATACCAATGCTTTCTGCTTTCAGCTAATCTTTAAGGCAGCTAATTTTGGCTTTTGTTGTTTGCTGTATATATTAAGAATATTCATTTATTTGGTTATCATTTTAAAACATATGACATATTTGCTATGTACCTCCCATATTACTCCTTGTTGATACCAATTTTTTTATAAAAAGTATTAATTTTTTTTAGTTATTTTTATTTTTTGTGTATAAATGTTTGCCTATACGTATATCTGTGTAACAGTCAGATGTCCATGGAGGTTAAATTAGGATGTCAGATCCCCTGGAACTAGAGTTACCAGATGATTTTAAGCCACCACGTGGGTGCTAGAACTGAATCCTGGTCCTTTGTAACAACAGAAAAAGTGCTCTTAACCTGTTGAGCCATTTTTCCAGCCCTTTTTTTTCCTTTTAAAACTAAAATCTAAAACTTGACATTTTCATAGTTGTATATAATGTTTTGTCATTTTTATCTCACTTCCTCTGAATTCTTCTAACAAGTGTCCCCCGACTCCTCCATTTTCATGTCTTTGTTGGTCTGTGGTTTGGAATGCTTGGTTGTTAGTGTCCCACTGAGTTTAACTAGGGTGTCTTAAATGAGTGGTGGGTTGCTTCTGGAGCATGGTTAACGTACTTGTGGCTGTATCCCATAGGGAGGTGATAGGCCATTTGCAGTCATCAGTTGCCAGTAGCTCCTTGGGGAAAGAGTGGGGTTGAGAACTCTAAGGTTAGTGACAGTCACTACCTGTCTAAGGCAGTCAGCAGCACAGTAATACCATCACTGTCTACTGCCTTATAGATAGATTAAATGGGGGTGATGACATGGCTGGAGTCTCAGCCTGCATTCTATCTCAAACAACCAATTGAAAAACAAAGCAACAAAAATAATAGAGCATAAGTACTTGAAAGTAAGATCTGTGAGCCAGGAAACTACACTTTCAGTATTTTATAATCATGAAGTCAGTGGTGTGCAGTGTGCAAGGATTCAGCAGGAGTTCAGTAAGTCATGGACTAAGAACCTTTTCTATTTACAGATTTTATTAAGATAGTTAAAAGCTCAGAATATTCATTCATTCATTCATTCATTCTTTCATTTTTTCTTTTTCTTTTTTTCTTTGTTTTCAAGACAGGGTTTCTCTGTGTAGCCCTGGCTGTCCTGGAACTCACTCTGTAGACCAGGCTGACCTTGAACTCAGAGATCTGCCTGCCTCTGCCTCCTGAGTATACTTTTTTTTTTTTTTTTCTTTTTTTAAGTATAGAATAGATTTTATTCAGGGCCTGGGGAGGGGAGTTAAGAGGGTAGTAGAGGCAGAGAAAGGCAGAGAGAGGGAGAGAGTAGAGAAGTAGAGGCCGGCCATGACCACGGCCATGACCACGTTGAGAGAGGTGGGGAGGGAATGGGGAGAGAGGGAGGCAAGAGCAGGAGTGAAGTGAGAGAGAGAGAGAGAGAGAGAGAGAGAGAGAGAGAGAGAGAGAGAGAGAGAAAGTGAGAGAGAGAGAGAGAGCGCAAGAGCCTGAGTGTACTTTTTATTGAAGAAAAAAGTGTGATGTTTTTCAAAACTTTTAACCTGTAAATACTGGCTGTTCATAGTTTTGGTATCAGGACCTATGGCAGAAGACAGTAGAGGAAAAATAGGAAAGAAGCTTGCTTGAGGTAGTGATGGTCATCATGGGTCGGGGTCTTGAACTCAGGGACCTTCTGCTAGGATTGCATGTGTGCCCTACCATGCCTGGCATGATAGATAACACATATTTTGATTAAATGGAAAATTTGTACTTTATTTTACCCTATTTGCCCAGTTCCTCTTGCTCCTTTCTGTAGGTGCTCCATCGCTTTTCTTCTCTTGATAATCCTTTCTAATCATACAGTCCAAGAAAGCCTCGCTACTGAAAGTACTATAAAGTTGAATTTATAAGTTAATAAGATTAATAACAATAATGAAAGAGCAATTATATTACAATGGAAGGTATATCAATATGATCTGTCTCAGCATAGTCTGTTTCACTGCAGTCACCCAGCAAATAATTATTCCTATGAATGACAGATGGTTGTTAGGTTGGTACCAGATCATAGTGCTTTATATGAAGAGAAGGAAAACATTGTAAAGCCTTTCCCCTCATTGTGACTCACAATGCTTAACATAACTGGTTCTTTTGGTTTCAGTGATGTCATTTATTTAAGGGACAGTAACAGGGAAGTTTTTGGGGGGGTGGTCAAATGTCATAACTAACCTTAGTAAAACTAGAACCATTATAATGTTTGTATTAACTTATCTTTAAAAATTAAAAAGAAATCAATACATGTTTATATTTTTAAAAATCCTTATTGTTTTTGATAAGTATCCTTTAAATATTTGGTTAATGTTAATTTAACTGACTTTTTTTTTTTTTTAGCCTGTGCTTAATTTAAGGGACCTTGGATTATCTGAATTGAAAATTGGACAGATTGATAAACTGGTAGAAAATTTGCTTCCTGGATTTTATAAGGACAAAAGAGTTTCTTCCTGTTGGCATACATCTCATATCTCGGCACAGTCCTTTTTTGAAAATAAATATGGTATGTTAGTTAATGTCATTTCTAACTGAAATAGTGATATAATAGGTGTAGTGTATTAGCATTTACTATGGGCCAGTTCCTTTTTTAAGTTTTTTTTTTTTAAATTTATAACTTTTCTTACTGCTACAATTTAGATTTAGAAAAATATTAAAGTACAGAAAATTTATTTGTATTCCTTTGTATCCTGTAATATTGCCCTCAGGGTTTGCTCTTGCTTTGCAAGCCTTCTACCCCTGAGCTGCATCCCTGCATGGGATTGAATCCTTAACCTCACTTGTGTTAGGGAAGTGTTCTACTAGTGAGTTACATCCTTATTTTTTTTTGCCAGAGTTTTGGCAAGTTACCCAGGCTGGCCTTGTTCATTCTGTAGCCCTAGCAGATCTTGAAATTATGGTCTTCTTGCCTCAACCTTTTCTATAGCTGGGATTGTATTTAGGCCTGGGCCACATGTGTTTTTTTGTTTTGTTTTTTTTAAATGTCACTAATCTAGGTAGTAGTAGAGCCTTTATTTGTTTTTCAAAACAGGTTATGTCTGTGCATCTCTGGCTGTCCTAGAACTCACTCTGTAGACCACACTGGCCTCGAACTTAGAGATCTGCCTGTCTCTGCCTAACTTACAGCTTTCTTAAAATATCAAAATACCTATTTCATATTTATGGAAGATCATGTTATAAAAATCAGTTTAGAGCCGGGCGGTGGTGGCACACGCCTTTAATCCCAGCACTTGGGAGGCAGAGGCAGGTGGATTTTTGAGTTCGAGGCCAGCCTGGTCTACAGAGTGAGTTCTAGGACAGCCAGAGCTACACAGAGAAACCCTGTCTTGAAAAAAACCAAAAAAAAAAAAAAAAAAAATCAGTTTAAACAGTAGGAGTCCAGGAATAAAAGATTAGAAGAATGAAAGATGAGAAAAAAGTGTAATTATTTAAGGTTTGAGTGCTCAGACTAGGACATAGTCATCCAAATTGTTTGGCCAGAGTAAATCTTCAAAAGGACACATTTTTGTTTTAATGTTTTAATACTTTTATTCTTGTGTTTTTCTAATCTACATTTTCACAATTTAAAATTCATACTGTGAGGCACTTGCTTCACTTGGGCATGCAGAGATATTAGGAATGTGTTTCTTAGTTGGACACTTGGGAATTTTTTGAAAAATGCCTTAAGTCTCACTGGACATGCAGACACAGTAATCTCTGAGGAGTTGGGACTGAGAGTATAGTTCAGTGGTACTGTAAGGTTGCAAACCTGGCTATTGAAGGAACCTGTTTCGTGCTTTGCAATACTACATACTTTTTGTTTGTGTTTTTGTTTTGGGTTTTGAGACAGGATCTCCTTATGTAGCCCTGGCTGTCCTGGAATTCACTATGTAGACCGGGCTGGCCTTGAAAGTATTCACCGACACACCTGGCTTTACTCTAGCTCCTTTCCATCATAGTGCAAGCTGTGTTTGCACTGTTGGACGGCATCATGAGAGCTGTGGAGTGGTCGCTAAGCAACAACAGCTCTTTATTGCTCTATCCTTGAATAAAAGAGGCTCTTTTTATATCCGCTGATTTTAATTTAGATTCATGGGCAGATATAATCATATGCCAGAGAGAAATAAGTGACAGTGAAATGAGGAACTGTGAGTTACAAAGAAGTTATGTTAATGCATGAGATATCTTTTTAAAAGTAAAGTTGTACTATGGACAAATCCTATGTGAAACTCATGCATTATGAATTTATAATTATTTATAAATTAAAGTATTATAAAAGTATTTATAAAAGTATTTATAATTATTCTCTATAACTTTTATGTGTTTTGCTTTTTACTTGACAGTTAGGCAATAACTTTGCAGTTCCCTTCCAGGTCACTTAGATATGTTCAGTGCATTACGTTCCTCGAGCTTGTACAGGCAACATCCAAAAACTCTTCGAAGCATTTGTTCAGACCTTCAGTATTTTCCAGGTACAAAACAACTGCGTTTATTTTGAAAAACATAGTTATATTTAATAACACTTGTTTTCGTTAGCGGTGGTAATTGAAATACCTATTCCTTGTATTGTAGACTTTAAGTTTTGGAATTATCCATTTGGTTAGTTCTGTATTTTTTGATGTAGAGGTTTCACTACACTAGACTGCTGGGAACTTGTAGTCTTCCTCGGCCTCTTATGTGTTAGAGGTTACAGGTATGTGTCACCGTGCCTAGCTTTATTTGTAAACTTTTCAGGAAAAAAGTATTTCTTACTTTATATGTGTGTATGTTCCACCTGCATGTCTGTCTGTCTGTGTACTGTGTGTGCCTGGTTTCCCCTGAGGCCAGAAGAGGGCCTCAGAGCTCTTGAAACTCTGTGAGCCACTATGTGGGTATTTGGAATTGAACCCATGTCCTCTGGAAGAGCAGTCTGTGCTGCTTAGCCCTTTGTCTAGTCCTCTTTATAATCTCTGAGCTACAAAATAATAATAGAAGCCAAGCTGTTTGAGTGCTAAGTACCAAGGTAGGTCAGACCTGGGAAACTCATCTATATCTGTTTCAAAATAATTGACTAAGCATATTTGTTTACTTACCCTCACTGGAGAACATCAGAATGTCTTCATTAACATCCCAGAAATACGAGGAGTTTAAATAAAGCTGTAAAGTAGATGATACCAGATAGATAGCATTGTTTGCTACTTTCATGTAGTTTAGGATAGAACAGTGGTTCTCAACCTGGAGGTTGAGTGATTCTTTCCTGGGTTGAATATTAGATATCCTGCATATCAGATATGTACATTTTAATTTAATAACAGCAAAATTATAATGAATGAAATGGATTTATGGTTGGGGGAGTCACCACATCATGAGGAGCTATAATAAAGGGTTTCAGCAACTGGAAGGTTGAGAACCACTGGGATAGGAGTGTCATAAATGATGTGAATGATTTTATTTCTAGAACTTAGGGAAAATGCCAAACTTGGAGTCAATAAGAATGGACTTTGGAATTTGTCCTAGTTTGGCTTTTGTTGCTGCGAGGAAACACTGGCCAAAAGCAACTTGGGGAGGAAATGGTTTATTCGGCTCACAGGTTCTAATCACAATCTATCACTGAGGGAAGTCAGAGCAGAAACAGGAACTGAAGCAGAGGCCATGCAGAAGTTCCATGGTTTCTTACCTGTCTTTTTCCTGCAACTTGGTATCACTTGCCAAGTATGGTTAGCATCCCCTGTGGGCTCGACCCTTCTATCAGTCTTTAAGACTTGCCTCCAGGCCAGGCTTAATGAAGCATTTCCTTATTTGAGGTTGTCTATCTCCGAATGACCCTAGTTTATGCCACATTTATAAAAAACTAACTAGTACAGGATTGTAGATGCAATAAATACTTGAAAGATTGCCAGGAATGGGCCAATCACAGAACAAATGCTACAGTTAACAACAAACACCTTTCCTTATAGGCGCTGCATTTGTATATGTATTTGGGGGAATCTATTTTTCAAGAGCTCTGATTTGAGCCTTGATGCCAAAGAAGAAAGGCAAGCTTGCTTTGGTTGTGAATTGTGTATGCACTTGTCTTCATCCACTGAATTCCTGATTTGCACTTTCAGTACATTGTTGCTTTGTTATTGAGGAAACATTTGCTATCAGTACCGGCCACTCTGTTCTTATTTACAAATAGAAATGGGAGCCATCTATGATGATACAAATCTATAATCCCAGCACTTGAGAGGCAAGTAGGACCAACCTGAGCTATATATATATAGCAAGACTGTATTACAATGAAAAGTACTTGATACTAGGACTCCACATTTGAGGAGAGTCCTTATAGCATAAAAAAGAAGGAACCAAATTCAGCAAAGACCAGTAATCCTCTGAAGAAATGGCTAGTGCGGAATGCAGAAGGTTATATTAAGGCAGATGATATGTATGTTAAGAATTTATGGAATTCCGGAAGGTTGATTATCAGACACTAGAGCTAAAATATAAGAAGACCTGAGTACTGAGGATTTCAGTCAGTTTGCAAGTACTGTCTCATGACTGGGGGAAGTCAGTACTGAAATTAGGCCTTGAAGCCCCATATGAAAAATATTCACAGAAAATCCTTTTAGAAAGTAGTTTTTTATCTCATAATTTAAACTTAATTTCACTTTTAGGAATTTCGTCTTCATATGTTGAAAAAGCATGAACATTTATTGTACTATTATGTTTGGCAGTCAATTGGTTGGGGAGCTGGAATCAGAGCTTACTGTAGAGAACAGTTTATTATGCTTGAACTATGACTTCAACCCTCAGCACCAAAAAGCAAACAAAAATACAACACTCTCAAAACAGTCTTTAGTGTAAATTAAAAAATTATAAATGACCATTAAACTGAATGTACTCTGTTGTATTTTGAAATATTTCCATGGAGTTGAGCAAACTATATTTCTAGAATGTTTTATTTGACACCATGTCTCATTATGTAGCCTAAGGGACTTCATGTCTTCTTGTCTTATTTTCCTGGGTGCTGGGATTATAGACACATGCTAGTTTACTCGACTTAGCATACTTTTTTGCAGGAAGAGTTTGTGTGTAGCCTCGTGTATGCTCTTGGTATTAGAAAGGCTAGAAGATTGTGAACTCCAGTGTAACAAATAAGTGTGTACAGGCATTTAAGAGTAGTTACAGAATGTGTGTGTACAGGCATTTAAGAGTAGTTACAGAATGTGTGTGTACAGGCATTTAAGAGTCATTACAGAATGTGTGTGTACAGGCATTTAAGAGTAGTTACAGAATTATTAAGAATGATTACTTTGGGGAATAGACTTTAAATGTAAGAAATTAATATTTAGTTTGATATTTTTTTCATACTAGAAACAACTTTCAAAGAAAATTTATAGTTAATTGTTTATATTTAATCAATTTCAATAATTTAGCTTTTGTTTTTTGGAAAGTGTTACAATTTGCTACTTTCTTGTTTTCTACATTATAGTATAAATCGTCTTTCTACTTTTTCTCCTGTCAACATGAAATAAAATGTTCAGAGTTGTTGGAAAAATGTAAAGCATATGGAAATGTCAACAGAACGAACTGTTTCTAGATACTCATGGGATATACAGTTATAGGTCAGACTTTACACTTGATTGTATCCTGTATTACAGCTGCAGAGTGAGTAACTGGCACTGTTTTGTTCAGTTTTCATACAGTCTCGGGGTTTCAAAACCTTGAAATCAAGGACACGACGTTTGCAGTCTACCTCTGAAAGGTTAGCAGAGGCACAGAATATAGCACCATCATTTGTGAAGGTAATTACTTCTTTGTGGTTTAGAAAGTAGTAACTTTCAACTGTTGAGACCATAAACTTCATTTTTCTGGTTGATGGAGCCCCCACCCCCTTTTTCTACATCACTGATAATTTCTTAATTAATTGTGCCTATAAATCCTGAAACATAATTCTCTTCTTTATTCCTGAGAACTTCATACATGTATTCAATGAAGTATGATATCTACCTCCTATTCTTTACTTCAGCTTCCCATGTGTTTTCCCCTCAATATGTCTGCCTCCCGATTTCATATCTTTAAAGGTTTTTTTTTCATATTATAACCTACTTAGTCCAGTTGGTGCTGCTCATATATGCATCTGTGTGGGGTTATTCACTGTAGCATGGGAATTCTACGAGTGGCCACAGCCTTAGGAAAGGCTACTTAGTAAGTGGTGGCCCTGGAAATTCTCTACCACATCTATGTCAGAATTTTGGTTGGCTTGAGCTTGTGCAGGTTATCTCTGTTACTGTGAGTTCATGAAGGTTATAACTATCATACCCAGAAGACAGTATTCACAGCATTCCTTCCTGTGTGATAGTGCTTTAGTTCTTCCTCCCTCTTCCTCCATATTCCCAGAGTCTTGTTGGAGAGGGGTATTTGATATAGATGTCTTATTTAGGGCTAAACACTCATTCTCTTATTCTTAGGACCTTTAATAATTTTGTATCTCTTCAATGGCTGCTGCACAGTGCAGAAAGAAGCTGTCTGACCAAAGTTGAAAGTGGGTCAGGTCTGTATGGTTATAAACATAAATATTTAGAAGGCACTTGCAAGCATTACCAGTTGGCAAAAATATAAATATCAGGTTTTACCCTAGTATCTATGACCATTCCAGCCATGGGCTTTTTGATGAGGATTACAGTACCAGGCATGGAATTCCCTTCGGTGGAACAGTCTCCACTCCTCTCAGTAACAGTCATGTCTTTAGTGTACCAGAAGGCTTTTCTTGCTTGGCTGATCAGTATTGGAGCTTGCAGGATATAAAGCTGGTTAAGATCACTGATAGTTTTCTTTCCCAGCAACCTGCATTGTACCTTCCAACACTGAAAGCTAGCACTTAGGGAGGAAGGTTCTCAGTCAGTTTGAGATTGATTTTCTATGGACTGGTAACCAACATGTGTGGTGTCTTTAGCAATTGAGGTTTACTGTGTGTGTTTGGTGGATAACAAGGATAATGGCAGTAGCCTGTGTTGTTTTGATGATCCCTAGGGTCTCCCTGACCAATGACATGTAGAGAGATCTTTCATTCCTTGTATTGTGACTTAATTGCTTATATATTTTGAGAACCACGTTGTCTATCTGTGCAGAATAATTTCATTTGAACTTTTTTTTTTAAATTTTATTTTGAGATTAGCATACTATTGGTTTGTCCAAGGCTTTTGTCTGCATCCGTAGTTTTGGCTAACCCGTCTACCTGCCCACATCTGCCTAAGCTTTCACCTCCACTACTCCCTCTCTTATTCCATTCCACAAGTGCTCTATTGCACCTTCACATGTTTTTAAATTGGGGTGTGAGATACAGCTTTCCATATATATTCTTATTTTTAATTTGCAATTGCTCTCCTCCCACTTCCCCCACACCCATTAATGCCTTTCTGCCGCCAGTATTCCTTCCACCTCTCCCTTTTTAGCTATATTGCTCTGCCTTAAGGTGTGCATGTTGTTGTTCTCCATCTTCCTTCCTCCCAAAAGCCACTATCTGCTCTCTTGGTTTTCCACTTAGGCTCCAAGTTAAATACGTAAAACAAAAGATTTGGAGCTAGAGTCTGCATGTAAGAGAGATCGTGGCATTTGTTTTTCTGGGCCTGTTACCTTAGTATAATTTTTCTCCCACTTCATATATTTACCTACATACTTAATTTTTTTTACAGCTGAGTAACAGTTTGTTGGGTATATGCATCCCCCCTCCCCTCTCTAAGACATGGTTTCCCTACATAGCTCTGATTATTCTGGAATTCACTATGTAGACTAGGCTGGCCTCAAACTCAGAAGAGATTCATCTGACTCTGCTTCCTAAATGCTGGTATTAAAGGTGTGTAGCACCATGACCAGTCCACATTTTCCCTGTCCATCCATTACCATGTAGGTTGATTCTACTTCCTTACTATTAAAAGTAGAATAGTGCTGTGTATGTTTCTGTAGTAGCATATAAAGTCCTTTGGGTTTATGCCCATGGTATAGCTTAGCTATGTTCTGTTTTCAGTTTCTGAGGAGTCCCTAGATTGAGCCACTCCAGAGTGGCTGTGCTAGTTTACACTTGACCAACAGTGTATAAGGATTCCCCTTCCCATACGCCTATGCCAACATTTGTTTTTATCTGTGTTCCTCAAATCTTAAAGTGGTTTTAATTTTCCTTTTCTTGAAGGCTAAGTATGCCGAACACTTTTTAAAGTGTTCATTAGCCATTTAATATCCTTTTGAGAATTTCCTGTACAGTTCCGTTGCCCAGTTTTTAACTGGGTGCTTATTTTTTGATGGTTAGTATTTTGTGTTCTTTTGTACGTTCTAGACACTAACCCCATCACATGTGTTGCTGGTCGGTCTCCTATTCTATGGTCTTTGTCTTCACTTGCTTGATAGTCTCCTTTGCTGCACTGAAACATTTTGAGATCCTACTTGTTTGTTATTCTTACTTCCTATGCTACTGAAGTCTTATTCAGAACTGTATGTCTACTGATAAGTGGAAGCATTATTCCTCATTTCTTTCCTAAAGTTTCAGGGTATTAGGTCTTCCAGTTCTTGATCCATTTGGACTTGAATTATGTTCAGGGTTAGAAATAGAAATCATTTATTTATTTTTTGCTTTTTGGAGTCCAGATTTCCCAGTACTGTTTGTTGAAAAGGCTGTTCTTCAGTGTACGCTCATAACTAACTGGTGGGGAAGTGGCGGTCCTAGGGATTGAACCTAGACTTTATATATTGTAGCCAAGTGATCTGCCGCTGATGTGCACCACTAATCTGAAATGCTTCTCTTTTTTGTTTCATGTGTCATGTTCTTTTGAGCTGGGCCTCAGCCTGTAGCCCAGGTTGCTCTAACCTCATATGTAGCCTAGTTTGGCCTCAAACTCAAGGTAAAACGTCTGCTTCAGGTTCTCAAAGCTGGGATTACAAGCGTAAGCCACTTGGCCCAGCTAACATTTCTTAACATTTGCCCTTCATCTTTGTTGCACTGCTGTTCATAGACAACTATAACATTGTATTGCCTGGGTTACTCCACTAAGTACTCATTTAATCCTTTGTTTCTAATCTCTCTACTTCAGTCTTGCCTCCAAACTTGTATCATCTTTGCTTCTTATTACTCCGCTTTATTGCATTACTCCGCTTTATTACCAGACACAGCCTCACATAACACAGCGTTTTATTGTACTTTATTTACCGTTTTTCTGTTCTCAATCTTGAATATGGTCATTAAATACCCTTATTCTCTTCTTGGCATTACATTTTACCAGATTATTTACAGTTTTTGGACATTATTTCATACTGTTCTTTCAAATTGTTTGCTCATGATGTCTGTTTCCTGTGTATATATTTGTGTGTGTGTGTGTGTGTGTGTCTGTGTCTGTGTCTGTGTCTGTGCCTATGACAGTTTTCTTCAGCCCAGGCTGGCCTTGAACTCAAATCCATCCTCTTAAGTCCTAGGATTATAGACCTGTGACATGATGCTTTTGGCTATATGACTTAGGGGAGGGGGAGAGGAAGTTGGAGAGATGGTTTCATGTAGCACATGACTCTGTGTACCTAAGGGTTACCTTTAGCTTCCAATTCTCCTGCTTTTACCTCTCATGTGCTGGCATTGCATACTCTTGCTATCAAGTCCAGTTTATGTGGTTCTGTGGCTGAACCTGAAGGCCTTATGTATGCTCAGCAAACACTGTCAACTAATCTACATCTCCAACCGTGTGGTTTTAATCCCATTCTCTTGATGTTTTGGTTATAAGCCTTGCCTTTAATGGCTGAGCCATCTCTCTAGCCCCAGGGTCCCATTCTCAGTAAGTGATTATGTTTTCTATAGCTAGCACTCATTATATTGCCATACCTATTGCTCCTAGCAGAATATCAAAATTATTTGTAAAGTATGCCTACTTGTTTAACTTTGTCCAATAGACTGAAAATCTCCAGACATTGCCTTCTTTCTTTGTATCTTTCTGACACTGTTTTATTTTTTTACATTTTTAGGGGTTTCTTTTGCGGGACAGAGGAACAGATCTTGAGAGTTTGGACAAACTTATGAAAACTAAAAACATACCTGAAGCTCACCAAGATGCATTTAAAACTGGTTTTGCAGAGGGCTTTCTCAAAGCTCAAGCTCTTACACAGAAGACCAATGGTATGATGAGTAGGAAGGAGAGTGGAAAAGACGCTTAGTCCTCTCCTTAAAGTGTTACGAAAACCTTTCTTAATTTTAAAACAGTTATCACAGTGTGTGTGATGTGAGTGAAGGTGGGCTGCGTGTGCCACACACAGCACACGCGTGGAGATGCCGTGGCTTTGGATGTCAGTTCTTTCTTCCTGCTTCCCTTCCTCCTCTACGGATCCCAGCGCTCAGACTCAGGTCGCACGGCCTGCACGGCCAGCTTTTCCCTGCTGAACACTGGCACTGTCCTGTAGGAACGTAAGAAAGTCAGGCTCAGTGCTGGTCATGGCTCACAATAAAACTTAGGATTGCCGGGGCTGTATGGGAATGGACAGAAGATAACGGTAGGAACTGTGCCTTGCTAGATACAAGGTCCTTAGGGAACACCCTGGTGGCCGTCTAGTTTTTGACAAAAGTAATGATGTGCATTAGGAAAAAAGATAACCTCTTCAACTAGTGGTGCCAGGAAAATGGATAGCCACATGTAGATTAATGAAATTAGATCCTTATCTTTCACTTTATATAAAAATTAAAATGGAGTGAAAACCTTAATGTAAGACTCAGTACTCAAACTTGTGGAATAAAACACAAGTATAACACTTTAATATACAAGCATAGGAAAGGATTTTCTAAGATGAACTCCAGCAGTTCATGACAAATGGGAGTATATGAAATTAAAAAACTTGCACACAAGCAAAAGGAATCAGGAAAGTAAAGTAACGTTTTCTATAATAGAAGAAAAAATGTTGCCAACCTGACGAGATTAATGTCTAGAATCTATGAATAATTGTGCAATTTTTATTCACCATAAAACTCAATCATCTGATCAGTAAATTGTTAAACGAATTGGACTGTTCTCAAAAGAGAACTACAAATGGCTAGTAAGTGTATGACAAAAAGTTCCAAATTCTCAGCCATTAAGGAAATTCAAATTCAAACTCCTCTGAGATTATCTCTAGTCAGCATGGCTGTCACTAAGTAGACAACCATTGATCAGAGTAACAGAGGGACCTTTACACACTGCTGATGGCAGGATACCTGGTGGAGCCCTTAGGAAGATCAATGTGAAGATTCCCCAGGAAGATGAAAAGTGAACTGAAGATAGTCCAGTTATATTTACCATTTACCAATTTTCGAGATTGTAAGCAAAGGAATCTTAAGCATGGCATAGAGGTGTTTGTACATTTGGGTTTACTTAGCTGTAGGGACAGTAGCCAAGTTATCAGAGCCAGCCCAAATGCCCATCAACAGAAGCATGTATGAAAATGTGGTATTTATGTTCAGTGGGATTTTATTTTTCAGCCATACCGAACTATGAAATGTCACTTGCAGGAAAATGGATGGAATTGGATAATACCATCTTAAATATAAAAGCCAGGTTCTGATAAATGTTATATGTTTATTTTTACGCAGAAATCTGTGTGAGGATTCGTGCACATGTATACATTTGTTTGCTAAGTTGGAGGGACGGGGCTTTAAAGGGAGCAGGAGAGACAAAAATTGCAGTTTTTTTGCATGTAGAATTGAAGATGAACTGTATGAGATACATGTATATGAACACTATGAAATGAAAGTAGGATAACTGTTGTAGGGGAAGGAAGGTGACCAGCAAAGAGAGCACACACAGACACACAGACACACACAGACACACACAGACACACAGACACACAGACACACGCACACACACACAGACACAGACACACACACACACAGACACAGACACACACACACACACACACAGAGAAGATTGTCTCATACCAAGATTAAGCCCTCATATAATTTATCCCAGATAAAACTGTACAAATACTGGTTTTCTTGCTAATAAGTTTACTACATAAATGCATGTTAGTTGGTGATCAGGGCAAGGTGGGTGGTAAAAATACACTTTCAACTTTTCTGTAAACACAATTTGTTGTTGTTCTGAGGATTCAATGTGTCATGCTTCATGCATGATAAACATTCCACCAGTGAGAATATTCTCATCTTAATGCCTTAACTTAATACAGCAAATTCAAAACAATGTAGTAACTAATGCTTGACCATAAAGGTACTATATTTCATTGTGTCATTTAACTCAAGGCCTCTTCCTCTTTCAGATTCCTTAAGGCGAACTCGTCTGATCCTCTTTGTTTTGCTCCTGTTTGGCATTTATGGACTCTTAAAAAATCCATTTTTATCTGGTAAAGATTTTCATATATCTGAGTTAATTTATTTCCTCCTTAAGCATCTGGCTTTTATATTCTTTATAGTTGTAACAAATATTTTGTTATCCTACCAAAATTTTCTTTTGTTTCTATTGTTAATGGGAAGAATATTTGAAAAGTAAGGTCCATTTAGTTTGACTTAAAAAAAATTAGTGTACCATTTTGTTTATGCTGGGTTTAAAGTAATATTTTCAAAATTCTATTTCTGTGGCCAGTTATATCAGAATAATAAGTTATTAAAGAGTAATTTTAAAATTAAACTATCACAGTTTTAAAAAATGACGACGCCTAAGCACTTTCCCGAATGAATCAACCATTAGTCTTTGGTGTGGCTGGGGCCTTCATTAATATGTTCCTCATAAGATTGTTATTCACAAAACTCTGAAAACCATTTATTTGAAGAATTTTTGTCCCCCATCTTTCTTTTTTTTAAACAAGGTTGAGTGCTGGGATTAGAGGCATCTAATTACATGTCCCATTTATGGGACACTTGGGGTTAAGCCCAGGTTTTCATGCATGATGAATGATCACCATACCAACAGAGCTTCATCTCAGCTCTGAAAGATTTTGGACACAGATCTCTGTGACTTAGAGCCCTGGCTGACTCTAAGCTCACTGCATAGCCAAGCATGACCTTGAACTCCTGGTCCTTCTGACTACCTCCTGTGAGCTAGGATTACAGGGTTTGCAGCCACAGCTGCTTTGCTTGTATTTGCATAGCAGAGTAAAAGCTAGAGAGTTGTCTGCAGAGTAGAGAAGAGCACACTGGAAAAGGGTGAGGGTAGGTAGACAAAGATTATAACGTTAATCTACATTTCAGGCAATCTCCATTTCTTTTTTCTTTGTTTGTTTTTTGAGACAGGGTTTCTCTGTATAGCCCTGGTTGTCCTGGAACTCACTCTGTAGACCAGGCTGGCCTCGAACTCAGAAATCCACCTGCCTCTGCCTCCCAAGTGCTGGGATTAAAGGTGTGCGCCACCACTGCCCAGTGGCAATCTCCATTTCTAAAGCCTCTAAAAAGACAGTGTTTCCTGTGGCACATTTTCCTGTTTAGGTGACTGAGAGGTTCATTTGGCTTTACATTTACTGAGGAGCTAATGGTATATCCTTGTTCTTTTTTAAGATTTGTTAGTGTTTTACCTGTATGAATGTATGTGTGCACATGTGTCTGGTTCTCATGGAGGCCAGAGAAGGGCATTGAGTCCCCTGGAGCTGGGGTTTAAGATGGTTGTGAAATATGTGTGGTGCTAGGAACTTAACCCAGGTACTCTACAAGAGTAGCTAGTTCTCTTAACCACTAAGCTGTCTCTCCAGCCCCTTATATCTTTATGTTTCGGCTTCCAGCTAAATAGTAATCTTGTCAAGTTTAGCTATTTAGTGATGACCTTCTGCATAGTTCAGAATAAGACTTAGCTCCCATACTTTGACCAGTAGTAATCCTTCAGCTCAGTTCTTGGTTTTAAAAGCTGATTATGAATGAGGAGTCCCTCCCCGGTTACCCTCAAGCCTGCTAATACAATACCTAACTATCCAACTAGCTACTTAGCAATACCCTCTGAAGAATTGAGACCCTAAAATCACTTTGGAGATGGGTTATTCAGTCTGGCTAATAATGTGTAAAATGGGGCATAGAGAGTTTTGCTTTTAAGGCCTTAGAAATCAAAAGAACTTAGATACAGAAGTTTACTACTGCAGGGTTATCTGAGGGAGGAACAATAGCAGTGAACTAGAAGAATAACATTAAACAGCAGGTAAGAGTGCAGAGTCTGGGAGTGGTGCACACCTTTAATTCCAGCGCTTGGGAGACAGAGGCATGTGGATCCCTGTGAGTTCGAGGCCAACAGTTCCAGGACAGTCAGGGCTACACAGAGAAACCCTGTCTCAAAAAACAAAACAAAATAAAAAACAAAAGCAAAGTCCATAGACTTTTGACCAGTGAGATCAGATATTTCTACTATGAAAATCAAAATCAATGATATCCAATTCCAAGCCTGGTTTTATAAATATCTGGTAGCTGGGTTCCGTGGTGCACACATTTAATCTCAGCAAGAGTAAGGTATATATCTAAATTGAAGGGTATCCTGATTTATATAGCAATTTCCATGCTAACCAGAGCTATATAGTGAGATCCTGTCTCCAAAACCAAAAACAAAGCTCACAAAACAAAAAAATGTAATGAAGTTTATTTTGATTTATGTGCCAGCTGATTAGAGTCTATAGTAACAGGGATGGCATGACAGCTGGAGACGGGCAGGAAGGTGGCTGATCACAGTTATAGTCATGCAGACAGCAGAGCGACCTGGAGGTGGGATAAGGCTATAGGCTCTCAAAGCCTGCACTTCACCAGCAAGGCTCCCTGTCCTCAAGATTCCATAACCTCCCTAAATAGCACCACCAACCAAGGACCAAGTGTTCACATACCCATGTCTGCTTAAATGCTCTGATTCAAACCATCTCAGCTGTTAGTCCCCAAAAGGTACTAATTAGCCCTGGATGGCTTGGTATGGATTGACTGAAAGAACTCTGTGCTCTAGAGTTATGATGTGTGTTTTGGAATAATAGTTGGGCCTTGGGCTTAGAGATTCAGCTTTTGTCAACAAGTATATCAGTTACTGTTCTCATTGCTGAAACAAAATGACAAAAGCAGCTTTAGAAAGAGATTATTTACTTTGGCTCACAGTTCCAGGATATAGTCTCTGCAGCAGCTTGAGGAAGCTGGTCACATTGTAGCTTTGCTCAGAAATCAGAAGTGAAATGCTGGCGTTTAGTTCACTTTCTCCTTTTTATTCAGGACAGGACCCTCACCTTCATTTAGGTTGCTCTTCCTATCTCAATTCCATTTAGAAACTCCCTGGTAGGCATGCCCAGAAGTTTCTCACCTAGAACCTATCAAACTGACAGTGATAAACGTCACAGTGTTGAATTCCTTGTTCGGTATTCTAATTTCCATCATTCTAATTTTCTATTGCTGTGATAAAACACTTACTATAAACAACTTGGGGAGGAAAGGATTTATCTGCCTTTCACTTCCACGTTACAGTCCATCACTGAGGGAAGTTAAGGCCATGTGCAGCCCTTTTTACACAGATCAGAACTACCTACCTGACTTGTGCTGGTATCACCTACAGTGGGCTGAGCCCATCTCCATCAGATGGCAATCAAAGAGTGCCCCATATACACTCTTTGCCTCCAAAGCAATCTGATCAAGGCAATTCTTTTTTTTTTTTTTTTTTTAATTAATTTGTTTACATCCCAAACGCTGTTTCTACTCCCAGTCCCTTCTTTACCGAGTTCCCCCTTCTCCTCTGAGACGGGACCCCTCCCTCCCCATCCTCCTACCCTGGCAGATTAGGCATATCCTCTCCCACTGAGGCCAGACAGGGCAGCCATGAAGACTGAGCTGCCTGTCTGGTACATATGTGCTGGGGGCGGAGGGGGACTTGTTATAACCCGTGTATGTTCTTTGGTTGGTGGCTCAGATTTTGATAGCTTTCGGGTCCAGGTTTGTTGACACTGTTGGTCTTCCCATCTACTTTAGGGCCTTCAGTCCTTCCCCCAACACTTCCATAGATGTCCCCAACCTTCATCTCATATTTGTCTATGGGTATCTGCTTCTGTTTTAGTCCACTGTTGGGTAGAGCCTCTCAGAGGTTATAAGAGGTTATTCTAGGCTCCTTAAGAGCATCATTAGTAATGTCTGGGATTGGTGCTTGCCCATGGGATGGGTTTCAAGTTGGGCTGGTTATTGGTTGGCCATTCCTTCAGTCTCTGTTCCATTCCCTGCATTTCTTTTAGATAGGACAAATTTTGGGTCAAAAATTTTGTAGATAGGTTGGTGTTCTTATCCTTCCACTGGGGATCCTGCCTGGCTACAGGAGGTGGCCTCTGCAGGTTCCATGTCCCTACTGTTGGGCATCTTGGCTAAGGTCACCCACAGTGGCTCCTGGGAACCTTCCTTATCCCAGGTCTCTGGGACTTCCTAAAGATTCTCCCCTCCCTCCACCCAGGCAGCTGCAGATTTCCATTCACTCTCCTGGCCCATTGGGCCTCCTGCCTCTCCGCACACCTGATCCTGTCTCCCTATTCCACTCCCCTTCCCCTCTCCCACCCGTTTCCCCCTCCCTCTTTCTCCTAAGACTATTTGTTTTCCTTTCTAAGTGAGATTCAGACATCCTTGTTTGTGCCTTCCTTCTTGTTTACCTTCTTTGGATCTATGGGGTGTATCATAGGTATTCTGTACTTTATGGCTAATACCCACTTATTCAAGGCAATTCTTAATTGAGGTTCCCTGTCGCTCTTACCAGGACACTCTAGGTTGTGTCAAGTTGACATCTCTTAAGTAGAACATCAGGGTTTAGGCAGGAGGAAATGTTTACACTTAGAAATGCAAGCTGTAATTGTAGCTTTGGTGGCTTTGAATGCCTTCCCTGGCATGTCAGTAGCTCACACTTGAGTATTTGAGAAAGCTTGTAAGGACTGAATCATTCTTTGTCCTTTTAAAACTATAGACTAGTTCTTTGTTTTATATTATCATTAATCTACTTTTTGTCAGTGCTTTCCTGCTGGGTGTTTAAACCATACAGGTGTCCAAAATTTAGCCTATTTCATTTTACTGTGAAGACTCCCTAGGGTTACTTTTAGGAGCTTAGGATGAGTCCCTAGGGTTACTTTTAGGAGCTTAGGATGAGCCCCTTGGTGTGTTAGTTTTTCTTCCACCCAGCTGTGCCATATTCTGAGCTCGGTCAGGGTTGCTGAACACATGGATTCTCATGGTAACGTCAGGGACGTTTTGTCCATAATGATCCTTCTGTTTGCAGATCGTATGCTGGTTAGAATCCTGGGGTCTCCACCATCTCTGATGGAGAGGAGCAGTGAATTACTGGGGGTGTAAGACTGTAGGACACTTTGAGGGGTATTCTATTCTTTCTTGGGACCTTGCTGTTGTTGAATGACAGGCCACATATTGGCTGCCCTCTTAGTCCCTGCATCCTCACTTTGGTTCCTCAGTGTGACCAGTTAGCACCGATTTTGAAGAATAAATAGCTGTTTCAAATTTACATTTTGTAACATTTAGATAGGGATTGATAAAAACAAGCATTTTAAAATAAATGCTGACGTTAACTCAGTTTCCTAAATAATTTAAGATTTTTAATCATATAATTTTAAGATTATAGAAAGAGGAAAATAACTACCGACAATCTTAACTGTTCGTCCTTGAACATAGTCTAGAATCCCAAACACTATTTCTTCTTTCAGATTAATTTGATAAAGCTTCTAAGACAGGCAATTTTTCTAGACTTTGATATCAAATATCCTCACATATTTTCTTCCTGTTAGTGCGCTTCCGGACAACTACAGGACTTGATTCTGCAGTAGACCCTGTCCAGATGAAAAATGTCACTTTTGAACATGTTAAAGGGGTAAGTTAAGATTTTTTTCTCTTTTCTTTTTTCTTTCTTTCTTTTTTTTCTTTTTTTTCTTTATATTTTGTCTAATTGATACTCTGCATTAGGCTTCCATCTGGTTATACCAAGCTGCCCCAAACTTTTATTGCAATTTAAAGCCATGAGCCCTGTTTGAATTACAGAAAGTGAATAATTTAGGAAAAGATTGATATGATTGATATTTAAAATTTGGATCATTAATATGGAGCTGGGACCTTTCTATTCTGACTGAGAGATGCTGTAGCACTTACTGGTCTTGACAAGGCCTGAGTTCAGTTCCAGTTACCCATAGGTAGCTCACAACTGCTTATAACTCCAGTTCCAGGGAATCCCACTCATCTTCTGGCCTCCACGGGCACCTGCATGCAGCATGCACATACTCTACACAGGCACACATGCTATTAAAAATTAAAGCACATCTGTCTGTCTGCCTGTCTGTCTGTCTGTCTGTCTACCTACCTATGTAGGTTTTCAAGTTGGTCTTTCTATGTAACAGCCCTGGCTGTCCTGGAACTCAACTCTGTGGCCCAGCCTGGCCTCAGATGCACAGGCTACCTGCCCCTGCCTCCCGAGTGCTGGCGTTGTAGGCATGCGCCACCGTGCCTGGCGATGAAGTAAATCTTTAAAAAACTTGAATTCTTGTTGAAGCTGTTTTGTGTATAAGTTTCTGACTACAGTGGGGTGAGGCAATATCTGAGTACAGAGACAGGCTGACAACTAAACCACACAATTGAGGAAATTCTGACAAAATTTAAGTTTGTGTGAGCAAAGTAACTTGGTAGAATTTACCATAATAGGTTTGCTATTACACAGTTTTGCCACATCTTCAAAACTTACATAACAATCATTTCTTTCCCAGAATTTTTGATTATAAGAACTGTTAGAACATTATTATCTTGATGCTGTTAACCCTACTTCACCCAGTAGCTTTTCTGCTGCTCAACTAGAGATATTTTTGCTACAGAGAGTGGAGGGTCGATAATGTTTATTTTGAGAAGTAAATGGTATCTCATGTCTCTTGCTTTATTCTTAGAATTTAAAATTACCATTTACCCATTATTTTAAGTAGATATATTTTAGTCTTTCATTGGGTTTTCTTAGAAAAGTGTCCTTTCTAAGTAACTCATTCAGGTCTTTTTGAAATTCAACATATTTGCTTAAAAGTACATAAATAATAAATTTCAAGAATGAGCACATGTTTTTCATCAGTTCTCAGCCCAACAAAGAACATTAGAACCCCACAGCCTCCCAGAAGTCTCTTCTGTTACTGTCTCCATCAGTGAAAGGAGAGTCATCCTTCTGTCAGACACTTCACTTGGCTTCTTGGTTTCTATCCTAGTAGTTGCAGTATACACAGAATGCCCTGTTGTGTTCCTTCCTTTGTCAGCATGATGTTCTTGGTTGGGATCTGGCCGTGCTGTGTGGAGTTGTAGTTCATACATCCTGATTATGCAGTTTGCAGTATGTGGCTGTCAGAATACACTCTATCCTAACTTGAACATTGTGGTCGGTTGCAGTTTGTTTGTAGGGACTCTAATATTATGAGTATGTGCCCCATGCATTTTGGTGAACTTGTGTCCATTCTCTTGAGGCTAGGAATAAATAGACCTTTATTTTACTTATTACAAAAATTTTAGTAAAAACTTCCTGTCTCTAATATTTTCTAGAAATACTTTTGGGAAATTTTCTAGAAATAGAATCACAACCTAAACAGTTTAGATTTTCAGATTGCCCTTTGTCTCTAAGCTGTGATTTCCCTCATAGTTTCAGTTTAAGCCTGAACAAAGTATTTGACTTGTTTCTCCTACTGAGTAAAGGTGAGAATGTCAGAGGACTTTTGTTAGCATATTAAGAATGCACTGTAATTGGAAATAAGGATTGGGAGAAAGCCTTCAGTGTGCTAAAGAGACTTCACTGAAAAAGGCCGAGTTCACTCAAATCTACATTAAGTATATGATTACCAAAGGGAAGCTTTGATAATCTAACCATCATTTTATTATTTGGTAAATTGCACTGTTTAAGGTGGAGGAAGCCAAACAAGAATTACAGGAAGTGGTTGAATTCTTGAAAAATCCACAGAAGTTTACTGTGCTTGGAGGTAAACTTCCCAAAGGTAAGAGATTCTCCTTCTTATCATGATTTGGTATAAAACATAAAGTAATATATTACAAATTTTATTTGATCATATTATAACTGATTGAAATTCAATTCCTAATTATTGTTTTTAAAAATATGTGCTTATTCCACACATAAAATTCTATAAATTCTTTTTAATAAGACATAATGCTTCTTTAAATACTTGACTATACATTTACCAAAAAGGTTTTTTTTAATTAAAAATTTTTTAAAGTTTATGTATATGGTATTTTGCCTATGTGTATGTCTACCTACTCTGTCTTTGCCAGGTGCTGGTAGAGGGAAGAAGAGAGGTATCAGATTTTCCCAGGATTAGAGTTACACAGGTTGTGAGCTGCCATGTGGGTGCTGGGAATTGAACCTGGGTTGTCTAGAAGAGAATCCAGTGCTCTTAAATAATGAGCCTTCTTTCTAACCTGACATAAAGATATTTTTTTTTCTATGGCATTTGTATAGTTAAGACTAGCACTTTTACATTGATATAAAATTGCTAACTTCTCTGTTTATACACAAAATTCATCATTTGTTCTAGTCTCAATCTAATGTCACCCCCATCAGGGTCAGGCATGAATCCAGGGTCACACTAAGCACTGATGGTTTCGATCTTCTTTGTTTTGTTTTGTTCTTGTACTGGAGATCAAACTTACTTACCTTGTGCATGGTTGATAAGTGCCGTACCACTGAATTACACCCAACTCTTCAAGGATTTTTTTTTTTTATATGAGAAAAATTTTGAAGATTTTTGTTAAGTGGAACTATGGAAATTGTACTCATGATCTTTGTAATTATGAAGACAAAATGATAATTATTTTTAGCATGTGTACTTTTATGCAAACATTTATATGATTTTCTTTTTCTACTAAAAATGGCAGTTTGATGACCACTGTAACCCAGGTTTTGCCTTTCAGTCAGATTTTACTTAGAATAAATTTGTAAGGGCTAGGTGGGTCTATGTATCAGTTTGTGTAGTGGTTGTCCAGTGTGTCTAAAGCTCAAGATCTGACCCCACCACGGTAGAAACTGAGCCTGTAAACCCAACATGAGGGAGGTGAAGCAGAAATTTGAGGTTAGCCTCAAAAATCAGAGACTTACTTTATTTAAAAAAGAGAACAAATTTCTAGGAATAGAATTTCTATGTTAAAGGTTACAATTTGTTTTTGTTTGTTGTCTTTAAAGGTTTGTTTCAGGCTTATAGTTTTAGGGGTTTCATTCCACAGTCCTGACCCATCATTGAGGTTCCAGGTTAGGCTAAGCATTATAGTGCATGGTAGCACAGAGCCCCCCACCTCACAGTAGAGGGCAGAGTGAGAGGGCAGCTTGGTGCACTAGACACAGCCTGCCCTTTGAAGGCACGCCTTTGCATGTGGCTCAGGATCGGAGATAAAATCTATCCTTCAACGGCCCACCTCTTTCCACTAGGTTCTGTCTCTTAACGTTTTGACAGTCTTGTAGCAGTAGCTCAGGCAGACCTTTAACAGGCAGCTGATAGCTGTTTCAAATGATCCAGACTCATTGCAGTTTTAAGGCCAGAGTTTAGACCACTGGGAGCATCTCTTCTGGGAGTTCTGCAGAGAAAATAGGAGAATGTCCCCAAAACTTTTCCCAGTTAGGGGTACAGTGATCTAATATCATAGAGAGAATATTTAAAACTAGTTACACTTAATTTCTAATAAAGCATTATATACATTTATGGAAATTTTTTGAGATACATACTAAGATATATTATGTCAATATTGATAAGCAGTGTAAGCCAGTTAGGTATCACTAAAGCATGGTAATATTAGTGTGACCTTCATGCTGCTTTTTAGCTTGTCTACACTTTTTTTTTTTTTTTGGTTTTTCGAGACAGGGTTTCTCTGTAACCATGGCTGTCCTGGAATTCACTCTGTAGACCAGGCTGGCCTCGAACTCAGAAATCCTCCTGCCTCTGCCTCCCAAGCGCTGGGATTAAAGGCGTGCGCCACCACTGCCCAGCTTGTCTACACTTTTTAAAAAATGTTAAAATGAAACATCATTGCAGCTTTATTGCTTTTTAATGTAAATTATAGAAGTTATATGCACATCAGGGATTACTTTTTTCCAACTTACTATGGGGAAACCTTACTGTTTTGAAAACTTAAATATTTGGGAAACCTTGGAATAATAGCAGTTAACATTTATGTATTATCAACGTAGACTCAACAGTATTTGACACTTTGTCAAATATTTTTCTGTGTTTGCCTATATGCATTCATGTGTATTTCATTTCTCCCTTTAACATATGAAAACTATAGATACCAACTTTGTGTCACCTGCAAATAAAGATGCTGCCCTAATCTTATCTAACTCAGCCCAAATTAGCATTATTTGTTTAGTATGGGCTTTTCTTGTTTTGTTTTGTTTTTTAGTTTATACCATATGTCTCTAGAAAATATATTTTAGTCTTCTATGGAAGTAATTTGTCATTCCATTTATATTTAGCTGCTTATTTTTTAGTGTAAATTTTATGTTGTTGTAAATGAATCTGTATTCCTTTGTCTTGGTACTCTTGTCTTGCTTGTTGATGTGTGAATTTTACACACTTACACACACACACACACACACACACACACACACACACAGAGTTTGAGATAGACTCTCATTCTGTTCCCCCTGGCTGGTCTGAAACTAACTGTAAACCAGGTTGGCTCTGAATTCACAGAGATCCTTTTGCTTCTGCCTCCCTAGTGCTGGGATTAAAGGTATGTGCAACCTCTCCTCGCTGTAAATAATATGTGAATGGTACAAGAAAATTAGTTGTAGAGAAAATTTTAAAGTGAGACATCATCAGAAACTTGTTTCTGGTTGTTTTCTTGTTTCTTTTTTCTTTCTTTTTGGCAATAGTGAACATTACTGTCATTTCTGTTACAGCAGTTAATATTTGTATTAGAGGTTCTTACTGAGGGATTTAAAAAGTAATGCTCATTTTTGTCTCTTTCTTCTAGGAATTCTTTTAGTTGGGCCGCCAGGAACAGGGAAGACGCTGCTTGCCCGAGCTGTGGCAGGAGAAGCCGATGTTCCTTTTTATTATGCCTCTGGATCAGAATTCGATGAGATGTTTGTGGGCGTAGGAGCCAGCAGGATCAGGAATCTTTTTAGTATGTTTGGTGTATATTTTAGACTATGTAGCGCAACAGTGATGTCTTATTTACCCTTTCCTTGATAATTGACTTTAGTTTCAGGGAACTTAATGGAGCTGTATGCTTTATTTAAACAGTTTTACTTTGTACGTGTGAAATGTGTGCATCAGTTCTCTTCTACCTTTTTTGGGGTTCAGGAATGTAACTCAAGGCCATTTTCTACTCAGCTATCTTACAGGACCTGCATCCTTTCCTAAAATAGGTTAAATAATCATAAAGCCTTGGTAGATATGCTGGAAGAAGTTAAGGACTGCTGATGTTGAAAAATTCTTGAGTTTTTTTGGTTTTTCTTTTATTTATCAATTCTGTAGCATATAATTAATATTTATTAGCTTCAATTCTGATTATATTACATTTGTACAAATAGGAAGAGTGGAAAACCAGTTCTTAAACATGACTCTTTGATAGTCTTATAGGTTTTAATATTTTTATGTTCAAAAAGTGTTGATTTCTTTCAAGTTATTTGAATTTTTTTGTTTTCTTAGGAGAAGCAAAAGCAAATGCTCCTTGTGTTATATTCATTGATGAATTAGATTCTGTTGGTGGGAAGAGAATTGAATCTCCAATGCATCCATATTCAAGGCAGACTATCAATCAACTTCTTGCTGAAATGGATGGGTAATTGAGTCTTTGTTAAACATGATGAAATATTTTGAAAATTAGCATTAATACTATTTTAATGGCAATTTAGAGTAACAGGTACCTTCCATTATTTGATATTTACAAACCTGGTTTTATGCAAATTCTTCTCATGGAAGATTTGGTAAAATTGTATAGATATTAAATGTTATATATGTTTAGATAACAGTCATATGTAAGAAGTCAAAATTTTCTTTCAATATTGTTTCCCTTACTAACTGATGTATCAGCTCCTCTCATTCATTTATTCATTCATTCTACTTATAAGTGGAAAACTGATTCAAGTTCAAACTGGTCTATTTTAAGAAAGATATGGAGTATAGGTATAGCTCAACGGTGAGTCTTTTGCCGCTAGTATATATGAGTGCCTGAATTCAGTCCCCAGCGCTGACTCGTATACTACCCTCCCAACATACATAAGGGATAATACACTAGTTTCTATATAGTTGATGACTGAAAAGGAAGAAATTTTGTCTTGAGTAAATTATCTTAATGTCAGTGTAAGTCATTTTGACTAAATAAAGGTCTTTTACCACATAATTTGAATTGATAAAGTTAAAAATAATTTTTCAAAATTTAAAGAGGAACCCAGGCTTTTAATGCCAGTTTGTTTTCCTAAGTAACATTTGGCTTGTGATTTATGTAATAACCATTGGTTTATTATCAGCTAAGGTTAGCAAGGAAGAATTTTGTATATAGGTATTGTTACATGTAAGCCGTACTTCAGTTTTCAGTGAAATGGTACTTTTTTTCTCTCTCTAGTTTCAAACCCAATGAAGGAGTAATCATTATAGGTGCCACAAATTTCCCAGAGGCATTAGATAAGTAAGTATGAAAAGAAAAATTCTGTAAAGAATATGAGCTACAACATTGTACTAAGAGAAGCTTACCACAAAATAACTTGCACAGTTTCGTTTATAAAGAATATTCAAAATATATAAATCCAGAGATAGATAGTGACTGCTAAAGGCTTGGAGAACAATGTGACCTAATTACCATTGGATGTAGAATTCTTAAAGAAGAAAGTAATTCTAAAATTATATCAAAGTGATGTTTGCAAAACCTAATATATTAAACCCAGTGGGATTATTTACTTTGAATTTAGAACTGTTAGAAGTACTGCTCAATAATACTGAAAACATACATCACATTTAAATGGAAAGCATTTAAAATAAAACTGATAGCATTAAAGGTTGTCTTAGGAGTGAGGCTAGAGATGGCCCAGTGGTTAGGAGAGCGTGTTGTCCTTCGGTGGATCTGAGTTTGTTTCCTTTCCTCAGGCTCTTGAGCTTACAGCCCTCGGGGATTGAGCACTTTCCTCTGGCCACTGGAGGCACCTGCACTAAAGTGCACATATCTGTGCCTCTTCCACATTTAGAAACAAAAATAAGTTTAAATTAAAAACACTTATATGAGTTTTTTTTTTTTTTTTGTATGATTAGTAGCTTGTCTTTTTCTGATATAACAATCCAGCACTAGCAATTAAGAAGGGAGTGTGTCTTTTTAAAAATAATTGTGTTATATTTTTTTGAGGTTAAAATTATATCCTTTTTCCCTCTTCCCTTCCTTCAAGTCATCCCATGTAGCCCCCACCCCCAGCTAGGCTCCTTTCTGAATCCATTGTCTTTGTTTTTAGTTTGTGTGTGTGTGTGTGTGTATATATATTCCTAGATACCTAAGTTCAGCCTGTTCAGTGTGTACGGTGTTACTTGTATGTGTCTATTTTTTAGGACCGATTGCTGGGGATGCACCTCCCTGGTTAAGACTTGCTCCTGTTCCAGCAGTTTGACTTACCTGTAGTTCTTTGTCTAGGGGCGAGATTTCATGAGCTTTCCCCCATCCACATTTGCATAAGATAGCATCACCCTTTTTGAGGTCATGTTTAGGTAGCCATATTAGTGAGATATGATGAGTGTCGCTTCTGACATTTCTAGGAGTTACAGTTTTACAACAAGCTCCCTGATTCTTTGGCTCTTACAGCCTTATCACTCCCTCTTCCAAAATGATCCCTGAGCCATAGGTGTAGGAGTTGTGTTTTCAATTTATCAGTTGGGTCTGGGCTCTACAACTCTGCATTTTGATCAGGTGTAGTTTTCTATAGTGGTCTCTATCAGTTGCAGAGAGAAGTTTGCTCGAAGAGGGTGAAGCCCTGTGTCAGTGGATGTAAGGACAAATATTTAGAATGTAATTAGGGATTGTGCTGCTTTAGCCACATAGCTGTTCTAGGTTCTTCTCCTGTACTATACCTGGGTGGCTGGCTAGGTTTTCAGCACCAGGGATGATTTCTCTCTTGTTGAGTGGGTTTTAAGTCCTATTAAAGAGCTGTTGGTTACCACTGAAGTGTGCCTGCCTCTACTGAACTCTTAGGGTTAGTGTGCCATGCTGGTTAATATCGTGCTTCATGGGTGTCATACTTAGGTAGGACTGTTGGTTGTTTCTCTCTCCAGAAGCTTGAATGATGCCTTCTAATATTATGAAAGCTAGTCTTCAGGAAGAGGCGTTCCAGTCGGGGCCAGCTCAGAGGTCTCTAGGTCCTGTGTCTGAAGTGCATGTGCCCTCTTCCATACAGACTTATTTTCCACCTCTGGCAGGCAAGGGTAATAGCCGTTTCGTAATGTTTTGAGAGTCTCTTGGACAGCACTGACAACAAACACATGCCTGATAGTGAGTTTTTTGTTGGGTGCTCTATGATTTTTTGGGGCAGTATCACCAACCCTGAAGGGAGATAGACAGACAGACAGACACACAGACACACACACACACACTGACTTACACATATTATAGATAGGTTTAGGTAGACAGTTAAAAATAAGCTAGGCATCTTGCCACACCCCCTTAATCTCAGCATTTGGAAGGAAGAGACAGGCAGCTCTCTGTGAGTTTGAGGCCAACCTGGGCTACATATTGAGTTCAAGAACTATGAGGACTATATAGAAACCCTGTCTAAAAAAGACTTATATATCATCAGTAAAAAAAAAAAAAAAAAAAAAATTCTATGATAGACTGATGTAGAAACCATGCATCCAGTTCCAAGTCTTCAGATGTGAGTGCCTAGCCTGGAAAAGCTGCACAAGCTAGGAAAGTAAGAAGGGACCGTCGGAGAGGAGCTACAGCTGCAATAGAGAGGACCATCGTAGGGAATGAGTGGTCTGAAGGGTCTGAACAGGGAGGGAGAAGAGAAATGCTGCCTTAGTGGCACACATAGTATCTACGTGAGCCTTCCTTCTCCCTTCACACCAGGTTACACTGCGGAGTCCTGGGACTCCTTCCTTAGCTTCCTGAGTTCTGTGGCTATGCGTGTGCAGCTCCTGTGAGCCTTGACTTACAGCTTCCGAGCTCCTGAGGGAATTATCTGAACATTTATATTCAGAATTCTTTCTTATCTTTGGTTGTTAATGTTTTCCCATCACGTGTTGAATGTGTGCTAGGATCATCGGCCTATTAATTTATATATATCCTTTTTATTTTTCTCCCAGTGCTTTAATACGTCCTGGTCGTTTTGATATGCAAGTTACAGTTCCAAGGCCAGATGTGAGG
This sequence comes from Uromys caudimaculatus, assembly GCA_028551405.1. Classification (NCBI taxonomy): domain Eukaryota; kingdom Metazoa; phylum Chordata; class Mammalia; order Rodentia; family Muridae; genus Uromys; species Uromys caudimaculatus. The sequence continues at coordinate 63,698,643 of CM052714.1, forward strand.
GGTCGGACTGAAATTTTGAAATGGTATCTCAATAAAATAAAGTTTGATAAATGTGAGTCCAATTTCTTAATTCAAATACTATTATTTCAGGAAAATGGAAATATCTAACCATTCTGTTTGGTCCCTATTTGGACCTTTATGGTCCTTTATATCTCAGCCCAGTTAATTTTTTGCTCCTCTTTATACCCATTTATATGTGTGTTCTTCAGTTTGTATATATATATATATATATATATATATATATATATATATATATATATATATATTCAAGATATTATTTTATTCTTGTATCCTGATTCCAAAGGAAATTTGGTTTGGGGTTTATAGACATGCATATGTGTGTGTGTTAAACGTGTATATATGAAGATGCATGTATAGATTTTAAATCAAAATATAAAATACAAAAAATAGGCTCCATTTAGGAAGAAAACAAAATATGAAACAAAGGCATATAGAAATATGGAACACTTGAAGACAAGGATCAGTAGTATAAGCTGCAGGGTTTTCAAGGATGTCTCCCTTCACAAGGAGAGACCAAGGTATTTCAAGGTGAAATTTTAGAGAAAAGAGTTTGGATGGTGGCCTTGCTTTTTCATTTGTGGCCAGGTGTGATATAATGTAGAGCGTATCTAAGATATGTTTATTTTTATCTTTTATGTGTATAACTGGTTTGTCTCCATGTATTTATTTATAACATATGTGTGCAGTACCAATAGAGGCCAGAAGAGGAGAGCTGCCCTGTGGATGCTGAGAACTGAACCTGGGTCCTCTGCTAGAGCAGTTGATACTCTAAACTGCTGGGCCATCTCTCTAGGCCCAGCATTGGCTATATTTCAAGTTTCTAATTCCATTTCAGTAACTGCTTTTTATTTTGTTTTCAGAAAGCTAGGAAAACTTAGAACTTTTCTGGAAGTTTTATTATTGAAATAATAATTTATTAATAATAATAATATTGTTACTAATAGTAATTAATAACATTAACTTAAAATGACATATTAAGTTTTACTAAGTTCAATTTTAGCTTTAAGATATGTGTTTTAAGTTGTAATTCAGATAATTGTGTTCTTTTTACCTTCAGAATGTGAGTTGAATGGGAAGAGCTCGTAGTTAGTGATGGAAATATGTATATGCGTGTTCTCTTTCTCTATAGCTGTTGATCCAGAGATCATAGCTCGAGGGACTGTTGGGTTTTCTGGCGCAGAGTTGGAGAATCTTGTGAACCAAGCTGCATTAAAGGCAGCAGTTGATGGAAAAGAAATGGTTACCATGAAGGAACTAGAGTTTTCCAAGGATAAAATTCTAATGGGTATGTCTTCCTTCTTCGCATCTCCTTCTGCAGTTCATTGCTGTCTTTGTTTTTACTTTGCCTTACCTTTTTATTTTTGAGACTGACTTTGATTCTATAATCCAGGCTGATCAGCTGGTCCTCACTTCCACTATATCTCAGGCTGGCTGGGGACTTCTGCTAGTCATCTTGCCTCAGCCTCCTAACCGCCAGGTCTTCATCCTCCACAGGAGTGCGTGTTCTCTCTCTCTCTCTCTCTCTCTCTCTCTCTCTCTCTCTCTCTCTCTCTCTCTGCTTTCCTCTTACCAGAGAGACTCATAGGCTAACCTGAAGCTTATTATTGTCTGGCCTCTGGAGTGATGGGTTTATAGGCTACCATAACGCAGTTAAAGTATACTGTCCTATATGTTGCTTATCTTAGGACCAGAAAGAAGAAGTGTGGAAATTGATAACAAAAACAAAACTATAACAGCCTATCATGAATCTGGTCATGCTATTATTGCATATTACACAAAGGATGCAATGCCAATCAATAAAGCTACAATCATGCCTCGAGGGCCAACACTTGGACATGTAAGTTTTTTATAGCCCTTTCTCACCCCTCCTCCCGTTACCGTGCTTGGAACTCAGAGACTCGTGCATATGAATCAAGCTCTCCCCACCGAGCCATGTACCTGTTTGTTTTTGTTTACTTGTTTTGTTTGTTTTCTTTGAGACAGGGTTTCTCTACTCATTTTGTAGCTCAAATTGGCCTAGAACTCTCCATGTAGCCTAGAACTTGTAATCCTTTTGCCTTGCCTTCACAAATCCTGAGAATACATATTTGAGCCACATTGCTTAATATACCTCATTTTCTTGTTTTAAAATTCACTTTCAAATACAGCTTTCTAGAAGCATATATAGAGATTGCAAATTCCTAATGATTTTTATCCCTTTTGATTTCGTGAACAACACTTAAATAAGATCCATTTGCAATAATTTTCTATCAAAGTAGTTTCATAATGTATTTCAGATGTTACATATTTATACTGAAATGTAACGGGAGAGTTACTATTGACTATAATTTTTAAATATCTAAGTAAGCTACTACACATAAAGACACATCATATGCCATAATGGCTGGTTTCATACTTGTTCCAAGATATTTGTTAGTGCGTGTTTCAGTCTTGAATCTTTTATATTGTTGTGCAGCTAGGAAAAGTCCTATTGTCAGATGCACTTTGTTTTTCATGTTGGTTTGTCATTGAGTTACTTGCTGACCATGTCTTTTGAATCTCTTGGCTTTCAGCATTATCAAACTAAATACTGTCTGTGGGAAAAAATTAAATAACTTTAGTTATGAATGTAACTATTTCAGAAGTGTGTGAATGCCTTTCTGTTATTATTACATTGTATAGGTATCACTGCTGCCTGAGAATGACAGATGGAATGAGACTAGAGCCCAGCTGCTTGCGCAGATGGATGTTAGTATGGGAGGAAGAGTGGCAGAGGAACTCATATTTGGAACCGATCATATTACAACTGGTTGGTTTTTGATAAGAGTATTTTCTTCAAATTTATGTTCATTCTTTTAAAGATATTTTCAAATTATGTTTTCTTGTTTTTTTAAATCTAGGTGCTTCTAGTGATTTTGATAATGCAACAAAAATTGCTAAGAGAATGGTTACCAAATTTGGAATGAGTGAAAAGGTAGTTGGATTTACTGAGTCTGTTGATAGATTTATGAGTTGATAACATTCCTTGTCTGATTCCTAATTTGTGACTTACTCTAAGCACTGTTCTGACTACTCATAGTTTTTTTTTTTTTTCTGCTTAAACATCATGAACTAAGAAAGTATAAAATAAATTATTTAGCTCATCTTTCTAAACTTCCTATTTTACATTTTGTATTTCACATTCCTGCTTTATCATTGCAGTCCATGAGGCACATGAACTGAATTGCTGTATTTGGGAGAGCTGCCAGGGTTTTCTTCGAAGGCACTTAAAGGACTTACACTTTTATATCCTGTTCACATTTGCTACTTTGGTTTGTCTTTATGATTTCCAAAGAACAATACTTCATCGTGCTCAACATTTTATGTTGCATTTTTTTGTCTCACGCTGCCACACATAGTATTTGTTTATATATAGGCTGGTACTTACTGTGCTCCGTTTCTTGATAGTAATTTGTTCAATTTATCCCTTTTGGTATTAGCTTGGCGTTATGACCTACAGTGATACAGGAAAGCTAAGTCCTGAAACTCAATCTGCCATTGAACAAGAAATAAGAGTCCTTCTACGGGTAATATTTTTCTGAGCTTGTTTTTTTTTTTTTTTTTCTTTTTAGTTTTCATTTTTTAAATACAAAATGTGCCTAGGTATTTTTAAAAATGATAAGGGAGGTATAGTTCATTAGTAGAGCGTGCTTGTCTAACTTATAAAATGCCTTGGGGTTTAATTCCCAGCACTGCAAACAAAAACGAGTGATGATAACTAAGGCTTTTAAATCTTACCCTGCAAAATGCAACAGGCAAAGACATACTGAGTGTGCTCAAGAGATACTGATGAAGATTTGGGATGTGGTTTAGTTGCTAGTGATTGCCTAGCATTTCTGAAGCACTGGGTTCAATTCCCAGCACCACAGAAGCTAGGCCTGTGAACACATGCCTGTAATCTTAGCACTTAGAAAGGTAGAAGCAAGAAGATTCAAAGATCAGAGTCACCTTTGGCTTCATAGTACATTTGAAATTGTCTTCAAAAAAAAAAAAAATGTAGACTTAAAACATTAGATATCAGTTATGAAAGATAAGAGAGCAGCTTGAACCATTTTTCAGATTTCTGCCTCTGGTAACTATATTGTTTATGCCATTAACTGAAGAACATGGAGACCACACTGGGATGTAAACTGTTGGTGTAGGTAGATTGTTTTTTTCTAATAAATCATTGCATTTGGACACCATAATGAAGATTTAAGTTAGAAATAGGTGTGTTGGTCTGGAGCTCACTAGAAAGGTTGCTAAGTGGCTCATCCCTTAAGGTAGCTCTTAGAATGAAGAAAAGATCTCACTGAGGCGCAATGCCTATTGAATGGGGAATGTAATCAGTATGAATTAGATGGCGTGAAGGGGCTTTGGTAGTAGTCAAATGGTTTACTCCTTAGTGCTTTCTGCAAGAGGTAGGCTGCTGATGATGGGGAAATGGTGGTGGGGACAGGGGAGCATCTAGGATGAGAGGAAGAACTCCAGGAAAGCAGACTCCCATGGACACAGCCAGGCTTGAACTAACTGCTCTGGGGGTAAAGAAAGGAATGCCTTAGTAGTTAAAACTGACAAAATGAACATTTGCAAAGGCAAAGGCTCTTTTGAAATATTTTCTGAATTCTTCTGTTGTAATACATTGCATATACTGTTTATATTATGTACAAATAATTTGCATTTTAAACAAAACTTTTAAATGCTTTTTTTAAGTATAAATCAACAGATACTTTTAAGCCACATTAGTTTTATATTTTTCTTACCTATGGTTTTTGCATCTCTACACTTTCTTGTATGACTTGTTTTTCTCTTTCAGGAGTCATATGAACGAGCAAAACATATCTTGAAAACACATGCGAAAGAACATAAGAACCTGGCAGAAGCGTTGCTAACCTATGAGACTTTGGATGCCAAAGAGATTCAAATTGTTCTTGAGGGGAAGAAATTGGAAGTGAGATGATAACTCTCTTGATATTGCTGGTTTTATTACAAGACTATACTTAGTCCTGCAATCTCCTTTGCAACATCTTCCAACCCCCACTCCTGACTTGGTCTATAATTCAAGGATATGAAACACTTTGTCAGTCTTCTGTCCCATTATTTGATTTTGGTTATTCCTGTGATGATACCATTGGAGATTAGTAACCCATAGCATATACATGAAAAGATAAATAAAGAGCTGTCAGGATTAAAGACAGATTGAAAAATGTCAATCAATCATGTTGAAAGTAAGCAATCATTTTGTGGTCAATTACTCCGAGTGAGTAAAAATTGTGCCTTTATCTACTGGTAAGTATTTTTTTTTTTTTTTTTGCAAGCTAAATTTGAAAAGCTATCATCTCCTGATAGTAACATTTGCCTATGGGGAAAACAAATGCCGTGGATAAGTCATTTCTACTTATATCAGTAGAAATGCCATTAAGATGTACTTAATTATGTTCCTGATTGACCATATAAAATGGCCTTTAAAAGAAGCTGTTTGAATTGTAAATATAAAGAAATACTCAGAATTTAAATGATTGTAATGGTTTAAAAATGCAGCATGTATGGCCATTTTCTTTCAGATATTACTATCTTGCTGACAAAATTTGTTTCATAACAACAGTATTTTATGAAGTAAACAAGTTACAAATTATATTCTGAATATCTGTATAATTACATTTAATCTCAAAATCAAAATGAAACAAAAAACTCAGTTCCTTTCAAAAATGATCTTTCACCATCGCCTTGTCAGAATTGGAAGGCTTGTGCCATCTGCACATTACAGGGTTTGCAGGTAATTTCATATTCAAATCAGTAGACCATAGTATGAGTGCAATGTATTGGTGTTACAACCAAGTTACATTCTTGAAGGAACTATTAAAATTACATTCAGTTTTCTTATTGAGGATGTATATGGTCTTTATTAAAGAAGATAGGTATAATTAAAGGGACCTTGTTACATGATATTTTTGACCTTTTTAAATAATGTTAAATTTTTGATACAATTTCAAAGTAAACATGTTGATAGAGCTCCTTTATTTTGATTTAGACTGACAGATTTTAATTTTCACTGCTTTTTGCTGTCTCCATTGTCACTCATGTTCATGTGTGTTTCTCTCTCTCTTGTCCCCCAATTCTCTACATATTTATGCATACACATATGGAGAACATCGGTGTTTTATCTAACCTGACTTCAAACATTTTTTACAGTCACATTGAGTTGTAATTTTCATGTTATAAAAGTTATCCATTGTAAATATATATACCAAAGACCCTTTTTTAAAATTGTGTAATCATTACTGCAATTGGGTTTTAGGACAATTTTTTTCAAGCCTTCAAAATTCAAAGTGACTACACAGTTTTGTATTATGTGAAGTTTCAGTTTCATCACTAGTCAACATAAAGTGGTGTTTCACTATGAACATCCAAATTGAATTCCTCAAAATTCCAGTCTCAGTAAATTATATAGCCAGTTTACTGTGGCTTTTGAGTTTTAGTTGGTTTTATTGCTTCTACTTTGTGTGTATGCAAAGACTTTGACAACCAAGTGTGGATATAATTAGCTGGAGAATTTTCTGCTCTTTATGTCTGGTAAACCTAGGATATTGCATGAAGTGATTATCAATTTCCTCTGGGTTTCTCACATCACAGAAATATCACACTTATTTGTATCTTGCAGAGTAGCCAACCGTTTCAGGCAAGTGAGCTGCTTATCATTGAGATCATAGATTTAGGCAATAGTATACCAAATCAGCTGAGTTCTCTTGTGAAAATGAGAATAAGCTTTTTTTATATTTTTCTTGGGGTAGGTTTTTGTTGTTGTTTGGTTGTTTTTGTTGTTTGTTCTGTTTGGGGTCTTTTCCAGAAAGTTCTGCGTGTAGCCTAGGCTAGCCTCCAACTGACATCCTTCCACCTGAGCCTCTTAGTTGTATCATTCTTGGCACACAAATCTTATTTACAGGGTCTTCCTTCACTATGGTTTGAACATGTAGACTAGGAGCTGCCCTGATTTGGCAGGACCACCAAAGAGTCACGTTCTTGGTTTTCATGAAGAAACAAGTCATACTTTGTTGTAGGTCTCTTGTTAATTCCTGGAGTCATAGAATGGTTGGTTTTGTTGAGGTTTGTAGTTGACTCTTTTCAAATAAAATGAATTTATCCTGATATATTTAAAAATCACATTCCAACTGAAGCATTTTAAGGAGAATGAATTTAGAAAAGACTTTTAAGCTTTTCTGAGCTCAAATTCAAAGTCATCCAGATGCCTGAATTGAATTTTGGGAATTGGGCTCTCCAGTTTCTATCTCCCAGCATGAACACCCACTTAAATAATTCATTATATGTGAAAATACCTTGACTTGTATCAAGCAAGCCTGGTTGCAGCATCCTTGTAAGTTGGGTATGATAGAAGACAGTTGTACATTACTTAGGTTACACTTTTTTTTTTTTTTTTTGGTTTTTTGAGACCACATCTCAACCAGCAGAGTGTGAAGACATAGTCTCTCTGTGGGGAAAAGGGAAGAAAGTACAGAATATTGTTTCAGAATCCAGTACTGGGCTTGCACAGATCCCATGTCCACTCTCCTGTGGTGACAGTGAGATGGTGGCCGACTGTAATGGCTGTTGGCTCAGAGTAACCTATAGCAACAGGTATGCCTCAGCCCTCAGCAGTCTTGATTCTGTTCCCTCTGAATGCTACATCCAGCCACAGTAGTTCTGGGTTTAGAGTACTTCTGCAGCTCCAGTGATCATGAGCTTAAGGACCTTAACAGAAGACCTGGGGAGGCTTACTATGGAATGCCATTTTCCAAAGTCAGGCTACAGAGGTTGGACTCGGCATAGCTTCAGTGAGCAGGCAGTAGATTTTAACTATAAGGACCAGAAACAATTAGAAAGATAGCAAATCAAGATACAAGTCAAGGTACTACTAGATAATCATGAAGAAAGGAGAAATTTTAACTGTCAATGGCAAAGAATACACAGTACCCCTTTTGAAAAACTAAACCTCAAGTAATTTTGAAATTAGAGCAATTTAATAGATTGAAGTAATATTTTTTAATCTTATAAAATAAAGTTTATAAATACTGTGAGTAAAGTGTAAAATGGTGATAGCAGCAACAACAAAATTGTGAAAAATCTTATTAGCTAATAACACAGCAACAAAAAAGCCCCTAACATTTGAAAATGAAAAAATCAGGAGCCAGTGAAAGAACTCAATGTAAAAGCATTTGCTCCTGGGACTGATGACCTAAGCCATACACATGGTACAAGCAGAGAACCAACTGTCCTTGTAGGGGTTTTATCAACTTGACACAGAGTCAGTTGGAAAGAGGGGCCTCAGTTATGAAAATGTCTCCATCGGATTGACCTAAGGCAAGTCTGGAGTCTTCATGATTTGTGATCCATGTGGGGAGGACCCAGCCCGTTGCAGGTGGTGACACCTCTGCAGGTCGACCTGGGAGGCACAGGGAAGGATATGAACCTGGAAAACTGGCTCATGCAGCTCTCTTCTAGGTTTCTGCCTCTGCCCCTACATGAATTCCTGCCCTGACTTCCTCAGCGGCTGTGATTGTAATGGATGAGCCAAATCTTTTCCTCTTCAAGTTAGTTTTGGTTAGTGTTTTATGACACCAACAGGAAAGCCAAAACAACTCCTTGAAGTTTTCCTCTCACCTCTACTGGTGCCCACACATAAATAATTAAATGGAAATGAAAAATGGACAATCAGAAGAAAAGGAATGAAAACAGGATTTGCGACACAACAGAAAAGGAATGTATATCAGAGCTGTTGAGTTGGGCATAGAAAAAAATGGGTTAGAAATTTTATTTGAAGAGGTAATAGCAAAAAACCCCTTTCCAACCTGTAGAAAGACATAAAAGGTTTTTTACAGAGTTATCTGGTTATACAATGAAATGAAGGTGAAGGACAAAAGATCCTGAAATTGAGAGAAAAGCAGTTCACATGAATATTTTGTATGCCTAACAGCAGAAAGTAGAATCTAGGCAGACTAAGAAAATCGTATAATATTTTCAAAGTGCTAAGTAAAGCCCTGCCTGCCAAGAATATTGTACTCAATGAAGCTGACCTTCAGAGATAATGGCCTCAGACAAAAACCATTAGAAGGCATCACCTTCAGACTTGTTGAAAAAAATGCAAAAAAGGAGTTGTTCAAACAAAAATAAACTTGCTAAGAGTCTGATAAAAGTAAGTTTAGAACACTGATGGTTGTATCTAAATCCATACCAGGATAGAGCAGTGGGTCTCAACCTCTGTAATGCTGTAACCTTCATGACCCCAATGATAAAATTACTGTTGCTACTTTATAACTAATTTTGCTACTGTTAATGTGATTTCTGATGGTCTTAGGTGGCTCTGTGAAAGGGTCATTGATTCCCAAAGGTATTGTGACTCACAGGTTGAGCTCTGCTATTGTAGATGGTTTTTTTTTTTTTAAAGACAGGGTTTCTCTGTGTAGATTGTAGATGTTAATAGGAAAATAATTACAATATTTCTTAGGGGATTGTGACAACAAACTACAGATTAGGTGTAAGAAATAGAGGATGATTTTTCCTTATCAAAGTTGTCATCTTAGTTCCTGTCTTGGCTTTCCTTAGTGATGGGTTGTAACCCTTTCCTTGCCAGGTTGCTATTTTTCATGAATTTTATCACAGCAGTAGAAAGCAAACTGCTAAGTATACAGCAAGCCAAATTAAAAGACTAAAAAGTGGGTTTGATTCCGTCCTGCGTGTCTGTTCTGTGGAACAGCAGGCAGTTGTTTTCCATCCGGCTTCTCCCACACGAAAATGTGTGCTTCCACCTCATGGAAGACTCAATGGACATGGACATGAGCCCTCTTAGACCTCAGAACTGCCTTTACGGTTGTGAACTGAAGGCTAACAGAGATTATCACTTTAAAGTGGATAGTGATGAAAATGAGCACCAGTTATTAAGAATGGTCAGTTTAGGGGCAAGGGCAAAAGATGAATTACACATCGTAGAGGCAGAAGCAATGAACTATGAAGGCAGTTCAATAAAAGTAACACTGGCAACTTTGAAAATGTCCGTACAACCAAGTTTCCCTTGGGGGCTTTGAAATTACACCACCTGTGGTTTTAAGGTTGAAGTGTGGTTCAGGGTGCACACTAGTAGCTGTAGAGGAAGATGCAGAGTCAGAAGATGAAGATGAGGAGGATGTAAAACTCTTAGCCATGTCTGGAAAGCGATCTGCTCCTGGCGGTGGTAACAAGGCTCCACAGAAAAAAGTAAAACTTGATGAAGATGAAGATGATGATGATGAAGAGGAAACTGAAGAAAAGGTTCCAGTGAAGAAATCTGTATGAGATACCCCAGCCAAAAATGCGCAAAAATCAAGCCAAAATGGAAAAGACTTAAAACCATTAACACCAAGATCAAAGAGTCAAGAGTCAAAAGTCCTTCAAAAAAAAAAAAAAAAAAGAAAAAGAAAAAAGAAAAACTAAAAGACCAAAAGGACCTAGTTCTGTAGAAGACATTAGGGCAAAAATGCAAGCAAGTATAGAAAAAGGTGGTTAGCTTCCCAAAGTGGAAGCCAAGTTCATTAATTATTTGAAGATTTGTTTCCAGGAGGCTATTCAAGATCTCTGGCAGTGGAGGAAGTCTCTTTAAGAAAATGGTTTAAACAGTTTGAAATATTCCGTCTTACTTCATTTCTGTAGTAGTTGATATCTGGCTGTCCTTTTTATAATGCAAAGTGAGAATTTTAACTACTGTGTTTGATAGATGCTGTCCAGGTTCAGTTGCCAAGAATGTGTTGTGTAAATGCCAGCTTAGTTTTCAAGGATGGACTCCTCCCTTTACTTGGTGTTAAGTATGTCTGGAATGTTATGATAGGCTACGGTATTACTGGTGGTCAGATGTGGGGATGTTAGGGAGACAAAAATATTCATGTGAAATAAACTCATATTTAAAAAAAAAAAAAGACTAAAAAGCAAAATATCCAGCCAAGTGCACAAAATATCCAACAGAAATTGGAAGGCCCTTTTAAGGCAGTGAGTTCCCAGTGGAGTCTCTGGGCAGAACAGAGCAGAACATTCCCTCTGGCTACCAAGTAAGAGAACAAATAGAAGAGAGATACCAAACCAGATGCTAAGAATATTCTGCAGAAGTGGACTGGGAAAGTTGGAGCAGTTGCCGGAATTTCTGGTTGAGAATGTCTCGTCCACTCTGGATCAACTTCCTGTGGGTGAACTTTCTGTGACTGAACTTCTGAATTCTCTTTGACATTATAGAATAAACAATAGTAATGACCGTTTGGAATTGTTTGCCTTCAAGCTGATTTCAAGGGTGCTATTTATCCTCCTTGGTTGGTTTACCCTCCCTGTCACAATGGTGGGGAAGTACCTCCACCTGCCAAAAGGCCTTGGAGACAAACATTTGGGACTGAAATTGCAGTGAGAGATAGCCTCACTTCTGGGACAGTGAATTCTGACAGCACACACGGTTTACCAATATAATGTACATTACATTTGACTCTTAAATTGCTTATGTGTTGCTGTAGGATATTTCTACCTCAAGTTATTTTGTAGCAAATAGGTTATTGATTTTATGTATTTCAGGTCAAATGTAACAAAATTTTCAGGACTGTAAAATCTGCTTTGCTTTTAGAGCCCTGACATTTCTCTAGTGAATTTGCCTGTCTCGTGAGGCCATTTATACACCTTCGGTTCTTAGCATCTTAACATTTAATTTATACACTTTTATCACGTCATTTCCCCTCAAGGATTTGGGGCCCAAGTGGTTAGGACTTGGGGTGGTGACCAATCGTGGCTGCTTGGGAGCTGAACAGGGACACTAATGAATGCGCTGCATGGGTCCCTCTGGGATTCATGCTGAGTGGATGAAATGCATGACATTGTTTTGGATGATCTAACAGCCATGGGCAGGAGGAGGAGGCAGGCCGGGGTTGGGTGGACAGGTGTGCAAGAATGGAATTGTGAGTGTGCAAGTGTGATAATGCTAATGTGTGAGTGTGAGCATGTTTGAGGATGCGGATAGGCATGAGTAATTGTGAATGAAAATGTGAGCAACCATGTGTGGGAGAATGATTTTGTGTAGCTGTGTGATTGTGCATTTAAAGTTGTGCCAATGTGCAAAAGGTGTGAGTTTTCTTTAGTGTGAAAGAATGTAGATTCTCTGTACATGTGTAACTTTTAAGAAAAAGGATGGAACAGTATGTCTGCATGTTAGATGAACTAAACCAAGCTCAGAAAACACAAATTTTTCTTACAAGTAGAGTCCAGAAATTAAATAAAATGCATATTGAAGGTAGAGTATTGGGAAGAAGAATGGGACTAAGGATGGGGTGGGGAGAAGGGTTTATGAGATGGTAATGGGGGATTAATATGGTCAAGTGTTTCATATATACATACAAAAATATTGCAATCAAGTCCATTTCATAAAAATAATATGTGCTACTAAGAGAGTTGAATTCTAAGCATGGATATATTTGTTCTTAGAAGCAAGTCTTCTGAGCATTAGGTTTTTATGGTAAAGGAAGTATCAGGAATACTATTTTGTTATCTATATGAATTATGTATACTATTTAGCAGAGTAAAGATCAAGTAAATGTGAGCATTGACATTTTAAACTAATGAAAACCCATCTTGTCATACTTTAAATATTTGGTGTAAAATTTTTATTTTTTTGGTCTTATTTTTATCTCATTAGAAAATATCTTCAAACTGTCCAGGGATGTATGTCCGGTCATTTGTTCCCACATTACATACTGCTTTTACAATTACACAGTGTAAAATGCTGAAGTATTTTTATTACATTGTTTCTTGGAGAAAAACTATCTGATAGAGGCTTTAAGAGATGAAAATGGACAAGATTTTTAAAGCCAATACAGTTCAGTTTTGCAGAGCAGGTGAACCTATAGCAAAGCTCACACTGATGCCCACAAGACACTGTCCAGCAGCCCTCACACATGAATCACAGCATTGCACAGAACTGACGGGAATTCCTGCCAACAGAAATATTCTGGAAGAAGGGTACCATTACCTGCACCACCAAGGGAGTAAAGTACAGGAGCTGCGAACTCATGTGGCTCTCCATCGATGAATGGAGATGATACTGGACAGAGGAGTCCTGAGGTTTGGAGGTCCTAGTAGTTTATTGGACAGCTGCATGTTTGCAGAATTTGAAAATAAGGGAATTGAAGCCTTTTCAGCATGTCAAAAGACTGAACGATTGTCAGAACTGACAGTTCCTGTAACCTCTGTAGCCATGTGCTTTGTAAAAGGACTATCTAATTGAGTTCCTTGGTCGGAGACACATTGCTACTGGAGGGGATATGGTTCTGGGTGACTGGAAGGTAGGGGTGGGGAGAAAGAAGAGGAGCAGGAAATTAGCTGTCTTGGGAAGGGGAGAAGGAAGACATGCAGGGATGGCAGGAACTCAAGCCAGGAAGTTCTTGGGGTTTGAGAAAGCCACTGAATGAATATATATATATATATAATTTGTAACCTAGTGAGAAAAGATTGGTTGGGGAAAGAAAATTGCCAATTAAAAAATTAAATATATTGCTCTCTAAAAAATCACCTTGGAATTATTGCAGGTTTTATAAGAGAAAATAAAATAGGGAGAACATAAAAATGTAGTCAGGGCAAAAGAGGCTAGGAGGCATGTTGGTAGAGGTTCATTTTGCACGGAATGTGCATTAGTTTCTCTTCAACATTTGCCTCTGAAACCATGAAAACAGTCTGCTCTTAGTTCCACTGCTGAACTCTCGTACCCTACTGGATGTAGAAAATAAACAATGGAAAAAAAAATTTTTTTCTGGTTTTTCGAGACAGGGTTTCTCTGTGTAGCCCTGGCTGTCCTGGAACTCACTCTGTAGACCAGGCTGGCCTCGAACTCAGAAATCTGCCTGCCTCTGTCTCCCAAGTGCTGGGATTAAAGGCATGCGCCACCACTGCCCAGCAACAATGGAAATTAAGAGACCATTCTGTTAGAGATTTTCCTTTAGAGCAGGCCTTTGGCATTCCATGTCCCCCCTCACTTTCTACAGCCATGTACAAGGACTGCTTTCCCATGGCTGTAAGTCAGCCTTAAACAGATGACCAAAGATCATCTAGCTCTCTCTTAACTTTTTAAAAAGTTCGTAATTTTTAAATTACATTCATATGCGTATGAGAGAATGTGCCTGTGTGAGTATAGGTGCCTGCAGTCCAAAAGAGGGCATTGTAGGTCAGCTATGGTGGGCGCTGGAAACCAAACGAGGCCTATCTGTAAGAGCGGTACATGCTCGTAAACACTGAGCCATCCCTCCAGCCTCCTCTGACGTTTGAAACAACACATGTCAACTCTGCAGAGATTTGACAGACTGGATTATGCACATGCGCATTGATCTTTATTGGCTTCAGCCAGTCGAAGGTCAGGCACGCACACGTTCACGCACATCCTTGCATACTTGCGTCCACCAGCATGGCTTGACAAGAGCTGTTCTGCCAACTGTCCCTGCAGTTGATAGACACTAAACCAGGGAGCAGACATGAGGGGACGGGGACGTTGGGAGAGACTTGGCTAGCCTATGACAAGCGATAATATTTAGATCAGGATGGGTGGCTTATTAAATCGTTTTTACTTAGATAAGGAATAACGGGCTAATTATAATATATATGATATTAAAAACAGGAGGGGTGGACTTATAATTCGATTTGAGATGGGGAGAGTCTGCTTGTTATAATAACGTTGATACTGGAGCAGTTAACGGTTGGCTTGCTATATATAACCTTGCCTGAGATGGGAGGAAAGTGCAGTCGAGGGGAAGGGAGGAAGCCTTTGGGTTTTCCAGGCTTCTCTGAACTGCGTTGCTGTGGGGAAGAGGGGAGGAAAGAGACGCCCTTGGGTTTCTGCGATATTAAGGCACAGAGAAGCAACCCGTGCTTTGGAAGGGAGGATCCTACTTATTTAGACATGGCATACTTTCCCGACAATGATCTGCACATGGCAGCCTGTGCAGGAGATTTACCTTTTGTGCGGCTGTACTTCGCTCTGGGTAAATACGAAGTCAATCACAGAGACAGGGAGAATAGGTAAGAAAGCCTTTAGACCTGGGCGGGAGGTGGGGGGAACAGTGTGGGAGAAGAGACCTTTACTGGCTCCCAGGACAGGAACAGGAGAGGGGAGGGCCTAGCTCTGGTCGCTGCCACTATACATTGGCTGTTTCAGAGCCTATGTTCAAGCACACCTGGGAGGGACCCCGGCCCAGCCAACTCAAGGGCAGAAGTCTGGTTGCTTTCCCTTCCTCATGAGTCCTTTAGAGAGTCAACAGACTATTTAAAAGTGTTAATTAACAAAAAAAAATCACCATTTTATCTTTCTGTACATATTAGGAATACAATGTTAGATACATTTTTTTAAAAAGTGAAGAATTTTTACAAAAGGAATATTTTTATAATGTATTTATTACCTTCAAGCCTAAAATTCTTCAAGTAAAACCCAGTATCCACTATATATGATACATATCAGAACGTATATGAGAATATTAAGTATATCTAAATATATATATGTTTATGTATATGTACATTAAGCCTGGTGTGTACTGTAAGGAACTGAACTAAGTGTCTCTGTTTCCCCTGCCACAGTTATAAGTTGGACACACACATGTCTACCTCTTGGTTCCAGTAGGGAGAAAAGAAACCCATAGCACTTTATTTTTATCAGCCTGCCCTAAATGTCAAATTATTAGAAGAACACAGTTATTAAAAAACACAGTGCATCCATTGGGTATCTCACCTTGAAGGAGGCCTAGGCAGGCATAGAGGAATATTAGCACAGTTAGATATGGCTTGTTATGCTGAGTGACAAACCAGTTTGATTACATCTAAACAAACATTGATTGGAGACTTGAATTAACAAGCTATATGTACAAATCTAATGTATTATTTCCAAGCATTTGAATTTCAAATGAATTTTCCTCTTTTTTATTCCTTAAATCAGCAGTTCTGCTTTGTGATGCTGCTACCTTTTCATACAGATCCTCATGTTGTGGTGACCCCTAACTATACAATTATTTTTGTTGCTACTTCATAATGGTAATTTACTATTGTTTTGAATCATAATGTAAGCATCTGTGTTTTCTTATGGTCTTAGGCTACCCCTGTGAAAGGGTCATTTGATCCCCCACAGGATTAGAACCACTGACATACGTGTTTAATTTGAACGTTTGGTTTCTGATCATCTTTTTATTTATTTCTAACTTATTTTCAGAGATAGAGAACATAATCTATTTTAAAGTAGTGTGTAATGGCATTGAGTCTCTCTTTGCCTCCTGTGTAGTCAGTTGGTAACGGTCCTGCATATGCTTCTACTATTCTTTCAAATAGTCATTTGAAGAGTGGGACTGTTCATGTACAGATGAAAATCTCACACTTTCTTTTAATTTGGTGTGTGTGTATGTATGTATGTATGTATTGATATTTTCTGTTGCTACTTAGTCTTTTCTGAGAAGATCTATTTATCTGTGCTTATAGACTTTTATATTGTATAAATATTATTGAGCATGGTTTTGTTCTAAATAGACTTATGCAAATAATTGCAGACTGATTCTGTTGGAAGTTGTTTTTCATTATTTATTCACTTTACATCCCTATACCAGCCCCCCTCCTCCCAGTTTCCCCTTACACAGATCTCTGCCCCCCCCCCCCCCCATTTACCCCTTCCCTTCTCCTCAGAGAAGGGGGAATCCCCACCCCTGGCATCACTCCACCCTG
>CM052714.1:63715497-63729934 GCA_028551405.1 Uromys caudimaculatus
CTGCGCTGTACAGTTTTATGTTAACTCGACACACGCTGAGAGGAGGGAACCTCAATAAAGGAAATGCTTCCGTATGGTTGAGCTGTAGGGAAGCCTATAGGACATTATTAACTAGTTATTGGTAGGGGAGGGCACAGCCATGGTGGGTGGGGCCATCTCTGGCCTGGTGGTTCCATGTTCTATAAGAAAGCAGGCTGAGCAAGCCATAAAGAGCAAACTGGTAAGCAGCAACCCCTCCATGGCCACTGCATCAGTTCCTGCCTCCAGGTTCCTGCCTCCAGGTTCCTGCCCTGTCTTCTTTTGATGAACGGTGCTGTGGAAGTGTAAGCTAAGTAGACCCTCTCCTCCCCAAGTTGCTCTGGTCATGGTGTTTCATTATAGCAAAAGAATCCCAAGGTACTGATCATAAGTATGAAAATAAAAGATAGCAAATATACACA
The DNA here is from genome assembly GCA_028551405.1 of Uromys caudimaculatus. NCBI lineage: Eukaryota > Metazoa > Chordata > Mammalia > Rodentia > Muridae > Uromys > Uromys caudimaculatus. The sequence continues at coordinate 63,715,938 of CM052714.1, forward strand.
GCTATTAATATTGTACAGGAATTGTCTTATTTTGTAATAGTCCCTATATAGCAGCGTGAATCCCCTCCCATTCTCTTAACCCATTTAGTCTCCAGATTTAGCTAGAACATCTATTATGTACATATCACTGTTTTCAGGACTCATTCCTCCTTGAAAACTTCATAGTTTGTTTGTTTTTTTCCCCAGAGTAGCAATATTGACTAAAATTAAATGATACTTCTTCATTTTATTCCCCACAATTTCTTTCTTTGGCTTAAAAGTCTGAAAGCCAAAGCCCTGGTTACTCTCTGCTTAGCTTTTGCTACTATTATTGCTGTGCTTACTGTATTTATAAGAAGTGAAATTTATTAGCTGCAATTGTCATAACTAGATTTCAAAGGACCCATAGGACATAGGATTGCATTCTGACCCATTCTTTTCAGTATTAATAAAATCTAAAAGCTGCTATCATTTATAGTTCTAAAGCAGAAGAAGGGTAATTCCAGCCTCAGCATCTTAGCAGGAGCAGCAAGTGTGTGTGACATGAAGATCCTGGTTCATTAAAAAAAAGTCACCTTACAGTTGTTGAAATATAGAATCCATAAAACATCTAGAAAATGGATATAATTGTATTGTTTTACCAATCTGTTTAACCATGTATGTTAAGTTGGAGTAATATTAATATCTAGCATGTTATAAGTAAAACTTTCTTAATTATTGTGTACACATTCTCAATGAAGTATCTGCTAGAGTTCAAAGGTACCCTCCTACCCCCTGACTCATGTATTTGAGCATTTGGTCCTCAGATGGTAGCTCTGATTTGGGAGTTGTGGAACCTTATGAAGAGATGGAAATTTCTGTGGCTCAGGCTTTAGGGAGGGTATAGCCAGTTGTTGGTCCCAGTCTCTTCTCTGTTTCCTAAACACCACCCTAAGCATGTGGCGTATAGGGCAACAGACTTGCTGTGTGGTAGGAATGTGGGCAAGCCTGGAGTTGAGTGTAAACGAATAATACCATGAGCAGAGCTCGATGACGTATTCTTCTGCAAGTGCAGAAGGCCGAGTGGCAATCAACAGACAGGAAAGGATTGGCTCAGGAAAACTGGAAACAAGGGGTCTTAGTGAACTGGGATCAAAGCCATTTGTGCTATATTCTGGCATAGGATCTGTGTTCTATATCCTGATTTTTTTTTTTTTTTTGGTTTTTCGAGACAGGGTTTCTCTGTGTAGCCCTGGCTGTCCTGAAACTCACTCTGTAGACCAGGCTGGCCTCGAACTCAGAAATCTGCCTGCCTCTGCCTCCCAAGTGCTGGGATTAAAGGTGTGTGCCACCACTGCCCAGCTATATCCTGAATTTTTAAATGAGGTTTAATGCAAATGAATCAGATTGATGTGTGTGTGTGTGTGTGTGTGTGTGTGTGTGTGTGTGTGTGTGTGTGTGTGTGTAAGAAATTTCACAAGGGAAAACATTTCTTCAGAAGAGCATTACATATTTGTTTAAAAGGCATATGCATCGTATCCTATTTAACAGTCCCAGTTACAAGAACACTTGGATATATTGAGACAGTGCACTGTGATTTCTCTGTAGGAATGCTATGCACTTTGCCTGCTTCTATGGACATTTAGAACTGGTGATATATCTCTGGAGGCGTGGCTGTGAGATTAATGTGTGTGACAATCATAACATCACACCCCTGATGAAGGTAGGCCATAGTCATCGTTTTAAGGATGAAATGATTGTGATTGAAGTAAAAATGAATCCATCTTGTATAACTATAATTAATGGTGAAACCCATGAGTGTGTATCATAAATTCTTTAAGCTGACTGTGTGCTTCTTGTTACAATCCCTTAAGGCTGTCCAAAGCTGGGAAGACAAAATCGTGTGTTTTCTGCTAGAGCACCATGCTAACCTGCGCATTAAAGACAGCAGGGGTAACACCGCTCTGCACTATGCCGTCTACAGTGGGAATTCGGCCACGGCCGCCAAGCTGCTGCAGTACGGAGCAGATATTGAGGAAAGGACAAACGTAAGGACCACTCGGCTTAGAAAGGCGTGTGATGTGTGCAAGGCTAATCACCCGTGCTCAGAGGCTCACTCAGTCTTTGAATGAAAATGCTTAGACATTTGGAAGGGAAATATTTTAAGTATTGGTACTTTGGAAAGTTCAGCTTTCTTCTTTACACTAAAGACAAATGTATGTGAAAATACTGAATTTCTTAAAGGTAAGATTTGTGTTTCATTCAATACTTTATAAACATATTTTTGTAAAAGGTGAAAATTACAATAAAGCAAGATTAGCCTTGCAAATAAGCGTCATCTTAAAATTCAAAACAATTTTGAATTAAGTGGAATTATTAATGCTGTTGACAAGTTCTATCAGTTACTTATTTAGTTATGGTAGTGCTAATGGAAGAATAATGGAAACAAATTGACTAGAATATTCAAGTCAATTTGGAAATTGTGTAATTTAAACAAAATGCCAAGAAGGCTTTGTTACTTGTTTAGAATTTTTCCAGTTTCTTTGTATGGATAGGGTTTTCTTTAGTTTCAGATAATTTTGTCTAGTTTGAGAGAGGATGTCACTGAGTTAAAAACCTGTCAGAGGGTAGGTTTTAGAGTGTTGGGACTGTCCCCTCCTCCCCCGGCAGTGATTGGCAGGTGGCCTGTGCCCCAGCTCCCAGGCGACAACGCCCCATGGGCAGCCGAGTAGGAGGGGGCGCCAGCTCGGCAGGACGAGGCACCGCCCCCTGAGCCCCCACACCCGGGGTCTCGGCCCAGCCCATACTCTGCAGGGACGCTGATGGTTGCAGTGCGTGCCTCCCCAGCACACGGACAGGGAGCGCTGCGAGTGGCCTGGGGCGACCCTGGCCATAGGGACAGGAAAGTGAGGGCCCAGGTCCGCTTGGGTGTGTAGGGGCCCCGGGTTTGCAGCCGTGACTGCAGCAGCAAGAGCCGCTTTGGCGACAACAGCCCCATTCCTCGCTGACTTGCCCCTCCTGCACTGGGCGCTGTGTTGCTGAGCCAAGCTGGGGCTGTCGTGGCTCTGGGCCGGGGCTCAGCCCTGGAGAGCAGCCGGAATCGGACCCGACAGCGCGGTGCTGGAGTGTTCTCCCCCTCCTGCTGTCCCGAGGGCGAGAGGGTGGGATTCTGGGCAGTGTTAGGCCCCATTTTAGCCCTGGTTTGGGGTACATACACAGTCTGAAACCTGCAGGCTGTGAGGAGCCACAACAGGCCAGATGGTGTGTGGGTCTACTTTGTTTCCTCCCCTCTGCCCCCCCTGCAGCCCTCAATGTCCTGCAGAGATGGCACATGGATGTATGCGTGCTTTTCCTGCACTCACGTCATGAAACGCTAGATGGCAAGGCAGGGGTGGTGGCAGCTGGGGGGGGGGGGCAGAGAGAGAGAGAGTGTGTGTGAGAGAGAGTGAGTGGGTGTGCATGTGCAAAAGAGAGCAAAGGGGCAGGGTCAGATGGCTGTGGGAAAGCAGTGCAGTGTCTCAGCAAATAGTGTCCCAGGCAGCGCCTCAGGTGTGGGCCATGACTTGCTTTTCCCAGCTGCGAGCCAGAAGCAGAGAAAGTGACTACAAGCAGAGGGGCAAGGGAGTGAAGGGGGGAGGGGGCTACAGATTGCTAGTGGGAGAGTTGTTTTAAAAGTGTCAGTTAAATAGCCATGTGGAGAGATTGCTTGCTTGGTACTGTGAATTAGACCTAGAAACACCCCAGTAAGTAGGGAGAAGTCGGTGAAGACCAACGTGATGGGTGTCGAAGTTACTTAAAATGTTCCTACCGGCGTCCTGAGACTGAAATTTAATAAAATACAGATGTGTAGACAGGCTAGACGTACTGGGTTGTCATGTGGACGCTAGGGGTTGTAGGGGTTTTTCTAGGACTGAAAGAGCCTGAAGGAGGGTCATGAAAACCGCTTTTGAGAGGGGGTTATCACCTAAGAGTTAGAGGTCCTGGAATGAGCACGGATCAGTGAAAAGACCAGTCATAAAGACTGAATGTCTCTGTCCGTCCTCAATGGCAGCACAGGGGTGGCTCCGAACTCAAGAACTCTCCCCTGGGACCAGAGGACATTTATGCTGACCAGAGGAAGAAAGGGAGCTTACCAGTTTTTTGAAGTTTGGGCTAGCAAGCAACGCCTCTCCGTGTGGCAGCAGGGCATGCGGCAGCAGGGCATTTATAAATCTGAGTCTGAGCACCAAATGTTGTGTTTTACAAGAACATAAGGAGAGAAGGAATATGTTTGGTGGATATGTAGTCAGGTGTGGGGGCAGGGGGTGTCTCTGCGGTCCCATGCTGAGGCATCCCTTGGCCTTTAGGGACCAGCCACATGGTAGAGTATAGAATAGAGTTTATGTGGGGCATTGGGAGGGGAGTTGAGAGAAAGGCAGAGAGAGAGAGAGAGAGAGAGAGAGAGAGAGAGAGAGAGAGAGAGAGAGAGAGAGAGAGAGAAAGAGAGAGAGAGATCAGCCATGAGCATGTGGAGAGAGGGGGGGCATGTGGAGAGAGAGGAGAGAGAGAGTAAGAGAGCAAGGGCAAGAGAGCAAGAGAGAGAGAAGAGGGCAAGCAGCCCCTTTTATAGTGAGTCAGGTCCAACTGGCTGTTGCCAGGCAACTGTGGGGCAGAGCCTAGACTAAATGCCAACTTTTATGCCTATTGGGTCTTTGCAAAATGTAAGTTTATTTTGTTGTTTTACAGGATAACCTCACACCACTCTTGCTTGCTCTCAGGGAGAACAGACTGAAGATGGCACAATTCTTAGTAAAGATGGAAGCAAGCGTGTATGCAGTTGACTCACATAGAAGGTAGAGTCGCTCGATTCATAAAAACGTTTCAATGGACACAGCCGTGCACATGATCAGTGGACACAGCCGTGCACATGAAACTGTTACGCCAATAGGAGCACTAAGATCAACTCACAGAAATATGCTCAAAAGCAGCATGTGTTACCTATTCTGCAGAATTACTTTTTTTTCTTTTTGTTTTTTTAAGCTCTGGCTGTCCTAGAATTTGCTCTGTACTCAGAGATCTGCCTGTGTCTGCCTCCCAAGCGCTGGGATTAAAGGCATGGGCCACTCCTAGATTGGAATTTCAGTAATTTAGAGTGATATATAAGGTTCATTCCCTTCTTATCAAAATTGTCTGATTTCTTTAGTTTTTACTCTGATATTAGTACATATAATCTTGTATTAGCTAAAATGTATTATTCTTATTTTAATAAACTTTTCTTTAGAAAATTCTATATTGAATATAAAAGTAAAAAAATCATTGTATGTTAGTTACCTTTCATATAGGCATACATGACAGAGGCAAATTAATGCAGGGAAGATTTATTTTGGTTCAAGACCTCAGAATGTATCCTCTATCTTAGCAAGGAAAGCATCTCTAGTATCCCCATGATTGGGAGAATGTGGGAGAACTCCTCCCAAGAAGTCCTGTGTACCTAACTCCCCAACACCCCAAGGTCTCCACTGTCAGTTAGACTTCCATTCATAACTCAACATAAAACTCAATTAGGAGATCTATGCAGGAAATTCTAGCCTGCTACTCAGTGCCTGGCCTCATAGATTTACTTTTTCTCCTGAAACCTTGGTGTAAATATCCACAATCCTGTAACTTTTGCATTCTTTATGTCTCAGACCAGCACCACACAGATGATGTCTTCTGCTGCCATACTGATAGCAAGCTCCCTGTAGGTCTTGGCTAGTATCACTTCCCAGTGCCGTATGGCTAAGCCAGGGAAAACACATCTCTAATATATTAAAAATGTAATAAGACACATGAAGAGTGATTGTAAGACTATCCGTGAGGGAGCTGGCTGGGGTCGCTCATACTTTTAATCCTTTCACTCAGGAGACAGAGGCATGGGCATCTCTGGGCTTGAGGTCAGCCTGATCAACATAGTGAAACATACATATTGAGTTCCTGTTTGAAAAAAATATTAATATATGTTTTACCTCAGAATCCATCGTGGGATAATCAGCGTCATTAACTGAAAGTACTATTGTTGTGCCAGGAATCATTCATTAATCCCCCCCCCCCAAAAAAAAAGACCACCAAGGAGCAGATTCTGATGCAATTGCATTAGAGTCTCTTTATTACAATCTGAGCTTGTGCTCCCAGCCAACCTAGACACAGGAGGATGGGAAGGTGGAGCCCAGAGCCTAGTTTCAGGCAAGCATTTATAGAGGCAAGCAAACAAGCAAGGGGGTTTCTAGCCTGGCACACATTTGATTGGGGGCTGGGGGGGGATTATGGCCTTTAACATAATTGGCTGATGCTGGGAGCCAAATCATAAACTTAACTTCTACTTTTCTTCTGATTTGTGGTGGAAGTGAAGTGCCAGGGGAAAGCTTGTAACCTGGAGGTGTAGATTTATTGGGGAGTAACCTGGAAACTGGTGCTAGGTGCCAATTTGTTAGTTAACTGGAGTTCAACCTTAGGTCAGGTTCTCAGATGGAGTCTGAACCCAAATGATCTGGTCTCTTGCTGTAACTATCTTTGCCACTATTATCAATATAAATTTATATTGTTACTCTTGTTATATTAATCACAAAATAATATCACTTACTTTACATGAGTATAAATTGCAAGACATCACATTAAGCCATGGAAGGAATGGAGAAGTCTCCTAAATCTTAATGTATTCAAGTAAGTTTTCCTGAGTGCCATAGCCGTCCATCAGAGAGTACCGACTTGGGAGTCCTCCTATGTAATAGAGTAGTGGGAAAAGGAGTCTACTAGACGAGAGTGCTATATCTTTTTAGCCTTGAAGATAACTTATGGTGTTGAATACTGGATCTCACAAAATGGTTATGTCTATTAATAATTTTATACAGTTGAGCAAGCTATTTGGCAAAGTATATCTGATAGTTTTTAAATTTAAATAACTATTAAGGTTTGTAAGTGAAGTTATTTTTATTTTAGAAATTCTCTCATGTATGCTGTAAGATGTGATTCACCAGTTATGGTCAACCTTATTCTTCAACAAGGTGTTGACATAAATTTCAAAGATTTATTTGGATGGACTGCTTTACGTTATGCTATTGAAGGTGATCGTGATGTGTAAGTAATTCTAATTACCTTAATTGTTTCAAATAATCACACAGATGAGATTTCATTGTCAGTTTTGGTAGTTTTGAAATGGAAGTGAGTTAGTCCATGTCATCATCTAGAAACCAAGCAAAATGGTGGATTATTTAGAAGTAGAAATGGGTGGATATTTTAATCCCAAGACAAGTTTTAATAATATTGGGATTGGATACAGGGCCTGGTGGTAAGGCAGATGTTCTGTCATTGAGCTACATCCATAATCCCTGTCCTGGGATTCCAGAATGCTCCATTGCATTCAAACATAACCCCTGTGCATCAGACACAGCGTCACATTTTTATTTAACTATTTAATTGTCTTATAATGTCCATTATAGCAGAAAATCCACAAAAGCTGTCTTCTGTCGCTGCTACTTGAAATTCTATGAAACTAATTAGTTCTGCAAGTACAAGGGAGTCAACCCTCCCTCACAAGTCAGAGAAGAGAAAGAAATTCTAGTCATGTCTTTTTTCCTTGTTGATTCTGTTGTTATAGCTTTGCTATAAAAATGACTCCAATAGTATTGTAAGGATTAACTGCTGCCCAGTGGTCACCCTTTATTGTTTCAGATTCCTGAGCTTTTGTGGTAATGTTCACATAATCATTACAACAGTTTCTTCATGTCATATGGATATTATTCCAAAAGTGTTCTCTTTCCATCTGTTCAAAACCTCTATTTTCAGTCAACATGTGACCCTAGACCTTTATGAATTGTCACCTAAGAGGTAAATATGTGTTGTGACCACTCCAAAATATCATATAGTGACCAATAGTTTTGCAAGAAGAAATCAAAGAGTCTGTTCTTCTTTGACACTGAATTTTATTCAGAAACTTCTTATAGTTTGGATAGCCCCATTTCCAAGTGTGGGTGATTCTAAATCGTTCTAGTCAGGGAAGGTTCCAATTCTGTGGTTTATTTTTAAACCTCTTAAAATTCTCTTATACACTACATTTCAGCTGCAGTTTCCCCTCCCTCCACTTTTCCCAGTCCAACCCCCCACCTCCCTTCTCCAGATCTACTCCTCCTCCATTTCCCTTAAAGAAAGGTCAGGCTCCCAGGATGCCCACCAAACATGGCCTAACTGGGCACAAGCCCTCATATCACAGCTGGGCGAGGCAGCCCAATAGGAGGGAAGGGACCCAAAGCGGAAGCAAAGGAGTCAGAAACACCCACACTTTTACTGTTGGGAGTCACACAAAGCCACCAAGCTACACAACCATAACATACCTGCAGAGGGCCTAACAAGGACCAATACAGGGTCTGGGACTATTGCTTCAGTCTCTGTGAGCCTCTATGAGCCCTGCTTAGCTGATTGTATGGGCCATCTTCTCATGGTGTCCTTGACCCCTCTGGCTCCTACAGTCCTTCTTCCCTGTCTTCTGCGGGATTCCTCTGTCTTTGCCTAGAGTTTGGCTGTGGGTCTCTGCACTGTCCCCATCAGTTGCCGGATGAAGACCTTCTGATGACAACTGGGCTAGGCATGGATCTATAAGAATAGCAGACCATCATTAGGAATCATTTTATTGATTTTTTTTTTGCCAGTTGTCTTAGTTAGGGTTTCACTGCTGTGAAGAGACACCAGGACCACAGCAACTCTTATAAAGACAAACATTTAATTGGGGCTGGCCTACAGTTGAGAGGTTTAGTCCATTATCTCACTGTGAGGTGAGAAGCACGGTGGCATGCTTGCAGATAGAGTGCTGAAGTGACAGCTGAGAGCCATAGATTCAGATTGGCTGGAAGCTGGGAAGACTGTGAGCCACTAGGCCTGCTGTGAGCTTCTGAGACATCAAAGCCCACCCCCCACTGATGCATTCCCAACAAAGTCACACTTACTCCCTCTTACAGCACGAGTCTTTGGCAGTAGGTTGGAGCAGTCATGGCCTGGTCACTCCCACAAGTTTTGTGCCACCATTGTCCCAGCACATCTTGCAGGCAGGACAGATGGGTCGAAGGGTTTATGGTTGGGCTGATGTCCTAGTCTCACTGCTGGGCATCTTGCCTGGTTACAGAAGATGGCGGTTCAGGCTCTATATCCTCCATTACCGAAAGACTTTACTAAAGTCACTTTTGTGGGTTCCAGGGAGTTGCCACTGCACTAGGTTTCTACATCATCCCCAAATGTCCCCAGTTCCAGTTGTCTCAGTATTCTCCCCCTTTCTCCCATCCCACACCCCGCCTGACCCTCTCTGTTCCCATTCCAAGCTGCCCCCAGTCCACCTATAAAAATCTATTCTATTTCTCCAGGTTCCAATTCTTTTTTTTTTTTTTTTTTTTTGACTTTCTCTATTTACATTTCAAATGTTTTCCCCTTTCCAGGTCTACTCTTCAGAAACCCCTTATCCCATACCCCACACCCTGGGATCTCGGGGGTGGGGGGGTTTGGCCAGTTGACACTGTTGCTCGCTCCAGGGGGCTGCAAACTCCACCAACTACTTCAGTCCCTTCTCCAACTCCTCCATCGGAGACCCCTGAGCTCAGTCCAATGGTTGGCTGTGAGCTTCCCCTCTGTATTTGTCAGGCTCTGCCTGAGTCTCTCAGGAGACAGCCTTATCAGGCTTTCATCAGCAAGCACTTCCCAGCATCCACAATAGTGTCAGGGTTTGGTGGCTGTATATGGGATGGATCCCCAGGAGGCACAGTCTCTGGATGGCCTTTCCTTCAGTCTCTATTCCACACTTTGTCTCCATAATTCTTCCTGTGAGTATTTTTTTCACCCTTTTAAAAAGCACTGAAGGGTCCACATTTTGGCCTTCCTTCTTCTTAGGCTTCATATGGTCTGTGAATTGAATCTTGGGTATTCCGAACTTTTGGCCTAATATCCACTTTTCAGTGAGTACATAACGTGTTTGTTCTTTTGTGACTGAGTTACTTCATTTAGGGTGATATTTTCAAGTTCCATCCATTTGTCTGCAAATTTCATGAAGTCATTGTTTCTAATAGCTGAATGTACCACATTTTCTGTATCCATTCCTCTGATGAGGGACATCTGGGTTGTTTCCAGCTTCTGGCTATTATAAATATGGCTGCTATGAATATAGTGGAGCATGTGACTTAATTACATGTTGGAGCATCTTCTGGGTATATGCTCAGGAGTGGTATAGCTGCATCCTTAGGTAGTATTATGTCCATTTTTCTGAGGGTCTGCTAAACTGATTTCCAGAGTGGTTGGACCAGCTTGCAATCCCACCAGCAATGGAGGAGTGTTCCTCTTTCTCCACATCCTCGCCAGCATCTGCTGTCACCTGAGTTTTTGATCTTAGCCATTCTAACTGGTGTGAGGTGGAATCTCAGGGTTGTTTTGATTTGCATTTCCCTGATGACTAAGGATGTTGAACATTTCTTTAGATGCTTCTCAGCTGTTCGAGTTTCCTCAGTTGAGACTTCTCTCTTTAGCTCTGTTCCCCATTTTTTGATAGGGTTATTTGATTCTCTGGAGTCTAACTTCTTGAGTTCTTTGTATATATTGGATGTTAGCCCTCTATCGGACATAGGATTGGTAAAGATCTTTTCCCAGTCTGTTGGTTGCCGTTTTGTCCTATTGACAGTGTCCTTTGCCTTACAGAAGCTTTGCAATTTCATGAGGTTCCATTTGTCAATTCTTGATCTTAGAGCATAAGCTACTGGTGTTCTGTTCAGGAACTTTTCCCCTGTACCCAGGTGTTCGAGGGTTTTCCCCACTTTCTCTTCTATTAGATTCATTGAATCTGGTTTTATGTGGAGGTCCTTGATCCACTTGGACTTGGGCTTTGTACAAGGAGATAAGAATGGATCAGTTTGTATTCTTCTACATGTTGACTGCCAGTTGAACCAGCACCATTTGGTGAAAATGCTGTCTATTTTCCACTGGATGGTTTTAGCTCCTTTGTCAAAGATTAATTGACTATGGGTGTGTGGGCTCATTTCTGCATCTTCAATTCTATTCCATTGATCTTCCTGTGTGTCTAGGTACCAATACCATACAGTTTTCATCACTATTACTCTGTAGTACAGCTTGAGGTCAGGGATGCTGATTCCCCCTGAAGTTCTTTTATTGTTGAGAATAGTTTTTGTTATCCTGGGTTCTTTGTTATTCCAAATGAATTTAAGAATTGCTCTTTCTAACTCTATGAAGAATTGATTTGGGATTTGGATGGAGATTGCATTGAATCTGTAGATTACTTTAGGCAAGATGGCCATTTTTACCATATTAATCCTACCAATCCACGAGCATGGGAGATCTTCCCATCTTCTGAGGTCTTCTTCAATTTCTTTCTTCAGAGACTTAAAGTTCTTGTCATATAGGTCTTTCACTTGTTTGGTTAGAGTCACACCAAGATACTTTATATTGTTTGTGACTATTGTGAAGGATGTCATTTCCCTAATTTCTTTCTCAGCCTGTTAATCCTTTGAGTATAGGAAGGCTACTGATTTGTTTGAGTTAATTTTATATCCGGCCACTTTGCTGAAGTTGTTTATCAGCTGCAGGAGTTCTCTGGTGGAGTTTTTGGGGTCACTTAAGTATACTATCACATCATCTGCAAATAGTGATATTTTGTTTTCTTCCTTCCAATTTGTATCCCTTTGACCTCTTTTTGTTGTCTAATTGCTCTAGCTAGAACTTCAAGTACTATATTGAATAGGTAGGGGGAGAGAGGGTAGCCTTGTTTAGTCCCTGATTTTAGTGGGATTGCTTCGAGTTTCTCTCCATTTAGTTTGATGTTGGCTACTTACTGGTTTGCTGTATATTGCTTTTACTATGTTTAGGTATGGGCCTTGAATTCCTGTTCTTTCCAAGACTTTTATCATGAAGGGATGTTGAATTTTGTCAAATGTTTTTTCAGCATCTAATGAAATGATCATGTGGTTTTTTTTTTCTTTGAGTTTGTTTATGTAGTGGATTACATTGGTGGATTTCCGGGTATTGAACCATCCCTGCATCCTTGGGATGAACCCTACTTGACTGTGGTGAATGATCATTTTGATGTGTTCTTGGACTCAGTTTGCAAGAATTTTATTGAGTATTTTTGCATCAATTTTCATAAGGGAAATTGGTCTGATGTTCTCTTTCCTTGTTGGGTCTTTGTGAGGTTTTGATATCAGTGTAATTGTGGCTTCATAGAACGAATTGGGTCGTGTTTCTTCTGTTTCTAATTTGTGGAATAGTTTGAAGAGTATTGGTATTAGATCTTCTTCGAAGGTCTGATAGAATTCTGCAGTGAACCCATCTGGTCCTGGACTTTTTTTTGGTTGGGAGACTTTTTTTTTTGATACTTTATTTACATTTCCAATGTTTCCCCTTTTCTAGGTCTCCTCTTTGGAAACCCCCTATTCCCTCCCCCTCCCCCGCCTATAAGAGGGTATTCCACCTACCACCCACCCACCCACCCACTCCCGTATTCCCACCTTAACATTCCCCTTTACTGGGGCCTCTAACACCCTCAGGCCCAAGGGCCTCTCCTCCCCCTGATGGCCAATAAGGCCCTCCTCTGCCACATATGTGTTCTGAGCCATGGGTCCCTCGATGTGTATTCTTTGGTTGGTGGTCCAGCCTCCAGGAGGATTGGGGAGAGGGTCAGGCCAGTTGACACTGTTGCTCCCTCCATGGGGCTGCAGACTCCCTCAGCTCCTTCAGACCTTCCTCCAACTCCTCCATCTAGGACCTCACTCTCAGTCCAATGGTTACTGTAAAGTGAAACTTGGGTATTCTGAACTTTTGGGCTAATATCCACTTATCAGTGAGTACATACCATGTTCGTTCTTTTGTGACTGAGTTACCTCGCTCAGGATGATATTTTCTTTTCTTTTTCTTTTTCTCTCTCTCTTTTTTTTTTAATTTCAGAACATTCTTCACCTCGATTTCTTTCTTTCTTTCTTTCTTTTTTTTTTTTAATATTTTTTGATACTTTATTTACATTTCCAATGTTTACCACTTTCTAGGTCTCCTCTTTGGAAACCACCTATCCCCTCCACCTCCCCCACCTCTATGAGGGAATTCCACCTCCCACCCACCCACCCACCCACTCCTGTATTCCCGCCTTGACATTACCCTTTACTGGGGCCTCTCTTCCCTCTGATGGCCAACAAGGCCCTCCTCTGCCACATATGTGGTTTGAAACATGGGTCCCTCCATGTGTATTATCTGGTTGGTGGTCCAGCCTCCAGGAGCATCGGGGGGTCAGGCCAGTTGACACTGTTCTCCCTCCATGGGGCTGCAGAGTCCCTCATCTCCTTCAGTCCCTTCTCTAACTCCTCCATCTGCAACCTAACTCTTAGTCCAGCAGTTACTGTAAAGTGAAACTTGGGTATTCCGAACTTTTGGGCTAATATCCACTTATCAGTGAGTATATACCATGTTTGTTCTTTTGTGACTGAGTTATCTCACTCAGGATGATATTTTCAAGTTCCATCCATTTGCCTGCAAATTTCATTAGGTCTTTGTTTTTAATAGCTGAGTAGTACTCCATTGTGTAAATGTACCACATTTTCTGTATCCATTCCTCTGATGAGGAACATCTGGGTTGTTTCCAGCTTCTGGCTATTATAAATATGGCTGCTAGGTACATAGTGGAGCATGTGTCTTTATTACATGTTGGAGCATCTTCTGGGTATATGCCCAGGAGTGGTATAGCTGGGTCCTTAGGTAGTATTATGTCCATTTTTCTGAGGGTCCGCCAAACTGATTTCCAGAGTGGTTGTACCACCTTGCAATCCCAACAACAATAGAGGAGTGTTCCTCTTTCTCCACATCCTCGCCAGCATCTGCTGTCACCTGAGTTTTTGATCTTAGCCATTCTGACTGGTGTGAGGTGGAATCTTAGGGTTGTTTTGATTTGCATTTCCTGATGACTAAGGATGTTGGACATTTCTTTAGGGGCTTCTGACCCTGCGAATTTCCTCAGTTGAGAATTCTCTGTTTAGCTGTGTTCCCCATTTTTTGAT
>CM052714.1:63730434-63741729 GCA_028551405.1 Uromys caudimaculatus
AGAAAGAGGAACACTCCTCCATTGCTGGTGGGATTGCAAGCTGGTACAACCACTCTGGAAATCAGTGTGGCGGACCCTCAGAAAAATGGACATAATACTACCTGAGGACCCAGCTATACCTCTCCTGGACATATACCCAGAAGATGCTCCAACATGTAATAAAGATACATGCTCCACTATGTTCATAGCAGCCATATTTATAATAGCCAGAAGCTGGAAACAACCCAGATGTTCCTCATCAGAGGAATGGATACAGAAAATGTGGTACATTTACACAATGGAGTACTACTCAGATATTAAAACCAATGACTTAATGAAATTTGCAGGCCAATGGATGAAACTTGAAAACATCATCCTGAGCGAGGTAACTCAGTCACAAAAGAATGAACATGGTATGTACTCACTGATAAGCGGATATTAGCCCAAAAGTTCAGAATGCCCAAGTTTCACTTAAGAGAATTCGCTGGACTGAGAGTGAGGTCCCAGATGAAGGAGTTGGAGAAAGGTCTGAAGGAGCTGAGGGAGTCTGCAGCACCATGGAGGGAGCAAGAGCGTCAGTGGGCCTGAGCCCCCCCGCCCCCCACTCGTCCTGGAGTTTGGACCACCAACCAAAGAATACACATCTATTGACCCATAGTTCAGACCACATATGTGGCAAAGGATGACCTCGATGGTCATCAGGGAGAGAGGAGAGGCCCTTAGGACTGAGGGTGTTAGATCCCCCAGTAAAGGGGAATGTCAAGGTGGGAATATGGGAATGGGTGGGCGGGTGATTGGGAAGTGGAATTCCCTCATAGAGGCGGAGATGGGGAGGTGATAGGGTGTTTCCAAAGAGGAGACCCAGAAAAGGGGAAACATTGGAAATGTAAATAAAGTATCAAAAAAAATTGTTTGGGGAGGGCAATACCACAAGCGAATAGATACTGAATCACCATTCACAGAGCAGTCATGGACTTGTCCTAGGCTTCTCACACATAGATATGCAGGTTCATGAATAGCTGGTACAAGGTTGTCCCTAGGTCTTTTGCAATTCTGTGGTTCCTGGTCTCAAACTGGGCTCCCATGTTTCACCTCAGAGGGAGAGGATGTGCCTAGTAATGCATTGACTTCATGTGTCAGGGTGGGTTGGAATCCAAGAGTGTTCTCCCCCTTCTCAGAGAAAATCAGGATATGGAAGGAGATGTATGTAAGGGGAACTTGAGGGAAGAGGTCTGCCTGGATGTAAAATGAATTAATAAATTAATAGAAAAAATAAAATATAAAAAACAAAATCAACCAGCAAGCAAATAAACACTCAAACATAAATACTATATTTAGGAAGGAGGTTACAAATTTTATAGAAGACAGACCAAATGTTTTAGGTAATGCTTCCAATTGCATGAGTAATTATGCTGAATGCTCTATAATTTCCTGTTAAAGATGATCTTATGTCCACAGAACTGCCCTTCCTTAATCATGATTTCATGGGCATAGCGAGCTCCTGAGATTTCTATTAAAAGCTATAGCTACATTAATGCATCTGAAAAGCACTTCCACAGCTCTGACAGAGACTATAACTACCTAACTGAATATGAGATGCTTCAATTTTATGTTTAAAAGAATGAATCATCTCATGAAAATAGCGATTGGTGACTTGTGGAATATTTACCTTAAGTTCCTTGAATTCAGAAACTCTTCACTGTTATAATTCTCACAGCCTGTGCAAACTGCCCAGAGGTAAAGGTGTGGATAGAGGTGAAGCTGCAGTGGAGGGGTGATTCCCAAGAAAGTTTATGCTGAATTCCTTGAATGGAAAGTCCCGTTCTTCTGACAATACCAGGGACTCTGCCAAGTTGTAAGGACTTCACATACATATGGAACTCACATCAAAGACTCCAATAAAACTACAGTCCCATTTGGTGGGTCCAAGCTGGAAACCAGTGATAGCTTCTACTCTCCTGATCAACAGTTCTGGAACACCACCAGTCTAGAAGGAAAAGGTAAAGGAGAAGCCATGGAGCAGAGGTCAGAGGAGGAATTACATCTTGAGAACAGAAGGCAGAGAGAAGGAAGCTCTAGGAGACTTGTTATTTTAAAGAAGTTTGGTGGTCTGAAAAGGTTTGGCCCCCATAGATCCATGTGTTTGGATACCTGGCCCATAAAGGATGCCACTATTGGGAGGTGTTGCCTTGCTGGAATTGGTAGCATCTTGTTGGAAGAACTGTGTCAGTGTGTAGGCAGGTATTGAGCCCTTCTAATGCTCAAGCTCTGACCAGTGTGAAGGAGAGAGTCCACCTGGCTGTCTTTGGATCAAGAAATAGAGCTCTTGGCTCCTCCAGCAACATGTCTGCCTGTACATTGTGAAGCTTCCCAGAACGATTATAACAAACCTAATCTCTGAAACTGTAAGTCACCCCCAATTAAATGTTTGCATTTATAGGAGGTGCCTTGGTCAGGGTTCTTCTGCTTCAGCTCCCTAAGTAGTGTGATCATATGCATGTGTCACTACACCAAGTTAATCTAAGAACTTAAATATTTTAATGTAGTGTCTGTGTGTGTGTGTGTCTGTGTGTGTGTGTGTGTGTGTATCAGAATCCCACACATGCTAATCAAGCATTTGACACTGAACGCTGTATGCTGTCTGCCCTATAAACTGTTTTCAGTATAATACTTATTCTTGAGAGATCTTTTGTCTGGGACTATTACATGACAGATTGTTTATGATATTTAAGAATCTTCGATCCATCTGTGGCGGGAGACCCCTGCCTGGGCCACCAGGGTTCCATAGCCAAGTAGAACCTGGAGAAAGTTACCCTCCCAGGAGCGTGGAAAAGCCGTGAGTGGGTATAAGACAAGCACTGCTGCTCACCGGGACCCACCCAGAACCCGAGGGACACAAGGACTGAGGAAAAGCTGGGGACAGGAAACTTCCGCTTTCCATCTGTGGCTGGGAACCTCAGCTTGTGCCACAAGGCTTCATAGCCAATTAGCGCCAGGGGGAAAGCTAGCCTCTGAGGAGCCTGAAAAAGCTGTGAGTGGAGGTAAGATGAGCACCACTGCTCACCGGGACCTGTCCAGAAACAGCAGGATGCAGGGACTGAGGTAAAGTCAGGCATAGGAACCTTTGGGTTTCCATCTGTGGTGGGAGATCCCTGCCTGGACTACCAGGGTTCCATAGCCAAGTAGCACCAGGAGAAAGCTACCCTCCCAGAAGAACTGAAAGGCCATAAATGGGGATAAGACAAACACCACTGCTCACCGGGACATGGAGACCTCAGCCTAGGCCCCAGGGCCCCAGGAGAGAACTGGTGTCCCAGGAGTGCTGACACAGGCAAAACAACCACTTCTGTTCAAACTCACTGGATCAAGAGGGACCCTTGCAGAACCATCAGGACCCAGGAACCAAGGGACAGCAGGGGACAAGATCTTTCTGGTTTCTGTCTGCACCCCAGAGCTGACCCTGTGCCACAGCTCTCCAAACCCAAATACCTCTGAGAGAGAGCTGGTCTTCAAGGAGTATTGATAAAGAGGCTTGCAGAAGGAACAAGCCACAGTCAGACAGAGTAAGCCTAGCTAACATCAGAGTTAACAAGATGGCAAAAAGCAAGGACAAGAATATAAGGAATAGAAACCAGGGCTACCTGGCACCATCAGAAGCCAACTCTCCCACCACAGCAAACCCTGGATACCCCAACACACCAGAAAAGCAAGACTCAGATTTAAAATCATTTCTCATGATGATGATAGAAGACATTAAGAAAGAAAGAAATAATGCCCTTAAAGAAATAAAATAGAACAGAGGTAAGCAAGTAGAAGCCCTTAAAGAAGAAACACAAAAATCCATTAAAGAATTACAGGAAAACACAATCAAACATACAAAGGAAATGAACAAAACTATCCAGGAGCTAAAAAAGAAATAGAAACAATAACAAAATCACAAAGGGAGACAACCCTGGAGTTAGGAAACCTAGGAAAGAGATCAGGAGTCATACATGCAAGCATCACCGACAGAATATAAGAGATAGAAGAGAGAATCTCAGGAGCAGAAGATACCATAAATAACATCGACACAACAGTAAAAGAAAATGCAAAATACAAAAAGCTCCTAACCCAAAATATCCATGAAGTCCAGGACACAATGAGAAGACAGAACCTAAGGATAATAGGTATAGAAGAGAGTGAAGATTCCCAACTTAAAGGACCAGTAAATATCTTCAACAATGTTAGAGAAGAAAATTTCCCTAACCTAAAGAAAGAAATGAACATGAATATACAAGACGCTTACAGAACTCCAAATAGAATGGTCCAGAAAAGAAATTCATCCCATCACATTATAGTGAAAACACCAAATACAGAAAACGGGGAAAGAATATTAAAAGCAATAAGGGAAAAAGGTCATGTAACATATAAAGGCAGACCTATCAGAATTACACCTGACTTCTCACCAGAGACTATGAAAGCTAGAAGATCCTGGGCAGAACTCATACAGACTCTAAGAGAACACAACTGCCAGCCCAGGCTGCTATACCCAGCAAAACTCTCAATTACCATAGATGGTGAAACCAAAATATCCCATGACAAAACCAAATTTACACAATATGTTTCCACAAACCCAGCCCTACAAAGGATAATAGATGGTAAACGTCAACTCAAGGAGGGAAACTACACCCTAGAAAAAGCAAGACAGTAATCTTTCAACAAACTGAAAAGAAGATAGTCACACAAACACAAAAATTACATGAAAAATAACAGGAAGTAGCAATCACTATTCCTTAATATCTTCTAACATCCATGGACTCAATTCCCCAATAAAAAGACAAAGACTGACAGACTGGATCGATAAAGAGGACCCAGCATGTTGCTGCATTCAGGAATCACACCTTCCTTATAAAGACAAATACTACCTCAGATTAAAGGGCTGGAAAACAAGTTTCTAGGCAAATGGTCCCGAGAAACAGACTGGAGTAGTCATTCTAATACCGGATAAAATCGACTTTCACCCAAAAGTCATCAAAAAAGATAAGGAAGGACACTTAATACTCATCAAAGGAAAATCTACCAAGAATTCTCAATTCTAAACATCTATGCTCCAAATGCAAGGACACCTACATTCATAAAAGAAACTTTACTAAAGGTCAAAGCACACATTCCACCTAACAATAATACTAGGAGACTTCAACATCCCATTATCATCAATGGCAACACAAACTAAACAGAGACACAGTGAAACTAACAGAGGTTATGAACCAAATGGATTTAACAGATATCTCTAGAACATTTCATCCTAAATCAAAAGAATATACCTTCTTCTCAGCACCTCATGGTACCTTCTCCAAAATGGACCATATAATCGGTCACAAAACAAACCTCCACAGATACAAGAAGATTGAAATAATTCCATGCCTCCTATCAGAGCACTATGGATTAAGGCTGGTCTTCAATGGAAATAATTACAACAGAAAGCCCACATACACATGGAAGCTGAACAATGCTCTACTCAAAGATAACTTGGTTGAAAGAAAAGAAAAGAAAGAAAGAAAGAAAGAAAGAAAGAAAGAAAGAAAGAAAGAAAGAAAGAAAGAAAGAAAGAAAGAAAGAAAGAAAGACAGGAAGGAAGGATGGAAGGAAGGAAGGAAGAAAGAAAGGAAGGGAGAAAGAAAGAAAGGGAGAAAGAAAGAAAGGATGGAAGGAAGAAAGAAATTCAATACTTCCTAGAATTTAATGAAAATGAAAGTACAACATACCCAAACTTATGGGACACAATGAAAGCAGTATTAAGAGGAAAACTCATAGCTTTGAGGGCCTCCAAAAAGAAAGTGGACAGAAGATACACTAGCAGCTTAATAGCACACCTGAAAACTCTAGATCAAAAGGAAGCTAATGCACCCAAGAGGAGTAGAAGGCATGAAGTAATCAAACTCAAGGCTGAAATCAGCCAAGTAGAAACAAAAAGAACTATACAAAGAATCAACAAAACCAGGAGTTGGTTCTTTGAGAATATCAACAAGATAGATAAACCCTTAGCCAGACTAACCAGAGGGCACAGAGAGAGCATCCAAATTAATAAAATTAGAAATGAAAAGGGAGACATAACAAGAGATTCTGAGGAAACTCAAAAAATCATCAGATCCTACTACAAAAACCTATACTCAAGAAAATTGGAAAATCTGGATGAAATGGACAATTTTCTAGACAGATATCAAATACCAAAGTTAAGTCAGGATCAGATAAACCATCTAAACAGTCCCATAATGCCTAAAGAAATAGAAGCTGTCATTAAAAGTCTCCCAACCAAAAAAAGCCCAGGACCAGATGGGTTTACTGCAGAATTCTATCAGACCTTCAAAGAAGACTTAATACCAATAGCCAATTAGCACCGGGAGAAGGCTACCCTCCCCAAAGCTTGGAAAAGCCGAGAGTGGGGCCAAGACAAGCACCACTGCTCACCAGGAACTGCCACGAACCTGTGGGACACAGGGACGGAGGTAGGAGGGAAAAAAAAAAAGAAAGAAAGAAAAAGACCTAATACCAATACTCTTCAATCTATTCCACAAAATAGAAACAGAAGGAACACTACCCAATTCCTTCTATCAGGCCGCAGTTACACTGATACCAAAACCTCACAAAGACCCAACAAAGAAAGAAAACTTCAGACCAATTTCTCTTATGAATATCGATGCAAAAATACTCAATAAAATTCTCGCAAACTGAATCCAAGAACACATCAAAACGATCATTCATCATGATCAATTAGGCTCCATCCCAGGGATGCAGGGATGGTTCAATACCCAGAAACCCATCAATGTAATCCACTACATAAACAAACTCAAAGGAAAAAAGCCACATGGTCATTTCATTAGATGCTGAAAAAGCATTTGACAAAATTCAACATCCCTTCATGATAAAAGTCTTGGAAAGATCAGGAATTCAAGGCCCATACCTAAACATAGTAAAAGCAATATACAGCAAACCATTAGCCAACATCAAACTAAATGGAGAGAAACTCGGAGCAATCCCACTAAAATCAGAGACTAGGGAAGGCTGCCCTCTCTCTCCCTATCTATTCAATATAGTAATTGAAGTCCTAGCTAGAGCAATTAGACAACAAAAGGAGGTCAAAGGGATACAAATTGAAAAGGAAGAAATCAAAATATCACTCTTTGCAGATGATATGATCGTATACCTAAGTGACCCGAAAACCTCCACCAGACAACTCGTGCAGCTGATAAACAACTTCTGCAAAGTGGCGGGATACAAAATTAACTCAAACAAATCAGTAGCCTTCTTATACTCAAAGGATAAACAGGCTGAGAAAGAAATTAGGGAAATGATACCCTTCAAAATTGTCACAAACAATATAAAGTATCTTGGTGTGACTCCAACCAAACAAGTGAAAGATCCGTATGACAAGAACTTCAAGTCTCTGAAGAAAGAAATCAAAGAAGATCTCAGAAGATGGAAAGGTCTCCCATGCTCATGGATTGGGAGGATTAATATAGTAAAAATGGCTATCCTGCCAAAAGCAATCTACAGATTCAATGCAATCCCAATCAAAATTCCAACTTAATTCTTCATAGATTTAGAAAGACCAATTCTCAAATTCATTTGTAACAACAAAAAACCCAGGATAGCAAAAGCTATTCACAGCAACAAAAGAACTGCTGGGAGAATCAGCATCCCTGACCTCAAGCTGTACTACAGAGCAGTAGTGAAAAAAACTGCACGGTATTGGTACAGCAACAGGGAGATAGATCAATGGAATAGAATTGAAAACCCAGAAATGAACCCACACACCTATGGTCACTTGATTTTCGACAGAGGAGCTAAAACCACCCAGTGGAAAAAAGACAACATATTCAACAAATGGTGCTGGTTCTACTGGCAGTCTACATGTAGAAGAATGCAAATTGATCCGTTTCTATCTTCCTGTACAAAGCTCAAGTCCAAGTGGATCAATTACTTCCACATAAAACCAGATGCACTGAATCTAATAGAAGAAAAAGTGGGGAAAATTCTCGAACACGTGGGTACAGGGGAAAAGTTCCTGAACAGAACACTAATGGCTTATGCTCTAAGATCAAGAATTGACAAATGGGACCTCATGAAATTGCAAAGCTTCCGTAAGGCTAAGGATACCATCAATAGGAATAAATGGCAACCAACAGATTGGGAAAAGATCTTTACCAATCCTTCATCTGATAGAGGGCTAATATCAAATATATACAAAGAACTCAAGAAGTTAGACTCTAGAAAACCAAATAACCCTATCCAAAAATGGGGAACAGAGCTAAACAGAGAATTCTTAACTGAGGAAATTCGCAGGGCTGAGAAGCACCTAAAGAAATGTACAACATCCTTAGTCATCAGGGAAATGCAAATCAAACCAAGTCTGAGATTCCACCTCACACAAGTCAGAATGGCTGAGATCAAAAACTCAGGTGACAGCAGATGCTGGCGAGGATGTGGAGAAAGAGGAACACTCCTCCACTGTTGGTGGGACTGCAAGCTGGTACAACCACTCTGGAAATCATTTTGGTGGACCCTCAGAAAAATGGACATAACACTTCCTGAGGACCCAGCTATACCACTCCTGGACATACACCCAGAAGATGCTCCAACATGTAATAAAGACACATGCTCTACTATGTGTCGTGCTCTCTCCCATTGGGGGAAGTGTAGGGTGGGCGGAGTCTCTGGGTCCGGGGACCACCAGGGGTTGGGTCTGCATGAGTATGCGCCCTAAGCTTCAAGGATCACCACCGCAGCCCTCTTAGTAGCATAAGCCACGGGAGTGAGACGCCGGGGTCGAGCACCCCCCGGTGCTGATGGAGTCTGCCGACTTGGTGCCCAAGCCACCACGCTCCGTCGTCGAGCGTGGTGTAGGGAGGGAGTGGACAGAGATCAGCCGCGGGCATCCGCCGGCTCCATTGTGCTCAGGGCATTTGCCGCCCTGTGCCCCCGCCGTTAAACCCAAGAGTCACAGCTACCTTTGACAAAAGTTCTCCGATGCCAAAATAGTTTTTATCTTTATTCGTTCTGGATGGTGGGCAGCGCTCCCAGGGCAGGCGGGTGGAGAAGGAGGGGAGAGAGAGAGCTACTTGGGTCAAGGTGTTCTATTTATAGTTCTGAGAGAGGGGGTCGGGGCTTGGTAGTTGATACTTTCCATTGGCCAGCTTGGGAGCCCTAATTGTTGCCTCATTTGCCTATACACAAGTTTCACACACCAGGCCTCTCTCCATACAGGGGTCGTGATAGCTATGAAGAATTTCCCGCGAGTGTTGGCCAGAAGCATAAATTCTGGTCCCTGGTGAACTCTTTCACTGGGTCTCCCAAGGCTTCTAGCTTATGCTCAACTGGGCGTTATAGATCATTGCCCCACCCCCCCCCTTTTCTTTTATAAAGGAGAGTTTTCATCAGAATAACTGTCTCCCATATTGGGAACAGCTTGATATTGAAACAAGACCTGATTGGCGGTGAACATTGCAATGCTACTCATATGTTAGCTTTAGAAACTGGATGAGGCAAGGTGCTAAGAGAAGCAAGGTCCCGATGGCTAGTATGGGACCAAGGAGGGGAAGAAGCCAAGATACCAATGGGTTGGAGTACCAAGGAGAAGGGGTGTTTGGGGTATAGTGCACCCAGAGGTTCCCCTGAAGCTCTTTAAGTATGTGTACATCTTGTTCTACAAGCCCAGATTCATTGACATAGAAGCAACATTCCTCTCCCAACAACACACAAGTCCCTCCATGTTCTGCAGTCAACAAGTCCAGGGCTCTCCTGTTTTGGAGAGCAACTCCTGCTAAGGAGATTATCTGGCGTTGAAGAGATTCAAGGCTGTCTGCAGTGGAAGCCATCGCCTGATCGAGCTTGTCCTGGAAGTCGCTGGCCAGATGTTATGTTTGGACAAGGGCTGCTCCAGCGGTTCCTGTTGCACCCAGTGAGACAGCAAGGCCTAGTCCGATGAGCAGAGGGATGAAGATTTCTCTCTTCTTTCGGCTTCCTCCCATCTGTAAAGCGAGTTCTTCGGGTTTGTAGAGATAGACCTGGGGGACAATTATCACAGGGGTGCAGGAGCCTTGAAGAGAGGGGTTAATACAGGCATCGGTAGTGCCTTTGCACCAGAGCAGGGCAGGAGAGTTAACGCACACTGATTTAGTGATGGTAATATCACGGACACATGTAAGGTGGGGTTTTGTGGAGGGTCCTATAAGGCAAAGAGGGAAGCGCAGGTCAAAGAGGGGAATGTCCTGTGCTTTTCTGGTGGGTAGGGATCCCTGAAGATCGTGAAGGGAAATGTTAACAGGAACAGCTGTTGATAATGGTCGAGAGAGAGAGGTGCAGAAAAAGCACTGGGAAGAGTTGGGGTGGATTTTTAGGGGAAGGAGGTCAGCCTTTAGGGTTTGATGTGTTCTCTCCACTATTCCTTGGCCCTGAGGGTTGTGGGGAATTCCTGTATGATGGGCAATTTCCCAGCGTGTACAGAAGGTTTTAAATTGAGAGCTGGTGAAGGCAGGGCCATTATCAGTTTTTCTCTGTTGAGGAATGCCCATGATGGCAAAGGTGGAAAGCATATGGTAAATTAATCTTTTTGAGCTTTCACCTGTTTGGGCTGTAGCCCATATAAAATGGGAGTATGTATCTACGGTAACAAAAACGTATTTCTGTCTACCAAATTGGGGGATATGGGTGACATCGATTTGCCATAAGGCATTGGACTTAAGGTCTCGGGGATTGGTGCCCATCATTTGCAAAGCTGGGGTGGTAATGAGGGATGCACAAGAGGAGCATGTCTTTACTATCCTTTGGGGTTGAGCAAGAGGGATGTGGGGGATGCGGGCATGAAGCCCCCTTATGTTTGCATGTGTGTGTGAGTGAAATTGGCCTGTTTGTTCAGTGGAGGCCATGAATATCCCTGTTGAAGCAATTTGGTCAGCGAGTGCATTTCCTTCAGATATATGGCCTGGTAAGGGACTGTGAGATTGGACATGTTGGATATAGATGAGGGAGGCCCTTTCCTGTAGGAGGGTGGAGACCTGTATAAGTAGAGGTGAAAGTGGGTTGGCATCTAGTTTCACGAAGGACCTTGACAACCAGGGAAGCAAATTGACAGCATATACTGTCTGAGAATAGGTTAAGGGGGCCCTTGACTTCTTTTAGGGCTAGATAGATGGCATATAATTCTTTATATTGGGGGGAGTGATGGGGCAGCTCTTCGAATGGGAGGATAGGGGGTTCATCCTCAGGTAAATAGTATATTATTGCTGCAGCTCCCCTCTTTCCTCCATCAGTAAATATTGAGGGGGTTCCTGTTATGGG
>CM052714.1:63751992-63767077 GCA_028551405.1 Uromys caudimaculatus
CTTGTATTCTCTTGGTTATGCTTGTATCTATGACTCCTGATCTCTTTCCTAGGTTTTCTAACTCCAGGGTTGTCTCTTTTTGTGATTTCTTTATTGTTTCTATTTCTATTTTTAGTTCCTGGATAATTTTGTTCATTTCCTTTGTCTGTTTGATTGTGTTTTCCTGTAATTCTTTTTTTTTTTTTTTTTTAAGATTTATTTATTTATTATATGTAAGTACACTGTAGCTGTCTTCAGACAACCCAGCAGAGGGCATCAGATCTCATTATGGATGGTTGTGAGCCACCATGTGGTTGCTGGGATTTGAACTCAGGACCTTCGGAAGAGCAGTCAGTGCTCTTACCCGCTGAGCCATCTCTCCAGCCCCCCTGTAATTCTTTAATGGATTTTTGTGTTTCCTCTTTAAGGGTTTCTAGTTCTTTACCTCTGTTCTCTTGTGTTTCTTTAAGGGTTTTAATTTCTTTTTTAAAGTCTTCTATCATCATCATGAGAAATGATTTTAAATCTGAGTCTTGCTTTTCTGGCGTATTGGGGAATTCAGGGCTTACTGTGGTGGGAGAGCTGGGTTCTGATGATGCCAAGTGGCCTTGGTTTTTGTTCCTTAGGTTCTTGCCCTTGCCTTTTGCCATCTTTTTAACTCTGATGTTAGCTGATCTTACTGTCTGGCTATGGCTTTTCTCACCTACAGGCTTCTGTATCAATACTCCTTGAAGACCAGCTCTCTGTGAGAAGTGTTTTTTCCACACTCCTGGGTGAGTAACTTTCTCCTGGCGCTACTTGGCTATGGAACCCTCTTGGCCCAGTCAGATGTCTCCTGCTGCCACTGCTGATGGGATCCAGAGGTTTCTATGCCCTCCTACCTCAGTCCCTGTTTCTCCCAGGTTCGGGGCAGTTCCTGGTGAGCTGTGGAGCTTGTCTTGAGCTCACTCCTGGCTTTTCCAAGCTCCTGGGAGGGTAGCTTTCTCCGACGCTAATTGACTATGGAGCCCTGTGGCCCAAGCTGAGGTCCCCAGCCACCGATGGAGGCCAGAAGTTCCTGTCCCTCAGTCTCTGTGGCCCGCGGAAACTGGACAGAATCAGTGAGCACTGGGGCTCATTTTGCCCCCACTCGGGGCTTTTCCACACTCCTGGGAGGGTAACTTTCTCCCGGCTCTGCTTGACTATGGAACCCTGGTGGCCCAGGCAGAAGTCTCCTGCCACCTCCGCCGCTGTTGGGATCCAGGAGGTTTCTATGCCCACCTGCCTCAGTCCCTTTGTCTCGCAGGTTCGGGGCAGTTCCTGGTGAGCTGTGCAACTTGTCTTGGCCCCACTCCCGGCTTTTCCAAGCTCCTGGGAGGGTAGCTTTCTTCCGGCGCTAATTGGCTATGGAGCACTGTGGTCCAAGCTGAGGTCCCCAGCCCCTCCCCAAACAATTTAAGTTGCATTTGGTGTTATTAAATTTTGGGACCTGGAAAAAACAGCCAGATACCATGACAGAGTGTCCAGCAAAGATTTTAAACCCAACTTCAATATATTCCTCCTTCCGATATGAAATTTTCTGAGATAGCCTATCACCATCTTTGTCTGTTACAATCTTAGTCTTCTGAAGTTTACCAGGATGGCTGTTTAAGCTCTGCTTAGAGATATCTAGACATTTTGTAGTTTTTATCTGTAAACACTGCATTTCTTCCCCAAGGCAGGCCATGTCGACTTAGGAAATCACACATTTAGGTTTATATCAGCAAGTGTTCACGTTTCAGTGCCAATGTCATCTATCACATCACATGTTACAGAATATCACACGGAACAACTTAGTGGAGGAACAATTTATTTTGGCTCATATTTAATGAGGCAGGATCTCTCATGGCAGGCCAGGCTGACAGGTGGAAAGCTCACAGATGTGGAAGGTTGCCTCACATATGCCCCACAGATGTTGTGAGAGAGGAGCAGAAACAATCACCAACTGTCTGTAACCCTCAAGCCTTTATACCCAGTACCTGGCTTCCTCCAGCCAGACATAACCTATACAGCCTCCAAGTCAGAGCTACCTGTCAAGGGTCAAGGACTCAAATCCATGAGCTTGTGGGGAGAATTTCACAATCAGACAGAACAGGTTTTAAGTTCAGGATACAGAAAAGAACCACATACTCCAGGAAAGGAAGCATTCCTGAGATCTACATGAGAGTGGCTCTAGGAAAGCATGCATCTGAGAAGGAGACAAGAGGGAGGAACCTGGATGAGGAACATCCTGAGACAGCCATGAGCATGATAAGGAACGAGTAAAAGGATTTGCTTCTCTTGAAAGAACAACCTACTGTGGAGCCCTAGAGAGGCCACCAATGTGTGAGCTGAGGTGTTGTGGCTACACAAGAGGGAAGAATGTTCAAAACTCCTACAGAACAGATTCATTCAGAGGTCCAGCTTCATGTCAGAAATTGTGTTTACAATGGGACAGTCCTGCCCTGATCCCTTTCAACCAGCATAGGGCCGGAAGGTGAGAAAACATTTGGTCATTTTCATGTATATGTGATATATTTTGCTAAGATTTGAAATATCTTTTTGTGTGTATATTCCTGTTAATAATTGTACACAATGTATCTATCATCTTTAACTCAACATTTGTACTGAAAACACTATTAAAATTACTTAACATGTGATTTTACATATTTCTGGATTTTGTGTTAATTTTACAAAAAATGAATAGAGGATAGATCATCCTAGAGGAAATCCAGGGAGTCCCTAACAGACATTGTATAAGCAATGGGGGTGACGTTGGGAAGGGATTTCACATTTCTGTGTGACCTCACGTGGGTGACTTACTGGGACCTTTAAGAAAGCTTTTCTCCATTGTTCAGTGGAAGCAGAACAGAGTTAATGTCAATAATCACCCATCATGCTGACAAGGATGTTGAATGAATACTTCTCACATGTGCTAAGTGTGCATTTTCATAATGTTCTGCTTCTTTAGGTATCTACACTTGTTTATAGACATTTCCTCAGAAGTATAGCAATGCAGAAGGTATGTATGTGGAACAATTCTTGCCATTCCTTCTGTCCTCTAGGCCACAAGAAACTAGCAAAATACACAGCAAAGTAAGAGGCATAAGGTGAGGGAGACACAAGCACTGTCCTGTGACTCTCTAACTTTTACATGGTCAGCCCAACTGATGAAGGCCCTCTGCCTTGGCCTGTTTCCCAAGCTCCTTCAAGAGACTTTATAAGCCCCTTGATATTTCTGGATTAGAACCAGTTTTCTTGGCTTTCAAATCATAGACCATTGAGGAGATCTCCTTTCAAAGTGTTCCTGGTGGTGTTCTAAGCCTGGAAAGGCAGGTTGCCAAATGCTCAGTGAGCCTCCAAGCACTTTGCTGAGCTTCACAGACTGGGACCTACTCTGGGACACTCTCCCAAGTGTATCATGACTGGATACCAAGTTCACACCTGATTCATACCCACAGGAGGGACACAGGTATCCTTACCTGTTATTTCAAGCACCTGTGCCACTCAGGCCTGAAGCCACATTGCTGCAAATTTTGATGGCTTTTTATACCTGCTTCCACCCTTGTGAATCCCCAGTAGGCTGAGGGTAATAGCCTAAACTGGCCCCATTACACTTGCACAGCTGGATCTTGCACTCCTGTTCTCCACTCAAGGTGGTTCCCCAGCCTGTCCCTTTCAAAGCCAGTGCCCGTATGTCACAGATGCAATTGAGCCAGGTCACGGTGTCTTCAATATGCACCATACTATTCTATAAACATATAAAGTATGTCTTCATGCTAAATTAGCAGATATTTTGATATCACCTTGTGTGCACTTCTCCTTGCAGCCGAGGTGAAATTAGGGCAGTGTCTTGTGTAGCAGGAGATCAGGTGTAACCCCAGCCTCCAGAGTCTGGATGACAGGAATCGAGCTCAGTTGCCCACAGAATGAGCTAACACACTCTCTGTCCTCGTGGGGCAGGAAGTGTTGACTCCTAGGGACAATGTATATAGACAAGAGACCCTCACTTGTCATTGTCAACTGTTCTTTATGCAGTGTCAGAAGGCCTTCTTCCTCAATTCTCTGAGCCGTGGCAGCCACCATGATCACCCCCTTGGCTCACTTCCATTCACTAAAATGTATACTTTCTATGAGGTGCTTCTGTCCCCCTTGCTGGATGGAGGTTGCCTCGTCAGTGTCACCAAGGCTGCACGGTGCTGACCCTTTCCTGTGCAGCTCATCATGTCTCCATTGAGGCTCAAGGAAGTAGCCCTTCATTAAGACAAGGCCTGGGTTTTACACTACTTGGTAAAAACCTGATGCCAGTATCACTCCGGGGCATCCTTTCCATGGCCTCGGGATTACTCACCTTTCACTGGGTTGCACTGGAAACCAGAACTATAGCTGGCTCTGCTATGCTTTCTTCCTAGGATAGATCTCACATAGCCCAGGCTGCCCTTGAAGCCCCTATGCAAGTGAGGATGGCATGGAACTCATGTTCTTCCACAGATCCAATGCTGGGACCACAATCTAATCTCACCTACCGATACATGCTACTTCCCAGAGAATTTGAATTACTGAGCCAAGCATGGCTGTATCCTCTGCAGTCCAGAGGAATGAGGGGTAGAGGCAGGAAATTCATAGCATGTTGTAGGTTAACCTGCTCTATGTTGTGAGTTCTACATCAGCCAGGGCTTATATATCCTGAGCCTTTCGTTCAAAGGGAATGCTACCGGGTCAGCATCCTATGCTTGGTGTGGGGTCGTGTTTCTCAGGTAAAACATTGCTAAAAGCTTGCAGAGTAAGTGGAAAAGGAAGAGGTGTGCTGAGAAGAGAAAGAAGAATTCGTCAAAGGAGCTCAACAGACTTAAAAGTGTTCTCAAAGTTGACAGTGATGCTTTAATGAAAGACATTGTAGAAATAGAGACTCTGGTGGTACCCAAACATTGCCAGGAGAAAATGCAGTGTGGGAAAGCACAGTGTGACATGGACGATGAAAAAGAGGACATGAAAATGGAAACTAAAATTATGAGAAACAGAAGCACTCTTCTAGAGCAGCATGGCCAGTACCCAGTGTGGATGAACCAGAGGCAAAGGAAAAGTCTGAGGGCAGGAGGGAAAAGAAATGGGGAGCAGAGCGAGGCCGTGAGGAGGGAAAAGAAACAGGGAAGCAGAGAGAAGCCGCGAGGGGCCCAGCCTGGTAGACCCTTAAAGACTGGAAAGGGAGCCGGGTGTGCTGGCACAGCCCTATAATCCAAGCACTCAAGAGGCAGCAGCAGGTGGTTATCTCTGTACAAGGCCAGCCTGGTCTACAGAGCAACTCCAAGACATCCAGGACTCTTTTATACAGAGAAACCCTGTATCAGAAAAACAAGTAAAACAAAAACCAGAAGCTATTTGTTTTCATAGTTTAGTTTGGACTTAATTCTGTAATTCAGAACCAAAATAACTCATTTGTATTGGGAACTTGAATAAGAAATCTTTGATGATGAAAAAAATGGCGGGGGGGGGAAATGCTCACTACTATGCTTCCATTTTCATTTAATTCTATAAATTGTCTCTATTCTTATATTTTGTTCAGGTATTGTGTTGTATAATTTCATAATATAAGTGTAATATACTACAGTCACATTTATGCCTCTTCCCTACCGACTCTCTCATCCCAGGTGGTCCTGCTTGTTCTTAACATCATATTCTGTGTGAACCACCTAATTTAATAAATTCCTTGCAGGATCTTGCATGGGAGGTTATTTACTGGATGCTGGGAAACTTGCCTGTGGCTACCCAGATGGGAGAAAGAAGACCCTCAACAGTTTTGATCTAAGGCTTTCACTGAAATAGAACTGCATTACTTTCCCCCTCTCTCTTCTTCCTTCAGGCCCTTCCTGCTGCCTTTCTCTAGCCCCTCCCACGTTCCCAAACTCTATATTGTAGGCTTTGTTCTTTGTTGTTGGTTGTTTTCAGAAGTACAAATGATAAAATGTTCATTCTAACATGAGAGGGAGATCACATCCTTGGACTCACCAAATGGACAAGTGGTACCTTTTCTTTGCTCAGAAACTTGATTTTTGGTAGTGTTTTGAAATTATAATTTCAGGGAGATACATGGAGAAACAAGTCTAACCTTTGAACTGGTTAAATTTCTCTCTCTCTCTCTCTCTCTCTCTCTCTCTCTCTCTCTCTCTCTCTCTCTCTGTGTGTGTGTGTGTGTGTGTGTGTGTGTGTATGCGTGTGCACACGTGTGTTTGTGAGTGTTTGTGTGTGTGTGTGTGTGTGTGTGTGTGTGTGTGTGTGTGTGCTGGAAATTAAACATGGAACCACATGCATCCTGGTAAGTGTCCTGTCAGTGAACTATGTTTCCAGCCTTTAAATTACATGGAAGAACTTTAAAGCATTGTCTTTTGTGCTTGACTGGTATTGTGCTGCTTTATTTTCTGACTACAAAGGTAAGAGGCTAAGTAACAACTTGGAACATCTGTAGAAGCATTTGTAGAAGCTGCACTCTGTCACTGGAGGACATAATATCACAAGGAATCAGCGTTCTCTGCTTGCTTCCACTGGAACCTGAAGTTCTAAGCACATACGGAGAAAGAGTAACCAGGAAATCAGACATTGTCATGTGATGGATCCAGAAGTGCAGAATCTTGCGATACAGAACAAGAGTATTGAATATACTGTGCCATGTGACATGTCTAGCGACAGTTGTTTCTCTAGTTCCTGAATCTGTCTCCAGTGGTGGTACTTTGAGAGAAGCTCAGGCATTTGAACACATGGTTCCAGGTGAAGATACTGTTTGAAAGATTTGGAATCTTTGGCATATGGAGCCTCTTTGGAGGACTTCAGTGAAGGTGCTCTTTGATAGTTTGTAGCCTTGTCCCACTTCCAGATTGCTCTCTCTTCTTTCCACATGAGGTTAAAGAAGTGCTCTGTTAGCTTCATGATACTGCCATGCCTCCTTCACCATTATGGAGTCTCAGTCTGGAAACATAAAGCACAGGTCATTTTACTCATGATGATATGTCACAGCAACACAAAGTAACTAGCACACCCATCTACAATCTTTTTACTGAAAACACACAACACTACATATATTTGAAGGCTCATAAAACTCAAACCAGTTTTGACATTTTATAAATGCCTCTTCTGTTCCATGACTAGAAGACACTGTCTCCCAGCAGACTTCCTGGTCATCTGGCTCTTATAGTGATTTCATTCTCTCTTTCAAGTATTCCCTGAGATTTAGGTGTAGGGGTTGTGTTAAAGATGATGTATCATCTAGGATTACATACCCCAGATGCTTAATCTCTGCAGTTTGGTGAATTGTAAACTTCAGTAATAGTCTGCATCTGCTACAAAAGAAGCTTCTTTGATGAGGGCTGAGAGCTACACACACACCTATAAATTTAAGGACATGTACATAGACTGCAGTGAGATAGTCTGCTGCTGTAGGAAATGATCAGTGATCTCCAAGCAGTGGTAGTTGGCTAGGTTTGCAGTGCTCTATATGAACTGTCTTCTATTAATGGGCCCTAAGTACAATTAAACAACTATTGGCCACCCTCAAGGTAAAAATAACAGCATTGCACCCCTGCATTGTCTTGCCAGGCTGGTCATTGTTGAGGTTCATAGAATTTACAGGTGGATAGGACCACTGATTAATTTTTTTCCCTTGGCAGCTTACTTATTACCTCCTTCCAATACCATGAGAGCTTGTCTTCGAGGGGAAGGCTTCCAGATCAATTCCAGTTTGAGTCCTCAAAATCCTTTGTGTGTGGTGCCTTCAGCAATTGGATCTTTCCTTCATGTTCTGCTACACAACCAAGGGCAATGGTGATAGCATAAATTGTTCGGGGAGTCTCTCATCTCTCTTCTCTGACCAACATCATAAAGTGAGGTTTCCCACAGCACCATGATTTTTATTAGTCTGTGACTATTAGTGGAATCTTTATCATCACATGTAGCATAACTCAATTTAAGCTCCACATACAAACATACGTAGTAGATCTATTTTTCAGTAATGATATAAAGCAATATTTCCTTATGGCTGTTTCAAGCATCCTTAATTTTGTGTATCTGTCCTTCCTCCCTCTCCCTTTGTATTACCCTTGCTCTGTCCTCCCCAATTAGAGCCTCTTCCCTTTTCCACATTTTTCTCTTCATAGCACCTATGTCCTACTATCTCGCTCTAGAGCTCCCCTATCCCCATGTGCCTTCCAATTCCCTGGCTTCTGCCTTTGCTCCAGGTTATAGGCTCACATCTCTAGAAGCAGATATGAGATCCACAAATAAGGGAGAAATGTGGCACTTTTCCCTCTGAGTGGGTTACCACACTCAGGATAATATCTTAGACAACATTGACCATAAAAATCTTAAGTGAGAGTTTTACCTTTTATAGAACTGTAGTACATTTTCAAGATTCTCATTAAGCAGGCAGGAAGAACAAATCTTTTTTATGTGGCATGCAGCCATTCATGAATTTAATTCCAACACAGGGAAAAATGTTAAAGGCCTGTTAGCAGAATGAAATATATATAAATTAACTAGTGATCTAAGTGTTCATTATCATATATTCTAAATTTTTCAAAATAAAACAAATAAATAACTATGTGGTTCTGATATATAAAACCATGCACATCTGAAATTTTAACTATAATGTAAAAAAACTGAATTTAAAATTAGCAAGACATGGTTTGGAGAGAAGCCTCAGCTTTTAAGAGCAGTGGCTTTTCTTCCAATGGACCTTACTTAATTTCTGGACCTATCATGGCTGCTAACAGCCACCTATAACTCCAGTCCCAGATGTTCCAAAGCCCTCTTCTCACCTCACAGATACCAGCCAGGCACATGGTATATAGTCAAAGATGCAGACAAAACAATCATATGTATAAATGAAATACAATTTTAAAAATCAAAATTAGTTAAACATATGTAATAACAATCATTTTAAGGTTGTTCAATGTCAAGAATTCATTTCATTTAAGGAAACATCAATTATAGGTGCTGAATATTATGGAGAGAAATCCAGTGCAATAAGAAATATGGTTTCATAGTCACTTTCTTTAGAAAAATTGCCTGAAAGAAATTGAAAATAGAGTCAAAAGACAAATGAATTGTAATTAATACACATGGATGAATTCAGTGTTAGGGCAAGGCCTGCAGTTTTGTTAGACCTCATACCAAATGCCACCCTCTACTACGACTATAGAAAGCATGTTAGTGCATCATTGATCTGATTTCTATTTCATAGAGATATGGTCATTTTTTAACCACTTTTTTTAATTTCTATTAGTAAACTATTCAGTGATTAATAATGAGAACATCATGAATTTTGCAGGAAAATGGATGGACTAGAAAATATCATCCTGAGTGAGGTAACGCAGATCCAAAAGAACACGCATGGTATGTACTCACTAATAAGTGGATATTGGCCAAAAAGTTCAGAATACCCAAGATACAACTTACAGACCCTAGGAAGCAAAATAAGAAGGAAGGCTCAAGTGTGGATGCCTGAAATCAGCATAGAAGTGGAACAAATTAATCATGGGAGGCAGAGGGAGGAAGGAAACTGTGTGAGACAGGTGAGGGGGCGGTGAAAAGGAGGGGCAGATTCAGGTATGGGGAGAGACAGGAGGGATGCACAGAAGGCCAAGAAAATGAATAGAAATATGCAGCAGTGAAGGTTGGGGGTCAAGGGAAACCTCTAGAAAGTCTCAGATACCTGGTATGTGAGAGGCTACCAGGACTCAATGGGGATGGTATTGGCCGAAATGGCCAACAGTGCAGAGATGGTATGGGAAGAGATCACCTTCAGTAGACAGACATGGCTCCCATTTGAGGTAGGGGGCCACCCACCCATCTTCAAAATTTTTAACCCAAATTTCCTCCTGTCTAAAGGAAATGTAGAGACAAAAATGGAACCAAGACTAAAAGAAAGGCCACCCAGTGATCAACCCAACTTGGGATCCATCCCATGCACGCACACCAAACCCTGACATTATTGCTGATGCCATATTGTGCTTGCAAAGAGGAGCCTGACATGGCTGTCATTGGAGAGGCTCTACCAGCAACTGACTGGGACAAATGAAGATACTACAGCCAAATGTTAGATTGAGGTCAGGGACCAATATGGAAGAGTTAGAGGAAGGACCAAAAGAGCTGAAGGGAATTGTTTCCTGTAGACAGGAATAATTCTGGGTTAAAGATTTTGAGATGAGTGGGTGGCCCCATTCCTCAACTGTGGGCCATGTCTATCTACTGGAAGTGGTCTCTTCAGATTCTAACTCCTCTCTGTTGGGTATTTT
Source organism: Uromys caudimaculatus (assembly GCA_028551405.1). NCBI lineage: Eukaryota > Metazoa > Chordata > Mammalia > Rodentia > Muridae > Uromys > Uromys caudimaculatus. The sequence continues at coordinate 63,762,252 of CM052714.1, forward strand.
GACTAATGTCGTCCCCATTGGTTCCTGGGAGCTTCTTGATTCCCTGGTGTATGGGACTTTCTAGTGGTTCCCCCTGTTCCCTAACCCCCATTGCTAATTATTTCTATGCTTTTCCCTGTCCCTCTGAATGTCCCTCCTTTCTCTTCTCATACCTGGGTCTGCCTTCCCCTTCCCCTCCACTCTACCTCTCAGGGCCCTCCCTCCCTCTGCCTTCAATGATTATTTTGTTCCCCATTCTAAGTAGGATTGAAGCACCCACACTTTGACCTTCTTTCTTGTTAAGTTTTATATGGTCTGTGAGTTGTATGATGGGTGTTCAGAGTTTGAGGGCTAATATCCACTTATTAGTGAGTACATAACGTGTGACCTTTTTTGGTCTGGGATACCTCACTCAGGATGATATTTTCTAAAATTGCCAAAAGAGGACATGAAATTGCAAGGCTGATATATGATTGTGGGTTTGGGAGTTGGGGGGGGGGGAGTTAAAGCAGAAAGTGTGAATTGATTATGACTAAGAAACATTATATACAGGTACCAAAATTTTATAGAGCAAAATGAAAATTTTTTAAAATCTCCAAAAATTGTCACTTACTTTAAAAACTAGAAATAACTAAAGCCTCATTCCTGGCTGAGGTGTTGAGGGCTGGTTACTAGGGAGGATAATCAGGGTTTTAAGAGTTTGGCCATGAGAAAGATGACCACACATACTCTAGTAGATGGCCACACACAAAAGTATATGACTAGCACAAATTAAATTTTATGGGTGATTCTTTAAAAGACTACACAACGCTGGGAGGGAGTCGTCAGTAAAGGTAGATCTGGGAGGAGTAGGAATGAATAAAGGAGGAGTAGGGATGAATAAAACCAAAACACTTTGTCCTCATGTGTAAAGTCATTGATGAACTAGCAAAAGATCTTTTTTTTTTTTTTTTTTTTTTTCGAGACAGGGTTTCTCTGTGTAGCTCTGGCTGTCCTGGAACTCACTCTGTAGACCAGACTGGCCTCGAACTCAGAAATCCGCCTGTCTCTGCCTCCCAAGTGCTGGGATTAAAGGCGTGCACCACCACTGCCCGGCTCAAAAGATCTTATAGAGGAAAAAATAATAATAAAAAGGAAAGAGAACTGGTACACAATACAGTGGTACAGTGCTTGCCTAGCATGTGTTAGAACAGGAGAATGAGGCAAGAGGTAAGAGACATGAAAGATTCTTTACTTAGAATCATTCTGTACTGAAGAATTTAGTAAAGTATTATGCGTTTAGATGTATTTAATTGGGGATGTTGACTGAAGCATTAATGGTGCCCCCCAAAAATTTTAAATACAAAATGAGATTTCTATATGACTTAGAAGCATATACATTTGTATGTGAAAATATTTATGGTTAATTTGTGTCATTTGTATAATCTTCTCAGTTTGCAGGACTCAGAAATTCTCTTCCCTACAAAACTCAAAAAATAACTTTTCAGTCTTCCTACACATCTGTAGCATGATGGGAACACATAACACATTTCTTAAAAGCCAAGATATCCTACCTCAAGTGATAGGGTTCTTCCTGTTATGCTCCTTAAATCTCTAGGTGAGCTTTCCTGTCTTCTCCCTCTGACAACTCCCTTTACCTTTCTTTTATATGTAAGTAGTTCCAGGTAATATTCTGTGCAGGTTTACAAGTATTTCATACATATAACTTGTATGGCAAACCACCAGTGGGTTTCAAGAACCTGTTGTGGAATAACCAGAAAAAATAAAAGAGTTATTTCAGTATATTAAAACAATTTCCATTTTGATGCACACACATATGCTTAGTACATGTGTAGTGAGTAACTACAAAGTAGAATACATTATAATAAAATGTTTAGTATAAAAATGAAGATATATCTGCTTTGAGTCAGCTTAACGGATACAGGGAGATAAATATAAAAAATAGACAATGTAATTTCAAATAAATGCTGAGATGATATGTATTTATATTATCAAATCTGCTGAGCTAAGGAAGATGTCGCAGATGAAGACATAGTATACTGAGAAGGAAACATGATATGGAAGGGTTTGAACAGAGGATGAAAGGCAGTCATTCCACAGTGTGTGGTGAGGCTCTGTTGGTACCTGTTGCTAGCCAAAGCGAAAGAACATGCAAAGTGCAGCCAAGGCCCATCTGGATGGATTAGACAAAAGAGCGTTGGTGAGGCACTAGTGCAAAAGTAACCCCTAAACATCTTCAGGAAGACCTGGAATATGCACGGATAATATGAGCATACAAGAAATGACCAGATGTTGAGGGAGACTCCTGATAACCTGGAGGGAATGCCTGGTGCTCACAGGCTGACAGGGAAGGTGTGTTCTCCCATTACACAAGGTAAACAAATCCACAAATCCAAGGCCAATGGATAGCATAAGAAGAAAGGTCTTGCCTTTGCAATAGAGAAGGAATGCTAGGATGAACCTTCTGATATTGTAAACAAACCATAATAGCAAGACCATAGAAGTCCAGCTTCCTCTAAGGACTTTAAACACATACAATCTGAGATGCAAAACGCAGAGGAAGCAGCACATGAAAGATGTTTTAATTCTGAAATTTGGTATACTAGAGTACTTTATTTACATCATAACCTCCCCCTTGTTCTCTCTCTCCAATTCTTCCCTCCCCATGTCTCTACCTCATGACCTCCTTTTCTTTCCTTACTATTGTGATCTGTGCCAGCCTAATGCATTTATGCTCCTATGCTCAGTTGTCAAAAGCTGACGACTTTGAACTGGACAAACTTTCAGGGCATTTTCTCCCTCTCATAGCATTGTTTGTAGCTCTTCTTCTAGGCATGGGCCCTTCAGAGTTCCTGCATCCACACTGACACTGGTGCTGTCCTTGTGCAGCCTGTACGTAGGCAACAGTAGTATTGAGGTTTCATGGACTCAGCTTCCTATTATATATAGAAAATAATTATGTTGTGGGAGACATCCTCATGGGCCTCTGGCACTTATAGTCATTCTCCCATCTTCTTAGGTTTTCCCTGACCCTTAGTAATAGGGTTTGTGTTCCAGATGTATCAATTTGGGTTGGGCATTACCCACCCCACCAGTCGCCCCCTATATTTTGACCAGGGTAGATTTATGTAATGGCCTCCATTTGCTGCAAAAGGATTTTCTGGGGAGAACTGAGATCTATACTTTTCTCTGGATATAAAGATGAGTCTTGAAGCTGCAGTTGATAATTACACTGGTTTAGAACAGTAGCAGGAATAGGTTCATTTCTAGGGTCCATAACCTCACCTACTGTGGGGAGTTGGTTGCATTTTCATTACCAAGTATGAATTCTCTCCTACTGAGTGGATTTTTAAGTGCAATTAAACAACTATTTGTTACATCATGTGTAATAGTGCTTGAAAGTCAATCTGTCACTTACTGTTGAGTTCTAAACTTCAGGGAGATATCACAAGCACAGTACAATTTTAAGGAACCAAACGAAATTAAAAACAACTTTAACAGACGTATATAATTCTAAAAGGAGAATAAGAAGTTGGGAGGGAGATGTGATGTTGGCTGCCAGCAAGGGGAGGGGGGGATGAGGGCTGGATATGATTGTGATACATTGTATACATGCATGAATCTTTCAAAGAGTAGGTATTTTTAAACTAAGACAAATATTTTATTCCATAATTTTATATAAAAGTGGTCATATTTTTCTAAAATTTAGTTTGTATATTTATCTTAAGTAAATTTAAATTTAATTTATCATATGTGAATTTAAAACATACCAATATAGTTATATTTCTTGAACCAATTTAAAAAGTATGTAGAAAAATAAGAACTCTCAGAACTGTAGCCAGGCAGTAACAAATGGTGCACTCATTTAAAGGTTAGTCTCAGCATTGCAGGGTACAGGTAGTTGGCTGTCTGAATTCCAGGCCAGCCTGGTGTACACAGTGAACTCCACGACAGCCAGGGCTACACAGAGACATCATGTTCAAAAATAAATAGACAGACGGGCAGACAGAGTCAGACAACAAAAGAAAATCTGGAAGTATTTAATGTATGGGGCTCCATCCATACTAATGCATGTATGAGCAACATTAGCTGGACTTAGTAATTGTGAAGAAAGTCATGAGGGTGGAAGGGTATAGGTTGAATAAAATGGGGGAGTTGGAGAGGGTAATGGGGATGTGGTCATGTGTCATGTGTGTGGACATTGAAAATTGGACTTGATGGAATTTTCTTAGAGGACACTAAATTAGGTAGGCAGAAAAAGTAGGGATGGATACGGAAGGAGTTGGGGAATCAAAAATTGAAAAAAACTCAAAGACTTAGTATAAAAAGGTTGGGGGAACAAAATAAGTAAAAAATAAAAGGTAAAACCACCAGAGAGAAGGGGTTTAAAAAGTTTCCTTCTCTGTAATAACAGAGATCGCTTTCACTTTTATGTGAACAAAGCATGTAATTCAACAGATAGACCTGAGAATAGGGTTGCCAGAAAGGAGAGACTCTGAAGATAATGGAAACTGTGACCAAACTTGATAAGCTCAGGGTTTTGAGTAAAGTAAAAAACTGTCAAAGGCAGGTTGATTGCAAATTACATCAAGATAACTCTGAAGGTCAGAGTCATTCACCGAGTAGCAGAGGAGAGGTGCTAGCGTTGCCTGGGTTATTTGTACTTGCCCCTCACATTCTTGAACCTGTCAATGTATCTATTTTAGTGAAATATAAACTGATCAGTTTTATTTTAAGGAAATATTAAGACAAGAAAGCAACACTGCAGCAAAAGAAGAAATGTTACCTCTGCCCAAGTTTTTTTTTTTTTTTTTTTTTTTTTACTGTTTTCTTTTTTTTTTTCTTTT
>CM052714.1:63767577-63786261 GCA_028551405.1 Uromys caudimaculatus
ACAAGGAAGTTGACACCTGGCTCGCCAGTTTAGGAAAAAACAAATCCATCTGCCCTTTCACAAAACTCAGAATAACAGGATGTTTTCAAGCACTAGGAGGCTAATCCTCAGCATAACAGGATGTTTTCACACTATTGTAGGCAACAGAGAAAAACAACAGCCAAGCACTGGGAGGCTAATCCAAGCATGGAGGCCACAAACAGCCATAAAACTGGCCGAGACATACAAATGTCTCCAGCCAAAACTTCGGTATATATAGCCTATAAATCTTGTTGGCTACAGAATCCTCAAATTTAATCATGCCATCCTGTCATATGGCATATGAATAAAGATTTATTATAGTTTGGTTATTGATCATACTAACTCTTTAAAAGACATTTGTCTTTCACTTGCTCAAAGAAAGGTCAAAAATGTCATCCTTAACTGATCTGTGCACCTTACCCGTTCCATACAAAAATCTGTATAGACCTAAATATTGGTTGTAAGGTTCACGTACGACAAAATACAACACTGAGAGGACAGCTATGACAAAATCCACCCTTCAGATACTATAATGACCTGCTATTCCAGCTCCCTGCCTGATCCTGCCTCAACGGGTGCTGTTTCTAAAGTCTTACTTTAAACACTACTTCAAAAAGGGCTACAAATCCCCAGTGACTTCAGTTCATCGAGCCTTTCAGACAATTCCAACCAGGACTTCAATTAGACTCTGAACTTTCTCAACACATAAAGACTATACAACAAATATTGCCAACTAACTTTTTTTTTTTTTTTTTTTTTTTTGGTTTTTTCGAGACAGGGTTTCTCTGTATAGCCCTGGCTGTCCTGGAACTCACTCTGTAGACCAGGCTGGCCTCGAACTCAGAAATCGGTCTGCCTCTGCCTCCCAAGTGCTGGGATTAAAGGTGTGCACCACCACTGCCCGGTTAACTAACTTTATTTTAGCATAACTATTTTTCCTATTTCATTTTGGACCCCTAAATAAGAAATTCTTCATCCCAATTCAACAAGAAACAAGTATAAGAAGACAATCTTCCCAACTCCTTAAAATGGAGTGGATGGACTTGTCGTTTTATAAATTATAGATCTGTTGTAATTTTAAGAGATAATTTAAAAGTAATTATAGTTTTTAGACAGGTAGGAGACTAAATAGAGAGCTTAGACTCAGGGATTTCTATCTTTCCTTTCCTCTTCTCTATCGGTTTTTTTTTTCTTTTTTATTGGTTATTTTATTTCTTTACATTTCAAATAGTATCCCCCTTCCCAGTTTCTCCTCCCCAAGGGCTCTCTCCCCTCCTCCCTCTCCTGCCCACCCACTCCTGCCTCAGCAGCCTAGTGTTCCCCTATTCTGGGTCATCAAGCCTCCACTGGACCAAGGGGCTCCCCTCCCAGTGATGCCAAATAAGGCAATCTTCTTCTCATGTGCAGCTGGAGCCATGGGTCCCACTGTGTGCTCCTTTGTTGGTGGTTTAGTCCCTTGGAGCTGCTGGGGGTCTGGTTGGTTGATATTGTTGTTCTTCCTATGAGGTTGCAAACCCCTTCGGCTCCTACCATCCTTGGCCTAACTTCCCCATGGTGGTCCCCATGCTCAGTCCAATGTTTGCCTGTGCACATCTGCATATGTATTGGTCAGGATCTGGCAGAGCCTCTCAGGAGAAAGCTGTGTCAGGCTTCTGTCAGCAAGCGCGTCTTGGCATCTGTAATAGGGTCTGGGTTTGGTGTCAGCATGTGGGAAGGACTGCAGGTGGGCCGTGTCTGGATGGCCTGTTCTGCAGCCTCTGCTCCACTCTTTCTCCCTGTGTTTCCTCTAGACAGGAGAAATTCTGGGTTACAATTTTGGAGATGAGTGGGTAGACCCATCCCTCCAGCAGGGAGCCATGCCTAACCTCTGGATATGGTCTCTACAGTTTCTCCCTCCCCTTTGTGGGGTATTTCAGCTAATGTAATACCTGTGGGGTCCTCGGAGGCTCTGGCTTTCCTAGTGTCTAGGGCTTTCTGAATGCTACCCCCAGTTCCCTATCCCTCATTGCTACACACCTCTGTAGGACTTTCTGAACCTCTGTAATCTTCTCCCATACCTAATTCTTCCTCTCTTTCCCCCTTGTCCCTTCCTCCCAAGTCCCTCCCAACCTCTACTTCCTTTGATTATTTTGTTCCCCTTTTATGTAGGACTGAAGCATCCCATCTTTGGTCTTCCTTCCTCTTGAGCTTCAAGTGGTCTGTGAGTTGGATTGTGGGTATTCCACATCTTTGCCTAATATCAGCTTATCAGTGAGTGCATACCATGTGTGGTTTTTTGTGACTGACTTATCTCACTCAGGATGATTTTTTTCTAGTTCCATCCATCTGCCTGCAAATTTCATGAAGTTGTTGTTTTTAATAGCTGAGTAGTATTCCATTGTGTAAATGTACCACATTTTCTGTATCCATTCCTCTTTTGAAGGACATCTGGGTTGTTTCCAGCTTCTGGCTATTATAAATATGGCTGCTATGAACATGATGGAGCATGTGTCTTTATTACATGTTGGAGCATCTTCTGGGTATATGCCCAGGAGAGGTATAGCTGGGTCCTCAGGTAGTATTATATCCATTTTTCTGAGGGTCCGCCAAACTGATTTCCAGAGTGGTTGTACCAGCTTGCAATCTCACCAGCAATGGAGGAGTGTTCCTCTTTCTCCACGTCCTCGCCAGTATCAGCTGTCACCTGAGTTTTTGATCTTAGCCATTCTGACTGGTGTGAGGTGGAATCTCAGGGTTGTTTTGATTTGCATTTCTCTGGTGACTAAGGATGTTGAACATTTCGTTAGGTACTTCTCAGCTGTTCGAGTTTCCTCAGTTGAGAATTCTCTGTTTAGCTCTGTTCCCCATTTTTTGATAGGGCTATTTGGTGCTCTGGAGTCTAACTTCTTGAGTTCTTTGTATATATTGGATATTAGCCCTCTATCGGACATAGGATTGGTTAAGATCTTTTCCCAATCTGTTGGTTGCCGTTTTGTCCTGTTGACAGTGTCCTTTGCCTTACAGAAGGTTTGCAATTTTATGAGGTCCCATTTTTCGATTCTTGATCTTAGAGCATAAGCCATTGGTGTTCTGTTCAGGAACTTTTCCCTGTGCCCATGTGTTTGAGACCTTCCTCTACTTTCTCATTTATTAGATTTAGTGTATCTGGTTTTTGATCCACTTAGACTTGAGCTTTGTACAGGGAGATAGGAATGGATCAATTTACATTCTTCTACAAGTTGACCGCCAGTTGAACCAGCACCATTTATTGAATATGCTGTCTTTTTTCTACTGGATGGTTTTAGCTCCTTTGTCAAAGATCAAGTGACCATAGGTATGTGGGTTCATTTCTGGCTCTTCAATTATATTCCATTGATCAACCTGCCTGTCACTATGGCAATACCATGCAATTTTTATCACTACTGCTCTGTAGTACAGCTTGAGGTCAGAGATGCTGATTACCCCAGATGTTCTTTTATCATTGAGCATAATTTTTGCTATCCTGGGTTTTTTGTTATTCCAAAGAATTTGAGATTTGCTCTAAGTCTATGAAGAATTGAGTTGGAATTTTGTTGAAGGATTGCATTTAATCGTAGATTGCTTTTGGCAGGATGGCCATTTTTACTATATTAATCCTGCCAATACATGAGCATGGGAGATCATTAAATCTTCTGTGGTTTGCGATTTTTTTCCTTCAGGGACTTGAAGTTCTTGTCATACAGATCTTTCACTTATTTGGTTAGAGTCACACCAAGATACTTTATATTGTTTGTGACTATTGTGAAGGGTGTCATTTCCCTAATTTCTTTCTCAGCCTGTTTATCCTTCAAGTATAGGAAGGCTACTGATTTGTTTGAGTTAATTTTATATCTGACCACTCTGCTGTTGTTGTTTATCAGCTGTAGGAATTCTCTGGTGGAGGTTTTCGGGTCACTTAAGTATACGATCATATCATCTGCAAAGAGTGATATTCTGATTTCTTCCTTTCCAATTTGTATCCTTTTGAGCTACTTTTGTTGTCTAAATGCTCTATCTAGAACTTCAAATACTATATTGAATAGATAGTGAGAGAGAAGTAAGCCTTGTCCAGTCCCTGATTTTAGTGGGATTGCCTTGTTTTGCTCCATTTAGTTTGATGTTGGCTACTGGTTTGCTGTATATTGCTTTTACTATGTTTAGGTATGGGCCTTGAATTCCTGATCTTTCCAAGACTTTTATCATGAAGGGATGTTGAATTTTGTCAAACGCGTTTTTAGCATCTAATGAAGCAATCATGTAAGTTTTTCTTTGAATTTGTTTATGTAGTAGATTACATTGATGGATTTCTGTGTATTGAATAATCCCTGCATCTCTGGGATGAAGCCTACTTGATCATGATGAATGATCCTTTTGATGTGTTCTTGGATTAGGTTCGTGAGAATTTTATTGAATTTTTTTGCATCCATATTCATAAGGGAAATCGTTCTGAAGTTCTTTTTCTTTGTTGGGTCTTTGTGAGGTTTTGGTATCAGTGTAACTGTGGCTTCATAGAATGAATTGTGTAGTATTCTTTCCCTTTCCATTTTGCAGATTTGTTTGAAGAGTATTGGGAGTAGGTCTTCTTTGAAGGTCTTGTAGAATTCTGTACTAAACCAGTCTGGTCCTGGGCTTTTTTTGTGTTGGGAGACTTTTAATGACTGCTTCTATTTCTTTAGGGGTTATGGGACTGTTTAGATGGTTTATGTGATGCCGATTTTACTTTGGTATTTGATATCTGTCTAGAAAATTGTCCATTTAATCCAGATATTCTAATTTTAGTGAGTATAGTTTTTTTGTAGTTGGATCTGATGAATTTTTTTACTTTCCTCAGTCTCTGTTGCTACATCTCCCTTTTTATTTCTGATTTTGGTAATTTGGATACTGTCTCTGTGCCTTCTGGACAGTCTTGCTAAGGGTTTATCTATCTTGTTGATTTTCTCAAAGAACTTCCTCCTGGTTTTGTTGATTCATTGTATAATTCTTTCTGTTTTTAGTTGGTTGATTTCAGCCCTGAGTTTGATTATTTCCTGCCTTCTACTCCTCTTGGGTGTATTAGCTTCTTTTTGTTCTAGAGCTTTCGGGTGTACTCTTAAGCTGCTAGTGTATGCTCTCTCCAGTTTCTTTGTGGAGGCACTCAGAGCTTTGAGTTTTCCTCTTAGCACTGCTTTCATTGTATCCCATAAGTTTGGGAATGTTGTATCTTCACTTTTATTAAATTCTAAAAAGTCTTTAATTTCTTTCTTTATTTCTTCCATGACCAAGTTATCATTGAGTAGAGCATTGTTCAGCTTCCATGTGTATGTGGGCTTTCTATTGTTGTTGTTGCCATTGAAAACCAGCCTTATTCTGTAGTGATCTGATAGGAGGCATGGGATTATTTCAATCTTCTTATATCTGTAAGGTCTGTTTTGTGACCGATTATATGATCAATTTTGAAGAAGGTACCATGAGGTGCTGAGAAGAAGATATCTTCTTTTGGTTTAAGATGAAATGTTTTGTAGATATCTGTTAAATCCATTTGGTCCATAACTTCTGTTAGTTTCACTGTGTCCCTATTTATTTTGTGTTTCCATGATCTGTCCATGGATGAGAGTGGGTTGCTTAACTCTTGTACTATTATTGTGTGAGGTGCAATGTGTGCTTTGTGCTTTAGTAAAGTTTCTTTTATGAATGTGGGTGTCCTTGTATTTAGAGAATAGATGTTCAAAATTCAGAGTTCTTCTTGGTAGATATTTCCTTTGATGGGTTTGAAGTGTCCTTCCTCATCTTTTTTGATGACTTTTGGCTGAAAGTTGATTTTATCGGATATTAGAATGTCTACTCCAGCCTGTTTATTGTTACCATTTGCCTGGAAAAAGTTTTCCAGGTCTGGGTTTGTGGAAAGATATTGTGTAAATTTGGTTTTGTCATAGAATGTCTTGGTTTCACCATCTATGGTAATTGAGAGTATTGCTGGTTATAGCAGCCTGGGCTGGCAATTGTTTTCTCTTAGGGTCTGTATGAGATATGCCCAGGATCTTCAACCTTTCATAGTCTCTGTTGGAAAGTCTGGTGTAAATCTGATAGGTCTGCCTTTATATGTTACTTGACCTTTTTCCCTTACTGCTTTTACTATTCATTCTTTGTTTTGGGCATTTGGTGTTTTGACTATTATGTGATGGGAGGAATTTCTTTTGTGGTCCGATCTATTTGAAATTCTTGTATGTTTATGGGCATCTCTTTCTTTAGGCAAGAGTAGTTTGTTGAAGATATTTACTGGCCTTTTAAGTTGGGAATCTTTGCTCTCTTCTATACCTATTATCCTTAGGTTTGCGTTTCCTATTGTGTCTTGGACTTACTGGATGTTTTGGGATAGGAGCTTCTTTGCATTTTCTTTGCAGTTGTTTCATTGTTTTCTATGTTATCTTCTGCACCTGAGATTCCCTCTTCTATCACTTTTATTCTCTTGGTGATGATATTGTATTCTGTTGGTTGATGTTGGTCCATGAGCCCAGATATCTTTCCTAGGTTTTCTATTTCCAGGGTTGTCTCCCTTTTCTATTTCTTTATTGTTTGTATTTCCATTTTCAGATCCTGGATGGTTTTGTTCAATTCCTTCACGTGTTTTGTTGTGTTATCTTGTAATTCTTTAAGGGATTTTTGTGTTTCCTCTTTAAGGGCTTCTACAAGTTTACCTGTGTTCTCCTGTATTTCTTTAAGGGAGTTATTTATGTTCTTCTTAAATTCCTCTATCATCATCATGAGATGTGACTTTAAATCAGAGTCTTGCTTTTCCAGTGTGTTCAGGTATCCAGGGCTTGCTGTGGTGGGAGAAGTGGGTTCTGATGATGCCAAGTACCCTTTGTCTCTGTTGCTCATGTTCTTCCCCTTGCCTCTTGTCACCTGGTTATCTCTCCTGTTAGCTGGTTGTGCTGTCTCTGACTGTGGCTTTTCTTTCCTGCAAGCCTGTATGTCATCACTCCTTGGAGGCCAGTTCTTTCTGGTTGGAATTTGGGTATGGAGATCTGTGGCACAGGCTGAGCTTCTGATCACAGAGAGAAAGTAGAAGCATCCTCTTCCTGGCTGTTCCTTGGTTCTTGTGTCCCGATGACTCTGTGTGGGTCCCTCTTAGACTAGGAATTTAAACAGAAGTGGTGGTCTCACTTGTGTTCTCAGGTGTGTCAGTATTCTTGGGAGACTAGTTTTCTCCAGGTAAGATTTGGGTATGGAGAACTGTGGCACAGTGTCAGCTCTGGGTGTAGATGGAAACTGGAAGGACTTCTTTCTTTTTAGGTAAAGGGAAGGAGGTTGAAAAGAGAAAAGGATATATAGTAATATTATAAAAATTAGACAAATAGGGATAAATTATCAAATTTACTCTTACAGAAACATTTTATAGCTATAGTCTTACAGTAGTAAAAATCTTTATATTTTGATACAAAATGGAAGTAATATTTTCTTATCTTGATACAAAATTATATATTGATTCAGGTTTAAGATTTTCAATGGTAAAAATCTTTATAATTGATATAAAAGTTAAAATTAATTTTGTTACTCTTAGGCATTGTCCCTGTACAACTCATTTGAATATACAAGGCTTAGACCCAGTCCTTTCAATAGCTGCAATTACAACCTGTTTAAAATAATTAAACAATACAACTAATAGTAAAATAGTCATGCTAATAGTCATGTTAGATTCCAATTCAGTTGATTACAAAAAGTGTTTTCAGCTTTTTCAAATAAAAATTATCTAAATATAACCAATATTTTACAATTCAACACACACACACACACACACACACACACACACACCCCACCACGTTCAAAAGTGTCAGAGATCCACAAAATAAATCATTATATTATGAACAGACCTTTCAATTACTAGAGAAATCTACTCCTGACAGTGCACCCATTCCACTTGAAAGAAAGTACTGAATAACAAATGCCTCCATGTAGAGTTGCTTCATTTGTGGCAAGCTATTCACTGGGTATGAAAATGCTCTAATTTAATCTACAGACAATATGCCATCCCAAAAGAACAAACAAATGCACGATAGTCAACTACCAATTTCTGCCAAGATAGGGTAAAATAGTCCTTCGTATTTTCTACTTCACTTAAGGTCTGTCAGATGTTCTGGGCCAAAAGGCTAAAAATAGATGCTCCAACATTATAAAAAATATTTGGGATTCTCCAGACTATCATCTATCTCTGCCAACTGTTTAAATTTTGGAAGTTACTTTCCTACATACTCAAAGATATATTGATACATGTTTCCTTTTTAAAGTTCTGACAAAATTAAAGACTAATTATGGTCCCATAATTGTACCTAAGTTGTTTAACATTAAAGATGTTCTAGATTTCAAAAGATGATTTTCAGATGGTAATACAAATTAAAATCAAACACAATTTAAATGCAAAATTGTAAGTCATTAAGATAGACGATAAAATACAAATTATCGATATTGCCACATGATAGACTAGATGTTATAAATATGTATCATACCTCATAATATATATTGTTATATTCTACGTAATTGTAATAATTGTATTCAGCTAATATCTGAGAGAAAAGAGCCCTTTATTAGACTAAAAGGGGGAATTGTTGAGTTTTGTCTTGTACTGTGTATTGTAATGCTAAGTGCGGGCCCTCAATACCTAGAGTCTAGATGTAAACCTTGTGACCCTGCTCCCAATTATTTCTGATTGGGAATTCAAGATGTCAACAGCTAATAGCTGGGCAGCAGAGGCAGAGTTAGGTTTCCCTAAGCTTGGTGTTTGAGTGATGGGAGAAGAAGAACATACAGGAGAGAGAAGGAGAAGCTGCCATGAGTTAGTTGAGCCATAAACCATGGCCTAGGCAATTGGAGTTAAGAGTGGCCCAGATGAAACATAATAAATAGTGAATAATAACTCTGGGTTATCAATTGGAAAATAGATTCTAACAACATGGAGGGTAGGCAACTGCTCAGCTCTTATATTGCTTATTATAAGAAATATAGATGTTTTTTATCTGTTAACTCAATAACCAAATATGCGGTAGAAACCACAGACTGGGATTCCAATAATTTCTACAACACTTATTTTTCTTTTATGTATTGTGCTATGTTTCCCTATCTCTTCTGATTAGTTCTGTAAAATTTTATGGTTTTAATTAAAATGTAATTATATGTCCCGCGCACTGTTTGGTCTCGCCAGCAAGAACCCACGCGGACACACGGATCCTTCTGCAGCAATGCGTTTATTGCATCATGAAAAGAGGAAGACCCCGGGGCCCCAAAATGGCGCTGCTTATATAGCCCTGAGGCAGCGTGTCCTCCACTGATTGGCACGCCCCGGGAGTGGGCGGTGATTAGTCATGTACACCCATAATGCGCAAGCGCTTCGGGCGAGCCACCCCGCGCTATCCACAAGGTTCCTCAGAGCGACAGCGGAAGTCAGTGCCATCTTGTAATGGCGAATACTCTAACCGCTCCTTACGATTATATCAACTTCCTTTTTCTCTTTCTCTCTCCAACAGATCCTTCCTCCCCTTCTATAAATCCTTTTTGGTCTCTTTTTAAATTCACAGCCTACTGTTCCCTGGTAATTATTGTTACACACACACACACACACACACACACACACACACACACACACACACAGACACACACACACACAGACACACACAAACATGCACAAATATATAAATACAACCTCTTGAGCCGATTTTTGTTTTGTATTTATATTTTTAGGGTTGACCACTTTATATTGGACAAACAACTAGGTATGGCGTTACTGCTGAGAGAAGCTGAAGCTCTCCCCCCCTCAGCAGTCATCAGGTTCTTGTCTAGGGATCCTCCTACCCATGAGATTTTTTCCTGTCCCACAGTAGGATGTCCACTGATAATGACATTGTTTAGATCTCTTTCATGAAGCCATTTCTACAATAGACCACTCTCTGTGTCCCAGAAGATTTCCTGATATTCTGGTTCCTACAGTCTCCCCTACGCTTTCATGATGTTCCCCAAACCACAGATGCAGGAGCTATGATGTCGATATCCCAGTTGGGGCTGGGTTCCTCGTAACTCATTCATCTAATGTGTTGTGTCCAGTTATGCTTTTCTGTGAGGGCACCCACATGCTATAAAGTGATGTTTTCAATGATGTGTGAAAGCTATACTTATATGATTATTTTCATTTGATGTCTATTTTGTCAAATATTACAATAGCTTTGCCCACCTGCTCTTGATTGTTTGCTTGGAATAAATTTTCCCATTCTTTTACTCTAATGTGTGTTTAGTCCATGATGGTAAGGTATGTTTTTTAGATGCAACAGAATGATGATGAGTCCTCTTTTCTTTTCTTTTGTTTTTCTTTTGAGACAGGGTTTCTCTGTGTAGCCTTGGATATCCTGAAACTCATTCTATAAAACAGGCTAGCCTCGAAATTACTGATATCTGCCTACCTCTACCCCCAACTGCTGGGACAAAAGGCATGCATCACCACTCCTTGTCTTGAATCCTGGTTTTTTGTTTTGTTTTCTTTTAAATCTAATTTGTTATTTTATATCTTTTGATTGAGGCATTGACATTACTGATGTTAGTATTGAGAGTTATTATTGTGTAGTGTTTTGTAATTCCTGTTATTTTGTGGTTGTTACATTTTTGTTTTTCTCTTTTGCTTAACTGTTCTGAGATTAGTAATTCCTTGTGCCTTCTTGGGTGTAGGTAACCTTGTATTTAGACTACCGTTTTCCCTCAGTATCTTCTGTAGAGTTGGATTGGAGGGCAGAAATCATTTCAATTTGTCTCTAATGTGAAACATTTACCTTATCCCTTGATTGTGTAATAGTTTTGCTGGATATAGTAGTCTAGGCTGACTTCTATTATATTTCAGAGTTGTAGAGCAATCATCCAGTATCTTTTGTCATTCAGCCTTTTCATTGAGAAGTTAGGTGTTCCTTAGGGCACATTTATTATGTGACTTGCTCTTTTTCTATTGTAGCTTTTAATATCATTGCTTTGTTCTGTATAGTGTTTTAATTACTATGTGTCACAGGGAATTTCTAAATAATCTTTGTTACTTGTAAAATATACTTATATTTTTACTGATTATATATTCATAATTATATTAGTATATGATTTTTTGAAATAAGGTATGAGTTTTCAAAATAACTGTATTTAATGAGTTCTGATTTATCACCTAAGGTATTTATCTGTTATGCAGATCCTGATATCCTACTGATAATCTGGTTTGCAATCCACTCATATAAAAGATCAATGGAACTTCAAGACCATAAATTTGAGCTGCTTTCTGAGGAAAATAAAAAGCTTGAAGATCATGTTAGTTTACTCAAAAAGGACATTTCAGAATCAAAAGAAACAATATTAGAGTTAGTAGTTTTGAAGTCTCAACTTCAGGTAGAACTGTCCAATCTGAGGTATGATATTATAAATTCAGAGACACATTTGACCAGTTTAGATTTTATGATATTATTTAGAATTTTTGTCATTTGTCGCTTATCTCTGAAGAGTTTTGCTGCAGAGAAAATTTCTCAAATTTTTGCTTAAATTATTATAACTATGATTATTATTATTTGTCCCTTGGTAGCAGTTCTTTGTATTCAGAGCATATCTACTTTCGCATCTCACCTCAGAACCCCGTTTGAACTTTACTATTTCTTCTCTGTCATATTCTCCTTTTACCTCCTTCCCTTCCTTCCCCAGTGAGTCCAATTAGTGTTTCAAAGTGCTGTCCGCCGGTGTATGGGCAACCTACCATGCTCCATGTCACTGAAGTAAACTGACTCTCTCCCTCTAGGTGGCCATCAACTACCAATAGCTCCTCAGGTGTGGGTGGAGCCACTATGTGCCACAATGTCTACTTGAGAAAAGTGGTTAGTTCTATGGAGTATGAAATTTATGTCAATAATAAATCACAGTGATTATGGTCATTTTCAAACATATGATCATTTAAAAAAATGTGTTCTCCTGCAAATCATAATGTTAATGACTATTTAGCACTCTTATTATTTGTGAGATAGTGTAGGACCATGAAAGGCAGCCTGGTTTCTGGTTGAGCTAAGGTTTAAAACTCCGGAGCCCCAGTAGGGGGTCCCCAGCAGGAGACATCTATACAAAGGACAATAGGCATTTTGCCATGCTCCTGGGCCCCAGGCTCCTGACTTGAGGCTGCAGCTCTCCATAGACCATCAATCACGTAGCCCCAAGCCCCTCCACAGGTAGAGGTGTGGTCACATAGCTTCAAGACATTCCCATTTTAATGAGGCACCTAGAGGCTTAGCCAATAAATTCCCCTTTCCAACTGCTCCTCTCTGCAAAAGGTATTTTAACCTCAGGCCCACCCTGAGGTTGTGGGGTATGGTTTCACTCATCTCTACTCTCCCTCATGACAATAAATGCCCTAAAACCATGGACTGTCTCTCTTCATCGGGATCTGCTATGGGGAATGATGGAACAGGACTTCGTCTAAATAGCCACATCTAGTCTCCCACAGAAGGCCGATCAGCTCTCCCCACCATGGTCTCTACCAAACCAAACCAGGTAGCTGGTGACAAGCCAAAGACTCAGTCCCTGGCGGGACTCAGCTGGGCTCCTCCCTGCCTTTTCCCCCTCAGCCCTGGGCTAGATCCAGCCCGCAGGCTCCCAGTCCACTCTCCGCTCTTCTGAGGCCCCCAGCAGTGCCTGGGATGCCCAAGAGCTGAGAACCAGATGGAGCTTGCTCTGTGTAGTCCATGGGACCCCAGGCCGCACTTCCCCACCCCCGGGAGGTGTTCTTTGGCTTCTCACAGCTCAACACCTGCGCAAAGGTGCCATGGGGTGAGAGTGGTCAAACTTCCTGTGTCCAGGCTCTCCCAGAGGCCCGAGCCCTGGGGCAGACATGGGACCCTAATACCACTATCACCCAACAAGATAGCAAGTATAATTCTTTAAAATAATACTATTTCTCTGATGTAAGGAACATCATTTTCTATGTTGGACTATTAGATTTTGAATTATTCAATATAAAATCATCTGGTTAGAGAAAGGAAACTTATAAAAAAGGATTTCATCAATATATTTAAATCGTTCTGAACAAAATGTGTATTGATTCAAAATTCCATTAACAATATGAAAGGGCAGTTTTTTTTTAAATCTGGAAATATAAATTTCATCTATTATTTGTAGTGCTGTTTATCAAACAAGTTCAAAAAACTAAACAGTATTAATGGTATTAATGTTATTCTAAAGTCCAAAGTCTATTCTGTAATGCATCAAATTCTTAGCTATAAGCCTCTGTCAAATAAAACAGATGAGATCTTCTTGTAGACAAGAGACAGTATAAATATTCCAATTCCCGAAGGAAAGAATTAAAGACAACAAGATTTCATCGAATCAAGTCTGAGACAGCAGAATCAACATTAAATCTTGTAGTGTCAGATCCAGTATATGATACACATAGTGGCAGCCTCTGGGCACTGACTGACTTGCAGACCTGTCTCAGTGCTATGCCATTTGTGGCATGAGTTGCTTCATTGTACATATATATATATATATATATATATATATATATATATATATATATATATACACACACATATATATATACTCTGTGTGTGTGTGTGTGTGTGTGTGTGTGTGTGTGTGTGTGTCCTCAGAACAGAAGAGCAGAGAGTGGACTGGGGGCCTGTAGACTGGATCTAGCCCAGGGCCGAGGGGGAAAAGGCAGGGAGGAGCCCAACTGAGTTCTGCCAGGGACTGAGTCTTTGGCTTGTCGCCATCTACCTGGTTTGGTTTGGTAGAGACCATGGTGGGGAGAGCTGAGAGGCCTTCTGTGGGAGACTAGATGTGGAGATATATATATATATAATTTTTATTGGATATTTTATTTATTTATATTTCAAATGTTATCCCCTTTCCCAGTTTTCTCTCCATAAAGCACCTGCCCCATATCCCCTCACCCTGCTTCTATGAAGTTGCTCCCACCCACACCTACCCACTGCTGTCTCCTTACCCTGGCATTCCCCAACACTGGGGCATCGAGCCTCCACAGGACCAAGGGTCTTGGTCTAGTTTGCTCAATGCCTCCAGGTTTCCTCAGCAGGTGTCTCGCAGTCATGGTTTATCAACAACCTGGGACCTCTCTTGCAAATTTGGGCTCACTTTCAGAACTTTTACATAACCTATTTAGAGAATCCCTGAGAGGAACCTCATCAGATAAGCACAACCTGGCCTCATGGGCTTTTCACTTGACTCTTGTCCCAAGGTCTCTGTATCTCTAACATTTTACGTGCTTGAAGACCAAGTGTCTCATAGATGTGGCCATGTTTTCTTGGCAGTTCAAGGAGAAAGTGGTCTTCTGATGGCAGCACAGGCCAATTTGACAAACACTTCTCTAGGTAGCCCTTTTCCACCAGGAAACTCCTAGAGCCTCTAGCTCTATATTTTCAGGCATCATAATTTTAAATTTACTGTAGTCAAGTGAACAGCTTGATTATAAAATAAATACTCGGGACGTTTATGGATTTATAAGTACATATTGTGAAACTAGTGAAAATTCTTTCTGTAAGTTAAAAAACTGAAATGTTTAAAATTAGCACTGTGAATGGAATTGAATTGAAATGGATATGCATCATATATGCCTGGGCTTCATAAACAGCATCAAAAGAGAGAAGAAGTAAAAGGCATAAGTGTTCATGTGACCTACTCATTTTGCATGATTTCCACAAAATGCCCCTAGAGGAAAGAGTTTCTGCACCATGTTTCAAAGTACACAGAATTTATCTAATTAATCCTTTAAATATTTGTTCTGAAACCATGTCATATTTAAATTTTTGGTAATACTTTCTTTTAAATGTGTCTTTTAGGCTTGTACATATAAATTCAAATTTAAGAGATAGAATAAGACAGAATGCAGGGAAAAATGAACAACTCCAGAAAAAGTCCATAAATATACATTTGCACATTTGTTAATATTTGATATATCTGTGTTACTGCAAAGGGACTTATCTTTGTCTGATGGTAGTAATGACAATATTTCAGGTAACATAAATTATTTGGCTGATGACAAATTAAAATTTATTTGTTGCATCTGTGCTGCTTCTATTTGAGAGTGGCAGTGCATGGCCCACTAACTTCTTCTCAATCCACAGACTTGATGATGTTTTGGTAAGATTTGCTGTTGGATAATGACTCAAAACACTTTTCTTGCTTCATGAGCCTGGGTAACAAAAGCTATGTAAGTTTTCACCAACCTTAGAGAATTCACCTGATACTGAGTTCCTTTCACAGAAATTCAGATTAGAGGATTGCATTGTAAACACGGAATTGGAGCAGTGCTATAGCCATTATTACCACCTGGTGTCCATAAGCCTCTGCAGTTACATTAGACAGTCCTAGCTAGTCCTGGAAACTTCTAGCCTCTGTCCACTTTAATGTAGGCCTGGAATGTTTTCAGGTTTGGGGGCATACTGTGAATAAGCTCACTCTTTCCTGTTTTCTGAACTCTTAGTGGCTGTTTCCACTCAGCTGTTATGGCTCAAACTCCTCTTTAAGATGACTGGTTCAATCCGGCTTCTCTGTTGGCTTCAATCTAACTCTAGCAATCTGTTTTAATCTTCTGGCTCCATCTCATTTTCTGACTTGTTCTGTCTTCACCTGTGTCTAGCTTGGTCTCTCTTCAACCCATCTTTGTAGAACTCTGCTGAAAAAGCTGCCTCAGTCCCATTGTCTCTACTCTTCCCTTAAGTAGCTTCCATTTCTTCTCTCTCCTCATGAGAATTGGGCAGGTCCTATTCTGTCAAAACTTTCTCTGATTCGCCACATTGTCTGCCACTCAATTATACATCACTTTCAAACATGGGTGCTTCCTTCTACAAACTATCTTGACCTTCATTGTTTGGGAATATAGGTGAAGACTAAGGTCATGTATGTATTCCATCCAGAATAGTCATGTTGTCGGATTAAATTCCTTCTACAAATTTTTTCTTAGATTTCAAAGAAACTGACCCTTATTTTATTAATATTTGCATGTGTCTGAAATAATAATATGTTGATAAGTATTCTTTTGACAGAATGCCTGGAGTCACTTTCTATGAAAATGTCTGACAAAAATATATTAAGATCTCAACAATTATATTCTACAAGTATGTTACATGTATTTTGAAAGTTTTTCAAAAATAGAAATAAATACCACAAAAGGTATCAACAATTAAAACCACATTGATACTAGGATAATAACCTTATATAAATGAGAGGAGACTTTTTGACAAAATTATTTATTTATTATTTTTTATTGGATATTTTCTTTTTTTTCATTTTAAATTTTTTATTAAAATTAAATTTACTTAACTGATAACACAAAAGTTATGTTAATAGAAGAATATTTTCTTTATTTACATTTCAAATGTTTGCCCCTTTCCAGGTCTCCCCTTCAGAAACCTCCATCCCATTCTCCCTCCTCTGCCTCTATGAGGGTACTCCCCCCACTCACCCACCAACTCCTGTCTCCCCTCCCTTGCATTCCTCCACACTGGGACATCGAACACTATCAGGCCCAAGGGCCTCTCCTCCCATTGATGTCCAAAAAGGCGCTCCTCTGCCACATGTACGGCCAGAGCCATGGGGCCCTCCATGTGTATTCTTTGGTTGGTGGTCCAGTCCACGGGAGCTCCGGGGTGTGTGTGAAGGGACTTTTCTATTAAATTTATTTATTCATTCACTTTTATCTCAATATAAGTTCCCCGTTTCTTCCCAGTACCCCCTCAGATATTCTCCTACATTCTCCCTTCCCCTTCCCCCTCTGGATGCTAGCCCCTCCACCAAAACAAGTCCTTGAGGACTACAAATATCCTCTCTGACTGAGCCAAGGCAAAGTAGATCATTTTGGGAATGGGACCTCAGGCAGGCAACTGACTCAAGGACAGCCCCTGCTCCATTTGTGTAGGGACCCACATGAAAACAAAGCTGCTTATAGGCATTCCATATGCAAGGAGATTTGGTCCATCCTGTGCTCACGCTGTGGTTGATAATCCAGGCTCTGGGAAAGTCCAAGGGTCTGGTTAGTTGACTCTGTTGGTCTTCCTCTCAAGTTCCTGTCCTCTTCGGGTTCTTCAGTCCTTCTTCAAAGCCTTCCATATGTCTTCCAGAGCTCCATCTAATATTTGACTGTGGATCTTTGCCTCTGTTCAGTCAGATGCTGGGTGGAGCCTCTCAGAGGACAGTTATGCTAGGTTCCTGTTGACAAGCATAACAGGGTATCATTAATACTGTCAGTGGTAGGTTCTTCTTGCCCATGGGATGGACCTATATTTGGGACAGTCATTGGTTGGCCATTTGCTCTATCTCTGCTCCATCTTTCTCCATGTACATCTTCTAGGCAGGACACATTTTCAGTAGAAGGTTTTGTGAATGGGTTTCTGTCCTTATTCCTGCACTGGGAGTCCTGCCTAGGTCCAGCAGGTAGCTACTTCAGACTCCATATTCCCCATTGCTATGAGTGTCAGTTAGAGCATTCATCATAGACTCCCTGGGTCCTCTGCCTGACTCTGGTGTCTGGCATGTCCTGGAATTGTCTCTGCTGCCCTGGGTAGGAGAGGGGATGTGAAGGGAATGGGCCTGGCGAGCGACCATGTAAAATGAGTGGGGATAGAATGGGCTGGTGTGAAATATCTTAAGGGAATAATTCCTTCTCTACAAATTAAAAATCCACAGATGGCAGGTATTCTAATTTTCCTCCTGTTCCTGGGATAAACATCATGATCTAAACCAAGTGGAAGCAAAAAGTATTTATTTCAGCTTACAGGTTACATATACTGTAACTATATATAGTCCATCTCTGACTGCTCTCCAAGGAGACCTCATTCTAAACCAGCGAGGGTAGAAACTAAAGGCAGGAACTTGTAAGCAGGGACTGAAGCAGAGACCGCAGAAGGGTGCCGATGTCTGCCTAGGCTCATGTTCTCTTACTTCTATTACAGCCCCAGGAAACCTGCCTAGGGATAGTATAGTCCACAGTAGACTGGGCCATAGGACATCAATTAGCAATCAAGAAAATGTCCCCCAGACACGCCATAGACCTTTCAGATGGAGGCAATTCATCAGCTGAAAGTTCCCCTAGTCAAGTTGAAAACTAGTATTCCCATTACAAAAGGAACAGAAAGTTTCTGTTTATGTTCAGAAGGAATCTTCCCAAAGCATTGTCTTCAAGAACTGAATGAGAAGGAAGATAAAGATTTTTAAGTGACCTTGACTAAGAAGTTGAGGTTAGATGTGCTGAGTTAAAGTATTTAAGACACAGGAATTCTGAGAGACCTTTCATGTGACCAAAAGTGGACAGGGCAGTAGTAAGCATTAGAAGCTCCTGGTTTGAAAGGCAGGTGTGCTTGAAGAGCAAGGTGTGAAGGCTGATCATTGTTCATGATTGCTTTCAAGAAGTGAAGAAAAATGAAGACTTAAAATAAAACGTGCTTGATGACCTGGAGAGTTTAACAGTAAGTGGGATTGAAAAAGCAGATTTAATTAGTGAACATAATTAGTGATAGAAACTTTTTGTAGATGAGGTCATGTATTTCAGGATTACTGAGACCTATGATTAGGGAACACCGACAAGAGAGGAGACATGGTTCACATATTATAGAGAAGTCATCTTTACAAACAAAATCTGTAAATAAACATTCAGAAAATGTCATGGTGAACAACATAAATCAA
>CM052714.1:63786761-63805957 GCA_028551405.1 Uromys caudimaculatus
AGAAGGTATATTCTTTTGATTTAGGATGAAATGTTCTATAGATATCTGTTAAATCCATTTGGTTCATAACATCTGTTAGTTTCACTGTGTCTCTGTTTAGTTTATGATTCCAAGATCTGTCCATTGATGATAATGGGGTGTTGAAGTCTCCTACTATTATTGTGTGAGATGCTGTATGTGCTTTGAGCTTTAGTAAGGTTTCTTTTATGAATGTGGGTGCCCTTGCATTTGGAGCATAGATGTTCAGAATTGAGAATTCTCCTTGGTAGATTTTTCCTTTGATGAGTATGAAGTGTCCTTCCTTATCTTTTTTGGTGACTTTTGGGTGAAAGTCAATTTTATCCAATATTAGAAAGGCTACTCCACCCTGTTTCTTGGGATCATTTGCTTGGAAATTTGTTTTCCAGCCCTTTATTCTGAGGTAGTGTTTGTCTTTATCGCGGAGGTATGTTTCCTGAATGCAGCAAAATGCTGGGTCCTCTTTATGGATCCAGTCTGTCAGTCTATGTCTTTTTATTGGGGAATTGAGTCCATTTATGTTAAGAGCGATTAGGAATAGTGATTGTTGGTTCCTGTTATTTTCGATGTTACTTTTAGGTTTGTGTGGCTATCTTCTTTTCAGTTTGTTGAAAGATTACTTTCTTGCCTCTTCTAGGTTGTGGTTTCCCTCCTTGAGTTGATATTTATCCTTTGTAGGGCTGGGTTTGTAGAAACATATTGTGTAAATTTGGTTTTGTCATAGAATATTTTGGTTTCACCATCTATGTTAATTGAGAGTTTTGCTGGGTATAGCAGCTAGGGCTGGCAGTTGTGTTCTCTTAGGGTCTGTATGAGTTCTGCCCAGGATCTTCTAGCTTTCATAGTCTCTGGTAAAAAGTCTGGTATAATTCTGATAGGTCTACCTCTATATGTTACTTGACCTTTTTCCCTTATTGCTTTTAATATTCTTTCCTTGTTTTATGTATTTGGTGTTTTCACTATAATGTGATGGGATGAATTTCTTTTCTGGTCCAATCTATTTGGAGTTCTGTAAGCTTCTTTTATATTTATGTTCATCTCTTTCTTTAAGTTAGGGAAGTTTTCTTCTATGATTTTGTTGAAGATATTTACTGGTCCTGTAAGTTGGGAATCTTCACTCTCTTTGATACCTATTATCCTTAGGTTCTGTCTTCTCATTGTGTCCTGGATTTCATGGATGTTTTGGGTTAGGAGCTTTTTGCATTTTGTATGTTCTTCTACTGTTGTGTTGATGTTGTCTATGGTATCTTCTGCTCCTGAAATTCTCTCTTCTATCTCTTGTATTCTGTTAGTGACGCTTGTATCTATGACTCCTGATCTCTTTCCTAGGTTTTCTAACTCCAAGGTTGTCTCTTTCTGTGATTTCTTTATTGTTTCTGTTTCTATTTTTAGTTCCTGCATAGTTCTGTTCATTTCCTTTGTCTGTTTGATTGTGTTTTCCTGTAATTCTTTAATGGATTTCTGTGTTTCCTCTTTAAGGGCTTCTAGTTGTTTATCTCTGTTCTCTTGTATTGCTTTAAGGGTGTTAATTTCTTTCTTAAAGTCTTCTATCATCATCATGACAACTGATTTTAAATCTGAGTCTTGCTTTCCTGGTGTGTTGGGGTATCCTGGGCTTGCTGTGGTGTGAAAGCTGGGTTCTGATGGTGCCAAGTAGCCTTGGTTTCTGTTCCTTATGTTCTTACCCTTGCCTTTTGCCATCTTGTTAACTCTGATGTTAGCTGATCTTAATCTGTCTGGCTGTGACTTGTCCCTCCTGCAGGCCTTTATATCAATACTCCATGAAGACCAGCTCTCTCTGAGAGGTGTTTGGGTTTAGAGCGCTGTGGCAGAGTCAGCTCTAGGGTGCAGACCGAAACCAGATGGATCTTGTCCCAGCTTCCCTTGGTTCCTGTGTCCTGATGGCTCTGCAAGGGTCCCTCTTGATCCAGTGAGTTTGAACAGAAGTGGTGGTTTTGCCTATGCTCAAAGGTGTGTCAGCACTCCTGGGATTCCAGCTCTCTCCTGGAGCCCTGTGGCCCAGGCTGAGGTCCCCAGGTCCCAGTGAGCAGTGGTGCTTGTTGGCTTTTCCATGCTCCTGGGATAGTAACTTTCTTCCGGAGCTACTTGGCTATAGAACCCTTGTGGCCCAGGCAGTGTTCTCCCACCACAGATGGAAATCAGAAGGTTCCTGTCCCTGACTTTTCCTCCTCAGTCTCTGTGTCCTGAGGGCCTAGGAGGCTAGCTTTCTCCCCGCATCAATTGGCTATGGAACCCTGTGGCCCAAGCTGAGGTCCCCAGCCACTGATTGAAACCAAAAGTTTCCTGTCCCTCAGTCTCTGTGGCCCGCGGGTTCCGTGCAGGTCCCGGTGAGCAGTGGTGCTTGTCTTGTCCCCACTCACGGCTTTTCCATGCTCCTGGAAGAGTAAATTTCTCCCGGTGCTGCTTGGCTATGGAGCCCTGGTAGCTCGGGCAGAGGTCTCCTGCCACAGATGGAAACTGGAAGGTTCCTATGCCTGAGTACCTTAGTCCCTGTGTCCCGCGGATTCTGGGTGGGTCCCTGTGAGCAGTGGTGCTCATCTTAACCCCACTCATGGCTTTTCCATGATCCTGGGAGGGTAGCTTTCTCCTGGCGCTACTTGGCTATGGAACTCTGGTGGCCCAGGCACAGGTCTCCAGCCAGAGATGGAAACTGGAAGGTCACATAAATAAATGTTTTAGTAAGAAAAATATTGATAACATATGGGCAATGCAAACTGGCCTCTGAGGGTTTAAAAACCAAGGCCTGAGGGATGTGGGAAGGGGAATGGAGGATGGGAATAGTTCAGCAGGTAAAAACTACCTGCAAGTTTGATCCATGGGCCTCCCTCTGATGCCTAAGGTCTATAAGATGGAAGGAAAGAACTGAGTCTAGCAAGTTATCCTCTGCCCTTCTCATGAGAGCACACAGACACACACTCACACACCACTCAATCAACCAATATAAATCAATAAATTTAATTTTTAAGATAAAAAACAAACAAACGATTGGGTAGAGAAGTAGGTGTAGACCTTGGCAGAGTTTAGGGTGAGGAACAGATATGATTAAAATTCATTGTATGAAATTCTCTAAAATTTAATTAAATGAGAAAAAGAGTAATGATTATTAAAAATCCCAAGAATGAAAATTAAGTTCAGCAATGAGTATGTTTCCCCAGGACCACCATTACAAACCTCATTTGTCGCAGATAAGGTCACTGCAGCATCAGCTTTGTTGACAGACCTTCAGAGCAAAAAGTACAGCAATGTGTGTAAGTATACATCTTTAAATTTGTAAGAGATCAGCTCTCTACATAGTGAATCACACTTCCTTACTTTGCTACTATAATTTGGCTTAAGTATTTAAACCATATTTAGTTAAGCATTCTTGCCTCTACATATCCTGATCTAATAACTGCTCAATGGTGCATTACTTATAGTTTCATATTGTGACAATATTTTGGCAGCGCCTTGGAAATACTTTGCATTTAAAAACTGCCTACTATGAAAATGAGCTAAGATTCCTCTCAATGGTTCCTAGAAATGAAACAAATCTGACAGCATAAACCACATTACAGTGATGAGCCCTTTCCTCTCCATCCTCTCTAACCATAAATCAAACACCAAGCTTTATTTATTATTCAAGTTTTCAAATCTTGTCTTCTTCATTATAGAATACACATATTGAAAGGAACCCATTGCAGGGCTTAGGAGATGGCTTGGTTCTTAAGAGAACTTACTTCTCTTTTTAGGGACCCAAATTTTGTTCTTGGCACTCATGCCAGGTGGCTCACAATGACATGAAATTACAGCTCTACAGGGGTCCTCTGCTATCCACCAGACCTGCACAAACATGTACAAACACACACACGCACACACACACAACCTTTAAAAACAATTTAAATCCATTACTTCTCTTTTCCTGAAAAAAATAGAGGGATTTTAAAATGTTGAGAGATAAATTTGTAAATTCCAAGAATATTTTACAGTTCTTACTGAAAATGTTTTTCACAGAAAGGTTGAAACATTAAAAATTATAGTACTAGAACACAGAAGATATAAAGGGGGAGTGAATAACTGGAGCCAAAGGCTAAGTAGGGGAGAGGGGGATGGGCAGAGGAGGGACAGAAAGAGCAATAACCAACACTAAGTATGCTCGAAAGCCACATAGAAACACACCCTTTGATTAGCTTCCTAAATATGTATACATATTAAAGATTTATTTTATTAGTTTTGTTTATGTGTAAGTATGAGTAACTTTGTGTTTGCATGTGCACATGAGTACAGATGCCAGCAGAGGTCAAAAGAGAGTGATAGATTCTCTAGAGCTGGAGTTACAGGCAGCTGTGAGTCATCTCACGTAGATGCCAAGAATCAAATTCTGGTCTTCTGGAAGAGCAGTATATGATCTTTACTACTGATCCATCTGTGCTGGCTGGTTTTGTGTGTCAACTTGACACAAGCTGGAGTTATCACAGAGAAAGGAGTTTTAGTTGAGAAAAATGCCTCCATGAGATCCAGCGATAAGGCATTTTCTCAATTAGTGATCAAGGGGGAAGGGCCCCTTGTGGGTGGTACCATCTGTGGGCTGGTAGTCCTGAGGTCTATAAGAAAGCAGGCTGAGCAAGCCAGGAGAGAAGCAAGCCAGGAAGTAACATCCCTCCATGGCCTCTGTATCAGCTCCTGCTTCCTGACCTGCTTGAGTTCCAGTCCTGACTTCCTTTGGTGATGAACAGCAACATGGAAGTGTAAGCTCAATAAACCCTTTCCTCCCCAACTTGCATCTTGGTCATGATGTTTGTGCAGGAATAGAAACCCTGACTAAGACACCATCCCTCCAGCATATAACTCTGTATGTGTGTGTGTGTGTGTGTGTGTGTGTGTGTGTGTGTGTGTGTGTGTGTGAGAGAGAGAGAGAGAGAGAGAGAGAGAGAGACAGAGAGAGAGAGAGGAGGGGAGAGGGAGAGAGAGAGAGAGTTTTAATGGAGTTTTATAGAGGCTAAAGGTTATCAAACCAAAATCCCAATTCTGTGTGTGGAGTTCTTCCCCTGGAGTTGTTGGTCAAAGGAATCCCAGAGACACCCCCCCAAAAAAAAAAAAAAACATCAGTATAGCTATTGCCATAATCATAGTTGCCCACCAGAACTGGATATAAGACTCCATTGCTGAAGACACCACATACTGTGGTCCCAGGGAATGAAGAAATCAAGCTGGTACTTACTAGGAAGCTTCCTTCTTCCTGACTAGCTTTCATGGGACTAGAAGATCCTATGCTGACTACAAGGTAAGGAAAGTAAAAGTCGCACCCAGCTGTAACACTATGGGCAACAATAATTAACAGCCAGGCAAGACGATATGTCTATGCATAAAATAATGCTACAAATGCTATGAGTAAACAAACTGCTTTCTGATTTAGTGAAAGCTCCCCTGACAGGAAATGTCTGGATAAATCCAGCAAATGACCTATTGCTGGGAAGCTCAAAGGCCCTAGAGGAGAACCCACTACTATTATTTTGCTAAGAGTGTGATGCATCAGACTTCCTTGTAAATATTTGTCTCTAGACATAGAAAAGTGCAGTTCTTAGTTTCCATCAGAAGAGAGTCTTTTTGCAGAAGACAGTGGTTGATATAGAGACTCACACATGGTCAAACTGCAGAGAGTGTATGTCTGTGGAGGGTTCAGACTTAAATGAGACATCTTAAACACAATCCCTACCCCAAAGGCTCAGGGAATAAGGAACAAGAGGGCACAGAAAGACTATAAAAGCCAGAGATTAGTGAGGACTACGACCAACAGTGTTTGTTAGACATGAGAAGGCCATTAAACTCATGAACTCACAGCAGCTGGGTGCCAACTCTGAAGTTCAAGAGCCTTTTTGCCAACCAATTATAAACCTTGACCATGAATGTACATAAGAAGAACAGCAGTGAGTCGGAAAATAAGTGTCATTGAGGGGACACCTGCTCAGGTACACAGGGGACTCTAACCCACTCTATAAAATGAGATCAAGTAAACAATGCAGCATCCCTAGTTTCTATAGAGAGATTCTCCAGTGTCTTGGGTAATATTAACAATTTTCAAAGGGAATTTTATTCCCAGTACTAAGCAAACAAAAGGAACAAATTTGTCAGAAATACCTTGAACCCCTGATGTTCACACGCCTTTGTACGGAACCTTCAAGGTCTCATGGTTTTATGTTCTCTGTATCAGACTTACTCCTGGGCCTTTGAATCAAATCCAATATTGTCCTTCCCAAATTTGCCTTGCCCCGTTTATTCCATCATTAACCTCTGCCTTTTCAATCCTTTGCTACTTTCATCTTCTTACAATGGGATGACTAGACTCATTGATCCGTTCTATTATAAAACACTCATCATAAACTGATAAATAAGAGAACTGGCCTTAGAATTAATTAATATGAGCTTCATGTTTACTATACCCAGAGATACTACTTTAGTATCTGTAAGTCTAAGATTCTCCATCACAACTGACTCTTGTTCTGTGATATAAGCTCTGGTTGATAAACTAGAAGCCAGTTTGTTAGCTTCCAAAGATTACTTAAAATTTTGAAATCCTTGTGCTTTTTTTTTCTTCTCTGAGCATGAAAAGGTATCAGGAACCAAAGTAAAAATAAGTTAGGCAGTGGTGGCGCCTTTAATCCCAGCACTCAGGAGGCAGAAGCAGGTGGATCTCTATGATTTTGAGGCCAGCCTGGTCTACACAGTGAGTTCCAGGATAGCCAGGACTACACAGAGAAACCTTGTCTCAAAAACAAACAAAAGGGGAGGGGAAGTACGAAATCAGGAAAGAGTGCAGTTGGAGAAAAAAGAAAAGAAGAAAAGGAAGACAATTTTCCTAGCGGGAGATAAATGTTTGCCACAGAGGCCAACTGAGAAACTCGTGTGTCGAGCTTAAATCTCCTCGACCTAGATGCACCCGCACACGCATTCACCCTGCACCTCCAGGAAAACATCCCTCCCACGGGATTGCTCCATATTGCTATGTACCACGTGTGCTTTCATGCCATGCTTAAGTGAGATCTGCCAAAAAAACCTTTGGTGCAGTAAAAGATACTTTTTAACAGTATTTTGTAAAGCATTAAGATACATTCTTGGATTATAGCTGTGTTTCTTAGGCAATCTCTAAAGCATGTTTAACATAAAATCATAATTGATTTTCTGAATTGACTTTATATGTATCGATTTCTTGTCCGTGTGCAATACAGGGGTTTTTCAGTCTATGAAGAGAAACGAGATAATTCATTATAGAATGAGGTAGTCTGACATTTACATCATTGGTTGAATACTTGTTAATCATGAATTGATAGAACAGTGAACCAGACTCTGAATGGTGGTTGTTTAATTAGTAAAAACAAATGTCATAAGAGTACAGGTCCTTTTGCATAAGTGTTGTAATAACTATAATGAAGAACATGTTTTAAACATACAACACAGAACGAAGGACAAAGTACAGCAACACAAAGTTTCCTTTCATCCCATTCTATAATCCGTTTACATTCTTTCTTAAATTCACAAGTCCTACCTGATTGAAGAGTTTTCAGAACTCTGAGATGCTAACAAAGAAAAGACACAAGTTACCTTGTGTAGATAAAATAATATTGTTAAGTATTAAAAGTGCAGTATTACACTGACCAAGTATGTATTGAAAAAAATATGTGAAAATCGCACTATTAAAGTACTTATTTTAAAGATATAGATGTTCAAAATCCATACTAGCAATTCCATTTCTACATATGATAACCCAAAACAATGAGGTATGTGTAGAGCCACTGTTTGCATAATAAAAACATTAGTACCTATGAAATGGGCAATAGCCAAAATATAATTAGTTCAAAAATTACATAGAAAATAATATTTTTAAAATTAAAAAATAAGTGACTCTTTCTTGATATAAATTTAAATTGTATATGTGTGTGTGTTTATAAGTATATGTGTAGAGTATACATATAAATATCTATGTTTATGTGTATATCCATAATTTTTAAGAGCACATGCATTTCACAGTAAAACCAGAGACAGAAAGCCAACCTGGGAAGATTTACAAAAGCCAGCTCTTCCAGCTCTTGTTTCTGTTCCAAATCTGTAGTCTTTTGTACAACTCTACTTCCCATCTTTTTCCTATACTATGATTTGGAGAACATTAGTGGCATTTTCTTGTTGTTGTTTTATTTTGTAATGCCTAGTATTTTTCTTCATTACTATGCAGATTTAAATAAATTATCTCCCCTGGTGTAAAAAGAGATTGTTTTGATGAGTCCCTCTACCATGAAAATGGATTCCAAGTATCTCATCATTAAATAACAGTGTTTTATGCAAGGATTTATTATTGAATAAACAGAACTGTAGCTGTAAAAAAAGTGCAGTATTAAGCATGGGAATATTCTACCATCAATATGAGTTATATTACTTGCGAACAAGTGATGTATTAAAGGTTATTTCTCCTTCTCATTATTGTATACAACAAAAGTGGAATATGTCAAAATGTGGTGCCTTCCAGTTGATTGCCTTGTATCACAACCACAATCCCAGCTGAGCACAGCAGACTGACAGAGCATGGTGCCATTAGCAGAATAAGTTTCTTTCCATGGCAGTGTCATGCAAACAGCTTAATTTTCTAGACTTATTACACAAGGAATAATTCTAAGAAGAAATCCTCTTTTGTCTTGACACAACTGAACCTCTTTAAATATGCACTCAAACTATTTAGCTGAAGGTAAAATGCTCTTATCAGAAGGAAGCCTACCATCTGGTCATTACACTGTGAGGTACAGCAAAACACAGAAACAGACCAGGGACTCGGGCCCATCTGAAGTGGTTTAAATAAGAATTCCCCCCATAGGCCCAGATGAAGTGGCACTATTAGGAGGTGTGCCTTGTTGGAGCAGGTGTGGTTGCTGGAGGAAGTGTGTCACTGTGGGAGTGGGCTCTGAGGTCTCAGATGCTCAAGTGAATTCTACCTGTGGATCAAGATGTAGAGCTGCCTGGACACTGCCATGCTTCCCACCATGATGGTAATGGACTAAACCTCCGAACTGCAAGCCAGTCCCAATTAAATGCTTTCTTTTTATGAGTTGTCATGGTCATGGTTTCTCTTCGCAGCAATAAAAACTGCAAGACATCATCAAAACATTGTTCTGGCTGCCAGAAGAAATGCATGGCTGCATCTTGCTGATTCTCCTCGGTCCTCCTCAAAATCAGCCTCACTCACTTCTCATTCTCTATTATCTCATTCTTCCCTTTGGTGCAAATACAATTGAAGGCTACTGGATATTTTGTCTCCCATAGGAGGAACTACTGGAGTGCTTGAACCTTTAAGAATCTATTTGGGGCTAGAGATATGCCTCAGAGCACTGGATACTCTTCCAGAAGACCCAGGTTCAATTCCCAGAATCCACAAGGCAGCTCACAACTATCTATAAAGCCAGGTCCAGGGGACCTGATGTCCTCTTCTGGCCCCTGTAAGAACTGCATGCACATGGTGCATTTAGCACATAAAATAAAAATGAATGCGTTTTTAAATTTTTTAAGAGTATATCTTTGGTTGTGAGCCTAGCCTTTAATGGCTGAGCCATCTCTCCAGCCCAGAGTATATCTGCCCCGAAGTCATAGATAACAGTAAGAGGAAAGCTTACAAATCAGTACTGAGGAAATGAGCTTGGAGCAACTACCAAGGATGAAAGACATGGCCAATCAGATATGAAATTACAGATATACCAACTCACTGACTCTCTCAAGTTTTCAGAATATGCCCACAGTTGGCTATCCCAGGGAAAAATTAAATGTGTGATATATACATATATATATATCAAGTTTAATATTTAATATTCAATATCACAAACTAATAGTGGGAAACATTGAATCAGCCGTATGTAGACTTGTTTGTACTTGTCCATGAAAAAAAAATCATCTTGTAGCTTCATCTAGGGTATTCACCCTCCAATGTTTTTATATAGCAAGGACCATACAATGAAGTTCTGGAGATCAATTTTAAAAGTACACCCTCTGATTACATTACCTGCAGTCCTATTCTAAAAGTTTTACCATGCAGGCATGTTGGATTTTTTTTTTTCAAAGGCCTTTTCTGGATCTTTTGAGAGTATCATGTGATTTTTGTCCATAAGGCAATTTATAGAATTTATTGTGTTTGTTCACTTGGGTACTTTGAACTATCCCCACATCTTCTGGATAAATCCAATGTCATTATGTTAGATAATCTTTTTGCTATATACCTGGATTTGTGTTGCAAGTGTTTTATTAAGGATCTTTTCATCTATGTTCATCAGGGATATTGGACTATACATCGTTGTTGTGTCTTTACATGGTTCTTGTGTTAGAGTATCCTGGCTTTGTAGAGGAGGTGAGGAAGTGCTAGTTTAGTTTAGTTTTGTTTTTTAAGTAAGAAGTCTTGGTCATAAATACTTTTTGAGAAGTCTGGTAGAATACTGCTGGGGCTCCGCCTGGCCCTGGAAGGCTTTTATTACTGTTTCAGTATTCTTATTTGTTATAGGTCTGTACTGTTTAGTTTTCTATTGCTGTGATAAAACACCATGGCCAAGGAAATTTGTAGAAGGAAGGGTTTTTAGAGCTTATAATTCCAGACAGATAAGGACCCATGACCACCATGCCAGAAAGGCATGGCAATGGGGAGGCATAGAGGCTGGCGTCACAAGCTGAGGGCTCATATTTTGAATCACTAGAGTGAAGCAGAAACAGCATAGCTGGAAATAGGGCCCATCCGCTAAGCTCTCAAAACCCACCTCCAATGACACACTTCCTACAGAAACTCATATCCCCTAAACATCCCCCACCACCAACTGGTGACTAAGTTCAAATAAATGCATATGTGGGGAACATCCTCAGTCAGACCACAGGGACTATTTTAAGCTGTTGGTCTCTTCTTGGTCTAGCGTTAGTAAAATGCATATATTTTGTTTAGGTTTTCCAATTTAAGGGAATATATGTTGTAAAGTATTTCCCTATATTTTGAATTTCTTTGATGTCTGTTGTAGTATTTCTCTGTTCACTTCTGACTCTGTTAAATTGAGTCATCTCTTTCTTTCTTTTGGTTAATTGGGCCAAAATCTTAATTATCTTCTCAAAGAACTACCACTTAGATTTTGTCCACTCCTGGCCCCCATTATGTCTACAAGCTGCCAACTTCTGCATCTCCATGTCTCGTGTAAAAACACTCTTCAGATTTCTAACTCCTTCAGCTTTGTTGACTGCAACAGACTTCTCTTTCTTGAGCTGGTTCCAAACCCAGTCCACAGCTGTCCTCTGGAAGTATGCCATGACTATGGCACCTCCAGCATCTAGGAGTCTCCAACACACTCTAGGTTTCACCTTCACGGCTTCACACAGTGGCCTCCCTGAGCCTGCATCTAGGGACACCTTGACATATGCCTGGTTTCTGCAGCTTTCCTTAGCCTACAGTCCCCCCTTTTATATCCTTGATTCTAAAGCCAGAACCACGTGGCTGAAATGGTTCAAGGTTTGCTGCTTGATGGGGCTGGAACTTGGCCCCGTCCATCAGTCACATTTACATCAGCTTTCTGCTGTTGATGGTTTTCTTCAATGTTGAAGCTTTTCCTTCAATTCCTTTCACAAGTTGGAAGCTTTACTAGAGGTGGGGGTGGGGAATCTCACCCTAGTCCCCACTCTTTCTTCCATGTAGCATACTGTATTTCTTTAAACTTTTTATCTCCTTGAGCACTGGACTTAGCTTCATTACACTTACTGGTGCTCCTTTTCTCCTCAAACTGGTCACATTGTATTTCTCTTCACCCAGCTTGCTTCTTTTCATTATAGATCTACCTAAACTATCTCAAGAACAGTCTCTAGGCCACTTCTCCTCTGAAATGTCTTGCGATGGTCCCTACAGTCCACACTGTCCTCAGCAACATTGTCCATGTTCCTACCAGAATGGCACAGTAAGCCCCCACTTAAAGCATCCAAAGTCCCCAAATCTTTCACATTCTTCCAACAAACAGGTGGTCAGGCCTGTCACAGCAATATACTGCTCACTCCCTGGTACCAACTTTTGTCTTAGTCACTTCTCTATGTTGTAGAGACACCTTGACTAAGAAAACGCTTATAGAGAGAAGCGTTTAATTAGAGAATTGTGTATAGTTTCAGAGGTTTAGTCCACCATCATCCTGGCTGGGAACATGGTAAAAGGGAAACAAATGCTGGAGCAATGGCACCCTGACAATCCTGGTAGAGGATGAGAGAGACTGGGCCTGGCTTGAGCTTTTGAAACCGCAAAGTTTACCCCCAGGGACACACTTCCTCCAACAAGGCCACACCTCTTCCCACAAGGCCAAGCCTCCTATCCTTTTAATCCTTCTTGAATAATGCCATGTCCTGATAACTAGGCATTCATATGTATATACATGCTTAAGAGGGCCATTCTTATTCAAACCACTACAGATTTGTTGTTCCTTATTTGTATTTCATTAATTTCTATTCTCATTTTTGTTGTGGATTGTTATCTGGTTTTTTGTTTTTTGTTTTTTGGGTTGGTTTTTTTTTTTTTTTATCCACTCAAAAGGGGTGTCTGTACACAAGTGAGGTCAGGTGAAATCTTATTAGTCAGATAAGGCTAAAGCCTATGATTGGGCAGTGGAAAAAGAAGGCAGAGCACAAAGTTTTAGACAGGGAACAGAGACAGACAGAGAGATGGAGACAGGAGAGACAAGATGGTACCTGAAGGAGAGGATGATGAGCCAGAATCACGTGATCCTAGGAGCCATAAGTAACTAAGGATTTCACAGATAGATGATTGAGTAATGTAGGGCACATTTGTCCAATCTACATGTGCAGCTTGTATCTATACATCAAGTGAGTTTTGAGTTCTTTGTGTGGGCATGTTGGGGGTTGAGGATTCACTGTTATAAATCTGGCTGGTAAATTACAAGCATCTGATGTTTTCATTCTACGGGGCTAGAGGATTGGCTGGCCATAGGGAGCAGATGGATGGCTGGGGAAGTGCAGGAACCTGGGCAGACCACTGCTTGGGGCTCATTTTTATTATTTTTTGGAGTTTTGTTTCTTTTGGATTTTCCAGATGCTAGACTTGTACCATTAGGTCATTTATTTGTGCTCTTTCTGATTTTTGATTGCAAGCATCCACACCTATGAATTTCCCTTTTCAGTGTGTCCCAGAGGTTTGGTTGTACTGTGTTTTCGTTTTCATTTAGTTCAAGATATTTTTTAAATTTGTCCTGACTTTTATTTGATATGTTCCCAATTCAGTGATGAGTGTTTACTCTCCATGAGTTTCATTTGTTTTATTTCTATATTCTCGTGGCTATGTGCATTTCTTTCTTGAGTCTGAAGTATTGTTTCCAGTTTCTGTATAAAATCGATTTGGTGGGCATGAAGTATTGCCTGTTTGTATCATGGGAAATTTCTCATTCTCCTTCAACTGTGGTAGATAGTTTGACTGGGTACAGTAATCTATCTTGGCATCCATAGTCTTTCAGATCTTGGTGTGCACTGCTTCTAGCTATTAAAGTTTCCACTGAGAAACCAGCTGCTGTTGTTCTGATGGGTTTTCCTTTATATGTGACTTGGTCCTTTCTATTATACCTAAAACTACAGTCAGCATTATCCTAAATGAAAAAAAAAGTTTGAATCAGGATTACTTTGGCTATCTGGGCCTTTTGTGGTTCAATATGGATGTTAGGGTTTTTTCTAGGAGGAATGAAATGGGAATTATATTGGGATCACATCAAATCTGCAAATTGCTTTAGGTTGAATGGTCAATTTCACGATACTAATTCTATCAAACCATTAGCATGAAATGGCTTCTCATTTTTTAGTTTCTTTCTCAAACTCTTTCTTCAAAGATTTAAAGTTTTCATTGGAAAGGTCTTTTACTTTCTTATTTGGGTTTATTCCTAGATACTTCAGGTTTTTGAGGCTATTGTGAATGGAAGTGTTTCTATGCTTTCTTTCTCAGAGTGCTTTGTTGTTGGCATAGAAAAAAGCTACTGATTTTTGTAAGTTGATTTTCATATCCTGCCACTTTGCTGAAATTGTTGAAATCCTAGAAATTTTCTGGTGGAATTTTGGGGATCTTTTATGTATAATATCATGTCGTCTTTACATAGGAACAATTTAACTTCTTTTCCTATTTCTATGCCTTTAATTTCTTTTTCTTGTTTTAGTATACTTACCTGTTCTTCAAGCACCATATAGAAAATGTGTGAGGATAATGGACACCCCTGTCTCATTCCTGATTTTAATGGAATTGCTTTGAGCAGCTAGTGGGTTACAGCACTTACCTCTAATGGGGCTCTGGGTTCAATCCCTTGGCAAAATTAATGATGTCTTAACATAATGCACATTTTGTCAGCCTAGTATTTCTGTGTATTATCACAAGAGGTAGTCACCTGAAGTAGAGACATTTAGAAATGACAGACTTGATCCTATGCAAGTCCCACTCCTACCTGAAGGGCTATTGGCATTTATGGCTTCTTTTGGAGGAAGAGTCAGTTTTCCTCAGGGATGCTAGCTCTGAGAAGCTGCCCATCTCTAGTAGTTGGTACCACACCATGCATGTATAGCAGCACTACATGGACTCAATGGATATTGTAAGAGGGAAGGGACACACATAAACTGGAAAGGGAAAACTATGGATGTTACAGGTAAGGAATTGGAGTGGAAGAAATAGGAGTAAGTTTGATAAAAATACAGTATATTCATGTGCAACTATTAGAAAAATTATACAAAACCACAGAAATAGTAAATGAGTGTTACAGTATAGCTTGGATATTTTGAAAACAGAGAAAGTTGAGTTTTTTTACTAACACAGGAAAGAAAACAACAAAATTCTTTAACATTATTCATGTTTAGTGAAACATATTACTAAGTAAATAATATTCAACTATGTGATACAATATATTCTTATAAACAATTAGAACCCATTTTATAACATGCCCAATTTGCTATTTGTGATGGTTACTATAACATATACTAATTTTGATATTCTTTTTTCAAAAATATATACAAGGACATATAATATTTTAAGTGCCAAAATTAGTCCACTTTTCTCCTCAAACGATGCAATTTCAGATTGAAATTTTCATATAATTAATTTCTTCATAACTCTAAACTCTAAACTAGAAAGAAAAAATAAAGGCAACTTCCAGTTGGTTTTGAAACCTTCTAGAGTTAGAACTTCCCTACCCTGACGTTACTTCTGGAATACGATTACCGAGAGCTCTTACCTTGATTTCCCTCTCTTAAGCTTTGTATCAGGTTATACTCGTACTCCAAAAGTATTGTCCTCCTGCCATATACAAAAAAGTGACACGTGTAATCATTACTTTAATACTGATATGAAAACCATGCCAGACACACAAAATTATTAAGAGTGTTTCAGGCGGTATCAGGGTGTGTTGTTATAGTCTTCAGAACTGTGAATTTGAGCATATTTTTATTAAGCTTTTATTTAAATAAGGAAATTACAAAGAAATGGTGATGAATAAAGGCAGCGCATGCTGTATTAGTTACTTTTCTGATGTTGTAATAAAATACTACAGCCAAGGCAACCGATAGAAAGAAAGGTTGATGATGGCTTATAGATATGAAGGAATGAGAGTTCACTGTGGTGGGAACAGATGCAGAGACCCACAGCCAGACATTATGTGGAAACAGTCTAAATGGGAGGTCTCTGTCAAACCCCTCCCCTCAGAGTTCAGGGAATCCCATGGAAGAGAAAGTGGAAAAACTGTAAGAGCCAGTGTGGATGGAGGGCACTGGAAGAACAAGGCCCTCGCATTCAACTCAGAAAGGCACATATGAGCTCAGAGAGACTACACAGCAAGCCCAGGGCCTGTATGGTCTGCACCAGGTCCTCTTTGCATATATCATAGCTATTAGCTTACTATTTCTATGGGACTCCCAACTGAGAGAAAGAGTGGGTCTCTGACTACTGTGCCTCCTCTTGGTACACTTTTCCTCCTGTTCAGTTGCCATGTCCGACATTACTATAATTGTATTTGCTTCATCTTACTATATTTTATTTTGTCGTATTTCGCTTGTATCTCTTAGAAGCTTGGCTTTTTTTTTCCTAATGATAAACAGAAGGGGAGTGGATCCATAGGGGAAGGAAGGTGGAGAGGAACTATGAGGAACACAGGGAAAGAAAACTACAACCAGCATATATTATATGAAAAAAGAATCTTTTTTCTTTTTTCAAATTAATAACAAAGTGTTTATTACTCTTATATGTAAAATTCAAGGCTTTTTCAGTGTTACAAAATCTATTAACATAAGGTTAATAAATCAAAATAGAAAAAACATGATGTTATCAATAGATGATGAAAAAGCTTTAGATAAAATCTAGAAGTGTTCTTTTTAAAATAAAACTAAGTCAAAACAAGGAAGAACCCATTATACACACACACACACACACACACACACACACACATGTTTGTGTGTGTGTGTTTATGTATAAAAATATGTCATATATAAAATAATCTTTGAAACATTGAAGCAGCACTCCTAAATAGAGTTTTATTTAAAACCAGGAGCATATAAACAGTCCACATAAACTCATAATTACTAATCAAAATTATTTTGACATTTTGGTATGTGCATTAAGAGAAGAAAATGGTGGATATAAATCTTGGGAAATTGCTAGCAGTTTTTTTTTCAATATGTGATTATATGCACACAAAACCATGTGCCTGTAGACTATAGAATCTGAAGTGCATTTTGGTATGTAAATGAACGCAAGATTAGTATATAGACAACATTGGTATTATAATAAAAAAGCTAAAAGTATAGAATTGAGATTCCGATAACATGTGTTTGAATCTGGCTTGCCCATCCATTGTATCTGTATGGCAGGTTTTTGTTTGGTTTTTGTTTTTCTTTTTTTTCTCATCTATTACATCCCAACCCTCCATTCCTTCCCACAGTCTCTCCCCAACAAGAATCTATTTTCAATATAAGAAAAACATATATACAAAAAAAAAAACCCAAATCTAACACCCACTTGACCCCAAAGAAGAGTCCTTCATGGCAGGGAAGCACGGAAGGAAGTAGCAGGCATGGGAGCAGGAGAGCAGGAGGCTGAGAGACCAAGTCTTCAAATACAGACATGAAAGAGACAAGGTGAACTGAAATTCTCATGAGGGTTTTAATCTCTAAGCCTGATTCAGTGACCTACTTCCTCCAGCAAGGCTGCACCACTTAAGGCTCCCTAAACTATGTTACCAACTGGAGACCAAGTGTTCAAATGTCTAAGACTAAGGAAGACAAACCACCACAATCACCAACAGATTTAGAAGATGGAGTCTTTTTATACATGATAAGACATTATGGGACTTACATTTGCCAAAAACATGTAATTTGTTCAATGGCTTGTGAAGTAAAACTGGAAAATGCACTAAAATCTTGGAGGACAGATTTATGTAGCTTGGAAAGTTGTCATCATTGAGTGACTAACTAAGAATTGGAATGTGGGATTTCCGTCTATGCCCGGGGCTGATCCTATGCCAGAGGGCTCCATAACCAAATACTGCTAGGAGAGAGCTGGTCTCCCAGGAGTGCCGATATACCTGCGAGCACTGGTAAGACCACCACTTTTGTTCAAATTCCTGGCCCAGGAGGGACCCTCCCAGAGCCATCAGGACACAGGAACCAAGGAACAGCTGGGGACAGGATCCTTCTGGTTTCTGTCTGCATCCCAGAGCAGACCCTATACCACAGCTCTCCATACCCAAATTCCTCCCAGAGAGAATTGGTCTGCCAGGAGTACTGACACAGAGGCTTGCAGGAGGGACAAGCCACAGTCAGAGACAGCAAGACCAGCTAACACCAGAGATAACCAGATGTCAAAAGGCAAGAGCAAGAACATAAGGAACAAAAACGAAGGCTACTTGGCATCATCAGAACCCAGTTCTCCCACCATAGCAAACCCTGGATACTCCAATACACCAGAAAAGTAAGATTCTGATTTAAAATCACATTGCATGATGATGATAGAGGACTTTAAGAAGGACATAAATAACTCCCTTAAAGAAATACAAAAGAACACAGGTAAATAGGTAGATACCCTTAAAGGGAAAACACAAAAATCCCTTAAAGAATTACAGGAAAACACGGCCAAACAGGCAAGGGAAAGGGACAAAACCATCCAGGATCTAAAAATGGAAATAGAAACAACAAAGAAATCACAAAGGGAGACAACCCTGGAGATAGAAACCCTAGGAAAGAGATCAGGAGTCATAGAAGCAAGCATTAACAACAGAATACAAGAGATAGAAGAGAGAATCTCAGGTGCAGAAGATACCATAGAAAACATTCACACAACACTCAAAGAAAATGCAAAAAGCAAAAAGCTCCTGACCCAAAACATTCAGGAAATCAAGGACACAATGAGAAGACCAAACCTAAGGATAATAGGTATAGAAGAGAGTGAAGATTCCCAACTTAAAGGGCCAGTAAATATCTTCAACAAATTATAGAAGAAAACTTCCCTAACCTAAAGAAAGAGATGAACATAAACATTCAAGAAGCCTACAGAACTCCAAATAGATTGGACCAGAAAATAAATTCCCTCCCGTCACATAATAGTCAAAACACCAAATGCACAAGACAGAGAAAGAATATGAAAAGCAGTAACGGAAAAAGGCCAAGTAACATATAAAGGCAGACCTATCAGAATTACACCAGATTTCTGACGAGAGTCTATGAAAGCTACAAGATCCTGGGCAGATGTCATATAGACCCTAAAAAAACACAAATGCCAACACAGACTACTATACCCAGCAAAACTCTCAATTACCATAGAGGAAAAACAAAGATATTCCATGACAAAACCAAATGTACACAACATC
This sequence comes from Uromys caudimaculatus, assembly GCA_028551405.1. Lineage (NCBI taxonomy): Eukaryota > Metazoa > Chordata > Mammalia > Rodentia > Muridae > Uromys > Uromys caudimaculatus. The sequence goes on from CM052714.1 coordinate 63,805,652, forward strand.
TTTCCACAAATCCAGCCCTACAAAGGATAATAGACCCTAGAAAGATAATATACCCTAAAAAAAAGCAAGAAAGTAATCTTCTTTCAACAAACCTAAAAGAAGGTAGCCACAGAAACATAAAAGTAACATCAAAAATAACAAGAAGCAGCAATCACTACTCCTTCATACTTCTTTCTCTCTCTTTCTCTCTCTGTCTCTCTCTGTCTCTCTCTCTGTCTCTCTCTCTGTCTCTCTGTCTCTGTCTCTCTCTCTGTCTCTGTCTCTCTCTCTCTCTCTCTCTTTCTCTCTCTCTTTTGGTTTTTCAAG
>CM052714.1:63806457-63833964 GCA_028551405.1 Uromys caudimaculatus
TTTCTTGTAATTCCGCCTGTTTGATTGTGTTTGCCTGTAATTCTTTAATGGATTTTTGTGTTTCCTCTTTAAAGGCTTCTAGTTGCTTATCTCTGTTCTCTTGTACTTCTTTAAGGGTGTTATTCACTTCTTTCTTAAAGTCTTCTATCATCAACATGAGAAATGATTTTAAATCTGAGTCATGCTTTTCTGGTGTGTTGGGGTATCCAGCGCTTGCTGTGGTGGGCGAGCTGGGTTCTGATGATGCCAAGTAGCCTTGGTTTCTGTTCCTTATGTTCTTACCCTTGCCTTTTACCATCTTGTTAACTCTGATGTTAGCTGGTCTTACTCTGTGTGGTTGTGGCTTGCCCCTCCTGCAGTCCTCTGTGTCAATACTCCTTGAAGACCAGCTCTTTCTGAGAGGTGTTTGGGTTTGGAGAGCTGTGGCACAGGGTCCGCTCTGGGGTGCATACTGAAACCAGAAGGATCTTGTCCCCAGCTGTCCCTTGGTTCCTATGTCCTGATGGCTCTGCAAGGCTCCCTCTTGATCCAGTGAGTTTGAACAGAAGTGGTGGTTTTGCCTGTGCTCAAAGGTGTGTCAGCACTCCTGGGATACCAGCTCTCTCCTGGAGCCCTGTGTCCCAGGCTGAGGTCCCCAGGCACAGACCTCTGGTGGCCCAGGCAGAGGTCTCCACCCACAGATGGAAACCAGAAAGTTCAGAGGTTTCCTGTCCCTGAGTTCTCCTCAGGTCCTGTATCCCGCAGGTTCCGGGAGGGTCCCGATGAGCAGTGTTGCTCCCCTTAACCCCACTCATGGCTTTTCCATGCTCCTGGGAGAGTAGCTTTCTCCTGGCGCTTGTTGGCTATGGACCCCTGGTGGCCCAGGCAGAGGTCTCCACCCACAGATGGAAACTGGAAGGTTCAGAGGTTTCCTGCCCAAGTTCTCCTCAGGCCCTGTATCCTGCCGGTTCCGGGTGGGTCCTGGTGAGCAGTGCTGCTCCACTCATGGCTTTTCCACACTCCTGGGAGCATAGCTTTCTCCTAGTGCTCGTTGGCTATGGACCCCGGGTGGCCCAGCCATGTTTTTTTTTTTACTTTCAGTTTATTTATATGGTGTGTTGTGTTGATGAATATTGGACCACCCCTGCATTTCTGTAATGAAGCCTCCTGGCTTCTCATGTATGATGTTTTTGATGTGTTCTTGGATTCGGTTTGCCAGTATTCTCTCTCTCTCTCTCTTTTTTTTTCTTCTTTCTTTCTTTTTTTTTTTTTTTTTTGTTGTTGTTGTTGTTGTTATTGAGTATTTCTTTTGTTCATAGTGGAATTTGGCCTGAAATTCCCTTTTTGGTTAGTCTTTGTATGATTTAGATATCAAGGTTGCTGTAGCCACATAGAATGAGCTGGCAATGTTCCTTCTGTTTGCATTTTGTGGAATAATTTGAGCATTATTGGAATCAGCTCTTCTTTGAAAATCTGGTAAAATTCTGAGCTAAAGCCACCAGACTCTAGGCTCTTTTTGGTTGACAAACAAGGGAGAGAGGGCCAAGAGAGAGGACTGAAATCAGTGGGGTGGGAGGTCACATCTCTGGAACTAGGCAGAGACCTTGGATTGGTAAAGCTCCAGAGAGTCTATAGGGTTGACCCTAGCTGAGGTGCCTAGCAGTGGGGAATATGAAACCCGAAGTGGCCTCCTTCTGTAGCCAGGCAGGACTTTCAGTGTCGGGGTAATGACACCAAACCATCCACAGAACATTTGTCCCAAATTTGTCCTGTCTACAAGATGTGCAGACAACCAATGAATGGCCCCAACTTGAAACTCATGCCATAGGAAAGGGCCAATTATTAATTGGCTCTATTAGTGATTCTCTACTACGCATGCAAACAGGAGCCTAGCATAACTGTCCTCTGAGAGGCTTTACCCAGGAACTGATAGAAACAGATGCAGAGAGCCAGAGCCAAACATTAGACAGAGACCAGGGAGTCTTGTGGAAGTGTGGGGGCAGTGGTCTGTTACAGGCAGTCTGATACCTGGTTGAGCAAAGGCTGAAAATTCTGGGAGACCCCGTGAAATATTCATGAGGGACTGGATTATATTTTTAGCCAACGCTCCCGGACGACTCCTGTAAAATCAGTCACAGCCTTTACAGCCCCTGTATAGAGAGAGGCTGTAAAAGCATGAGACTTGAAAAGCAGCCCTGACCCCTCCCATAGGCAAATGCTGCACTAGAACTCCCAGACCTAGCCAATAGAAAGTACTGGTTGCCAATCTCTGTGTGCAGCTCTCCCCACCTGCTGGCTCTCTCTCTCTCTCTCTCTCTCTCTCTCTCTCTCTCTCTCTCTCTCTCTCCCTCTCCCTCTCCCTCTCCCTCTCTCTCTCTGCAGCTCCGCCCACCTTCTCTCTGCCTGCCTACTCTCTGCGTCTCTCTATGCTGCTCTCCGCCCGCCCCTGCCCGCCAGCCTGCTCCATCCCCGCTTCCGCCCATGCCCGCCGCCCGCCGCCCGCCATCCAGAAGGAATAAAGCTGCAAAACTACTTTGGCGTCAGAGAACTTTGTCTAAGGGCCTGTGAGGAGATCTGCTCTCCGGGCCTAGCAGTGGGGCGCGTGTCAACAGCGACTGGGGATCTCCCAGAAACCGCCAGAAGTCTCCCACATTCCGTAGGCTAGCCAGCCTCTCGCGGGTCTAGACCCCCCCCCAGGCCCACTCAGCAGGGCAGCGAGCGCTGAGTGGGTTCTGTCCGACAACGCTCGGTCCAACATTGAAGAGATGGGGAGAAGGAACAAGGAACCTGGAGGGCTCATGGACACTGCAGAAAGACCTACAGAGTTCACTAATCTGGGCCCCTGAGTGCTCACAGAGATGGAACAACCAACCAAAGAGCATGCATGGGCTGGACTTAGGCCCCACATACATATGTAGCAGATTTGCAGCTTGGTCTTCCTTTGGTTTCCCAACAAATGGGGCTGAGGCTGTCTTTGACTCTGTTGCTTGCCTTTGAATCCCTTTCTCTGAGCTGAACTGCTTTGCCTGCCCTCAGTGGGAAAGGATGTGCCTAGTCCTGCAGCAAGTTGATGTGCCAGGGCAGGTATGCAACTAAAAGGGCCTCTCCCTCCTCTCACAAAAAAGGAAAGATGAATTGGGAGGAGGGGGAGTTTTTTGGGTTGGACTAGAAGGAGAAGAGGTGGGGGGTCTGTGATCAGCATGTAAAGTGAATAAACAAATTGCAGGGAAAAAGAAAATTCTAACTATGAAGGAGAACAAGAGAAAAAGGAAGAAAGGGAGGGAGGGAGGGAGGGAGGGAGGGAGGGAGGGAGGGAGGGAGGGAGGGAGGAAAAAGAGAGAATCCTAACAAAATAATTATTGTGTAATTTTCTTTTTTATTCATTTTTATTGGCTATTTTATTTATTAACACTTAAAATCTTATCCCCCTTCCCAGTTTCCCCTCTCCAAACCCCCATCCCATCCCCCCTCAGCTCTGCGTCTATGAGGGCGCTCCCCCACCCACCTTCCCACTCCCATCTTGCCACCCTAGCTTTCCCCTACTCTGGGGCATCAGGCCTTCACAGAACCAAGGGCCTCCCCTCCTACTGATGCCACATAAGCCAATCCTCTGCTACCTACGTATCTGGAGGCATGGGTCCCTCCATGAGAAACCACACCCTTCCCAATAGCCACAAATAATATAAAATATTTGGTGTGACTCAAACCAAGCAAGCGAAACATCTACACATTTCATTTTTAAAAACACAGGATAGTCACTTCACATAGGAGAGCTCAGAGGAAAGTGACTGGAGCTGATTCATTGTATAAACTATTTTAACAAACATTAGATACAATCTTTATGTTAATTTGTACATAGAGTGACATTTATCAAATAATAACATGACTCCCAGTAAATTGTAAGCTTTAGAGTAAAAAAAAAAATCAGGGGCATAAAAATGTCTCTAATACATTAACTCGACACCTCTCTTTCTACATTTGGGGGAAATTATATCTTGGTTAAAAAATGTAGATTCACTTTAATCCTAGCACTTGGGAGAGACAGAAGGAGGTAGACCTCTATAAACTTGAGGCCAGCCTGAACTACAAAGAAAGGCTCCGGATAGCCCGAGCTGTAACAGAGGAAAACCTGGTCTTGAAAAAGAAAACGGAAAATAATGATCCATGAAAATTGTAAAGACCAAAACCCAAGTCAAAACCATCGCTACCTATTACCATAATCTCCTAAAAGTTACCCAAGAAGGTCAGCCCAGGGGTCCCTCAGATGGCACTCTGGCTTAGGCTCCAGGAATGTGGAGCAATGTGACTTCACATGACAGGGGAAAGGATTTGACATTCACTCATCCAATTACAAGATGCAGCTGTCCATCTCCCTTTGATCCCTCCTCTCCCCAACACTGACCAGCTCCTCAGGTAAGGAGGGAGCTAATTGATAAGTTTAGGGCAGGAAATTCTTCGCCTAGCCGTTGAGTTATCTGGCTACTTTTAAAATAATAAAACTGTCTAGTGTTTTCCATCCATGGGGCTAAGGATGGGCAGGAGGAGAAAGAGGGCAGCTGGGCGGGCTGTTGGCTGCTTGGCAAAGCTAGCCTAGAGAGGCTGAGGGAGCAATCCCAGCTCCCTAGAAAAACTGCCAGCTGACCATTGGCAGAGCTGAGCAAGATCAGCAGTGGCTGATCTTGTAGCCTAGCCTGGAGTGTGGGCAGAGCTCCCAAAAAGGCGGAAGCGTGTTTTTCAAAAATTACATGCAACACTGGGGTTACAACCATGCTCCACTATACTGGTTTGCTTTAATCACCTTAAAATGTAAAGTACATTCTTAGCTCTAGAGCAGAGGCTGCAGGTCAACTCTGTCTGCAGCCTGGTTTTTTTGTTTTGTTTTGTTTTGTTGTTTTGTTTTTGTTTTTCTAGACAGGGTTTCTCTGTGTAGCCCTGGCTGTCCTAGAACTCACTCTGTAGACCAGGCTGGCCTCGAACTCAGAAATCCACCTACCTCTGCCTCCCAAGTGCTGGGATTAAAGGCCTGTGCCACCACTGCCCGGCTCTGTTTTTTAAAAATAAGTCTGTTTGTCTTCCCTTGTCTTGGTTTTCCTCTCATACAATATCCCCATTAATTCTTTGTGTAGGACGAACTCATCCAACAGGTACGTGATTAACTCAGCAATGTTGCACCATCCATGCCAATGACAGCTTGACACTTCAGGAAGTGCTTGGGCTTCTCTAGAAGCTCTTTTGAAAACTAATGGTGTCATTCATGTAGGCAGGAATGTGCAAAAGCCAATGTGTTACTTTAACAAAGTAATTCTCTAATCAGATGGCCTGTTACACGTTCTCCTTGCACACAAACACACGTATTACAGTAACTATAAAAAGGGAGGCAGGAAGCCATTGCAATAGCACATTAAGAACACACTTGAGGTTTTATTTACATTTACTTCTCAGCTCATTCCCTACCAAGTGGCAAATGTGATAAACATTTAAAGGTAGAATGCCCCTCAGCTGGTCCCAACCCAGAGAAAGCATATGAAAGAAAAATGGAGAAATTTACCTTGGACTTTTTGGAGAATATTCTAATACTTGTTATTAATATAATACTAATTGATAATAATTAATATAACTATCAATGTAATATTTTATTTTTCACTTCAACTGATAGTTTTTTAATAAATGATAGGTGATTTCTTAAGCTATAGTGAAAATTCATAAAATCCCATACAAACAATAAATTCACAACTGCTTTTAAGTTAAGTTTCACCCTTTTCCGTGGCCTCTTGCATTTCTAAGGATGAACTAATAGGAAAGGGGTAAGGTTCCAGGTGTTAAGATGATCTTCACAAAGAGATCTCATCCTGTGGCAGCACAAGTACCCATTACCCCAGAGCACAGTGAGGCCCACACCGATGCTCATAACAGAAAGGGCAGGTCTGTCTGCCACAGTTCTTCAGCCTCGCTGGTTAACAGACTCCTCTATAGGGCCACCCAAACATAGCTTCCCTAGAGTTTCGGACTCAGTGGCCCAAGAATTATTCTTGGATATGTATCTCAGCATAAATGGATGGACAATGGTCTATCTGCCTCTTAAACACTAGTAGATACAGAAGAAGTGCTCTACAAAGTGGTCTTATAAACTTACATCACTGCCACTATGAATATGATGATATTTAATCCTAGCACTCTAGAGGCTGAGGCAGGAACAGTCCAGTTCAAGGCCATTCCTCATTCTTCATTATCCTATGACAATGAGTGAATGGCACTTTAAAATTTTCAGCCTCTGGCCAGCAAGATGGCTCAGTGGGTAAAGGGTGTTATCACAGAAGACTGGTAGCCTGAATTTGAGCTCCAGAACACACATAAAGTTGGAAGCAAAGAACTGATTCCAGAAAGATAACCTCCTGCTCCTCTCTCAAGGGTCTCTAGGACTCATTGGTCTGGAACTCATTTCATAGACCAAGATGGCCTTGAACTCATTGAGAACTGCCTGCCTTGACCTCCCTAGTACTACCATGCCAGGCACAGTGCTGTCCTCTGTGTTCTCTGATCTCTTTATATATACACTAAAACATACAACCCTGTGTGTGTGTGTGTGTGTGTGTGTGTGTGTGTGTGTGTGTATTCTAAGTGTTCATGCAATCTTTAAATACATGTTCCTATGATAAACTATACTTGGTAATATCTAAAATATGCTAGTTTCAAATAGACTTTTCTATACATTTTCTTTGTTATTGGACTATAAAAATTAATACAAATGTTATATTAATCTCATAAAAATCAGCAATGCTTCTTTGATTCTATAGACGTTTTTCTTTTCTTTCTTTTTTTTTTTTTTTTTTTTTAGAAATAAATGCCATTGGATTTTTTGTTTCTTTGGTTTGGTTTTTGTTTATGCTGATAGTTTGATTATGCTTGGCCCAAGAAGTTGCACTATTTGGAGATGTGGCCTTGTTAGAGGAAGTGTGTCACTGTGGGTGTGGGCTTTAAGACTCTTATCTTAGAAGTCAGTCTTCTCCTAGGGGCCTTCAGATGAAGATGGAGAACTCTCAGCTCCTCCTGCTCCATACCTGACTGGACACTGCCATGTTCCTACCTTGTTGATAATGGACTGAACCTCTGAAACTATAAGCCAGCTCCAATTAAATGTTGTCCTTATAAGGGTTGCCTTGGTCATGGTGTCTGTTCATAGCAGTAAAACCCTAACTAAGACAGAGGTTGATACCATGGACTGGGGTATTGCTGGGATAGGCCTGACCATACTTTTGTTTAGAATAATGTGTATTTTGGGACTTTGGATTTGGAAAGCAGTGGAATCCTTCAAGTGAGGCTTATTGGGCTATTATAGTAGGAATATGGAAGACATTGGTGCTCAGGATGATCTGAATTGCTGGGTCCTGGCTCAAGGGTTTTCAAAGGAGAAGAATGTTAGTATGTGTCCTAGACACTGTTCTTTGATATTTTGGTGAAGGATGTGGCTGCTTTTTGCCCTTGTCTGAAGAGTCTGCCTAAGGCTAAGGGAAGAAACTCAGTTTAATTGCATGGACAAAGGAAGTCTCAGAAACACCCAGCATAGACTTTGATCTCTGGTTAAGTCTCATGAAAAGCATTTTGTAAAAGTGTTGCAAGTTTAGAAAGGAAAAATAGAAAATGGATGGCTCAAGTAATAATAAAGGGGCAACAGGAAATGAAATGGAGCTGAATCATGTGTTCAAGGAGATGAAGAGATGAAGGGAGTGGTGATTTCAGGCAAGATCCCACCTAGCTATATTTAGGACCAGGCCTGGTAATACTAGCCTTTAATCCAAGGAGACAAAGCCAAGCAGATCTCTGAGTTCAAGGCCATCGTAGAATAGAGCAAGTTCTAGGTGAAGAAAAGCTTAAGTCCAGGTGTGGTGGTATCCCAGGAGACAGAGCCATACAGATCTCTGAATTCAAGGTCAATCTACAGAGTAAGTTCCAGGACACCCAAGCTTATGCAATAAGGGAGTTGGAAAACACAAAGTTGGTAATAGAATAAGTGGGGCCCTGTTCCAGACCAAGCAAGCAGCAGAACTTGGCAGCTTTGGCCATGTGGGTCTGGTTTTACAATCCAGAATAGAAAGGGACTACTGGGACAATTGATGCTGGTTAGCTAGAGCTAGGAAAGTAGAGGTGATTAAGAAGAGACCAGCAACCCCATAGGAAGATCAATATCAACTAACTGGACCACCAGAGCGCCTAGAGACTAACTAACCCACCAATGAAAGAGTATAAATTGAGTGATCCATGACTCCAGATACATATATAGGAAAGGATGGCCTTATCTGGCATCAATGGGAGGGGAGGTTCTTGGCCCTGTGAAGGCTTGATGCTCCAGTGTAGGGGGATGCTAAAGGGAAGAGGTGGGAGTGGGTGAGTGGGTGGAAGAACACCTTCATAGAGGCAATGGGAAGGGGGGGGGGGGTGAGGGGATTGGATGGAGCGTTTGTGGAGAGGAAACCAGGAAGAGGGATATCATTTGAAATGTAAACAAATAAAATGATTATTTTAAAAAAAAAAAAAAAAAAGGAAAAGAAAAAAAAGAAGAGACCAGTATCACAGAGGCAAAGTCTTCTGGGAAGTATTTTCTGAGAGTACAAAGAAGCTGTGTTCCAGAGAAAGCCAAGGTTGTGCCACAGCTGGACTTGGTAATGTGTAAGAGTCACCCAGGTGGTTCTGGTTTTGAAGGTATGAAGGTTCATGGAGAATACCTGAGGCTGGCACTGTGAGAGGCCAGGAAAGACCACTGGTGAAGGAATGGCCACATTTGCATTTGAAGGCCCTAGACTGAAGAGTCACGCAATGATGTTGACGTTTGGCACCATGAAGAAAGCCTGTGAGAGGCTATTGGTGAAGCCTAGATGCAGCAGAAGACCCAGCACATTGAAGATGCCAGTAGCTGAGTTGACCACCACCACCAACAGCAGCAGTGAAGTGGAGTCAACCAGAGCCTAGAGTGATACAAAGGGCAGAGCTGGAGAAGTAAGAAAAGTCCTTCTGAGGAGCCCAGAAGATCATGTGTGGATCCCAGACATTGGAACAAGAAGCTATGAAGCTGAAGTTACTTGAAAACCCCAAGATGTTAAAGATGCCAGAGCCCTGAGATACCTGCTAAGGAAAGCTGCTGAACAGTGAGTGGAACTAGCCCAGGAAAAAAGACTTTGTTGCAGGCAACAAAGAAGAAAAAGAAGTGGAGATCTGAAGACCACATTGAGGTCAGACATGGAGATGCAGGGTTTGGAGTTTGCCCAGCTCTTTTCCTGTCTTGCTTTGGGGATTACAGTTAAGTAGATGAATCTCAGAAGAGACTTTGAACTTTGGACTTTCAACATTGTTGAGACTGCTCTGCTATAGATTATGGGGACTTATGTGTTTGAATGAGCCTATGGCAGCCAGTGAGTGGAATGTGGCAGTTTGACTATGCTTGGCCCAAGAAGTGGCACTATTTAGAGGTATGGCCTTGTTGGAGGAAGTGTGTCACTGTGGGTGTGGGCTTTAAGACTGTTATCCTAGATGTCTAGAAGCCAGTCTTCTCTTAGGGGCCTTCAGATGAAAAATTATAACTCTCAGCTCCTCCTGCACTTTGCCTGCCTGGACACTGCCAGGCTCTCACCTTAATGATAATGGACTGAAACTCTGAACCTTTAAGCCAGCCTCAATTAAATGTTTCCTTATAAGAGTTGCCTTGGTCGTGGTACCTCTTCACAGCAAAAAAACCCTAACAAAGGCTTTTGTTTTGAGGCAATAACTCCCTATGATATCCAGGCTGGTCTTAACCTGTGATTCTCCTGACTCAGCCTCAAGAGCACTAGAATTAAAGGCATACACCATCACACCTACATTCTTACCTTGAAATTGAGATGCCAAATCTTTTAAGTTCAGACTCCATTTTAGAGAACCTGACCTAAGTTTGAACTCAGGTAAACTAACAGTCTGGTACCTAACAGTTTTCAAGTTGTCCCCAAACAAAACCTGAGCCTAGCTCCATTCTCAAGGCTAATCCCCAAAAAGACCAGTTTCCAGGTTACACCCTCAACAAGAACAGTGTCTCCAGGTTATTCCCCCAACAAAACTGCACTCCTGGTTACAAGCCCTCCTCTTGCCTAACGACCACCAAGCAGAGGGGAGCAGAAGTTAAGTTTATGATGTGACTCCCAGCACGAGCCAATTATGTTAAAGGTCACAGTCACTTTCCAATTAGATGCTTGCACACATACCTCCAGCTTACTGCTTACTATAAAGCCAGATAGACATTCGGGACTCCACCACAACCAAAACTGTTCTGCATGACAGCAGTGCATTGGGGGGGCTGAGCTAGCTGAAATAGAATAAAGACCCTGCTGTGAGTTGCATCAGATCAGCTCCTGTGTGTGTTTCTGGGGATCACTAAGATTTCCCTGGCACAACAAAATTTATAACACTTGTCAGAAAATCAGTAATGAACATAGTGTCATTCTTTCATAATTATGAAATTATGAAAATTATAAATGGCTATTACTGTTCAGATTTTCTCTGAGGCATCTCCTGTTGCTCAGGACATCCCATCAGACTCTGAACTAAAAGCATCTGTGTACTCTAGAGATTTGAAATGTGATTTTCTCCTTGAGGGCAGATGAGTGGTTGCGGCAATGCACCCACTGAACTCTTTTAGCTGTGAAAATCAGAGCCTACTACAGTTCCTCTGAGATCTGGGGACCTCTCCCTGGAACAGATTAGAAGAAGGAGGTTCAGAAGGCACAGGCTCTCCCACAGCAGCTGGCCTTGGAGCTGCAATCTATTTCACTAACCCCCTCCCCTAACTCCTCCGGATTCTTCAACCCCTCACCTAGTTACGTATGTTACCCTCCTCAGGTCAGGCTTAGCACACTTCCTTTTAGCGAGCAAAGCCTTGCTCTCTAGGTGACAGAAGTACTTCATCCTGCTAGTGACCATGCCCATTTAAGCTGCTGTCTAGTGACTTCACTTCCAACACATAGAGATTCAAGAACCTGGAAGTACTTGCTTCTAGACCACACCTGTTAGGCCTGCAGACTCTAGGATTTGTGGAAAACACTGGTTCACTTGACACAACTTGGGAATGATGGAGACAATGTCTCATAGTCTCAAGGCCTGGGTATTCTTCATGTGTGCAAAGCTCTGGGTGGGTTTTCACACATAATATACAGGTGTGTTCTGGATAGTGGCTCACCATGCTCTTGCAGTACCATTCACAGTGGCATTTCAGTTATACCTTCAACAGGGGATTCCCAACACCCTTCACCACAGTTAGAGAATATAGTACCTGATTATGCTGTTATCTGATTGGATATCTGGTTGTGTAAATTGCCAGATTAACACACACACACACATACACACACACACACACACACACACGCACGCACGCACGGATGTGATAGTTATATACTACTGCAGAACAAGCTCCAGACTTAGTGGTGTCAAACGGCACTGATACCTCCATAGTTCCTGTGGATCGGGAATCCAGCTCTGGTTTAATAGGGTCCTGTGAGTCAGGTCCTGTGACAAAGCAAAGAGTGGATCACACATGATTTCCAGGTTGGCAGTGAGAAATGGGAATTCTTCCTGACTAGGAGACCTGGGGAACATTTTTCCTGTCCATTCCCTAAGTTATCCACCCCCCCTTTCAGGCTCAGGACAGAGAGTTGAGAGGAGCCTCTGCAGGCCCAGCCTCTGCATAGCTCTCTCCCCTCAGAGCTCTGTGCTGTGAGTTCTTGTCTACCTTGTCATCACCAGACTTGACTCTGTTTCCCCAGATAAGGAGACTAATGGCTCAGTTGGCTTCCATGCACAGAGGCAGGAGTCATTCCAGACACTATGTATGAACAGCACAGAGCCCATCCAACCAGCTTCCCTTCCATGGATCCCCAACTTGTGCTTACAATCAGGCTCACACTATCCATCGTGGGCACAGGTAGAATCTCCTGCATCTTCTATAGCATCCTGTTGCCAGACTTCTCCAGATACCCATCCAGCACAGCAGTTGTATAGTATTTCATGATCTTGACTTTGCAGAGACAAAACAGCTTTTCATGTGGTTATTGTAAATATTGGTTCCTGATATATAGTCATACATCTTTTTTATTAACTCCCTGTTGTGTGATGGTTGTTTTCTTTAAAGTTTAAATTTTTAGTTTATGTGTGTGAATGCTTTGTCTATATGCAAGTATGCATCAACTGTGCACCTAGTGTCCACAAAAGCCAGGAGGTGTCATCAGAGCCTCTAGAACTGCAGCTACAGGCAGTTGTGAGCCACCATGAGGGTGCTGGGAATATGATTTGGGTCATCTGAAAGAGCAGTGGGTGCTCTTAACCATCCAGCCATCTCTCTAACACTTGATGTGTAGGGTTTTATAAATGGTGGATGATGCTTTTTAACTCTTAATTGTGTATGTTTCAAAAACTAGTGCCTTGTTTGTGTTATAGGTTTTTACAGCTAGAAAGTCTTATTTAATCTATTCAACCTTAACTCGTGTTCTCACTTTACAGTGCTGGGGGTGGAACCTAGGGCCTAAAGCATGCTGGGAAGCTCTTCACTGCTGACTCTCAGAACCTCTCCTTTCTTCCATGGTTAGACTACCCCGTGTTAGGTGAATGCACCCTACTCCAAGACCATGAAGACATGCTCTTTTGTGTTCCTGATGGGCTTACATTTTACATTCAAGTCTTAGCACATCATTGATCTAGAGATGATTATTTTTTGAGAGCAGATCTCGTGGAGTAGCCCAGGCTGGCACTGAGCTCCCGATCCTCTTGCTCAGCCACGTGACTGCTGAGAACATGAGCTTTTTCATCTAGCCCTGTGTGAACCACCAACATCTCCCCTGGAATTTCTGAAGCACATCTTCTTTTCTGGCTGACCTTGTTCCAGCCTCTGCAGCCTGTTCACCCAGCTGTGGTCCAACTGGTACCCTTCTCAGAGCTGATGCAGGATTCCCCACCCCTGAGGAGCCTGCCCTTCAGAGCACCACTCCTCAAATTAGATCACCTTTTCTGTCAGATGAGTAGACAGAGCCTCCAGAGAGAAGAACTGGTAAGGTTGACTGAGCCCAAAGTCCAAGAAACACAGAATTAAGGTAGATGTGGGGCCAGCTCCCCACCAAACTATCTGCTCTGGAACTCACTTAATCATGACACCCTATTGAGAGGACCATGTCAGTCAGTCACTTAGCTAGACAGGCTGTGAGTGTTCAGTCAGTGAGCTTCCCTTCCTGGACATTCCTTCCCCCCAGAATGTATTTAACCCCTGGCTCACCCTGAGTAAGGTGTATGCATTCCCATTTGCCATCAAATAAAACAGTTTGGACAAGCAAGAACCATCTCTTTCATCAAGGATTGCCACAGAGGGAAGGCCTTCATAATAAAGAGCAGAGACTAAATCTCCTGGAGGAGGCCTTCTTTCTTCTGCTCCATACTCTCATACTCTTGGCACTCACTTGGAACCAAACTGGGCTCTGCCCCCAGACCCAGGCTCTGCTATTCCATTCCTGCATAGCAGGTGGAAGACTGGAGGAGAAGCTCGGACCTGGGACCTCCCATTCCCAACTCCCAGCGGTATACCAGCAGCACCTGGGTACACAGGAAACTGGGAACCAGGACAATCGTCCCAGACTCCGCTATTTTCCACTCGAAAAAACACAGACTGAGGACCCGCATTACAGACTGTGTTCCGCCTCCCTTGAGCCACTGGCCGGCAGTGCTCCATAGATAGGTGCTTTCCACATCCCAGCAGCGAGGCAGATGCTCAGCCTGGAACATTTCTTTTGAGAGTGTATTTTCAATGTGCTCTGTATGTATATGTATGTATGTGTGGATGCATGTGCACAGATGTGTGCAGGCCCAGGATTCATAGATATCAGGGGCTTTCTCCATCACTCTCCATTTGAATTTATTGAGGCAAAGTATGTCACTGAACCTGGAGCTCCCTGACTGCAGACAGTTTCATCAGCCAGCTTGTCCTAAGTAGCTCATCTCTGCCTCCCGAGTGCCAGGGTTATAAGTGGTCACCATGGATGCCCTGCTGTTTGCATGGGCTCCAGGGATTCAAACTCTGGACTTCATAGTTGTGTGCCAGGTGCTGTATCTCTGTAGCCCCCAAATTATCTTGCTTTCTAGGACATTGCCCACAGATCAGGGAGGTACACCAAATCAGAGTCTGGCCAGATCGTATTGTGTGGTCTCAGAACACTAAGCAGTAATAAAGTTCAGACCATTTTCCACAAATTTAGGTATAAATTTACATTTTATATGTATAAAATTACATAAATGTATGTATCTGTCTTTGTGTAACCGTACTGGGATGATACGTTTGTGCTATTCCACAGTTTTCATTTTTCTGCAAATGCATCTGGGGAAGCAGTCCTGGCCAATACATATCATTCTTACATGCTTTCAATATCGTGACAGTGCTTAACACCTTGGCTGTGCTATAGATTATTTAGCCATGTAGAGATCCTGTTGAGGGTCCTGAAACTCACAGCACTTTACAGATCTCTAGAGGATATGGATAGGATGCCATTTTAAATTTAGATGCAGAAAATAGGACAAGGAATTGGGGTAATTTCCCAGTGCTTTGAAAATCAGACAGTTGTGGCTTGTGTATAAAATGGGGGTTCCCCCAGAGGCTCATGTGCTTAAACACATGGTCCTAGGTTCATGGCATTGTTATAGAAGATTCTGGAACCTTTAATGGGCAGAGCCCCACTGAAGGAAGTGGGTCCCTGGGAATAGGCCTTAAGGTTTTGCCACCCAGCTCCACTTCCGGTGTCTTCCTGCTTCCTGCTCCTGTGCCTTCCAAGCCACTAGGGGCCTTGTCCCCTTCTTATTCTACGAGGGAAAGCACAGCCTTCCCTTCCCTCCTTGTTTCTCACCAGGTCACAGCAATGAGGAAAGTAATATCACTGAATAGACAGACAGACAGACAGACATGCTGCATTTGATGTGATCTCTAAGCAGTCTTGGGCATGTTAGGAAATGCCTAAAATGGTCACATTAGTAATCTGCAAGCTGCTGACAAGCTTGAGGGGACCCTCCATTTTTCTACACTATCCTAGACACCTACAGAGATTTCCAGCAGAACACATGGGAAATGTACACAGAAAATTCTGTTACATGCATAGTTTTAGTTTTAGTTTTGGTACATGTGTCCGTGTGTGCCTGTGTATATGTGTATATCTGGATGTATATGTGTATTTGTATGTGTCTGTGTGTGTGCCTGTGTGTATCTGTGTATTTGTGTGTGCCTGTGTTTATCTATATATCTGTATGTATATCTGTGTGTATCTGTATGTTGTTTGTATCTACATGTGTTTGTGTGTTTCTCTGTCTGTGTGTGTACCTGTGTTTATGTATCTATATGTATGTTTGTGTCTGTGTCCGTGTCTGTTTGTGTCTTTGTGTATCTGTATGTGTGTTTTGTGTTGGTGTTTGCGATTGTTTGAATATGATTGGCCCAGGGAGTGGCACTATTAGGAGGTGTGGCCTTCTTGGAATAGGTGTGGCCTTCTTGGAGGAAGTGTGTCATTGTGGGGGTGATCTTTAAGACCCTTATCCTAGCTCCCTGGAAACCAGTCTCCTCCTGTTTGCCTTTTGAACAAGATGTAGAACTCTCAGCTCCTCCTGCACCATGCCTGCCTGGAAGCTGCCATGCTCCTGCCTTGATGATAATGGACTGAACCTCTGAACCTGTAAGCCAGCCCCAATTAAATGTTGTCCTTATAAGAGTTGCCTTGGTCATGGTGTCTGTTCACAGCAGTAAAACTCTAACTAAGACAGTATTCAATGTCTGTTTGTGTATCTGTGTGTATATTTGTGTTTGTGTATGTATCTGTGTCTATGTTTGTATCTCTGTGTGTGTGTGTATCTGTGTGTGTGTATCTGTGTGTATATGTGCATGTATCAGTGTGTTTGTTGCTCTGTATGTAGGGCACACAGATGTCACAATGTACAAATGGTGATCAGAGCACCACTTGCTCTGATCTCAGCAAATTTACTGAGTTGCTCGATTACAAAAATCCAGTTTTGGACATTTCCATCACTTCAATACTATTCATACCCATTTCCAGTTAGCCAAGACCTTGATCTAATTAATCATCTTAATAGGAAGTTTGAGAAAATGTCTCACTATATAGCCTGGAACTCATTATGTAGACCAGGCTGCCCTAGAAATTACTATGTAGGTGCTGTGTAGACCAGGCCTCGAACTCACAGAAATCTACTGTCTTTGCTTCCTGAGTGCAAAGACTAAAAGGCATGCATTGCCATGCCTGGCTTTTACTTATGTGTAAGAGTTAGCAAGCGTATAATATGTACGTAGGTGTCTGTAGAGGACAGTAGAGGCCATTGGACCCACTGGAGCTGGTGTTATAGGGTTTGTGAGCCTCCTGATGTGGGTGTGTGTATACAAACAAATAAACATAAAAATTAATGCACATTTTAAATGTATAACTTAAAAAAATCAATTGCATTTCTTTTCTGGTAGGAAAACAGACATCAATAAAACTAAATTTTTTAACATTTATTTGAGGGTAGGTGTATAGCCAGAACGCATATGTAGAATTCCTGTAACAATGTCCTGGAGTCAATTCTCTCCTTTCACCATGTGAGGCCCAAGGAACTCAGGTTGTCAGGCTTGGCAGCAAGTGTCTTTACCCACTGGACCATCTTGTCTGCCCTAGTAAAACTTTTCAAATAACTAGGAAGCATGGCAATGTCATCTGAAAGGTGATCCCTTCCTTCAGTAGTTTAGCTTTTCTGAGAACATTTACAATAGTAAGTCAGGTTGCAGGAGGGTAACCCTCCATGTAAACTATGAGCCAGCACCTTTTCTAGCCAGGACAATTCCACTCAAGCTTGGACCTGCTCATGTTGAATAGGGCTGGGGAAATTTGCCAGTTGACGTTTGAGTATATTTATGAGTATCTGTGATATGTTTTCAAGCCTCAAACCAAGTACATAGTGACCCCTGCCCTTGTCCACAAAGCCACTGCAGCCTAAAACCCTTTTGTCTTGAACTCTGGTTAAGTTTGAAGACACTCCTCAGATTGAGAAAATAATGATTGGTGGTGACGATTTTGATGATGATATTTTCTGAAGGATTTTGAAAGTTAGTCCTCTGATTAGTGACTCACCCACACAGAGATTAGAAAACCAGTCTGAACAGATCTTTATAGTAACACTTCTTTGAAATTTAACTGTCTATTTTCTTTACAATATCAGCAAACACCATGGCCAAAGTCTAGGAAACAGAGGTTCAGATGGGTTAGATGTCCACGCCAGAGCAGCAGAGGGAGTTAATAGAAAAACTAAGAGCACATCCCAGGGCCTCTGGCCCCAGCCCCAAGCTCCCAGTGAAGCAGTCTTTCATGACTCTTCCTGTTCTAGAGCATCTGCAACCATGGCTTTAGTGGGTTTGTTTCTGTAGTCATCTTTATACAAGATGTATTCGATAAAACAATAACCAGACACAGCGGCCTATGTTGATGTCACAGCTGCTGAGGGCAGAGAATGGGGAGGCGAAGGTGGGAAGAACCTTTGAGTGTATTTATAGCAAATTAATATTACCATCAATTAATACCTCCAGCCCTGAAACTGCTATCCTTTTCCTGTTAATTACATGTCTCATATCAAAACTCACCACATTTGAGATGTTCAAAGGCTTGTTACTTAATAGTCATTACTGTCACTTACTGAGTCACCAACGGCCACCAGTGTATATACATATACTTGATTTGTTATAATATGCAGAACTTGGCATCTTCTAGGCAACAGAATATAGTTTCAAAATGTATAGCCAAAATATACCATTGCACTCACAATGAATAGTTTCTATATATTATCACTAACGTCTAGTGTCAGGATATAATCATCAGAACCACCACCACCACCACCACCACCACCACCACCACCACCACCACCACCACCACACCAGCTTCTGGTAGCAAATGAAAACTAAATAGCCAAGCAGACAAAGTAGTGGAGAAGGGGATTCTATGGCAGGGAACAGAGACTAAGACAGACCCTGTTCCACTTGTTAGCAGACCCACATGAAGACCAAGCTGCACATTTGCTACAATGCATAGGGTGTCTAGGTTCAGCTCCTGCATGCTCTCTGGTTGGTGGTCCAGTGTTTATGATGCCCCATGGTCCCAGGCTAATTGACTCTGTGGGTCTTCTTGCTGTGTCGTTTAGGCTTCCAACTTCCTCACCTCTATCCCGTACTCTTCCACAAAAATCCCCGGTTCCACCTGAAAAGTTTGGCTGTGGGATTCTGCATCTGCCTCCATGCTCTGCGGGGTGACTCCACGCAGGGGACAGTTATGCCAGGGGAGAGGATGTGCCTAGGCTGCTGGGACTAGATGCCCCAGCATAGGGTGGTATCCAAGGTGGGCCTTCCCTTCTCTGAGGAGGAGGGGAAGAGGAAGGGGAAGTAGGGGAGGGATTAGTAAGAGTGGGACTGGAAAGAAAGGACAGAGGAGGCTATGATCGGGATGCAAAGTGAATAAAAAAATAAAATAAAAAGTCAAATACATAAATACAACACCAGGCCTGACAACCAGAACTTCATCCCCAGGATTCACACAAGTTGTCCTGTGACATCCACATGTGCCCTATGGAGTACATGCCTACACAAATGCATGCACAAGCTACATGAATAAAATGTTTAAAGGGCTGAAAAGCCAGCCCTGCTTATGAGTGATGGGTGCATAAGCACTTTGATCCTTATACCTAATTTTCCAGTTTATTCTAGTCACCTAAAGCAATCAGGAAAAAAAAGTTACGCAACATTTCTAACTGTGCTAAGTAAGTACTGGCTGTAAAGCCATGTGTTTGCTAAAAATATATATGGCTTACAGGCAAGTTATATGCTAGCTACATCTAATAGCTCGTTCCACTCCCAAGTTGATCTGCACACCTGTGCCCTGGGAGGAAAAGCTACAGTTGGAGGATTTCCTTTTTTAATCTTGCCCAATATCCCCGCCCTCATACTATTTCACCCAGACTCAGCCATTACTGTAAGACTAGCTCACTAAACTTGAGAAAACTTCTTTGACCCTTCTGCCTTCATGGGACCATGGCATACTTGGAGAGTCTGTAATGGGAAAGAAATGGTACTCATTGCCTTGGGAAAGAAATGGTACCCATTGCTTGTTTTCTGGTATCCAGTAGAAGATTTATTTCTTGAGGGTACAATCCCAACCACTCATTTAGGAACCAAGTAACACAGTCCATAGCAGCTAGGCCTGTAAATCCCCACTGATGTGGACAGCAATGGAAACTGAGGAGGGGTAGAGGTGGCTGAGCCCTGGTTCCACACACAGCTCCCTCAGTGGTGATATCTCCTTCTGGTTGGTTAGAGTGGATAGAGCAGACCCTGACAAGAACATTAGAACGCCCAATGAGCTTCAAGGATTTCTTGAGGTTGGTCTTAGCCTCCCTCTCCATCCAAACTACCCTCACTATCTCACTTACCTATAGATACCACTGTCAGAGTCAGCAGCATCTCCTCATGGTAGACGCCCTCCTTTTAGGCTGGTTATCACAACTGGAACTATAATTGTCAGGGATGGCCATGACACTGAGGAGCTTAGGTACAAGCTGTAGGAAAGGTCTTGTGCATGGGTGATCTTGTTCAATCTCTCTGTCTCCCTCTGTCTGTCTCTCTTTCTCTCCTCTGTCTCTCTCTGTCCCTCTCCTCTGTCCCCCCATACCTCTCTCTCTCTCTCTCTCTCTCTCTCTCTCTCTCTCTCTCTCTCGGGTGTGGGTTTGTTTCCAAGTGTGCATGTGTATAAAGGCAACTGTAATAGCTACAGAATCTTCAGGGTACCATCTTTAATTAGAAAACTGTTGTCATTCTCCTAACTATGACTGCTGAATCATGCAGCTTTTCATCAAAGTAGCTGAGGCTCTGGGGGCCTTTCTGACTTCACTGGCTACAGCAATGGACACCCTCTAGGCTGGACACTACCACTCAATATCAGCAGGCCCTCATCCTCCAGAGACAGTAGCTAAGGTCTTGCAGGCAAACCCCAAGGCCAAGTGTTAGGGATTGGTTCTAATGCCTTGAATTAATCTTGCCCCCCCTCAAAGTGGGAATCTACATGTCCAAATGCTGAAGGTTCTTGTCCCCAATTGGTTTTTGATCAATCAATAAAGAGCCAATGGTCAATGGCAGGGCAGGCAGACTGAGGCACGACCTTTGGATTTGGGTAGACTAGGAACTGGAAGGAAGGAAGGAGAATCACCATGATTCTGAGGGAGACAGATCAGGTTTAGAGCTGCAGAGGGGAAAATTATACAAAATGTAGGTAAGAAGGAATGTGGCCCCCAAAAGAAGTGTCTTGGGCAGCAAAGAGTAGGGAGCCGCCCAGAAGGAGCCAGAGCAACAAAGATAAAATGTAGACTTAGAAGGCAATAAGCCAGGATTACAGGAGGGAAATGTATGCTAGCTGCTGCGGGGAGAATTAGAACTGCCCAGACTTTGAGCTAGCCAAGGCATTTTAAATTTAACTGGGGTGTGTGTGTGTGTGTGTTTGTGTGTGTTTGTGTGTGTGTGTGTGTGTGTGTGTGTTGAATCCTAATAGCTCCTGGGCAGGTGTGTGCATGCAACCACCCGGGAGCCAAAGTGGTGTAGCCAACTACTGCTACAGCCAAGGGTATACAGCCACCGCAAACTAACACAGATCATAAGGAAGACAACCCTGCACCATAGCCACCTGCCTCAAAGCACATCCCTTTTTAAGGGTTTGGGAATGGTGGCAGTGACAGATACAACAGGTAAGCAGTAGCTGTGACACTAATCTCAATGACTCAGTTAGTGCCACACAGGTGCATGGCATGTATGAGTTAACAGAAAGCTGGGGAGAAGGCTAACCCCAGATCACATAGTTCATTGTCCTCCGACACTAGCGTGACTCACAAACAGTATAGAATGAGCTACAAATATCCAGACTTCCTGGGCTAAAAAGCACTCAGCACTGGTAGAGAAGAAAAGAAGAAATCCAGAGCTTTGCACACAGTTTGGTAATACTCTACCACTGAGCTCTTAGCCCCTAATTTTTAAAGAATTTACTTTTGTCTGTATGAGTGTGTGAATGAGCATGCATGCTGCATGTAATGTGTGTACGGAACACAGAGAATAACCCAGAGAACACAGTTCACTCCTAGAATGTGAGTTCTAGAGGCCACCCTCGGGTCACCAGGCTTGGAAGCAAGGACATTACCTACAGAGATACCTCACTGAAAGAAAAGAATCTGAAAAAAAATATTCTCCTTGTCCTCTTAAAAAGTCAGACCACCTTAGAAATAACATCAGCTCATTTTATTTGAGCAAGTACAATCAAGTATAGCAAAGCTCAGTTCATTTTCTCCTTTGTTCATCATTTTCTGTTCCTGATAGAATTATGTGTTTGAAGAAATTGGCTGTGAAGATTCTTAAATCTTGTAACTAAACTGTCATACAGAAGTCCCAGACAAAAGATCTCTCAAGAGTAAGTACTGTACTGACAACAGTTTGTAGAGCAGAAAGCATACAAAGTTCAGTAGTCAAATGCTTGATTAGCATGTGTGGGATTGTGATTTACACGCACACACACACACACACACTTTACATTAAAAATATTTAAGCCCCTAGAATATGCTAGGTGTAGTGACATGTGCATATAATCCCAGCACTCAGGAAGCTGAAGCAGAACCAAATGAGTTCAGAGCGATTTGAGTCATCTAGAAAGTACCAGGCCAGGTATAGACTAACAGCAAAGACCCTGTCTCATAAAACAAGAGTTCTAGAATATGAAGTACATGCATGAGAAAATATTTTATAGAAAAGGTCACAAAGTATAAAAAATACTGTGGCTCACAGGTTCATGGCTTGGTAAGATTAACGACTACGTTTTCCCTCTGGTAATATACACAGCATGTTCCAGCACTGTGAAAGCTAGCCATTAAGAGTGAAGCTTCTAGGTCAGTACCAACTTGATTTGTCCATATTCCATGACTAAAAGTGGATGGAATCTACAGCAATGGGGTCTTGCCATCAAGTTCTGGAGGGTAGCCAAGAGAACTGGCCAATAATGTTTAGGAATATATAAGACCTCAGTGGCCAACAACTCCAAGAAAGCAACCCATTCCTGACACTGGACTTTTTATTTATTTATTGGCAAAGACATGCCACTGGTGCAACAATCACAGGGCTGTCATGGGAGTAGTCAACCATTTTATGGCCAGATTTAAGGCCTACTCCATAAGAGAGAACCTACACCTGGGACTGTTACTATGGCCAGGAACCTGGACCTAGAAGGCTTATGAGCCCCAGAGGAGAACCGGCTAATATTACTCTGCTAAATGGTCATAGTATTAAATCAAATCCTAGTGACTTATCTCTACACTCATAAATTAGTGATCTCTCAATCCTTGTCAGAGAAACTTCTTTTTACAGTAGACGGAGATTAACACAGAGACTCACAACTGGTCAAAGTGCAGAGAGTGAGACACTTCAGAATACTCAGCCCTAAAACACACACACACACACACACACACACACACACACACACACACACACACACACACATCATGTCACTTCACATCACATCCTCTCTCCCAAGGCTCAGGGGAAGAGGGTGCAAAAAGATTTTAAAAGCCAGAGGTGGTGGTGGATAACATATAAAAATGTGTTTTCTTGATACAGAAGGAAAGTTGCATATATGAACTCATTGTGGTTGTGACTGCATGCACAAGTTCAATGCAGGCAAAATTCCCAAAATGAAGAGTGGAGGTGAACAGTCAACACAGAGCCTCATCACCAGCTGCTGTCAATCAGTAGCTGCTGGGATATAGAGAATCAGTTGTCTTTAATGGTGTGGTTCCTAGTAAGTCAGCCATGTTTTGATACAAGGTCACATACTCAAGAATACATGAGAAAACTGAAGCTATTGCCCAGTGGTTAAGAGCACTGACTGATCTTTCAGAGGACCTGAGTTAGATTCTCAGCACCCACACGGCAGCTTGCAACTATAACTCCAGTTCTAGGAGATCTAATGCCCTCTTCTGGCCTTCAAAGTTACTGTATACACACATGAGGGGCACAGATATACATGCTCATGTGCAGACAAAACACTCACATACATAATATAAAGGTTAAAAAAATTGAGACAGGCTTTCTCTTGGCTGTCTGTGGACTCACTCTATAGACCAGGCTGTCCTTGAACTCAAGAGACCATTTGCCTCTGACTCCCAAGTACTAAGATTAAAAGTGTGCACCACCACCACCCAACTTAATCTTTTTTCAAAAAAGGATATGGTTAACATAAACTGTAGTTGATAGGTTTTTTTTTTCTTAAGGACACAGAGTTGGGTTGGTAGAAAAGTGGGAAGTAGATCTGAGAGGGAATTAGGGAAGGGTATAAATATGTTGTATGAAATTCTCAAAAACTATCAAAAATATAGCCCTTGTGTAACACACACCACCACCACCACCACCACCACCACCATTTATAATCTCATCTGTGTCTTTTGGAATTGTTAGTTTTAATTATCAATTTGACCAATATAGAATCAACTGGGAAGAGAGTACCAATGAGGGATTGTTTAGGGACAGCTTGCATGTCAACATGTCTGTGGGGGATTATCTGGAATGCTTTAACTGATAGAGGAAGATCTAGCCTGAAAGTGGGCAGCATTGTCCCTGGTTTGGACCCTATAGCAGAGTACAGAAAAACTGAGCTTCACACATGCATGAGATCCGTTCTCTCTGCTCTTGACCCAATGTGATGTGTCTGTCTGAAGTTCCAGCCACCTCGACTTCCCTGCTAGGATGGACCGTAACTTGGACTTGTGAGCTAGAACAAACTCCTCCAATGTTTAGGCAATTTATCACAACAACAGAAATGAAACTGGGACAGAAACAAATAGAAAGGACATGAGCTTGCTGCTGTGACAAACGTGACCATGACACCTTTAAGCTTTGGAACTGTCAGAGAAAGGTGGAGATATTTGATTTGTTAGACTAGAAGAGCGATGAATGCTGGGAGAAGAGAGACATGGACTGTTCTGGTGTTGGCTTGAAGACAGTGATGCTAAGAGACAGACTGGAGATGCCTGGCTCATGGTTCAGAGAACAGGACTGGATTTGGGACCATTCCTGTGTTATTTTAGATAAGAATCTGCCTTTATGGTCTGGGTTCCAAAAAACATAGTGAAGTTGAATTTAAAGGTAACAGACTAGCTTGTTTGGCAGAGGAAAATTTAGGCTGGAGAACATTCAGGCGCAAAGATGTGCCAGTGAAGCCTCAGGTATGACGGAGACAGTAGGATATTAAAGACTGTGGAATGTTCACCAAGAAGAAATGCAGGTGTGGAGCTGGCCTAAGCCTGCAAGAGAAGTTCTGTGTGCTACAAGTGGCAGCGCTAGACGGGTGGAGCTACCAAGCCCTTCAGAACCAGAAAACTGCATCATGAGCTCCACACGTAGACATGCAGCTGTAAGACCTGGTGTTCTGACTGCTGATTTGTGGAGGTGGTGTGGTATGATGATTCGTTTTCCATGGTGTATTCTTCCTGCTTGAATAAGGCTGAGAACATGTAAACAGGTGAGAAATGTGTAACTTGTTTTTCATTTTATAAAGGTTCTCAGTTAAGATATTTTGGACTTTCAAAGGCTTTAGTGAGTTTTCAAGTTGGCCTATATCTCATGAGGTAAATGGGAGACTGTGGGTAAAAGTAAAAGACTGACTTTAAAGTAATATTTTTTCATGTCAAGTTCACAAAGGATCAAGTGGTGACCATTCCTTTTCATTGTCAATTTGATACAATGTAGAATCACCTGGGAAGATAGTCTCAAGTCAGGGATTGCTGTAGTAGCCAGGGACTCTCTCTCTCTGCTTTGACTGTAGATGTGACATGAAAGCTTCAAGCTTCTGCCTCGGCATCCCTGCTCTGACAGAGTACAACCTGGTCTTGAGATAAAATGAGTCCTTTCAACTCAGTTGCTTTCTCTCAGTATATTCTACTACAGCGACAGAAACAAAACTAGGACATGAGTGAGCTCAAAAAAACAATTAAGGTGATTTCATTTGAGTTTCTAGAAACAAGGAGCTGCTACAATAAAGCAGAATGAAAGTAGATATATTGTGGAGAGCCAACTGGTGACACCTGTGCTTGCCTCACGTGTCAAAACTATCTGGTTTTGGTATGTGCAAGAAAAAATATGTTGGTTTAAGAGCCTTTTAGGCACATAGAAGACAGTGTGCACTAAACATAACAAAGAGTACGTGAAGAAAATGTAGACACATGGATGATGAAGAAAGCATCAGGTAGAGCCTGACCAATAAAGATGCAGATACAGATACTTGCAGCCAACCAGCGGACTGAACATGGGGTCCCCAATGGAGGAGTTAGAGGAAGGACTGAAGGAGCTGAAGAGGTTTGCAACCCCATAGGAAGAACAACAATATCAACTAACCAGACCCCCTGGAACTCCCAGGAACTAAACCACCAACCAAAGAGTACACATGGAGGGACCCATGGCTCCAGCCGCATGTGTAGCAGAGGAGGGCCTTATCTGACATCAATGGGAGGGGAGGCCCTTGGTCCTGTGAAGGCTCCATGCCCCAGTGAAGGGGAATGCTAGGGCGGGGAGGCAGGAGTGGATGTGGGGGGAGCACCCTCATAGAAGCAGGGGGGAGGGGGGATGGGAGAGAAGGATTGAGGAGGGAAAACCGGGAAGGAGGATAACATTTGAAATGTAAATAAACAAAATAACCATAAAAATTTTAAAAAGAGAGAGCGAGCACCGGGCCATAAAACAGCAGCCATCTCTGGCAAGTGTGATGATCCTGGTGTTGGCAGTGTGGGACAAGTATAATAGTCGTGTGCACATGAATACATTTTCTGTGTCCTCCCAGTGTATGGGACTTACCATCATGAAGTGCCCAACTGAATAACACAGCACATCTGTATCTCAGGATCCAGGAGGAGTCACTTGTACAGCCCATAACCTAGGTCAAAAACTGTCAAGATGGGGGGAGGGAGATAGGTAGTGACAGCTCTACATTCGGCATGACACAGAACAGGATATCAATGTCCACGAAAAAAGCTTCCAGATTCCTGCTCCCTCTGTTCCCTGGAAGACGACAGGCAACATCTGACGGTTCTGTCTGAGTGGTAAAGGCTTGATTTATGGAAAAAAAAATTTTAGACAAGGAGGACTATGAGTTCCTGCACATCTCTGAGAGTTTGGCCCAAAACCCAGCTCTCTCCCAAGCTGTCCTTAATTCTATGAACGCTTTTAAGCACTCATCAGTCCACCGAAGTCATTCCTACTTGCCTATTTACTACTTTTCCAGACCCAATCCTGTCTCACAAACAAGCAAGAAAAGACAAGATTGTAGATGCTGAGAGTCCCTGACAAAGGAGGGCAGGCCGGATAAGAAGACTCTAGCCAAAATTCCACTGTTAAGTGACTGAATTAAGCAACTTGTGGGATCTCCTGTTTGTGGACCTTTTTGTGTGAGATAAGAAATGTATCCTTACTATTTAAGCCACCAGCCTTGAGTAGCTGAATAGTCCCCACCCTCTGAAATGACATGACATAAATCACTTATATGCATTTATACACAAGCATTCACCTCCCAAGTCTTGTAGAAGTGCTAACATTACCTCCTTGAACCCTGAAACCCAGCTTGAGGTGAAGTGCAGGCTCCACCCTCCATCTGCAATCCCTCCTCCCAGTACTCCCAGGTCAAAATCAAACTCCTCCATGACCTCCTCTTTTACGCCACCTGCTTCTCTAACCTGCAACACCTCACAGCTCCATGTCTGGTCTACCAATTCCTGTGTCTTGCCATATTAACCATTAGCACACAACCGCACTGGCCAAGGGATGCACTTTACTTCACCTGAATCCTGGCTTTCCTTTCCCATTTCTTTTTGTATTGTCTCCTCAACTGACTATAAAATAAATCACAGAAAGGAGATAAAAGAAATTTAGAGCTGAGACACCACATAAAAAATAATTTAAAATAAAGCCCAAATCGGTATTTCTACTATGGGGGTTAGGCTGTTTTAAAGATTTATTTTTATTTTGTGTATGAATGTTTTGCCTGCATGCATGCATGTGCACCGTGTGCATGCTGGGTGTCCATAGGGATCAGAGAACTGCATCAGACCCTCTGGAGCTGAAGTTATAAACAGATTTGAGCACCATGTTGGTGCTGGAAACCAAGCACAGATCCTCTGAAAGAGCGTCAAGTGCTTTGAACTGCTGGGACATCTTTCTAGTCCCTATTCTGGCGAATTTTAGTTGTCAACTTGACACAGTCTAGATTCACCTGTAGAGAGAGTCACAGTGAAATACTGTCCAGAGGTGGTTGGCCTGTGGGCATGTCTGTGGAAGGTTACCTTTATTCTCTTTTTTTTTTTTCTTTTTTTTTTTTTCCTTTATTTTTGATACTTTATTTACATTTCCGATGATTTCCCTTTTCTTTGGAAACCCCGTGTCCCCTCCCCCTC
>CM052714.1:63834464-63955777 GCA_028551405.1 Uromys caudimaculatus
CTCCCTCCCTCCCTCCCTCCCTCCCTCCCTCCCTCCCTCCCTCCCTCCTCCTCCCTCCCTGTCTCTGTGTATGTTCCTGTTGGTGGATGTGACCAGCTACTTAAAATTCTTGTTGCCTTGACTTCTGTCCTTCGATGGATTATGCAACCGGAATTGTGCTCTTTCCACCGTAAATTGTTTCTGTCAGGGCATTTTATCGTGGCAACGAAAACAAAACCAGGACACCTACATTTTGGAAGTTATAAATAAGGAAAAGACACACTGGAAATGGCAACTGGGTGCCACACCACCTCCTACTCACTACCAGATCTACTATCAACCCTGTCGATAGTGAAGGAAAGTGGGCAGATTCTTAACAAATGAGAGGTCAGCCACAGACAACACAGTGACTGTAGCCCACAGTCCAGTCAGTACCTGCTGGCTTGGCAGCATAGGGTTAGGGGTTCAAGCTTCTTCCTTGAATCTTTTCCTTATAAAAACAAACTATGGGTACTATGACTAACAAAGCTATCCCGAGTGTAATGAGTTTCATTTGAATGTTCTGGCATTAGGATATTTTATCATGGGGCTAGAGAGATGGCTCAGTTGTTTAGAACATGTGCTGCTCTTGCAGAATACCTGAGTTCAGTTCCCAGCACCCGTGTTGGGAGGCTCACAACTATCTATAACTCTAGCTCCAAGGGAACCAGATGTTTCTGGCCTCCTTGGGAATCCGCATTCACTTACACATAGACATGTACACAGGCAATTAAAAAGAAAGTAATATTTTATAAAAGAATACTTGATCAAACTGGATAGTCTGGCCCACATCTGTAATCCAAGCACTCAAAGGCTGAGCCAAGAGAATTGTGAGTTTAAGGCCAGCCTGGACCTACATGATAAATGTACATTGCTACATTCCAAAAAGCAAAATAAAATTGATCCAAGTTGTGAAATCAAAAATGACATCTTGGGTTGTTTTTTAAATGTTAACATTCCTGAGGTTGCAAGAATTCACAATGGAGGGACATCAGCAGAAATTCTCCAGACCATCTGCAGGAAGCCTAGTACAGCACGAAGGCTGACCTCTGACCTCTGCCCCCATTCCATGTGCAGAGCTCTAGGTCCTCCCTTTCAAACACTGCCTGTCCCTCAGTTTTGCTACAGTGCTGGTGACTGAACCTGTAGCCTTGCACACGCCAGGCACGTGCTCCACATTGCACTCTGCCCCAGGAGCCCTGCAGTTGTCCTCTGATGAAATGGCCCAGTGTTTGCAAGGCTGTTGACTCAGTGTAGCAGTAAGTTCATACTTGTGGCACTCATTCCAGATACTAAAGATCTGTTGTCTCTTTCATTAGATAATAGCAAAGCAGCACAAACTTCTGTAGGAATACACATACTACATACATAGTAGGAAGCTGTAGTAAATGTTCAGATACTTAGATAAACACCAAATAGTACAAACATGGTTCTATTGAAAACTGTCTTCAACTGTGGCACCCAAGGACAGCAATACAATATTTTCTTTACAAAGTGACGATTATAAAAATGTATAAATGCACAAATTCATTTGTAGGCTATTCTCATGTAGCCATGTCACCAGGATATGCTTCCTTCCATTCTTTCCTGAGGTATCTCGGTTTAATTTTATCATACTGCTGGAGAGATGCACTGCCTTTGATCATCCTTTCCTAAATGATTCTTAAAACCTGCAAAATTTTTATTGCATAGGACACTATTCATGACAGAGAGACTGGGAACTGCAAATATGTCGCACTGGAACAAGTCTTACAAATATTTCATTTTAAGAATTTGTTACATACATTTTTTTACAGTTTGTCTCTTCTAAAAAATTGACCTTAGAGGTACGAGCAAATTAAATACAAGGAAGCATCTCAGGAATGTTAGTTTTAGAAAGTTAGATGAATGATACAAAGGGAAAAGCCATAATTCTTGCCGGCTATATATTGTATTGCATTCAAAAGCAACTGTACATGCTGTAATCAGTTCATAGTTAAATATTTCTACTAATCTGTTTTGGGAGAGCAAATGTCTTTCAAGGTTTCAAGTTCCTCTATAAGCTTCTTGTTCTGAACTTCCAGCACTGCAACTCGACTCTCCAGACACTTCACATACTCTTTCTTTCGACGTCGACATTCTTTAGCAGCTTCCCTGAAAAGAGCAGAAGCAGAAGGGCAAACAAAACGTATGTTGCATGCTATTGGCAATGGAGCGGGCGTGCGGTGTGAGGAGAGCCGCATGCCAACCCATGGGACAGTGTTCCTAAGTCACGCCCTACAGCAGACTGCATTCTTAAGCAAGGGTTAAGAGACCCGTCTACACGTCCTCATGGCCATTATGAGCACGCTGCATCGCCTGCCCCGATTAGAGTTCACAGTCAACAAGGTCCAAGTCAAACACAGTTACTCTGCTTTATGGCAATAAAGGTCTTTGAGGGCCTTGAGTTCCTCAATGAGGGTCTTGTTTTGATTTTCAAGCACAGCCACACGATTTTCAAGACATTTGACATATTCTTTCTTCTTCCTGCGACACTCCCGGGCAGCTTCCCTGGAACCAACACAAGGCAAATGACAACAGGAACAAGCTCCCAGCACAGTCCACAATGGCTCCATGAACATCTGCCCTCCCTTCTGCCCAGTCAACAGCCAACCGATCTGAGGAAAGTTATACAAAGCTACACAGCAAGCCGAACAAAGCAGACCCCTTGTAGAAAATAACAGGCCAAATGGAGCGCACTGGTACCTTTTCCCAAACAGTGTTCTCTTGGGCCATCCATGCCACGACAAAAATGACCCTCTGTGTTCAATAAACAACAACAGAAGGAGCACATGCCCAGCAGAGTCCCTACGAAGACATTCACAGGTCCTTTCAGTCCTCTCAGTTAATTTTTGGTTGTCAAAAATCACACATGCTCATAACAATGAGAAAATTTCACTTAATGAGTACACGAATCCTATGACTTCTCAAATGCCAATATTGAACAGTTGTATACTTTGAGACTAAATCTCAACAAAGCAATCACGGTTGTCGAAACAACCTGAATAGAAAACACAACATAGATAAATTATAACAATAAATAACACACATGGATGTTTATGCACCAAGGGAAAATGGGCACTGCTTGTGAAAATTAAAGAATGGCATGACATGACACAAAACTTAACAGTGCAGACAATTTAAGCCGACAAGCGTTAGAATACCACAATTACAAATACAAAAACAGGAAGCTGGCATGGTGGTACATGTCTGTAGACCTGGCACTTGGGAGGTAGAGACAGCAGAACCACAAGTACAAAGCCAGGAGCTGGAGAGATCAGTGATGACAAACACTGGGTGCTTTCCCAGAGGACCAGGAAGATTCAGTCCCAAGTGCCCACATGCTGGCTCATAACTACCTATAACTCCAGTTCCAGGGTGGCCACCAGGCATACAAGTGTTGCACAGACATACGCTCACGCCAAATATACATACACATACACATTTTTTAAAAAGGTCAGGGCCAGCCTCAGTTACTCACAAGCACAAGGCTAGTCAGGGGTATATGGCAGCCTATCATAAATAAATAAACAGACAGACAAATAAATTTATGATAATGGCAGCTTCTAGCTAACTGAAAAGAACTATTATGCAGTTCTCTAACCACGTGCATTTAATTCACACTGGACGCATTTCACAGCATTTTAAGCAACCCAAGCGAAAAGACAGACCAACAAGCACCCAAAGAACTGAATCTAACAAAGATAAGTAAGTCACTTTTATGCGTGATTCCAGTAAACAATAACAGATATTGTCCCCATTTGCTCTTTCCTTTTTTTCAGAGTGGGACAGGATGGAGGCTACTTCACTTAACTGCTCTAAGGAGAAGCCCTCTGATTATTTAGGAGTACTCAGTTCTTAAAAATTGCCAGTCACTGTCACTCGACTGAATTCACAACGGTAATGTTGCATGGGTAGATACCAGTCACTGCAATGTCATCAGTCAGCAATGCCATCTCCCAACTGTGACACATGCAACAGACATGGCCAACTGCTGTATTGTTAGAAGAATTGACTCTCATGGAATGGATCTCTTTCCTCATGCAAAGCAAGTCAGCAGAAAATGAACGTTGAAATCTTAATGGGCTGCAGGAAAAAGAACAAGCCCTAGTTCCTAGCCAAGAGTGCTGTATTCACCCTGTGAACTCACCAAGTTCTGGACTAGTGAAAAACTAAAACATGTCAAAGTAAATGGAGCTCGGTAAAGCAGGGGTCACAGTAACCCAAATGGTCCATGGGGGACTGTTGGCATGTCTAAGCACACATAGCTGCCAGCTGGGGAACTGAAATGTATTTATAAGTATCTATGTTTTCATCATGAAATATGTTAACTCTAAATATAAAGAGAAGACAGTCTTTCAAGTTTAAATACAGTGTTGTGAGGTGGTCAGCTTTTAACCTCCTGCTTACTGTAAATAGCCACACTTCATATCAGACACTGTGTGTGAGATGTGACTGCAGTCAAAATGTACCAAGCACAAAGCTTTAGTGATCACACAAGTGGTTGGTACATTCCTAAGTCTTCTCAGCTGTGGGAAACACCTGTTTCTTCTATTAATAGGGAGCTCAGTTTGCAGGCCTGAGTTTGACCAAATCCATGCTCAGCACGGACAGGAAATCACATGGGAAACTGCAGGAAAAAGGGTGAAGAGTCAGGTGTGCTGCACACCGGCACCAGCAACACTCAGGAGGTGAAGGCAGGCCAGCCTGGGCCACACAGTCTCAAAGCCAATGTCAAGCTAAACAGGAAATGGTAACCGGGCTACAAAGGAATCAAAGCTACTACTGACCAGTGTGGTAGGGATATAATTATCTGTTATCAATGTCAGCTGACACCTGACCTTGCTCTTGCTAACTGTGAAACCTGCATCCTCTCCGTGAAGTCCAGACTTTACATCGAGGTCCTTTTGAGGTGACCTTGCTATGAGGACAGAGGAAGTCTCTGAAAGAAAGAACTGCTAGGCAGCATAGCCTGGCTCTATGATCTTGGTCAACCTGCCACTTAACCATTCCAACTCCAGTTCCTCATCTACAGAGTAAGGCTAGAACTCCTCTGTGCTCAGAGTTGGGTGAGACTTAAGGAAACTGGAGGAGCAAGCGCTTGAAATCTGCTGAGCTATTCGGAGTCACCCGAGAGCCATACGCTGCTGCTTTTCTCAAGCTATCGCTAATCTGACTGGCAGGCTAAATAACGCCCTCCGAATTCCTTAGAGTAGGGAGCTATTTCTAGCCAATGAAATGTAGGTAAAGGCATCCAGAAATGTCTTCTAGAAAAAAATCTGGAGAAACAGACTGAGTTAGCTGCACTCTTTGAAAACAGCCATCTTCCCCTCTTCCTGTCATCAGCAGTAGCAGACATCCTGTGGTCACAACAACGAAATGTTGAAGAAGCAGCAGCAAGGGTCCCTTGAGACACCAGGAACCTTTGTTCTGGGCTCTACATACCTCTGTACCGGCCATGAAGATCAAAAACCTGACCACATTTTTAGCCTCTATTTCCCATATATGCCAATAATTATTAATTACATAATTTAAATATAGGTGTGTGTGCCAGTCTGACCTATATGCTGGGAACCAAACTTGGTTCTTTTGGAAGAGCAGCAAGTGCTCTTGACCTCCGAGTCACCTCTCCAGCCAGTCCTTCTGGGTCTCTAAAGCAACAACACTGCCGATGAAAAACTATGACCTGGAACAAAGCACTGGTAAATGTTTCTACTTTTACCACCCTACTTCTAGTGTGTGTGTGCTCACCTCTACTGATCTAGGCAAGCAGTAAGTTTGGCAAATGTAGCCAACTTAAGGAATTACACAGTATATAAAATTGAATTTTCTTTTAAAAAAAGATTTATTTTTGTTTCTTATAAAAGTTTTTGTTGTAGTTGTTGTTGTTTGTTTCTGTCACCCTGAGTAGCCTAGAACTGTACATGTAGACCAGGCTAGCCTCAAATTCACTATATCCACCTGCCTCTTCCTCTCAAGTGCTGGTATAAAAGGTGTATATCACCACACTCAGCCCTATTTTTATGCATATAGGTGTTTTGCGAGAATTTATGTATGTGCAACATGTGTGTGCCTGGTGCCTATGAAGGCAAGAACAGGGTACCAATCACCTGAGAAATGGAGTCACAGGAAATTATGAACCACCATGGAGGAGCTGGGAATCAAATCCGGCTGCTGCAGGAACGGCGAGTGCTCCTAACCACTAAGCCATCTCTCCAGTCCTTATTATTTTTTAAGTGTGTGTGTGTGTGTGTGTGTGTGTGTGTGTGTGTGTGTGTGTGTGTGTGTGTGTGTGCAAGCACACGCCTGTATAGGTGTCTTTGGATGCTAGAAGAGGGAGCTTGGAGTTACAAGGTACTGTGAGCCACCAGATACAGTCGCTGGGAACAGAACTCAGGTCCTCTGCAGCAACACTAGCTGCTCTTAACTGCTGACTCATCTCTCTTAGCTCCCTAACCGTCATTTAAAGAACCACAAATGCAGTGACCGTAACCATCTACGACAAGATCCAGTTTCCAGGACAGTGATGATCTCAGAAACAAGTTTCAGGGATTCCACTGCCACAATCTGTAGATTAACTAGGTTGGAAACATCTAATAAGACTGTGTCAAAGACCACAGTCTGCTTCTGTTCTACAGACAAGCAAAGCAGCTGACCCCACCTAATGTGCTTTTTTTTCTTGCAATGAGGATATAATTTAACACTAAAGAATTGGTGACAAAATACACTGGGAAACAGGGCAACTCTGTTCATTTTGAAAATCAAACTGAGTTGTACCATTCTCCATAACTGAAGCATTAACATGCAAGTCATATAAATAAAAGGTTATTACTTAAGTGTGATTTTAATGTGGCAGGCTGGTACCTAAGCAGGGAGAGAAGTGGAGGCCTCAAGGGACCGACTCAGAACACGGGTGGGAGAAGGTGACAGAGGACTGCAAGCGCTCTACCACAGCCTTAGCCAGGGTCTAGATGGCAGGGGCGTGAGGAGGATTTGTTATTTTTTTATTTATGCATGACTAGAATGTCAAAAGAACATGAACTTCATTGTGCTGGAGTAAAAACAATACAAAATAGCTAGAATGATAAAATACAAAACAATTCTTTAACACTTAAATTTATTTTGCTAATAAAGAAGCTAAACAATCAGGGTCAGAGATGTATCTCAATGTTTGCCTAGGTCCTAGGTTCTGTCTATGATACCAATTTAAGGGGTAAAATGTACCTGTCAGGATACTACTTCACAAAATATATAAAACAAACTTATCATCAAGAATATAATAATACTGTTCTTAAAACTTACTTATCTTTTGATATTCCTCACAACATGAAGGAACATATCTGCTGCTTACGAAGCATCAATAACCAGG
This sequence comes from Uromys caudimaculatus, assembly GCA_028551405.1. Lineage (NCBI taxonomy): Eukaryota > Metazoa > Chordata > Mammalia > Rodentia > Muridae > Uromys > Uromys caudimaculatus. The sequence goes on from CM052714.1 coordinate 63,841,870, forward strand.
AACTCACCAGAAGACAAACTACCATCATGGGCAGAGCATAAGCACACACAAGAAGCCACAGGACACTTAACCTGAGAAACAGCTTAACAAACGCACATTAAGAGCCCCGCAGTAGCAAATGTTTCCTACAGTGGCTCTAGATTACCCAGTACTTTACCTGTTTTTCATCAGCCTCAGCTCCCGCTTACGAGTTGCTTCTTCTGCTAGTTGCTGGGGACTGTGCAGACTTCCTGGTGAGGCAGCCATCACCACGCCTTGTGGCAAAGCGGTAGTAGGAGCTCGGATCTGGTAAGTTGGCATATCACCTGTGGCAGCTGCAATGAAATAAGGTATTACAAGCTTATATCACCGAGTCACTCGCTAATATTTTACATAAAATTAACCTAGAAATAGTATACTTTGTACATGTCAGTAGAGATTGTTTTATAGAAGTAAAAAATTATTGTTCTTAGTATTATAAGGATCTTAAACATGAAGAATTTTATTTGACAAATTAGAACAAATCTATAAATACTCTAGTCTGCCTGTTCCTGACATTTTTAGAGAATGTCTTAGCTCATTTTACACTTCTTTTTACCACAGGCTAAAGCAACAGGGTTTTTACTACAGACTTAGCCTGTATCAGCAGTGTGCTGGTATCTATAGGAGTTGTTCTCCAGGGACAGGAACAAGGATCTCTGCTCTGCAGTCTGATGACTTCCACAGTGAAAAGACTTGCACTGTAGCAAGTTCCACCAAGTTCAAAGACATAAATACGACCTCACTCAAGTGTCAAGTTGAGAAGAAACATACTCACAAACGGAAATGACCTGAAGATTATTTGAAATTATAAGTATTTGAGGACTATTGCTGCTTTCAGTGGAATCTATTTAAGTGTGTGAACATATACATACACTGATAATTGCTAATAACAGCTATTTTCGCAACCATCTCACAAAAGTCCTGAAACTTAACAAGTGGCTCTAGCAAGCCAGTAAAGGCAGCTTGAGTACTTCAAGTAGGTATGGCCATCCTCTGGAAGCTTCAACTGGGACTTCCGTTTGCCTACACTTAAAACAGAGATAGAAAGCCTTCCAATACCAGAATCAGAAAAGAGGAAGAGAAAGGCAAGGGAAGGAATCTAATTGACTGCATATTTGTTGACAGTAACAGAAAGAAAGGGGAGGAAAGAGAATAACGTCCTTAAGTCAAATGCTACACACAAGGCCATCTCACTATAAGTGCCACTATAAATGCTTACGGAGAAAAGGACATAACAACTAACATGGTGGAATCTCCTTATTCTGCTGGCCTCTGTGTAGTAAGAGGCCACAGCCCTCCGCTTTTCTTTACCCACATCCAGGGAAGGCTGTAAGTCAACAAATGCTGAGACAGTGCCCCAGCGGGAGGCTGTCCAGACTTTCTGAAGTCCACACAAAAGCCAGTGACCAAGTTTGCACACCCCTGCTCTTGAATCTTCCTGGCAGCCTGAACACACACCTGCTTCCAACCCTTCTTTGAACTGCTCACATACATGTGTAAAAACAATACTAAAAATGGGCGAAAGTGAGAGATTCTTATGTTGCTGCTGTATCCTAAGTGTAGACACGGCTTTCCTAACAGGGAGGGGAGGAGGCGATGCTTTCGGTGTGCTTTCCCCTGGCGTGCACATTCACTGCTTTCTGTGTGAGTGAGAACAGAAGGTTTGAAAGCTGGTTCGAGAGTATTCTCTTCATTTTTTTTAAGGGAAGAGAAGAGACATGTCACAGATGAAATGCATACCAAAGAGCACATTAAAAACAAAGCAAAGCGACAACAAAGGCCGTCTGTCTGCAGACGCCACAGAAGCCCTTGGAGAACCAGGCAAAGGCCGTCTGTCTGCAGACGCCACAGAAGCCCTTGGAGAACCAGGCTTGGGAACGTGAGGGACAAGGGCAGTGCCAAATAGAGCATTCTTCAAGCCTGTCGGGCAGAGGTCTAGTTGCTCTGAATCTGCAGGGGATGATATATAGGACACATTGGCTCTGATATATCAGACAAGCGTGGCTTCATTGTGTCTCAGGTGTATATTCATTCTATTTGTTATAACAGAAGTCCAGGGTGCCGACTCACTACTTCAAGCAAGTAGGAATTAGTGTAGCTTAGGAGTTTAAAATAAATTTCTATCACAACCCAAAGACTCTATGATACACTTCTAATGGTGAATGGATAAATTCTACACATGCAAATATAATCTTAGTAAAATACACTAAAATGATGGGAAATTTTTTTTGAGAGAATCCAAATGTCAGATTTCTTTGAAACAAGTTATGAGAACATGTTGATGTTAGCATCAGTCTCTAACATTGTAAATTCAGTGGTAATTTCCAAGAACCACCCTACATTCTCTAGTGATACAATTTTATTCCTGTACTATTTATGAAGCCCAATTCCTCGCCCATCTAAGTCCTAAAGGTATCAAAGCTATTTTTGTAAGGCTATTTAGATGAGATCTTGCCATGTAACTCAGATTGGCATTAAGCTCTCAATTTTCTTGCCTCAGCCCTCTAAGTGCTGGGGGTTACAAAAAGGTGCCACCACACCTGACTTTAGAATTTCATATTTATCTTTTGAGAATCCATAAGTCATGTATAGGGGCTTAAAAATCATGACTGAAGATAAATAATAAGAAAACTATATTTGTACTGCTATAGTTTACCCCAAGTTTATTCTCGGGCAGGCAAGTCAAGAACAGTATCTTTTCACTTTGTCCTCTGGAATCTAGCACAGGACTTCGGAAGAAGGGTGCTTAATGGACTGGTGAGCCCTCTACAGAGTCAGTTTTAAACTCCCCGGGTATTGCACAGGCATGCTGTCATCTGGAGTGCTTAACAAGCATTCTTCTGTAGACATGTTACTGTAACTGTCGTTAATACAAAGATATATAAAGTCCCATGACATGCCACATCCCCATTCAGTCTGGCATTTCTTCACAAAAGACACTGTTCTTCCTTAATACACTTTAGATACACCTAACATGGCAACTCAGAGGCAGGGGTCCTGATAGTGTGTTTCCTAACCATCTAACTCCTGGCATGAAAAACAGTTCCTGGAGCCGTCGATTCTGATCATGAACTTCATACCTCTCGTTTTTCAAGCTCTAACACGGTACAGCAGAAAAGGATCTGGGGTCTGGGTTCTAGTCCAGCTCTGCCACTTACCAGTCATGTGACTTGGGGCAAGGTCAGTCTCCTCATCTGTAAAATGGGGATACATCATCTCATTTCATATACTCACAAGAAACCCTGTAATATATGTCAAAGTGTCTAGCACAGTGCCTGGCACACGGAAGACATTTAACACATTAGTTCCCTTCCAATCCCCTTCCTTGATGTCTGAAATACAGTGTTCCAAATTACCCTTATACTATATGCAGCTAAAAGGTTTATAACACTACCAATAATTTTTCCCATTAGAATTTCCCCTTCTAACAAGTCTGATAAATCAAAGTGTATGACTCCTAGTCCTTAGGGAAAACACGTCAGATACAGAAACAAAGAAATAAGTAACAAAAACCCAACTGCCTATTTTGATAGCTTTCAAAAAGAAACTATTTGTCAATACCCCGAAAGCATTGTTATTTTATTTAATTATTTATTGATCGGGGTGCATACTGACTGAATACAAGAGGCTTTGTTGGTTTGCTTTGGTGTTTTGGGACAGGACCTTGAACTCACAGTCTTTCTACTTCAGTTTCCAGAGTACTGGGATCATAGACATAAGCCACCATACCTACACAAGTCCTCAACTTTACGCCATTTAACTGATCTTAAGAACAGTAGGCAGTAGGGGTAATTCAGAGTCATCCTTGTAGCTCAGGAGAGTTGCTTCCCCAACGCTCCCAAGCCCACTGGCTTCTTCCTTATCCCTTCCCCTGTTTTCTCCTCTTAAACAGCATGCCAATGCTCCTAGCTTCCACATTGGGCCTCTCCATGCTTTGGTCCCATTCTGTCACAAAGTTTCCCTTCCCACTGCCCCTTCTTCTCCATGTAAACAAGATCACATAAAGGTGACTAGCCAGCAGTGAGAGTTTGCAGCTGTGTTTAAAGTCCTATACAGAATTAAGTCATTAAATGTTTTCCATTTAAGGCCAGAAAAACAGCTCAAGTACTTGTCATGAAAACCTGACAACCTGAGTCTGATCCCTTGGAACCCAGGAGGGAAGAGAACCAACTTCTCAAATCTGTCCTCTGACATCCACATGCATGCCATGGCATGAGCTGCACTGCACGCGTGCGCGCGCGCGCACACATACACACACACACACACACACACACACACACACACACACACACACACGCACACATACAAAACTAATAATAAATAAATTTAAATAAATATTTTCAGTTTTATTGATTTATTGAGGTATGTTAGCAAATTAAAATTATATATATTTGTATAATCAAGGTGTACAAATGATACTTTGATGTATTTATATACAATATGAAATAATTAACAAATCCAACACAAGATATACATAAAGGGGCTCCTTAGATTGCTTTTTCAATGAAAGTCTTAAAAGTTAGGAAATCTATGAAAAATACAGGAAATTATGAATACTGAAAATTTAAAGTTCTACACAAATACAAATGTCTTATTGCTTTATCATAACAGTAGTCTAGGAAAAAACCTCCATTTGATTACTTAAAAGGGATGCTATCTTCACTTTATGCACTGTAAAAGCTATTGTGTCCTGCATGCTACTGTGACCCATGCTACATTAGCACTCATTTACCAGTGTCATGAGGGCAGCATAGTGTAGTGTGAGCAGAACCTGACGACCTGAGCTCTTCACTGCTGGCTACATGAGGGCAGCATAGTATAGTGTGAGCAGAACCTGACGGCCTGAGCTCTTCACTGCTGGCTAGCTCTACAACTCCAAAGAGTCCCTGCCTACTCTGATCTGCATTCAGTCATACCACTACCTGTGCAGTAGTGTGTGCCCTGTGTGATCAGTGAGCATGAATGGAAGGCACCTCTCCTTTTCCAGTGTTTCATATGGCTTCCTCTAGGTGGGCCTCCTGGGCTTCAACCTCTACTTCCTTCCTTCTGGGTCACCTTTACAATCTGAGTATTTTGCTAGCTCTTTCATTAACTTGTACTTATGCTCACTTGTAATATATTTTATATATATATATACATAAATGCAAACGTGTTGACATAGTTACTTTATCCAGACAATATGTTCAGATAGAAAAATAAGATAGGAAAAAGTAAAATAGCTATATATACCAAGCTCTGCATTAAGATATATTGGCAAGTGGAGACAGCATAATAGCTGTCCTGTAGCTCTGAGGTCTTACTGAACTCACAGCAGGTTATTCTGTCTTCTTCCAATACAAGTATAGTTTGTTTTAATATCAACTTAAAAAGTTAAACCCTAATCAAAACTATCCCTTTATGTTAAATTTTCCGAAGAGAAATCACAAAAGAGGTATTTATCCCTGTTCTCCTATATCAAATACTAAGGTACTATTTCCCAAATCTGAATAGTTGAAAGTTTGTTTTAACAATTCTGAAACAGCTCTTGAATATAAGCTATTACAATCCAGATCTTAAAACAGTAAACTCAGCTCCAAACATAAATTATAAATAAAACCAAAAAAGGCTATAAATTTACATTACACCAAGCAGAATTAACAATATCACTGTTCTATTTGATTCCATGATCCTATTAGAGATGTCATAAAGATCTTTTCTAGGGCAGTCATCAGCATAAGCAGCCTGATTTGAGTCTGGATCTCAGGCATACAATACAGACCATGGGTCATAAAATCAATTTCATGGGCCAAGCTAAAATTTAAAGCAAAAAAGAAAATTAGATAGAAAATAATTATGTTTGTGTGTTACTTTTGTGTTTGAAACTAACTGGCTTTATGTAAATTCAGAGTGAGGCAGGCACACATGTCACTGTGTCATGATATAAAATGCTGGTGGTGATCAAAGGTTTCTAAGTCCTTGATCTGAACCAATTTCCTCAGCTTGACAACCCATACTATCCCAGAGCTGAGAATCCAAACATTGCTGCTAAGAGCCTCTCTGCCACACTGCCAAAAATGTTCTTCAATAAGGTGCGGTTTTGCTCATTAATAAAAAGGATATAAATTTCATTTATGGTTTTCAATATAACACTTTTTCAAATGTCACTGAGAAAAGTGACAGATTCAGAAAAATAGTTATTTCCAAACTACAGTTGGGTCTTGTGGGAAATGTTCTTTTTTTGTTCAACATTTATAAGTTTTAGTATTTTTTAAATTTTTAAATTTGAAACTGTGGCTTAGTGCTGGCAAACAAACTATAAGAAGAAAGTGCTTCAAAGATGACATAGTCATTCTATCAACATAAATGTATATGAATATATAATTCACAAGCAATGGCTAAAATTTTAATATGAATGCATACCTTAATTATTCACCTTTAAATATACTTGGTACTTTAAGTACTCTATGTTATTGTATTACTATATTCTCTCCTGCTCTGACATTCATGTGGTGAATAGAAATTTAAAGTTTGCTTAGAAGAAACAAACCAACAATTTTTCTAAAATAAATGCATGCACAAAAAAGAGTCATTGATTTTAGAATCACACTACAACAGTGTCTGGTTTGGACTCCTCAGTTGCTTCAGAGCTGCTGAAATCTACAGTACATCTATAGACTTCACAAAAATCACCATCTGACAAAAAAAAACAGCTTCTTAAAGACCATCTCAGAAACAATGCAAAGTGAGCTAAATTGTGGGGATGCCAGGTAATCCTCTTCATTCTCTTTTTCTTTCTTTCTTTCTTTTTTTTATTTTTATTGGATGTTGTCTTTATTTACATTTCAAATGTTTTCCCCTTTCCAGGTCTCCCCTTCAGAATCCCCCTCCCATCACCCCTCCCCCTGCCTCTGTGAGGGTGCTCCCCCACCCACCCACCAACTCCAGTCTTCCCGCCCTGGCATTTCCCTACACTGGGGCATTGAACACCCTCAGGCCCAAGGGCCTCTCCTCCCACTGAAGCCATGTAATCCTCTTCATTGTCAAGTCAACGCAAATTCAAAACTGTGTCACAAATAAATCCAACTGAATAAACAATGTCGCAAATCACACAAAGGTCACTGGTAACTCAGTATACTTATCTATAACTAAGAAAATCAAAACCTGATGAACTGATTACAAAGCTTAAGTAGAAAAGGCTGAGGAGACAATGAACGACAAGCACGTCCCTTACCAGGCACTAGAGGGCACTCTGCCTATGGATCTAGCAAGCACCAAAACCTCCGCCTAAATATAGCCCACTTGTCACTAGGCAGGTGCTGGGAGAGCCCTCCAGAGGGACGACTTTACCACTAAGCTTGCCAGACAGCCCCTGAGCTGTGCTCAGGCAAGCATTACAGGTGCCCTAATCCGTCCCTATCTTCAAGCAGATACTTAACTTACCACAAGAGAAATGCTAAAGTCAAACTTGCTATTCGGTCTGAAGATGTTCCCGCAGCCAGAAGCGGTGGTGAACTAGTTAACAAACTTGCAATCTGTCCGCCAAGCTTGACAAAGCAGAAAGGAACTGACTAAATCACAACATGACTCGGAGCTGACGTCAATGTGCAGCTCACTTAGAGTTTAACTTTTCCACTTCCCCGCTGAAACACGATTCCAGGAAATGTGATGACGTCAACCCTTTGAACTCAATTAGCTGAAGAGCGGACCATTTTTTAAAGGCAGGAGGAAAGAACTAGCAGGCTGAAAAACATCCATTCTTAGCACACTGTTTCCCCTATCCCGTGTGGAGCTATCTACTACCTAGTAGCTCAAGTGTTTACAACATGGATATCAGATTATTTTAACTGGTAGCTAGATTGGATTTCCAACAGGTTGCCGATAAATTATTAGCCTATTTTAGTGAGGCAGAACAACTAGGGTAAGATACAAGTGGAGAAAGGGGAAGAGAACAGCAGGGCGAGCCGGCAGATCGCTGCCTTAGTCAACAGAGCATTAAAGCCCCAGAGCAGAGATACAATAGCACTGTAAACAAGCAAGCGCACTATGATGGCTGAACAAAGCAGGCTGAATGTGCAGGAGTGCACGAAAAGAAACTTCTTATGCATAAGCAACTAAAAAAAATTCACACTTCCTAAAACACTCAGAAGTTCCTAAATATTTCTAAACCCTATATTAAAACAAAACAAAATTAATGTAAATCCCCCTTTAAGTTCTTACCAGTTTCATCTCCAGTTACAGCCATGTTGGGCTTTTGCATACAGAGTGGTCTGTTAGCCGTACCACAGTCCAAAATAAAGTGTTCCAAACTAGCAAGCATGTGTAAGATAAGTAGGAGCACTGACATCACAATGACGTCACCAGCCTATCACTGCCATCAATTTGCTTTGTCACATAGCAGCTCACTGAAAGCAAAGCTCTGTAAAAACTCTTCCTGTAATAAACCATCCAAATGTTCTTGTTTCTCATTTTTGACATAAAAATCTTTTCAGATGGGCTCTGGCAAAAACTAAAAATAAAAAGTTACAGGGTTGTAGTTCATGGAACTGTGGAGACATGGAGAGAGATGAGCCCCATCTGTTTCTCAGAACCCAAAGAAGGAAGCATTTGGAGATCCACATTTCAGGGGCTGAACAAAAAAATTCTGATAGTCAATATAAAACAAATGCATTTCATAGGCACTTCGAAACTTACCGAGCTAGAAATACCCAGGTACCTCCACTCAGTTACTTTCATTTGCTATCACACCATAAAATCTAGCTGTTCCCAGAGTGACTTGGAATTTGTTCACTTTACCTGAAATGAGGAAATGCTGACAGTCTAGAAACTCACTATGCCAAAGCAGCAAGTGGTATACAGTGTCTTCCTTAACTGCCAGAGTAATGTGAACTTGCTGATATTTGATCCTTTTGATCCATATAAATAGAAATTTGCAATTCAATGTAATACCTTGAAGTTTAGTGATTTTAAAATTCATAACTAAAATTGTTATTATTTTTAATGTCAGCTTTTATTTGGATAACTTGATGAGATTTCTGCACATAAAGAGCTGGATAATTATTGAGATTTTAACAATACCAAGGTCATACAAGAAGTTGACATATGTTCTAAGGCATACCAGGCGCCACAGCGTGGAATACTTTTTCACCTTCACTGAGGAAAGGAAAAACCTCTGACGCTTGGCAGTGGTGGCGCACGCCTTTAATCCCAGCACTTGGGAGGCAGAGGCAGGTGGATTTCTGAGTTCGAGGCCAGCCTGGTCTACAGAGTGAGTTCCAGGACAGCCAGGGCTACACAGAGAAACCCTGTCTCAAAAAACCAAAAAAAAAAAAAAAAAAAAAAAAAAAAACCTGACATGTTGCCTCATGAGATCTTCTCTCCCCCTCCCCCAGTGGGTTGAAAAAAACCACTGCATGATTCAAACTCAACCTGACTTTATATTAATGATCCATTTGTATATCAGAAATGGTCAATAAGGCTTTCACTATGGTCTGGGGCTCAGAGACCCACCCGCCCTGCTCCTGTGTGCAGGGATGACTCAATGATCTCTTTTAAATGCTGTATTGCTACATTGTTCAACTAAATGTGCTGCAGTAAAGGCAAGAACTTTGTGCTGTGACACGGGTGAGGGGACCAGAGGGCACAGATCATCTGTGTGTCTACTGGGTTTGCAGAGTCCTTGCAATGAAACTGGAAGTGCAACTGAAGACAGAAGACAGGACTTGCGACAGTGTCAACAAGGCTCCACCAGGGGCTCTCTCCCACCCAGGCGCGCCTAAGGCTCTGGGGTTCACAATAACATCAGTAATCCTTATTTCAAATTTCAGAGTCCAGGTTTGTTTTTATCTTAGTATTTCTTTAAACGTGCACACTGACCGCTAATAAATACTGTATAAAACAGGGGAAAGGACCCATGAGATGGCTCAGCAGGTAAAGCGTGTTACCAGCCCTGACAACCTGAGGCTGATCACCAGGACTCATCTGCTGGAAGGGGAGAACTAATTCCTGCAAGTTGTCCTCTAACGTGTATGACATACTCATGCCCCACATAAAAACAAATGTCATTTTTAAGGTGATCATTGCTGTCAGGAAAGCTTTAATACAGTAGTGTAGGGCTGCCACACCGAACTGCTGATCTGACCTTAGATTTCGGGCATAGAGGCCTTTTACTCTTATTTGACCAGAGCCTCCCTCTGTAGCCTTCAAACTGATAATTCCAAGGCTGGGATTACAGACATGTGCCACTACACCACTTCCATTTGGAAATGTTTACATTTATCACATGACAGGTCTTGGTAGATGCTAAAGGCTGTAATGCAAATAGAACTTAGTATTGAGGCGGGACACAGAGTGACAGTACATGTGCTCTGTTACCTAAGAAGATGCACTGGGAACTGTGGGGTTGCCTAGGCCGGATTTGGAAGACCAGAGAAGTCTTCCTGGAGGAGGTGTTATCGAAGATGAAAGCTGAATAATGTATAGACACTGAGGAAAGGGTGCCTAATAGGACAAGGAACAGATATGAAGGCTGTGGAGAGAAAAAGGCCTGTCGGAGGAAATAAAAGCAATGGGATTCCATGTCCGGAGGAAGAGTAAGCAACACAATGGTGTCTAACCTTGCCTAGTACATGCCTAGTGTTTGTCGGCATTCTCGCTGTGGTCTGGCACCATGCAAATGCCTGTGCAACTCCTCACTCCTGGGTTGAAAGCCTCACCCCAGAGCAACAGGATTGGAAGTAGCTCCCTTCTGAGGGTAGAGCTCTTCTGTATAATGACTTTCTTCTAATGAAAATACCTCTTCCCTTCCTCTAGTAGGAAGGTGACGCCCCTAAGACTCACAAGTAAGCAAGTGTCCTGGACTCTCCAGAAACTAAGGTCTGTGAGCCCCTGTCCGTGGTTATTACTCCACAAGTAGTAACGGGTGCTGAGCAGAAGGGACTCTCCCACCCCAGAGCTTCCTGCAGGACGGACAGGGAGCGCCAGGCCATCAGCTATGCTGGGGTGGTCTTTTCTGTGATGCGGCTGCATTTGAACCCCCATGCTCCTAAAAGTGACCATCCACGCGGACTCCTGTAAGCAACCAAATCAACACACGGGTTCACAGCACCAGACTTGGAGACAGTCATTCCCATGTCACCACTGCCACCCCCGCTTGGGTTAACAGACATTTGTTCACATTTCCCAGGAAAAGTTACATAACAAGATTTCACTAATTGGGTGTAATGTCCTTCACACACAGGCCCTGGAGAGCCCCTTGTCTTTTCTACCGTGTACAGAGACAGATAATGGCTTATATGAATCAGCAGGCATTTCAGAGGCCCTCAGATTCTTAGACTTCCCAGCGTCTGTATGTGTGAATTATGAAAGCATCCAGTCTACAGGATTATTTGAACAGACTTAGGGAATGTAGGTGGAAGACTGGGGCATCCACTCTAACCTGCAGACACAGACTATATTAAAGAAGCAGAGATACCGGAGATAACATCTTGCTTATAAAAAGTATTAGAGGCCCAGAATCATTAGGTGATGACAAGAATGTAAGTGAGCCGGGCAGTGGTGGCGCACGCCTTTAATCCCAGCACTTGGGAGGCAGAGGCAGGTGGATTTCTGAGTTCGAGGCCAGCCTGGTCTACAGAGTGAGTTCCAGGACAGCCAGGGCTACACAGAGAAACCCTGTCTCGAAAAACCAAAAAAAAAAAAAAAAAGAATGTAAGTGAACTCTGATGTAGTGTCCCCAAAACTGAGCCAGGAAGTATTGAAAAGTTGCTACAGCTCTCAGTTCCAAGAAGGCTGACTGTTGTGGTCATCCGGACCACAGGGACAGCTGCCTAGATAGGCTGATGACAGGAGGAGGAGAAATGAAAACCTTTTAACTTAACCACAGGGAAGAGTCCATACAGGGATTTGGACAGAAAGGGGTAGAAAGTGTAAAGGGTAACTATGAATTTTCCAACTTGAAACAACAGAAAGCAGAAAAAACAAAAAGGAGGCTGAAAAACTACTTAGTCAGTAAAGTGCTTGCCACACAAGCTTGAGTATCCAAGCTGGTCCCCAGCATCCATGTAAAAAGCTAGACCCAGCTATGCCTGCAGTCCCAGCAGATACAGAAGCCCACCCAGATACACACATGTATCTGATATACATGTATATCCCACACACGAAAGTGAAGATAGGTTTGAAACTTGTAAAAGAAAATGATTTTTAACACCCAAGGGTTAAACTTAGGTTTAGAATAACATAAAACATGAAAACGTCTAAAAACATTTTTTTAAAGTATCAATTTTGCAGTATCAATTTCTCCATGTAAAACAGGTTATATGAGAAGAAAAGACTCTTCTTTATTCATTTAGAAAAACAAAGTTTGAGCATAGGAAAAATTAACAAATGGTTTTAATTTTAATGTAAGATAAATATTAGTGTGTAAACACTATTTTCTCCCATAAAATATCACCACTTTCTTGTCTTTCTTTTGTTGTTTTGGTGGGGGGACCAGGGTGCCACTGTAGAACCCTTGCTGGCTGGGAACACAGTCCAGGCTGGCTGGGAACTCAGAGTAAGCCTTAGCTTCCCTCCCAAGTGCTGGAGTGACTGGCATGCACCAGCACGCCCAGCTTCAGCCTTTCTTCTTGCTTTAAGGTTAGACTCACTTGTTCACTTTGTTGTGAATGTGTGTCTCTGTGCTGTGCTGACTATGTGTGCACGTGTGTGTGAATGGCCGGCTCTCCTCTTCTAACTCTGATGATGTCTGTGAGCTAGGGTCTCTTCCTTAACCTGGGGTTCCTGTTTTCTCAGCTGGGGTGGAAGTCAGAAAGCCCCAGAAACCCTCCTGTCTCCACCCTCTGGAGCTGTGATTACAGGCACATGCATTGCACCTGACTTGTTTTGTGAGTGCTGGGGTCTAAACTCTAGTGCCCATGACTAAAGCAAGCACTCTGACCACAGAGCCAGCTCTCCAGACTTTTTCAGACTCTGTGTTATCTTATTATACCCCACATTCATCCCCCAAGTATATAAGAGTAAAAGGATTCATTAGCCAGGCATGCCACTGCACATGGCTGTAAGCTCAGCATTCAGGAAGCTGAGACAGGGGAATTGCTTCATGTTCTAGGTCAGCTGGGCCATACTTCCAAGAAATTCAGAATAAAAGAACAGATAATACTTTCCTTAAAGTGAGTATGATACATTCTAGACAAATAGACCCAAAGGATTAGAATTAAAACATGATTTTAAGTTGTATTGAATACATGTTTTATACTTATCATAAGCACAGCTGAATGAAATTAAAATATTACCCAGATTGAACTGAACTTATAATCCTAAAAGTTTATGGCTACATCTTGTTTTATTTCACTATACACTCCTTTCATAAGAGCTATAAGAGTCTACTAGTCGGGCTAGAGAGTTGGCTCAGCAGTTAAGAGCACTGATTGCTCTTCCAAAGGTCCTGAGTTCAATTCTCAGCAACTACATGGTGGCTCATAACCATCTGTACTGGGATCTGATGTCCTCTTCTGGTGTGTCTGAAGACAGCTACAGTGTACTCATATACATAAAATAAATAAGTAAATCTTTAAAAAAAAAAAAAAAAAAAGAGCCCACTAGTCTTCATACTAAAAAGAGTTTAAAAGATATAAAAATTACTACTTGTTTTAAATGAGCTGTGTGAAAGTTAGACTTGGAAAATAAGCTAGAATAAAGAACAAGTTCAAGATATCACTGACTATATGCTTAAACACCCCCATGAAAAGTAACAGAAATATACTGCAAGCCAGCAGGGTAGCTCCATCAATCAAGGGTTTCTGCCGCACAAGCCTGATAAGCTGCTCTGATCTCCAGACCCACATAAAGGGTGAGCCAAGATCAATGACCCCACAGAGTTGTCCTCTGACCTCACGCCATGGCATGAACACTGTGCACTCTCACACACGAACACACACAGCACAATATAAACAAAAAATGCTAAAAATACACTAGGTACAGCATGTGACATTAATGAAATATATTTACTTAATTTAAAAATGCATTCATGGTTCCATCTCCCTTGTTTAATCATGCCTCTGTGAAATTATCCTCTCTTCAGTCAGTAAAAACCATACTTTAACTTTTCTGAAGTATAAACATTTCTTTGAATGTTTTTAAAGTGATTCCCCACCCCTCCTAAAACTAAACCCCTAAACCCCAGTACATTTCACAATACTACAGACAGACACTGAAATGTGTGACACAGGTATTCTAAATGCATTAGATTAATAAAATATACCTTGAACAACAACCTGGCTGCCTGGGACAAAGAACTGCTGTGTGCCATCGGCTGATTGGGCTGCATACTGTACAATTGTAGCACCTGGCGGAGGAGCTCCTGAATTTGTCATTGTTAATGCCTGGAGTCCCTGAACACCATCAGATCCTGGGTTAGAAATCTGGATTGTTCCACCTTGGGCTATAGCAACTTAATAGAAAAAGAGAAGAAATAATTAGATAATGCTGAGTTATTTTAATCCCATATTGGGAGAATGTAATATATTCTATTTACTACCATTGCTTCCACTGTTACTTTCTAAGTGGGACCAATAAGAAAACCATCAGCTTCTTTACTGTGAGGTGAACTTTGTAAAAGATCACCAACATAAATGTATTATTTTGGTTTTGCTTTCAGTGTATTTTGTACTCATACTTTTCTTTAATTCCTAGGGTCCACAGTTCCCCTTCAAGACATCCATTCCACCCATTATTCTATTATTATGCTATGTGTACAGATGTTTTGGCTATGTATGTCTGTGAACCACATGCACCCTGTGTCTGTGAAGGCCAAAAGGGGGCACTGGGTCTCCTATAACTGGAGCTCCATGGTTGTGAGACGCCTTGCAGATGCTGGGAATCTAGGCTGGGGCCCCGAGAGAGCAGTCATATTGTTGACTGCTGAGCCATCTCTCCAGGCTCCTCCATTAAATTACTTAAGAGAAAAAGTGAAGAGGAATACAGAAAGTCCAGCTTTGAGGTATTACCTATTCTGTCCAATATTTTTGGTTATAAGCAACATTCTTCTGAGAATTAGGAAATGTCAGTAAGATTTCCAGTCAGCACTGCAATTACATTAGGCTTGTACTTTGTCACCTAACTACATTTCTAAGTGATTAGAAATGGGAGGCAGCTAAGGTGTAGAGTGCAAGCTCACATCATGCACTAGGCTCAGGGTTCAATTGCAAGCATTCACAGAAAGGAGGAAAGAAGGGAAGGGAGGGAAGGAAGAAGGGAGAGAGAGGGGGAGGGAGGGAGAGGGAGAGAGAAAGAGAGAAAGGGAAAGGGGGAGGGAGGGAGGGAGAGAAAGAGAGAAAGGGAGAGAGAGGCAGGGGGGGCAGAAGGAATTTGCAACTCTAAGTGAGTTAAATGAAGGTTTCCAATTCCAATTACAGAGATGGGATTTTCTCTTTTCTTTCCTGTTTGAGACAAGGCCTCATGTCCCCCAAATCTTTACAGTGAACTGACCTACTAGCCAAGAATGACCTACTTTTGCCCACTTGGTGCTGAGATTACAGGCCTGCACCATTATGACCAGGTTCATAAAGCAACAGGGATTGAACCCAGGACTTCATGTTTTGGGGGCACATACTCTGAACGAGGACTACATCCTAACCTGCAGAACTTAATTTTCAACAACAATACAGTATCAGGCTTTTGTAGCAGTTTTTAGAATACTGAGATAATTACCAAATTACTTTGGTTTTTTCTTTTCTTTTCTTTCTTTCTTTTTTTTTTTTTTTTTTTTTTTTTTTTGCTTACTTTCTTCCTTTTTAGTATTTTTAAAGTAATTTTTCTCTAAATTTCCAACTAAAGCTTTTTCATTTTCATAAATAAACATTACAATATTGAGTTTGTCACCTTATTTTCTGTCATTTAAAATACATAATATTTAAATATAATATTTAAAATCTATTTGAAAAATATAAGTACATTTTTCAAAATATAATTAAAATTGAAAATACACACGTCCACATGCATACACCCCACCCATGCCACAGCACAGTTGGCTTTAGCACATGCCAGCATGCAGGGCATGGGAAAACATTTCTCCTGATAAATCCCTTACATTACTTTACACCAGAAGACCACTATGAAATGACAGAAGGCCTTCCCACTCAAAAGGGTAACTATTGTTGGAGAATAAAACCTAATGTTTCAGAGATTCTGGAAATGTGTTATCTGTAGGAATACATTTAAGCAGGAAACTTCTAAAAAGCCAAAATACCAAGGATAGAATAATTTGTTTTTAATAAACATCAATCAAGAGGAAAGGTAGGAAAATAAGATACATCTGAATGAATTTAAATATAATATTTTATTTTAGCTTTTAAAAAACAAACAACAAACAAAGCTTATCAGCCAGGCATTGTGGCATGTTCCTGTAATCCTCACAGTCTGGAGGTATGGCAGGACAGCTGTGAATTCTAGGCTAGTCTAGGCTACAGTGAGACCTTGTCCTAAAATAGCAAAACCATTACAGAAAGTTTCCAACACATATAACAGTGAAAAGAAATGTATTTGTTGTTTCAAGTTTTTGATGTGGGGTTTCATGCAGCCCAGGTTGTCCTAGAACTAGAAGATGACCTTGAATTCTTGATTCTATACGTGCTGGGATCATAGGTACACACTGCCATACTCAGCTGGGATCATAGGTACACACTGCCATACTCAGCTGGGATCAAAGGCACACACTGCCATACTCAGCTGGGATCATAGGCACACACTGCCATACTCAGCTGGGATCATAGGCACACACTGCCATACTCAGCTGGGATCATAGGCACACACTGCCATACTCAGCTGGGATCACAGGCACACACTGCCATACTCAGCTGGGATCATAGCCACACACTGCCATACTCAGCTGGGATCACAGGCACACACTACCATACTCAGCTGTGAAGAGATATTTCTGTCATTCATTCATTCCCTTATCTAGTCATCTCTTAAGCCACTAATTTTTAGTTATACATCTCCAGGCCCATAAAGCAAATTTTAGGTCTTATATAACTGATAAAGACAGAAAAATGGATTTTAAAAGTGAGAACCTAGCCAGGCACAGTGGTGCACCCCTTTAATACCAGCACTGTGGAAGAAGAGACAGAGTTAAGCAGGCGACTATGAATTCAGGGTCAGCCTGTCTACACAATGAATTCCAGTCAGAGCTTTATAGTGAGATCCTGTCTCAAAAAAAAAAAAAAAAAAAAAAAAAAAAAAAAAGTTGAAAACTGGACAAGTCCCCAAGCAAGGGAGCACAATGTATTCAACTTAAGTAAGACCTGGGCTTCCTTCACTTGATGCAGGTTTCTTTTCAATCCTAAACTTTTGCATAGAAGTAATTAAAATACATAAGCATGTAAATATTTAAGCAGATATAATTCAAAACTACTCTAATTTCAAACTGAAATTAGAAGAGTCAAAACTGAAATCTCACAACATTAATTTTGTTGTTGTTGTAGGTTTTTTGGTTTTGATTTTTTTTTTTTTTTTTTTTTTTTTTTTTTTTTTGGTTTTGTTTGTTTGACACAGGGTTTGTCTGTGCAGCCCTGGCTGTCCTAGAATTCACTATTTAGGCCAGGCTGTCCTCAGACCTAGAGACTCACCTTCATCTGTCTCCTGAATGCTGATATTCAAGGCTTTCTGTGCCACTATGCCTAGATCCACTACTTTTTTTTTCTTTTTCTTTTGTCTTTTAAGACAGGGTCTCACTACAGCAGAGCCCTGGCTACCTCTGGAACTCACTATGTAGACTAGTGTGGCCTCAAACTCACAGAGATCCACCTGTCTCTGCATCCCAAATGCTGGGATAACAGGTGTATGCCATCACACCCAGCTACTATACTACTATTTAACAAGACAGCAGGAGTGGGCCAGTGACAGAGTAGAATTTGTGAAGCACAAGGCATTGGTTTGTTGCCCAGCACTGGGGCTGGGGGGTGGGGAGTGTAGAAGAGGACGAAATGGGGAGAGAGACTAATACCTGTGTCTTGAAAGCCAGAGGTCCGGAAAAGATTAAATCACAGTAGCCATTAGAACAGTAACACAAACATCAAAGAGCCACATTTACATGTCACTAACTACATAAATAATTTTGAGTTACTTAAGGGATGTAAGTAATGTCACTGCTAAGAATATACAAACTCAGTTTCTTTGGAATGTGTAAACCAATTCCTTTTATGAGAAAAGTGTTTATTCATATGAGCATCCTAAGGATTCTGAATTCTTATGATAGATATGTACATGTATGAATGTCAAAAATCACATTCCATAGCTAATAAAATATTTAATTCTTTAAGCAGTTCACAATGTCCATACTTGTCATTTTATGAAGGTGGATTTTAGTTTGACCAACTTACCTTTGATATAAGAGAATAAAAGGGTGAGTCAGAGAGATTCATTCCAATAATATTCTTAAGAAAACGCAAGAGGAGCAGAGAAAACTCACGGACATCTAGAAAGAGTAACGTGATGTCCCAGCACCAGCCTCTCGCTGGTAAAGGCAAAGGCTGGTACAGCAGAGTGGGAGTTTGAAACACCTTTCCTAAGACAACAAAGTTTACTGAATTAAAATTTTAAATCATTTGGGGCTGGAGAGATGGGTGGCTCAGTGATTAAGAGCACATGGCTGCTCTCTCAGAGGACCCAGGTTTATTCACAGGACCCACATGACAGCACACAACTGTCTGTAACTCCAGTCCCAGAGGATCTGAAGTTCTCTTTTGGCCGCCTCAGATACCAGGGACACACATAATAAACAGACATACATTCACACAAAAATTACCCATACACATAAAAAATATATTTTAACTTCATTTAAAATTTTAAGACATTTAATTTTCTTTTCACTTTTGCACTTATGAATTCACTGTATCTTTTCAATGTTTTATGCAACAAGTAACATTCTTTGCTAACACTATTTCTAATGCCATCATATGGTAGCTTATCTCAAGATATTCCCCTGAGATATAACAGATTTTCCTTCACCAAACCAACTGGCTGTGGTGCTTGAGACTGAAGTCAAGGCCTACACACCAGATAAATGCTTTCCAGGGAGCCACACCCCAGCAACAAACCTACTGCAAGTTTCTGTATTCCCAGCAGAGTCTCTGCGGGTGTAGCTATTATTGAGTACTATAATAATAATTCCTTGCCTATTTAATGCTTACATTTTTAAGTTCTATTTTTAAATCTGTCTATTTTTCCTGTACTCAGTAAACATACTTAACTTTGGTGATAAACAGTAGTTAGGAGGTAAGGATGTGTGTAGCTCGGTGAGAGAGCACTTGCCTAACATGTACAAGGTTCAAGATGGATCCCTGGAACCACCGAAAAATAAAAATAGGAAATCAAATATCTTTCACCTATTAAAAATACGACTTTGGGCTAGGGAGATGGCTCAGTTGTGCAAACATGAGGAGCTGAGTTCACTCCCCACCACCCATTAAGAGCCGGGGTTGCTGTTCAATATCTGTAACCTCAGCAGTTAGTGGAGAGGAGTGAATACCAGGGGCTCACTGGCCAGAAAGTCTTGCCAAAATGGTGAGCTCCAGGTGAGACCTTATCTCAGAACATAAGGTGCAGAAGCCACAGAAGACACCTACGTCAGCCTCTAGCCTTATATATGCACGTGTAACCAAGTGTATCCACATACACTTATGTGCACACACACAAATACACAGGAAGAAAAATTAATGCAACTATATGTGGGGGATATTTTATTTCATCAAGTTTGATACTCTTGTCACATTTAAGATTAGGAGAGTGACTCAAAACAATGCATAGAAAAATATACATAACTTCTAGTCAAACTATTCTAAAATCCAATTTTCTATTCTTAAATACTTATATATAACATAAAAGCATCAAAACCTGCTAAGTTTTTAATAGTAAGAAGTAAGATTAATTAAAATGAATCTTGTATGTATAAAGGTATAATATAAATATAAATATTCCCTAGTGAAGTATAGAAATTATTCTTGTGGGCAAACAAATATCCGTTAAACTTCTAAACACAGTTACCTCATTTACCCCCGGAACTTTTGACTCATTCCCCAACCTTGCAGCCTACATACAGTGAGCTAGAGTGCCAAGTGGAGACTCTGGTGCTGAGAGCACTGGAACCACGGCACAGAAGCTACGGCACAGAAGCTCACTGAAAGGAGAGGCCTAATGAGCACAAAGAAGACCATCTCCACTCATCGAAACTCCTTAGTCTCCTCCCAATGTCTGCACATCTTTTTCTCCCCACTTTGACCTATGCTTTTCTTTTGTCTTCACACACACCCCACAATTTGGCCACTGAAATTATTCCTACTCCAAAGACTAAAGCCTGCTAAGCCTCTTGGCCTGATCACTGAATGAGCAGGCGCAGACACCATAGCCCTCCACCCATCCCCTCCAGCTCCAGCAGGCTCGTAGCTTTCATTTCACTATGTCTCATTTTGTGGTAATACTCTAGGAAAATTAACCCACAGCATCAACTTCCCTTATTCCATGTTAATAGATCACTGCTGCCATAAAAATTACTATGTGGCATCAGGCTATGCCAGAGAAATGCCAAGATTACATACAGCCCCTTAGCTCATCTCCAAAAAAAGTGTTAACATTCTTTCAGCAGTATTTTCCAGCCATTACCCTGTCAAAGCACAAACAGGAAACAATAGCATGAACAGTCCCCTGGGTAACAGCCCACTAGGTAAACAAGCAACACTGCTCAAAGCTGAGAGGATCAGTCTGGAGGCTCTAGCCTCCCAGGCCTGTTCAGCCTGTCTAGGCACGGAGGGCTGAGGAGCTCTCTGCCCTCCAGGAACCTAAAACTGTACTACAGAGTCACAAAAGCTGGCAAGCCCTGGTTTACAGTCCTAAAATATTCACCACATAATTCCAATGGGCCAAAGAAACCAAGACAGACACAAAAGGCTGTGGGAAGTTTCTTCACACTCATTTTGAGCATGTGCATTCAGCATCCGCAGAGTGTTGACAAGTTACACCCATCTCTGACAGGCCATGATGGCAGTAAGATAACAAGCAGGGTTTAAGTTGCTATTGCCAAGATCTATCACCACAGGAGAAATTCTAAGAAACAAACAATGATGACAAATCCTAATAACTACATAAAATCTTCCATACAGAAAAGGAGACATGCTTTAGTAGCCAAGTCTTGAGGCTTTGCAAGTATCATCATGGTATAAAAGAAAAAATGAAAATATAGTCTTGGAATTTTATTTGGACACAGTATACAACATTACACACATCCCCACAGACCCAAGCAGTTGTTTCCCCTGGCTTCCTTTCTTTCTTATACTTTGCTTTCTAGGTCTCATTATTCTTGTTTATCAAATGTGCTTGACATGGGAAAATCATTAGTGCTTTAGTAAGAACAAAAAGCACAAAAGTAACAATACATTAAGATGCACAAGACTAAATGCCAATGTATCTGTTTATTAGAGCTTCCAGTGTGTAAAGTTCAAATAAAATGATCTATCCAATTGCTACAGTTTGAAAGTTAAATGATTTTTTGTTCTTTTAGAAAAACTGCAGCACAAATTAACAAAGTAATGAAAACAAAAGTACATTTAAAACACAACTTAGAAAACATATTTACCTCTTTTATATATTTAAGTGTAATAAGTTGTTGGCAACAAAAGCCAGCAACAATGAAATACAGACATTTATAGCATAAAGACAACAAAAACAAGAACTTTTAAAATTATAACTTGAGATGAATATAAACATGTAAATAGGAATCCTGCCTGTAACTCTTAACCACTTATCATTCACCCATGTTTAGCACCGAAGACTTCAGCTATCAGTACAAATATCTTACTGCGTTAACACGTATTGTTCATCTGTGACACACAGCTGTGAACGATACACAGAAGTTAATGAAACATTCAGATGCCCAAGCCCACACTGCTTCACTGTGACAGGGAAGACTTAAAGCTAGCGCTGTGTCTATGGAGTCGTAGCATACATACTGTATTGCCCCGTGCTAGTCTGATATATGCTAGTTGGTACTGCCATGGTAGCAATGTTAGGTGGTGTCCCTTCTTCCTCTGATTTTTCTTCTTCAATCTTGGGAATACCAGGCACATCAGAGGAAAGTTCATTCAGTATTTTTCTAAAATATAATATAACAATATAAGCAATTAGGATATAGAAAGAGACAACAGAAAAGCTATAAAGAATAATTACTTTGCTCTACAATTATTGTGTCTTTTGGGGTGGAAATATTCCAGTTGGAAAGTTAAGTTAACTCACCTATATGAGGGTCTTCGTGAAAGAATTTCTCTCCGTTTATGCGAATCGATTACTTCTGAGTCTGCAGAATCATCTGTCTCTGCAATTGTTGCTACCTATAATACAAGACTTTCTGAAATGCATCATAAAACATATGACCTTCATCTTCACTCAAAAATGGTGATTAAGAGTCTGTGGATAGAACTCAGTGTTTGTGTGCAAAGGGAAACAAGGAATGGAACTAATGATAAATTCTACATAAATTCAATAGAAAAGTACTTGGAATACCAAGTAAGGCTTCACAGAAAAGGGAAAAGCATAAAACACGTTAGACCGCAAACCCCAGACCTGAATGTGTCCTTGTAAGTACAGATAGCAGTAAGACCATAACAGATACAGAAAAACTGCCCAATTTAGTGCTCTCTCTACATCATCATTGGCTTAAGCTGGATGTAAAAGCTAGGATACTAGGTAGGCTCAAAGAAGAATGAACACTTATGTAAACAAGTCAGTAAAACCAGGCTTGTTGAGAGAAGGATTTACATTATAACGAGTATATTAGAGTTTAAAGATTCTGAAGTCAAAACAAATTTATATATATAAAGGACCAGTAAGATGGCTCAGTGAATAAAAGCACTTGCCACTATGCCTGACAACCTGAGTTCAGTCCCAAGATCCACATATCAGATAGAAAACAAATTCCCACTAGTTGTCCTCTAACCTGCAAGTAGACACTATGGAATGCACCCAAAGGGACATCCACAAAAAAGATAGACTGGTGGTGGGTGGGTGGGATGGATGGATGGAAGGAAGCAAGGAAGGAAGGAAGGAAGGATGAATGGATAGACAGACAGACAGACAGAGAAAAATAAAAGTATCAGAGTTTTCAAACCAGGCATCAATACAATGATATGACAAAGAAAATGAGAAAACTAAAATGACAAATCTCTAAACATGACTTCTGTCAATATATTTAGCCATTTATCCCTAATGTTTAGGGGAGGTAGGTCACAAAACTTCATGTTACATGAGACTTTGACATGGGGAAAAAAACCTAAGAATCAAGAATGAAAACAACACGTAGCTCCTGTTATGCCACATGGTGAGTCCAGTTAAGAACAGCACCGGCTGGGGAGGCGACTCAGTTGATAGAGCGCTTTCATCATGCACAACACCACAGATTTGATCCCCGACATCACATAAAACCCGGTCTAGTGGTAAATTACTCTAATCCCAGCATTTGAAGGCAGAAACAGAAGCATACGAAATTCAAGGACAGTCTAAAATATACTGTGAGCTTGAAGCCAGCTTGAGCTTCAAAAATCTTCTCTAGAAAAATGCCAAGGAGGAGGAAGAGGAGAAAAAAGAAGACTATCAGTATATTTTCCTCTTGAAAATTAGAAAAGTTTGTGTAGAATTAGCATATTTAAAGTATTTCCAGCATGAAAAAATGATAAAAAATAATACATATTTTAATTAGCCAATTTAGTCATGCAACAATGTATACACTTTAAAACAAAATATTGTTCAGAATAAATTGATAAAATTTGTTTACCAATTAAAATACATACTAAAAATTCATTTCTGATTTTAATAGAAGGAATTATATAGCCTTCAATGCATGTAGACAGGCATGTGTATGTACACACACACACACACATACACACACACACACAAACACACACACACACACACACATATATGCATCTACAAATATAACACCGCTGGTCATAGATACTCTACACAAATACTCCCACGCTGAACACAACCTACTAGGAGCAAAGTGTTATTGCCTTCCATGGTCATACACCATGTGTCTGACACTGGCAATATACTTCACATAGCTGTCCAAACCACAGGGATTCCCTCATGTGCAATACTGCCCATTATTTCATCCAGTTTAGAAAAGCTGAGACCATATGAGCAGTGGTGGCTCACATCTTTACTCCCAGCAAGTGGATGTCTGTGAGCTTGAGGCCAGCCTGGTCTATAGAGCAAATTCTAGTATGGTATGGAATGTCATAATAATGAAACCACTATTGCATATAATTAATATATGCTAATAAAAACATTTTAAAAATTGAAGTTCATGCAGAAGATTTGTCATTTAAACCACAGGAGTTCTAAGATAAGATCTAAGAGCATTTATCTCTACAAAGACAATCAAATCATTCACTTAACAAAACAACTGCAGTAATAAAGTTTTCTTATTCTAAGACAATGTTGCCTTCCAACACCAGCCAGGTAACATTTTTAATCCCAATAAAATCCATAAAGGAAGAGAAAGGGGAAACTTTCTTACTTTATCATTAGAATCAGAAGTTACAAATTCTTGGAATCAAGGGTCATCACAGAAAACTAAAGACAATGATAGGAACTGTTTCTACACCCTGGGACAAAGACAAGATACCTATGCTGGAAAAAGAAGCAAACTTAGAAAGCATGGAAATTTATCATGTCAGTACTGTGCTGCGGCCCTCACGGCATTCCATGAGAAACTACACTCAAGCACGCAGGCGAAGGCAAGATTAAGTATATGCACATCCATTTTCCTCACAGATTTGAGCCTTGTTTGTCACCATTTAAGTTCAAATAATTTCTACACTTAAAAAATAATAACAAATTCACCTAAAAAAGAAACAGAAATCAGCTTAGTAAATATGAAGAGTATGCTATAAAGTACACACATAATAAATAATATCTATTAATGAAAAAACACTACCTTCAAGAGTTTAGGATGTGACCATTTTGATAATAACAATGATCATAAGTCGTAAACTCTGTATCTGTACCACAACCACATCTACGGAAGCCCAGGTTCAACCTGAGGGGTGTATGACATGGAAATAAAGTGCCCAGTGACAAGGACCCATACTTTTGGGCTAGGGTACAGGAGGTATTAGAGCATGTGCTTAGTTAGCACGCACGAAGACCTGCAGTTTAAGTCCCAGCATCAAATATCCTCAGTTTCTAAGGGTTGCATTCACTAACCTAAAATCAGTGTCTGACCAAGTGCAATCATATACTCAAGAAGCCGAGGCAGGAGGTTTGATGCCAACTTGGATTACACAGTGAATCCAAAGCCAGCCAGGACTATACTCTTCATAGTACTATGTTTATTACAATGTCTTCCAAGAACCCTCAAAGTACCACAGGAGAGCCTTGCTAAGTAAATATAAGTCTGAAGAAAGAAACTAAAATATAGAACTGCTTATTTCACAATTACTCATTGTACAAAATTAAGAACGATAACAAAAATCCAACCCATAAGTCAGTCTACATTCGCAGCCCAACACAATGTACCATACATAAAGAGAAATTCTCCAAGTATCCAAGAAGACACCTTTAATATAAATTTATACAAAACAGCCAATGGGAGTGGCACGTGACTGCAGTCCCAAGATCTGAGAGGCTGAGGAGGAGAATAAGGTGTTCAAAGCCAACCTTGGCTACATAGTGAAACCTTATCTCTAAAAGAGTAAAAGAAAATAAAGAAAATGATGATAAATGAATTAAACAACAGAAAAAAATTAAAGCTCAAGAAAGTCAAAGACAAATCGTCAAGGAAGGACGCTAACCTGAACAGTTTGTATTTGTGGTGACTGAATAACCGATGGATGTGCTGTCTGAATTACTCCCTGGACCTGTACAGTTTGGCCTGAAGGTAACTGTACTAGAGTCACAGCTGGGGAGCCTCTTCCAGTGCCTGATCCAGCTACAGAAACCTGAAAAAATGACCATCATTGAGGATTAAAGCTGGACTTGTTTTGCTTTTGTTTATTTTTAAGAGTACCACTTGCTATCACAACCAGCCTACTTTATGTCTCTTTTCTTTTGCTGAGTCTAAGAAATGAAGAACAAGCGGGGTACTTACCATTAGGAGGTAGTCACTGTCCTGGAACTGTCATTCTCTGATGTGACAGATACTAAAGAACCCATGTGCCTCACTTTTGCTGCCCATGCTTTGGCAGCTAAGAATGTTCCGAGCACAAAGTTCTAAAGCAGTTAAACTACCTCGATGCAGCCTCTTGGCTACTGACAGGGTCACCCTTTGCAGGCCAAAACACAAACTCCTCCTCTTTAACTGATGAAGAGGAACTGAAGAAAATTCAAATGTGGTGGATTACTTTTTGATAAGTGAAATGTTTTGCATATGGCAATTCTTTCACTATTCTAGATGTAAGCTGATACACTGTCTCAATATTAGTTTAAGAAAAAGTCATTTTTATATTCCATAACCACATGTGTGTACCTGTTTCAACTGTCTCTGTCTCTCTGTCTCTCTTCTTCCTTCCCTCCCCGCCCCCCCCCCACAGTACACAGAACAAAGAAACTGCAGGTCCTTTCAAGCCTTTCGTGTTTGTTCCTCAGGGCTGGTGTGGCAGCTCTCTTCCCAACATGGAGTATCAGTTGAGAAGCCCCATCAGTCTTGAACTGAGAGATGAGTGACACAGGCATCTCCCTACTGAGTGCATCCGCAAACACCCTTTGGATTGGACTCAAAGCTCTAGTAATCAGTCTGTGCTTCTGGCCACTATAATTTTAGAAACTTTCCTTAATTTTACTCAGTTCACTATGCATTTTGATTTATTGAAAGCACTCAAAGACCTTAAAAATTAAATACAGTGGGAGTTGCTATCTTGAGTAATAAGAGAACTTCAAGGTGTTAATTTTCACAGAAGCCTCTATCTTTTAAGAAACACCAATGAGTTCTGGGCTACTTTACTAGTGTTTATTACTTTTTAAACTATTTGAATATGGCTTTGCAAGGTGAGCATAGTGGCATATGTTTGAAATCTCAGCACTTGGGAAGCTGAAGCAGAAGGTTCATCAATTTGTGGCCAGGATAAAAAACACAGAAAAGCCCTTGTCTGGGAGGGAGGAAAAATAGATTTACAACAAATAGTTAAGATTTACTTACAATGCCATTTTCTAGAAAGCAAATACTTTAACACATAAAAAAGAAATCTATGTCTAGCACTGTATTTCATGGACTGAGGTATAAAGCAGAATTGGTAAAACTGATGCCTAAAAGACAACACACCAAACAAGTAAAGAGCTAACTGCCATGACTGTCACAGGGGTACAGAAGAAAGATCAGTATAGCCCTGAACAGAATGTGACAGCTTTCTGTGGGAGCCAGAGCTGAAGCCAGACCTTGATCTAAGCCTAGATTAGGAAGTTGCAAATGAGGCCAGGCAACTGATACAGACAACGCAGGGGCAATTTCAGCCTACCTATCTCAGTATCATCACCTACTTGAACTGTAGGTGAGAAGTACATCTTATCTATAAGTACCTCGTCTGTGTGTGTGTGTGTGTGTGTGTGTGTGTACGGCTAAAGGTACAAAGAAAAGGGATTTGCTCCACAAATCTCAGCACAGAAGCCAATACTGTACATGTGACGGAAGGACATCCAGCACTGTGTTAACCGGCAGAAGGCTCCCTCCTCTTCTCAAGTAACCTCAAACTCCTTCTCTCACAAGATCGTTAGACTTAAACTTGCTTGTTTTCGATTTTTATTGCATGTAGAGTAAGTGTGTATATGTGTATATGCCACTTTGTGTGTTCATGCCACTGTGTTGTGTGAGGTTGGAAGGTTGGGAGGACAACTTATTGGAGCAGGTCTCTCCTTCTTAGTTCCGCAGGATCCAACTCAGGTAAACAAGTTAGGTCAGCGGTAAGTGCTTTCAGCATATGAGCCATCTCCCCAGCCATAAAGAGGTTTCAGTGTCTGCATCAACTGGATTTCTACCTAGTAGAGTGATGGTAAATACTTAATAACCAGATCCTAGGAAGTGGAATCCTGACGTACAGATTTTGTCTATTTCTGTGACATAAACAATGCATTATGGATCATGACTTGCTTCAGGCTGCAAATAGGGATGATGGACACAAAATTAGATAAAGATGTACATATCCAGTTCTTGCAAACCCATATAAGAGAGCTCCAGAAGATTTTTATCTACCGATTAATACCACGCTAAGAATTAAAATAGAATAATTATCACCTAATAGCTCAGCAATGGTAAATCTATTGCAATGCTATAATTTTATGAAAAAGTTACATTTTTCAAAACAAAACTATTTAGTGAAAATTCTGACAATGTTTTACTTTAGGGTTTTTGTGCATATGTGTTTTCAGTTGGTTGTGAGTTTTTGTTGTTGTTTTGAGACAATGTCTCATTATGTGTCCCTGACTGGCCTAGAACTTACTACATATACCAGGCTGGCCTCAAACAACCAGAAAGCCACCTGTTTCTGCTGAGATTAAAGACATGCTACTAATGACTTCTTTTAATGACTATGATTTTGGTTGTTTGGCTTTGGTTTTCTCTTTCTTCCTTCCTTTGTTTTGTTTTGTTTTGTTTTTCAAGACAGGGTTTCTCTGTGTATCCTTGCTAGCCTGGAACTTATATAGACCAGGTTGGCACTGAACTCACAGATATCTGCCTGCCTCAAAGGTTCTCACTTATCACAGGCTAGCTTGCAACTCACTATATATCCCAGAGTGTTCTCAAATTCATGATGACCTGTCTCAGCCTCCCAAGTGCTAAGATTATACGTCTGCTCTACTATATTTGACTTTAATGACTTGTTTCATTCAACAGATCTGGATTCTAATATATACTTCCACAATGAATTTGCAGTGTTTCATGAGGTGATACATGAAGAAAACATGGATCTCATAGACAGTGGATTTTATAGAGCAAGGCGATTTTACTACAGCTTTTACAGACAAGCAAGAATATTCTTTGACACAGCTCTGAAACTCAAAGTGATTGTTCCCATATCTGTACCAATGACATTAAAGTCCACTGATCTGTAGCCGTTGAGTTTTTTTGTTGGTGTTGTTTTGTTTTTTCGAGACAGGGTTTCTCTGTGTAGCCCTGGCTGTCCTGGAACTCACTCTGTAGACCAGGCAGGCCTCGAACTCAGAAATCCACCTGCCTCTGCCTCCCAAGTGCTGGGATTAAAGGCGTGCGCCACCACTGCCCGGTTTTGTTGAGTGTATCTTTAACCAACTCAATATTATGCAATATCCTGTAATACTTCTAAGGAAGCACTGGCTCAGTGGGTGAAGTGAATGTGGACCACCTCTCCTCAAAAACACATCCCATTTCAAAACAGAGAGTATTAAATTAAGGGAGTATGTACTCAGGGGTCACGTTGTTATGCAGCCTTTACTGGTTCATCCAAAATACTCTCCCATGAAACTGGCTGCTGGGTTTAACTTCAAAGGAATGGTAGTGAAGAGTAGAAAGGTTAGTCATGGTCCTTGTTGCCACTAATATGGCTCAAGTTAGGACCAGAAGTTTATCTTCCACCTGTTGTTTTGATCACAGCAGTACAAATATTACTAGAGTAAAAGGTAAATAAAATTGTATTACACATAAAATACATTGTATTACTATATATGTTTATCTTAGCAAATCTTTGGAAAGCATCTGCAGACCTTGCCCAAGGTTCTGCAGTGCACAGAGCACTTTGCGGGGCTGCTCCATAATAACACTGCTTCAGTCTGCTGCTCAGCTCAGAGAGGGCTGAGGCAGGCTGGGATTTCAGCTCCAAGACAGCTGCACAGCCACAAGTCACACCCAGTAACGCTGACTGTAGGTCAGCAAGACTGGCAGAATATAAACTATGCTTTTTAACTTGTCCTTTACTCAAAGAGAAGCACTGGCTAGCACCTCCCATAGAGGATGCCACGCTCTGCAGGGGTCCTCCCCTCAAGGCTCCCTCTCCTTCCCTTCCTCCTCCCCCTTCCTTCCTTCCTTCCTCTCTCTCTCTCTCTCTCTCTCTCTTGAAACAGGGATCTCAAACTCTATACTTTACCAAGGGCGTCCTTTAGTAACTAGGACTACAGGCAGAACACTCCGCCATGCTGGGGAAAGTTGCTCATCTGGAAGGCCTTTTCTCCGTAGAGACCCAGTGCATCTCAATGATTTGCTTTTTTAACAACAAAAGGTAAAACATTTAAAGATAATGAACTTGAAACTACAGCAGAGAAACTTGAGAATACTAGAAATATTCTCAAAAGTTCTGCTGTATTATGAAGAATCCACAATCTGTATACTCACTTCCTGTGAATAACAAACTGTGGCTTTCAAAGGATGAGATCATTTGAAGAACTAAAGCAAGAATAAATCATAACATATGCATATGTGAATACACACACACACACACAGTCCTAGTTAGGGTTACTATTGCTGTGATGGAACACCATGACCAAAGCAACTTGCAGAGGAAAGAGCCATCAATCTTTGTTTCAGCTTACACTACCAGGTAAGAATCCATCACTGAGGGAAGTGAGGACAGGAAGCAAGAGACAAGAGCTAATACAGAGGTAATGGAGGGGTTCTGCTTACTAGTTACTCTTCATGGCCTGTTCAGCCTGCTTTCTTAAAGAACCCAGGACCACCGGGGGTGGTACCATTCATAATGGGCTAGGCCCTAGGACAGCAATCACTAAGTAAGAAAATGTTGCACAGGCTTGCCTATAAGCTCATCTTATGGAGGCATTAATCCTAATAGAGGTTCCCTCCACTCAGATGATTTCAGCTTGGGTCAAGTTGACATAAAACTAGCACACACACACACACACACACACACACACACACACACACACACATATATATATATATATATATAAAAAACATTACTGGGCATATATATGCTATGTGTATATACCATATATATATACTATATACACATACACACACACACAAATAATTATAGAACATGCTTTCAGTTGCTTTATCTTTCAAGTATAATTCTCAGAACCCCATATTAAACAACAGTTCTATCATAAGTTTTAGTGTCAAGAATACTTGATGCAGACAAACAAGATAACTCACTGAGGAAAGCCCCTTGATGCTAGACTTTAAATGGATCCTTTTAACAAGAAGGCACTTAGATCAGCAAAACTGCCATCCTATATGCTCATAGCTTTGAGAAAGCTGGTAAGTGACAAGCATTAAGCCTGTAGTTGTAGAGTTAATGATCTTAAACTTCATCATTATTACCTTAAGCGCTCACAGGGCAGCACTGTCCAGGAACAACTTTCACCAGGAGCCTGACCCCCGCGGCCTCCTGCATCCCACTTCCCAAGCGTAGGTCCATCGACACCACCCGAACCACACCCCAGGTACTGTCATTGCCTCCTCATTGCTGTAGGCCCATCCTACAGTCCCCAGCAGTCCTGCACAGCCTCCTGCAGCAAGTAGGGGACTGCTTCCCCTGCTTAGGCCCACCTACGCTGCTCATACACTTCCTGTACCTGCCAGACAGAAGAAAGCAGGCCTCTCACACCTACCACTAAGTCCTTTCCTGAATACTGTAAATACCTCCACTGAAGAACGATGAAAGAAAGACAGAGAGACAGACAGAGCCAGGAAAGAAAGAAGGAAGGAAGGAAGGAAGGAAGGAAGGAAGGAAGGAAGGAAGGAAGGAAGGAAGGAAGGAAGGAAGGAAGTCTCAACCAACATACTACTTCTCTAGATGCACAAGTCCTAGTGTACAAACAAAATCAGAAACCAAGATGACATGGATTCCCCACAACTAAATTCCCTAATAATGGAACCTAATGAAAGTGACGTGGAAGAACTTCCAAAGAATTCAGAAGAATTATTATAATAATGGCCAAACAACTCATAGAAGGCATGAGTATACTCCAAGAGCAAACAACAATGACATGAATGAAGTAAAGAAGGCAATCCAAGATGTGAAAACAGAATTCAACAGAGTCAGAATTGCTGAAGAAAGGCCCAACTGAAATAATGCTGGAAATGCAAAACCCAATAAGCCAAACATATTCCTTAGTGTAAAGCCTTACCAATGGAATGGACCAGAGGAAAATAGAGACTGGGCTTGGAGGACAAGACAGAGGTCAGCTGAGAAATTCTGAAATAAATATGAAGAGAAAGTAGGACACAGAAAATATCTAACCTGTATATTGTGGGAATAAAGGGACACTATCACACTGAAGGCATAGAATAAATTTTCTTTTCTTTTTTTTTTTTTTTTTTGAAACAGGGTTTCTCTGTATAGCCCTGGCTATCCTGGAACTCACTCTGTAGACCAGGCTGGCCTTGAACTCAGAAATCCACCTGCCTCTGCCTCCCAAGTGCTGGGATTAAAGGCGTGCGCCACCACCGCCCGGCTAGAATAAATTTTCAATAAAATCACAGAGGGGCTGGGCATCATAGCAAAGTCTTGAATACCAGCATCCAGGAGATAGAGGCAAGTGCATATTTGTGAGCATGAAGCAAGGCTGCTCTACTCTGTGAGTTCCAGGCCAGTTAGTATTACATAGTGAGACTTGGCCTCCAACACAAAACAAAAATCAGAGAAGAAAGTTTCTCAAACCTAGAAAAAGAAATACCCATCCACGTACAAGAAGCCTACAGAACTCCAAATAGACAGGGCCAAAAAAGAAGCTCCTCACAAAACATTATAGTTAAAACATTAAAAACACAAAATGAAGGGATCAACATCTGTAAGACAGAAAGGTCATGACACTTATACAGACATCAATAGATTACCTGATTATTCAACAAAAACTTCTGGCTTTGAATATAGTCCAAGTTCTGAAAGACAATTGTCAATCCACACATTATACCCAACCAAACTATCTATTAAAATTGAAGGAGAAATAAAATCTTTCCAAGATAAAAACAGTTTAAATGAATTTATGACCACCAAGCCATCTCTATAGAAATTATTAGAAGAATACTCCAGTCTGAAGAAAAGGATAAACACACCCAGGAGGTCACAGGTAATAAATAATTCCAATAGTTACTCAAAAGATGTCTATGAAAACAATATGTAAGTAATTAATACACATCTCTCAATGATAACTCTTAATATATTAATGGTCTCAACTCCCCCTATAAATATACACAGACTATTAGACTGGATTAGAAAACAGTATCGATCTTTTTGCTGCTTCTAAGAAACAAACCTCATTATCAATAATAATAGACACCACTTTAAAATAAAAGAATGAAAAAATGTATTCCAAGGAAATGTAACTAATAAATGAATAGGCATAGCAATTTTAATGTCTAACTAAAGAAACTTCAAATTCAAACTAGCCAGAAGAGATAAGGTCACTTCGTATTTACTATGAGAACAATCCACCAAGAGAATACTCCCAATTCTAAACATAAACATACCATAACAGATGCATTCAATTTCAGAAAAGAAATATTGCTAGATCTAAAACCACAGATTAACTTCATTACAGTGATATAAAACAGTAGGTGACTTCAATACCTCACTCTTACCAGTAACAGGTCATCCTGACAAAAACTAACCTCCCCCCCCCCAAACAAAACAAAACAAACCCATTGGAGTTAAAGGATATCTTAAGTCAAACAGACACAACAGATATCTACAGAACGTTCCATCCAAACTCTAAAGAATATATACTCTTCTCAGAAGCCCATGAAACTTTCTAAAAAACTGATCACATATTAGGACACAAAACAACTGTCAACAATATGAGCATATGCACCATGTGTATGCTTGTCACTTACGGAGGTCAGAAGAGGACATAGATAGTTGTGAGCTACTATGTGAGTGCTGGAAGCCAAAATTTATAATAGGTAAAGTGTGATAACATCCTGTATTCTATGTGACTAAAATGGAACAAAGCTGGTTATCAACAGCAAGAGAAACTACAGAAAATATGCAAACCTGTGAAGACTAAACAACACTATTGAATCATAATTGGTTGCATAGTTGAATAATATCAAGAGAGGAATTCATATACATATGTAATTACTTACTGCATGCAAAGGCTCTAAAGACCTTTTGGGAACAGTGGGGAATTAGTAAACTAGGCCTGGCAGCACACTCCATAATCACAGCATTAAGGAAGCAGATGCAGGATACTGCAGGTTTAAAACTAGCCTAGGCTGCATAAGACGACCATATCTCAAAAGTAAATCAAATTTTTAAAAAGTTAAATCAAAAGACAAAAAATAAAATTACTTATAGGAAGACAATAAGGTGCACTTGAACTAAAATAAGCAGATAGAAACAAAGAAATATCTATTATATACATCAAAATTTATTCTAAAACTACTGTTATTTTTGTTTGTTTGTTCCTTTTGTGTTTGTGAAACCCAACCTTGTTATGTAGTTGAGGAAGGCCTCAAATTTGCAATTATTCTATCTCAGCCTCCTGAGTACTAAGAATATAGATATGTGCCATTATGTATGACCTGAAACAAAAATGTTTAGACTAGGTTATTTTATATATAATGTTTTGCCTGCACTTAGGTATGTGCATCACATGTGTGCCGGTCACCTACAGGTCAGAAGGAACTGGAGGGTTTTTGCCATCATGTAGATGCTAGAAACAATCTCTGTAAGAATTAGTGCTATGTAGATAAAATTTAATTTTGTAATGTCTAAGTAGAAATTAGCAGATTTGCAAGTATGCTGTAACCTGAGAAACCTTCCAAAGTGCAATGAGAAAAAAGTAGTAAAGAAAAAACAAAGACAAGAATTTGCAGCTAGGGAAGAGTAACCAGTACTTTTGACTGCTGAGCCATCTCTCAGGCTGGCCTAAACCAATCTTTTAAACATATATGTACGTGTGAGCAAGTGCACACATGGAGGTCAGAGAACACTTGCAAGAGTCGCTTCTCCCCTTCCACCATGTGGATCAGGAAACTGAACTCAGTTGTTAGTGCCTTTATCCCTGATCCAGCTTCTCTCCCAGGCCCCTAAAACAATTTTACAATCAAAAAATTCACAGGAACATGCCACATTTTTTTAATTGACTCTTCTGTTAACAGTACTTTCTGGGCACTTGCTCAAGGATCAGGGGCCAGTGCTCAGCCAGTGGGGATTAAGCAGAAAATATGCAAATCCCTGCACTGCCAATTCAGAAAGAAAAAAGACAATTGGTAAAACAAATATATTGGGTAGTGTTCAATTCTTCAAAAAAAAAAAAAAAATCAAGGCAAGGAATTAGAAAGCGATGCAGCAGAGAAACATGGAAAGAGATGATCTAGTGTCAAAGGGGAGAAGACACTGGCATAGAAAGCCTAAATGAGGAGAAAGCAAAAGTCATGGGGAGAGCTAAGAGTGTACGTATCCCATTCCAAAAATCAAACAGGCATCCTTCTCAAAAACAAGCTAAAAACATAAAGGTGGTGTATAATATACACCACCTTTATAGCTTGAGACTCTTTTTCTGAGGCTTTAAAAAACATATATAATGAACTCACAGCAGATAAAAATTTACCTTTTTATCCAGATCCCCTGAAGAATAATCTTCTTCTATAGGATGCCTGAAGCATAGGTTATGCTGATGCCACCACATCCACTGAAAACCCACTAAAGACAGTAGTTAATCTAAAGAAACAGGGTAAGGTGATGCGATTGATAGCCTCACTTGGATTTGGAACTTTAAAAAAAAGTTCTAATAATGACACTTATACTGGGGCAACCTCACAGTGTTGTAGCACAGCATGCGATCAGCACCTAGTAGACCAGCTCTAGTGCGTAGCTAGGTTCCGTCAGGGTGGAGTTTGTGATGTCACAATACAGCAAAGAACATCACAGACAGGGGCCTGCAATCCGGACAGCTAATAAAGAATTAAAGAAATGT
Organism: Uromys caudimaculatus; assembly: GCA_028551405.1. Taxonomy (NCBI): domain Eukaryota; kingdom Metazoa; phylum Chordata; class Mammalia; order Rodentia; family Muridae; genus Uromys; species Uromys caudimaculatus. The sequence continues at coordinate 63,877,753 of CM052714.1, forward strand.
GAATTCACAATACAGCAGACCATTGACTCTGTCCACTCTGCTGCCTGACAGATCAAATCTGTGTTATCTTGACTAACATCAAGGACTAGAATCAAAATTCCTTTTCATGATCTAAGAAAGTTGTTGAAAACTACCCCATTTCTATGTATCTTGTAGAAAAATAGTGTTAAATAATATCTCAAATATTTAAAAACTGAAAAGAGAAAAACAGAACATTATAAATTGAACACTTGAGGCCAGTCAGTAGTAGCACATTCCTTTAATCCCAGCAGCATTTGGGAGGCAGAGGCAGGTGGATTTCTTTGAGGCCAGCCTAGACTATAGAGTGAATTCCAGGACAGCCAGGGCTACAAAGAGGAATCCTGTCTCAAAAAACAAACAAACAAATTGAACACTTAAAGATGCAAAATATCTTATTTTGATATTTTAAAGAACTCGTTTAACTCGAAAAACCAAAAAAAAAAAAAAAAAAAAAAAAAAAGAACTGTTTCAATTATGCTCACTAGCACAATTAATATAGAATCATTTATGGTTTTGGTCGTACTGGGGATTGAACATTTTAGGCAAAACCTCTCCCAGGTGCTAGGGATGGAGCCCAGGGTCTCCCACTTGCTAGGTAAGTGCTCTACCACTGAGCTATGCATCTCTAACTCTATTTTAATGTAATTTTAAATGGGGTATCAGGGATTAAAGACATGCATCACCACAACTAGTAGAGATTTGTTATTGTTTTGTTCTGAGTTTCATTTTGGTTTCCTGTGTGGGGAGTGAAGTGGGGTATCACTCTAACCAAGCCTGGATTAGAACTAGCAGTATGGATGGGTTTTGAACCCATGGTAATCTTCCAACCTCTGTCTTCCAAGTAGATTACAGGCCTGGGTCACTTTACCCAAGTTATAGCAAGTATTTACAAGGACATCTAGGAAGCAAATTGCAATTTTTAATATTCTAATTCATTTTATTATTTGATATTATTCTAAAGTGCCACAAAAACTTCAAAACAGAGCCTCCTGGGGCTGGAGAAATGGCTCAGAAGTCAATAGCACTCACTCTTCTTCCAGAAGACCCAGGTTTGCTTTCCCAGAATACATACTATGGCTAACAGCCATCTGTAACTCCAGTTCATTGGATCTAACACCCTCTTCTGGTCTCCATAGGCACTGCATTCATGTGGTACACAGACATACAAGCAGGCAAAACACTCATATCCATCCACAGGGGTAAAGGTTATCCTAAGTGTCCTTCCTTCCTTTCTGTGTGCCTGTTAGTTGCTGTCAAAAATATCAAGTTTGTAAAACCTTGAAAAATGGTGCTGAGCTGACCATGGTGTGGTGTACGCCTTTAATCCCAGCATTCTGGAGGCAGAGGCAGGTGCATCTCTGTGAGTTCAAGGCCAGTATGGTCTACAGAGTAAGTTCCAGGACACCCAGGACTACACAAAAAAAAATCCTGTCTTGGAAAGCCAAATAATAATAATAACAACAACAGCAACCACAAATAGAGGAAGAAGTAAGGCGTGGTGGCACACACCTTTAACCCCAGCATTCAGGGGGCAATGGCAGGCAGATCTCTAAGTTCAGCCTGGTCTACAAAGTTCCAGGATAGTCAGAGCTACACAAAGAAACCCTGTCTCAAAACACAAACAAACCCAGTAGCAACAAAATACGACAATGATATACAATAGACTATTACATATGGCCTTAAAAAGAAGAGAACTTATTACAAGCTACGTGAATGAGCCTGGAGGAAATCATGACAAATGAAGTAACCCAATCACAAAATGATGAATCCTAGACAATTCTATGCCTAGGGGGAAGCTAGTTAAATTTCATGAAAACAGAAAGGAGAATGGTTATAGGAACCAAAAGGAAGAAAGAAGAACTGTTATGGGCTCAGTTTCATTTTTCCAAGATGGAAAAGTTCAGTTTTACAGCAATAGGGATTAAACTCAACATTACTCAACTGTTTACCTACAAATGGATAAACTGGTGGAAAAGACGGCTCGGTGGGTAAGAACACTTGCTGTTCCAGACTGAGAAGCCGAGTGTGGACCTCCGGTACCCATGTGAAAATCCAGGTGTGGCCTGGAAGAACCTGTAACCAATGTGGTCCTCCCTCCCCCAGATGCCACCCAAGCACACACAGGCAAGCATGTATGTCTCCACACATACATAAACTAATAAAAAAGTAAGTTAAAAAAAATTACTATGGCTGGCAAAATGGTTCAGTGGGTAAAAGTACTTACCACCAAGCAAGTGAATAACTTGAGTTCAGTCCCTCAGACCCACACTGCAGAACTGGCTCCTCTGACCTATGTGTGTGCCTCAATGCACATACAAGATGAATAAATAAAATGTAATTTTAAAAAATGGTTAAAGGACCTGAAGAGATGAATCATCAGTTAAGAGCACTTGTTCTTGAAGAAGACCCAGATTCAACTCCCAGCACTCACAAGGTGGCTCATAGCTGTAACTCCAATTCTAAGGGCTCCAACGCTGCCTTCTGATCTCTACAGGCACTATGCAGGCAAAACACACACACACACACACACACACACACACACACACACACACACACACACACACACACACACACTCCTAAACAAAATAATAAATGGTTACAAATACCTGAGCATGGTGGGTCATGCCTTGATCCTAGCACCTAGGAGGCTAAGGCAGGAGGATTGTCATTAGTTCCAGAATATGTAAGTATGACTAAAATTATTTAGATATGTAGTATATTGTTTTTTAGCATTCTGATTTTTGGAAAGAATTTCTTCTTGGGTTATTTAAAATATATCCTCTAATTATTAACAAGTGTTTTTCAGGGCTGGATTGGATCTTAGTCATATATCAGAGCATACACTTAAGATAATAGTTTTGATTAAATAAAGTAACATGAAATAACTCTGTGTGTGTGTGTGTGTGCATATGTCACAGCACACATGTGGAGGTCAGAAGACAACTTTGAGTCAGCTCTCTTCTAAGCTGAGTCTTGATAGTGGAACTCGTATTGTTGGGCTCAGCCTTAAGGACCTCTACCTCGTAGGCTATCTTGCTTACTTTTATTTCTTGAGGACTCATGTGCGCCAGGCTGGCTTTGAAGTCGCTATGTAACAGAGCCTGGTCTTAGGAGCCCTAATCCTCCCATCTCCAACTCTCAAGGACTAGGAATTATAGGCATAGAGCACTATACATAGCTACCCTGGAGCTTAACCTTTGGAGAAGAGATGAAAATGGTGCTGCATGTAACTGGAAAGTTAGAAAGCAGAGAAACATAAAACTCCAGCCTTTGTCTCGGGGGCTCCTTTCCCCCATTCCCTGGACAAAGCCTTAAGGTCAATAGTTTTCAGCTTTTTGAAAATATTATCTTCAGGGTGCCTGATTAGCAGAAGCTCTGGAAAAGTCAGGGGTGCCACAGCTACTAACACAAAAGACATCACACACAACTGGTCACAATGTTTAATCCAATAGTTTAATGATGATTCGGTCACACAAACAAGAAAATAAATACTCTTCATATAAAGCCAAACTTAAGTCTAACCTACCACAGAGTTTACCATCTTCAAGTTTAAATAAAACAAATCACCAATATGCCAAAGTTGCTTGTGCTGCCAGGAACCACTGAGAATAATTAGCCACTTTGAACATACATCACAGGACTTAAATACATTTCAGTTTGACTCTTTAATCCACATACATAATATTGTATAGTGACAGCAAAATTCAGACTTAAACAGCGTTAGATACTACAAGAATCTGAGCCACCATGTGGTTGCTGGGAATTGAACTCAGGACCTCTGGAAGAATAGCTCCTAGCTACTGACCCATCTCACCAGCCTACTCATAAGATTTTAGCTAAGAATAGTATAATTCTCCCAACTGTCAAGATCCATGCAAAATACAGCGTTAACTAACCCATAACTAAAATAATTCAGAAATTATCTCTCACTATTTTTTCATTTCTTCACATTAGTAGGATATGAAAGATAAAAACTATGGTTCGTCTTTTGAGACAAGGTCCTGCTACATAGCCAAGGCTAGTCTGGAAGTTTAGCTCCTGTCTCAGCCTCCCAAGTGCTCCTAGAGGCTGGGATTATAGGTGTGTGCCATTACACCAAGCTCCATGGTGTTGCTTTTACAGACTCCACTGAGGCATTTTATTTATATGTATGCTATATAGAGCAAAACGAAAAAAAAAATCAAGGATTTCCCCACATATGTATTTTTTGTCTTGGTCTTTCATGGTCTGTAATGCCAGCTGAGGCTGTCATACAATGAAAACCAGCTACTAGATGAGAGTGGTTTAGTCTGCCATTTTTTCTCTTTGAATGGCACATCGAGTCTGGAGCTAATCGTTCCGTGCTTGTTGAACCTGCCTGGGAGAACCACAACGATCAGCTCTATGATCAGTAGTGATTCCAAACTTGCCAGGGTAGCCTTGCTTCCTAATTACATTTAGAAACCAGTCAATAACTTGGAAGCACAGCCCAGGAAAGATGTTCCTGACAGCAGCCTGGACATTCACATACACCATTATGGTAGCACAGAAAGATGGGGGAAAGAGCGCCATGGTTTATTTGTGATCAAATACAGAAAATAAGAAAACAAATAAGAAAACAAAACTCACACGCTTGCTATGGGATTTACTTGGTATTTTGAAATAACCATCATAGACCATAGCTTTATCCAGTTCTTTGAGTCAGCCACCTCCCAAGGGTCTATCCTTTCTATGCTCACTAACCCATCTTAAGGAACCTATGCTTCTAGTTCCCTCTCCTTTCTACGTCAGTTCTCTAACCCCTGCTAAAACTCCTTTTTGGAGTCACTGAGGTAGCTCGGGGCAAAAGTGCCTCTTGCCAAGAAGACAATGGGGCTTTGATTCCTAAAAGGAAAAAACTGACTCCTCCAAGTTGTCCTCTAACCTTCACACAAGTGCCACAGCACTCACGTGGACACGGACGGACACACACACACACACACACACACACACACACACACACACACACGATAGATAGATAGATAGATAGATAGATAGATAGATAGATAGATAGATAGATAGATAGAGACAGATAGATAAAAATAAATATATGAAATTAATGACAGTATAAAATACTAGTTTCTGACCACTGGACTAAATTCCCAAACTGCATAAGTTACAGGTGCTTTTGAAGCATCTCAGTGATGACCCATTTAGCAATTTATGTGACTGAGGCTTACAAAGCTGGAGATCACCAGCCTGAAAGGTCCCTTAGAAACTTTACATTATCAACTTAAATATAAAGGGATCCAGTGTGCTGACCATGCTGGGCCAGATATCTTTGGGGAAATGACATAAGCTGAAGTTAGTCAGTTCCTGAAGAAAAGAAAGTAGGGGGAAAGAACGTTGCTTCCAACGTTGACTGCAGCAAGGAATGGCGGAATTTGAGGGCAGAAATTATAGCCTTAAAACAAGGCAAAACAGAAACACCCCAAGTGGAAAAATATGCTTTTCATTTTATTCTATTCTCAAAAACAATAAATAAATAAATACATAAATAAATAAATGCAAAAAATGTCAATATATAATATCTTTGGATGTTAAGATATGAACATCTTTATGCTCTTCCTTTTTCATTTGCTTACTAGCTTCCTGCTTACTTATGTACTTATCACTTATTTGTATGTACGTGTAGGAGTACTCCAGTGCCATGACACACATATAGAAAGAGATTAAAAGAACAACTTTGGAAACTAGCTTTCTCCTTCCATCACGTGGGTCCTATAAATCAAACTCGGGTTATCAGGTTTGATGACAAGTACCTTTACCTGCTGAGTCAATATGCCAGCCCTATGTGTGCCAGCACACACACGAAAACTAAAAAAACTAAACAAGTTATTTAAGATTCTGGGGCAGGTGGCTAGAGGCTATTCTGAAATTTAAATGAAATGAAATGAAAGTGTTTTCTGCTTTTGCAGAGGACTCAAGTGTGATTCCAACTGTCTCTAACTCCAGTCCAAGGGACCCAACAGTTTCTTCTGACCTCCACTGTACTTGTAGACACATGTGCATGTTCATACACACACACACACACACACACACACACACACACACACACACACAGTATTGTTTTTTAATTCTGCATCCCACAGCACCACGGCCCCACTAGAATCCCAATGACGGCCTGCCTATTGGCTCACTGACTTCCAACCTCATCTCTACAGTGCTATGTATTCTAAACACGGTGGGCATCTGAACATACTTCAGTCATATGTAGAGTGCGCATACGTTCAAGTCTCAGCTCTCTACAACCTTTAGCTTACTATCGCTCATTCTACTTCCCAGACTAGACAATGGTTTCCCACTTATAAATGTTGCTTCTCTGTGGTTTCCCATATGCTTTGTACTTTTGTACACATTCTTCCCTCTACCCAAAATATACTTCCCTTCCTCCCCACTCCCACGTGAAAAACTCCTACTAACCCTTGTACCTACCTCAAATGAAAAAAAACCACATAAAGAGTGCCTAGTTAGCTAGCTACTCCCTCTGCTTATGCCTTATATTTTTGTATTATATACAGCATTTAACAGCACTTCATGTTTACTGGAATTACTGAAACACCTATATTACTCAATGAGGTTTTATCTGATTACTCACAGTGATTTGAAGGAAAATGTTCCCCATAGGTTCACGTATTTGAACACTTAGCTCCCACTGGTGGCACTATTTGGGTAGGCTTAGGAAGTAGTTTTGTTTGAGGAAGTACATCACTGGAAGCAGGCTCTGGGAGTTTAAAGACTCCTACCATTCCTAGTTCACTCTCTCTGCTTTATGCTTTGTTCAAGATATGAAGTCTCAGCATCTTGCTCCAGCCACCACACCTGCTGCTTGCTACCATTCCTCCACTCTGCCATCAAAGACTTCTACCCCTCCAGAACCATAAACCCAAAAATAAACTCTTTCTTCCTTAGCTTGACTGGGTATAGTATTTTATCATAGGAAGTGGATTTGGCCTCATGCTGCTTGTATTATAATGTTAATTTTGGTCCCCAAAACTGCTTACACTAGTGCCAGCACTTAAGACACTGAGGGACCCTGCTCCCAGTTGGTTCTGATTGGTAAATAAAGATGCCAGCAATCAATGATTGGGCAGAGCAGACAGACTTTTAGGATTCCCAGGCTTGAGATGGAGAGGAAGGAGGAAAAGGGAGACCTGCCATGCCGGAAGAAGGAGAGGAGAGACACCATGCCTGAGAATGGTGGCAGACTGGGAGGCATGGCGGCATGTGAAGGAGCAAGGAGAGTGCAGGCCAGCTGGGCAGCCCTGTGGGTCCAGGGCAGCCAAGGGAAAACATAGATTTAGTAAGTAATAACTCGGGATTATCAGCGGGAAATGGCCCAGCTGTTGCACTGTTTAAGGTATATCAAAAGATAAAGGCTGTGTTTGTGTCTTTCATTCAAGAAGTTAAGCATTGAGGCAGGTAGCGAACCTGCCGCCAGGATTTACATATAAAAAAAATATTGCTACAGAAAGGTAACTAGTATACCACTCCAAAAGCTTTATTTAAAGCCAGAAGCTAGCTATAAATCTGTGTGTCTAGAACTCTGCTAAGATTCAGTAGGTATTCTTTTAAACATTTATATTAAGAATTTGTGAGGCCAGTCTGGTCTGCTATACGATGAAACCCTGTCTCATAAAAAAAAAAAAAAAAAAAAAATTTGTTAATTTTGTTGAGTATTTGCTAAACCAATAAATTCATAAATGTACTTGTTGTGTGCGTGTGATCATTCTCTGAATGAAACTATTTCACAGTTGAAGACCTAACTGAAGCTGAATGTGGTAGCTTATTCTTGGAGTCCTAAGACTTGGGAGACTGAGGCTGAAACATTCTTAGGTTTGAGGTCAGCCTGCATTATCTACATTGTGAGTTGAAGGTCATCTTGGGATACAAAATGACATCCTCTCTTTTTAGTGAGGTAACAACAACCCTTCTAGACATCATACAGTAATAAAAGCACTTGTGGTGGGTGGAATAAGAATGGCCCCCATAGATTCATGCTTGAATGTTTGGTTCCCAGTGGACTGTTTAGAAAGATGTCAGAACACGGTCCATAAATGAAGCTGTGTGAGATTTCTGAGACCTTGTGAGAAAACTCCGAGTAAACAAAACAAGACTCTTGTAATCTCTCTTCCTCCCTAATATGAGTTGTTCTTGGGATGTGCTTTCATGCCCTCCCCCGCCACTTCAGATTATTCATTGCAACTGGCTATTATTTGTTTATATGCCTCTATGGAAAACATGTTTTTGCCATGTGGAGCTGGTCCTGTGATAGTATACTTCACTCACGTGACTCTTCTTAACTCTTAGAGTTTAGATTATCTGATGCTCTAATAAAGTTGGGATTGCATGAGACTTTAGTTCACCTCTTAGGCCCTGCTCCCCCAGGTTCACGGTATCAGCCAGAGCAGTACCAGGGATCAGGAACCTGGAGTCAGCTGAGATTAGAGTGGGGGCCCTCACAGAAGGAGTGAGTGAGCATAATGGGGCAGAAACCAGGGAAGGCTGTGCCTTATGTCGGGCTTTTGCAACATTCCTTAAAGAAAGGAGGAGCACAAGTATCAAAATCACAACTATTAGTTGCTTGTACACTGTTTATGATATAATTCCTGGTTTCCAGAAGGAACTTTAGATAAAGAAGTATGAAACAATATTGAAGAAGCAACAAAAACAAGGGGAAAAGATCCCTGTTCAATTTGGGGTCACTAGGCGTTAATCCAGACTATTATCAAAATACTTAAGAAGGATAAGGAGGATCTTAACCATGGGAAAGAGATGACCAATTCCTTGAATGAATACAAAAACTTAAAACTGGCAAAAGAGATTTTCCCCTGGCTATTATTTGTTTATATGTTTCTATGAAGACATGTTGTCATGCACAGCTGGTCCTTATGATTGCATGTATACTTTACTCAGGTGTGTTAGTCAGGTAGAAAGTAAAACCAGATCCACCAGAAACTACACCAGCTCCCTTACTGGAGGCTCCTTTAGATACGTATCCTCCATTGCTTGAAAATGACCCTGAGGGGTGGGAAATTTGATAATCAAGCTAATCTTGAATTCTCTCTCCCTTGTGACAAGGATTTAGGAGAGCCTATGAAAAGTTACCTTTACAGTCCAGGCAAGTTAGGGCACAGCAGGAAAATGGAGTTTGTTTACCAATTCTGCTCCAGGCTCAGGAACTGCGCTTGGTATTTTCAGTGCAATTTCAGCAAAATCAAACGTTTCCCTAGTTGTGCAGTAACCAATATGTATAGACCTCCAGAAGGAGAGGTGCCCTTGGTCAGTCCTTGCATATTCTCTCAGGAGGCAAGAAAGGAACTACAGCTATTTGAATCCAAACTAAAAGAAGCATTTGTGATTCACGTGGATCCTTCACTGCCTTTACACTTGTTTATTTTTCCCACTAAACTGCCTCCTACAGGCATTACAGCACAGGAGGATAGACCTTTGGAATGGGTCTGTTTATACCGTACGGGCCATGAAATGCTAACTGCTCAGTTAGTAAATCGGGGGAGAACTGGATGCCGACAATTATACGGGTTCGGTCCTTGCTATATTGTATTACCCTTCACTAACAATCCATAGGACGTTACACAACTCTGTGGATTTTCAAATTTCATTTACAAACTATTATGGAAGGATGGTAATCATTATCTAGCTTGCAAACCCTGGATTTTCTCATATGAACTGAATTTGTAATCACAAAAGTTGTCCAGCCTTCTCCCATTCCACAAGCAGATACTAATTTTATTGATGGCTCATCTATTGGTAGAAGAGGGATTCATGGCCCAGATATTCATTAATCTATTGAGACTTTCTTTTCCTCAGTCCAACAAATGGAACTGGCTGTTTTGACTCATTTTTAAGGTTATTTAAATACCATTTCAGATTCTGTTTATTATTGTAGAATTATTTCTAGCAATAGACTCATACTCTCACATACCCTAACCCCTCTGTTTTTACTGCAGAAGGAAATAAGCAAGATGATGCATTAACTTGAAGCATTTCTTCTCCAGAAGAAAACTGGGAAGGGGTGGGTATGCATCTGTCATTGCAGATGGACCCACTAAACCACTATGGACTCCTCTTCCCATCCACCAGCCCCAGGCCACCACAGAAAACAGCAGAGGGCAAGGAAACTGCAGCAATCACCATATGTAGCCAACCTCCAGCTGAAGGGCAAAAGAAGGTATCAACCATAGTCAAAAGTCAAGCCTGTCCCCTGGGGCCAAATCAAAGCCCTATGCACCCGAAGGAGAAGTTACTTTACTAGTGACTCTGGGACTCTGGGACCACAATAGGCTCCTAGAGTCTCTGAGGTTATGAGTCTCTGAGAGGGAGCTGTGTTTAATTCTTCCTTGAGATTTAAATCATTTCTTAATTGCGTAGGACAGCTAACACTTGTACTCCCATTGGAAGGGTTATACAGGCTCAGGTTTTACCAGAACTGCTAATCATGTGGGGCTTTTTCAAGCTAGTCTCTAGATTTTTCTGATCAACATAATAATCTAACTAGTAGTACTAGACATAGTTTGGGTCTTAGTTTTTGGTGGCACAGTATTATACACAATGCTTTCACTGTTGTAATATTATAGATTATTTGCTTATAGAATACTCATGCGTCAAATTAGTTTTTGGTGGCACAGTATTATACACAATGCTTTCACTGTTGTAATATTATAGATTATTTGCTTATAGAATACTCATGCGTCAAATGGCAATTAGGTTTACCTTACAACATCCCAAATCAAAACCATTCTGTAAGCTAGGCAGTGGTGGTGCACGCCTTTAATCCCAGCACTTGGGAGGCAGAGGCAGGCGGATTTCTGAGTTTGAGGCCAGCCTGGTCTACAGAGTGAGTTCCAGGACAGCCAGGGCTACACAGAGAAACCCTGTCTCAGAAAAGAAGAGAAGAGAAGAGAAGAGAAGAGAAGAGAAGAGAAGAGAAGAGAAGAGAAGAGAAGAGAAGAGAAGAGAAGAGAAGAGAAGAGAAAAGAAAAAAAAAAGAAAAAAAACCATTCTGTGTCTCCTGATATTAAAAATTAAAAAGGGGGAGATATCAGAACACAGTCCATTAAATGAAGCTGTGTGAGATTTCTGAGACCTTGTGAGAAAACTCCAAGTAAATAAGACAAGATTCTTGTAATGTGTATCCCTCCATAACATGGGTTGTTCTTGGGATGTGCTTTCCTCCCAGGTAGGACAGACAAGAGTGAGTTCACTTCAGATTACTCATTATAGCTGCTATTATTTGTTTATATGCCTCTATGAAAAAACATGGTTTTGCCACATGAAGACTGAACCTGTAATAGTATACTTTACTCAGGTGACTCTTCCTGACCCTCAGAGTATAAATTACCTGATGCTTGAATGAAGTTGGCTATTGAAGGGGCTTCAGTCAACCTTAGTTTTAGGCCCTGCCCAGGCCCATGCCCAGGTTCATGCTGCAAACTAGAACAGTAAACAGGAAGGGTTAGGAGGCATGGCCTTGTTGGAAGTGTGTCACTGGGGGTGAACTCTGAGGTTTCAAAAGCCTACACAAGCCAGTCTCATTCTCTGCTGATACCTAACGACTGGGACATAAAGCACTCAGCTACAGCTTAGAACCACGGCTGCCAGCCGGCCCCCATGCTCTCTGCTGAGGTGACCACGGACTAGTAGCCCTCTACAGCTATAAGCAAACTCCAAATTAAATACTCTCTAAGTTCCCTAAGTCAGGGTGTCTCTTCACAGCAATAGAACAGTAACTAAGATAACCCCAGTACTAGAAATGGATTAGTTCTCTTGGAGTTGTTGACAAGTGAGACCGGATAGAACCTACAGGTAACTACTGCCAATGTTCTTGGTTACCCTCTAAAACAAGACAGGAGACTCCATTGCTAAAACTGCCACAGAGTGCAATCATAGAACATGGAGATACCAATCCAGTAGTGACCTGAAAGCTTTATCCCTACTGACTAGCTTCTATATGCTGCAAAGTGCTTTTCATACTACTAGAGGAGAAAAATAACCATCAGTCTTACCCACTGTGAACTGTGCAAGTCACAATAATAACTGACCTAGCAAGACATGGTCACTGGTGCAATAGTGGCATGGAGATCATGGAAGCAAACAACCACTTTCTGGTTAAATTAAGGCCTGCCGGATAAGATGAAGCCATACCTAGCACCTTTGTCATGCCAAAATCTTCTGGCTAGACACGCCATAGTACCTAGGGAAGAACCTACTACAATTCTGCTGTTAAATGGACACAGTGTTAAACTGTCCCCTAATGACTTATTATTATACCCATAAATTAATACAGCTCTCAACCCTGATCAGAGAAGCTTCTATTTGTAATAGGTGGAAATTGACAGATACCCACAATGGGCCGAGGTGCAGAGGCTAAGAGACTGTAGAAATGGCTCGGTGTGCTGATTTCACTTTCATCTCAGCACTCAGGAGGCAGAGGCAAGTGGATCTCTGTGGATTCAAGACAGAACTGGTCTACATGGTGGGCTCCAGGCCAGCCAGGACTACACAGTGAGGTCCAGTTTCAAAAAAGAAAAAAAAATTATAAAAAGAGGGCACAACATTGGGAAGTAGGAAAAAGGGGGTTGGAACTGGAGGGGTTGGAAGAAGGGTAAATATGATCAAAATATGGTGTACAAAATTCTCAAAGAACTAATAAAAAAGTTAAAACCTAACTGATAGGAAAGTAAAGATCAAGATAAATATATAATTGGCAAACAGAAAATTTCTAATAACTTTAATAACTATGACATTAGAATTGTATATATTTGGGATTAGCAAACCAGTCAAGTAATAACTTGGAGTTTACATGCTACAAAGGAGCTTGTGTCAGGGGCCAATGGTATTATCAAGCATATATTACAATACAAAAATGTCTTCTAATCAAAGTAAAATTAATAAATATGGGCTGTATTTAAGATAACTGAAAACAAACTTCACCCAACTCTCATTTCCATCTAGTTTAACCTTCATTGTACCTGCCTATGGCCTACCTGAGCTAGAGTAGGAACAGAAATTTGGCCAGTCTGCATATGAGCAGAGCCATGCTCTGCCACAGAATGTGTCACACTTCGATCCTGCTGTGATTCAATTGTTTCCATGGTCATCTGCCTAAAAGACAAAAAGAAGAACCCATTAAGGCAATAACTGAATGATCTAGAAATACCCAGTCCTGCTTCTACCTACCTTTCTGATATTCTCCTCTGGCAGCCACCTATACTGCCTTTTTTTTTTTTTTAATAGGTTTTGTAGTAGAGCCTTAATACTCTGACATTAATTCTCTGCTCAATAAATTCAAAGGATGCTAAGGAAGTACTGTAATGTATTTTATGGGAATTAGCTGTTTAGTGCCTGCTGCAAGCGTGATGGCTTGAGTCCAATCCCCAGGATGGTATAGACTAAGCAGCTCAACAGAATCAAGTGGTCCTCTGTCCTATACACACACACACACACACACACATACACACACACACACACACACACACACACACGCACACACACACACACACACACACACACACACACACACATGCACACACACATCATGTATTCTCTCTTTTCTCATCACCTTCCATCACAGTATCTGATTTGTGTGTGGAGGGGATGTAGTGGAAGGTGCTTTTTGTGAGATGGGATCTCACTGTGTAGGCCAGGCTGGCTTTGAACTTTAAAGTCCCGGCCTCCCAAGTGCTGAGATCACAGTCCTACCACAAAGCCAAGGACAAGTAATTTATTAAACTATATGGAGCATGCTACATATGAAATGCTTTGAGAATACAGGCAGAAATGATGATAGCTGCTGAGAATGGAGCCACACAAGCAGCATATTGAAGACCATGTAGGCAAAATTAAAAAAGGAAAAACATTTTTAAAAAAGCTATCAGGTGCACCCAGGAAACAATTTTTAAAAGTTAGGATCAAAGAAAAGGAAGCACAGTTCACAAATATTAACTAAAAAGTAAGACAGCTTTAAAACTATAATTAAAGTGTTCAAGTAACTAGTAAACTTGTAGTATGAGGTCTTTCCAATGTATAAAATCAAATTAGGCTGGTAAATGAGTAACCTACCCTTAAAGAAGAAAAAACAACTCATTTAATATTAGGTCTCAGGGAGCCCAGTCTGGTCTCAAACTTGGTATGTAGCCCAAGGTGACCTTGAGCTCTTTTCTTCATCCATCTGGAGGCCTGTGCTGGCATGCCCAGCTTATGTGCTGCTAAGGCCACAACTTGGGGCTTCGTGCATGCTAGGCAAGCACTCTTGTCAGCTGAGCTACACTTGGCCTGGGCCAAAGTGTGTTCTTATTTTCAAGGAGCTTACCAAAAAGGCATAGAAAATTTATGTTCTCTTTAGAGACAAATCCAACTGATGATAAACAGTATTTTCTGAGGGTAACCAAAAGAAAACGTGAAGATTTCTGATTTGTAAAACACTGGAGATTTTCTTCCCTTTTTCAAAGTAGCAAGGGAGATAGATGCCTTAGATCCTGTAGTGGCTATTCCTGGTTGCCAACTTGACTATATCTGGGATGAACTACAATCCAGATTGGAAGGCTCACCTGTGATCCTGATCTTGAGGCTGGGAGATACAAGTTTCTGACCTGGATCTTGGCATGGAGATCTTAAGGCATAGTGGCTATGAATCCCAGGAGACTAAGGCAAGGAGATCTCTGTGTTCAAGGTCATCTGAGACAAAGCAAGTCCCAGATCCAGGCATGGTGGTACACACCTTTAATCTGGGCCACACCTTCTGCTGGAGACTTATATAAGGACATTGGAAGAAGGAAGATTTTCTCTTCTTCGCCTGCTTGCCCTGTGGGACTGAGCAACTACTGAATCCTTGGACTTCCATTCACAGCTGCTGCTGACCATTGTGGGGGAGTTAGACTACAGACTGTATAAGTCACCAACAAATTCCCTTACCATATAGAGACTACCCATAAGTTCTGTGACTCTAGAGAATCCTGACTAATACGGACCCTGAGGATTCCTCTAATCCTGTAACTCCCCCAGGCCATCCACATACAGATAGGCTGAGGATGCCACCAACACTCAGCAACACCCAATGAGAGCACGCATTTCAGCTTCACCCCTACTCTACCATGCAGAGCACACGGGTCCTGAAGGCCTTGGCTGGATGGCTAAGTGGTGTGAGTACATGTTATCACAGCACGCGTACATGCACATGCGCAGACCTGTGTGCCCACAGGTGCCACCAATCTGCTTATCACTGGAACTTCCTTCCCGACCACCGGAAAGCATAGCCACCTACCTTACATTTGTCCTCATATACTTTTTCCTGCCACATTTGCTCATTATTATTACATGTGTAATCAATGCTTTCTTCCTTCCCTGTTTTCTTCTTTATTTATCCTGCAGTAAAATCACAATTTTGAATTAGGAGGTCATAACATTTTATTCTTAAAAAAATTAAATCTCTAACAGCTAAGCCAGGAAAATGATTCATTCTTTGTCCTATTTTTTTTTTTTTTTTGAGATAGGGTCTTCCTATACAGCTCTGGCTGGCCTAGAACTTTCTATGTAGCCCTGGCTGGCTTAGATCAAACTCACAGAGATCCACATGCTTCTGCCTGCCACTTGTAAATAATCTAGCTTCTTTTGTGTGTGTGTGTGTTTGGTTTGGGTTTTGTTTGTTTTTTTTTTTTTTTTTTTTTTTGGTTTTTCGAGACAGGGTTTCTCTGTGTAGCCCTGGCTGTCCTGGAACTCACCTGTAGACCAGGCTGGCCTCGAACTCAGAAATCTGCCTGTCTCTGCCTCCCAAGTGCTGGGACTAAAGGCGTGCGCCACCGCTGCCCGGCATAATCTAGCTTCTTTAGAACTAAAAACCAGAATTAAAGGCTAAAAGGACTCTGTATTATTCTTCAAACATCAACTTATGCCAGATATGGTGACACATACCTTTAATCCTAACACTTGAGAAGCAGAGGTGGGCAGAACTCTGTGAGTTCCAGGCCATCCTGGTCTATATATTCCAGATCACCTGGGATTACACAGCGAGACCATCTAAGAAAACAATGCACACACACACATACACACATACGGGGCTGGAGAAAGGGCACAATATTTAAGAGCTCTTATACTCTTCCAAAGACCCAAGTTTGGTCCCTGCTCATTGAGTGGGCTACATAGTGAGACTCTGTCTCAAAAAACAGAACAACAAAAGTTAGCATCCCCAGGCCTCCAGGTAAACAGTGCTCCATGCTTTCCCTGGGCCGTTTCATCTTTTAGTTAATGGTTCTCAATTTTCACTTCAGGCTATCCTTCTCCTGAACACCATCCTCCCAAGAATCTGCCAGATGTTTCTTAGTGGTTGGCTCACAGACCTTAAACAAAAGCCACACCAAACCTCCCTTCTCAGGCAGCAATGGGCTCTCGCTGTACTCCTAGTTCAAGGACTGACAGAGCTACTGAGTCAGCCACCCTCGCAGTCCTCTCCCTTCATACCTAACACCTTTGTCCCCAACTTCTGAGGTAGGGATGTGGCTGACTAGTACAAAATGGTGCCAGAGGTGGGTAAAGAGCATTGCCAGTTGATGAAGTAGGAACTAAAGCCCCACCACTTTCAAGCTGCATGATCTGAGCCACTTATCTAATATCTCTCTCCAGCCACATCACTGAATCAAAACTGTCCAGCTCGTCTTCGAATGTGGGATTGGAATCACTATTCAGTCCCAATGATTCTATCTTCTAGTCTTCACTTCTTCCTATTTTGTTCACCCTGTCAGTGCTTTTAGTTACCACACTAACCATTTTCTGACAGGAGGAACTAAGTCTTTTCCTATTTCACTTCACCAAAACGTCTCAACTTCTTATAATCTGCCTCACTTGGTCACAGCACCATTTGAAATGCTATCTCCTTACTTGAAATCATGCATAGTTCCCCTCACCTTAAGGATGACTATCCAAAGTCCTAAGCACAGTGACTGCAGGAATTTGTGTGGCGGCTTAAAGCTTGCTCCAAGGGCACTGAGACATTAAGGAATGCCATCCCATCATTTCCAGTCTCCAAGTTTGGGAGGGCTTCGTGAGAATCTCAGTTGACTTCACTATGAACTATATGTAATTTGAGTTTTTCATTTGTTATGTATGATGCATTCTAGGCAAGCACTTTACCACTAAACGACACCTGTTTCGGGAGGAGAGGCATTTTGGTTTTTAATCTCAAGCAGACCTCAGACTGGCCTCAAACTGACAGTAATGTTCCTGCCTAAGTCTCCTGAATGCTAGTTGTAAGCAATAGAAGAAAAATAGGCAAATTACAGCTTCTATTAAGTACAAAAAAAATTAGTTCAAAAATTCCTTTCCTAGATATGGATTTCTGAGTGTATTTGGTTGGAAAACTGTGTACTGTATCCATGAAAACTTTACAGCATATAAGGATTGGTTATACAAGCAGCATCTGGCATTCATCTCACCCATCACCAATATGTTGTTTTGTTTACACCCCCTGGCATAAAAGCTCCAGCTAATTACAATGCTGTCAGTACCCATTAACATCCATGCAGATCACAGAAAATATTATATTAAATTTATATTTGGAATATTATGAACATGTACTATGCTTTGGTTAACTGAATTAATATTACAATGTAATTTTCTAGAAAAAAATATATATACATATAAATAAATATATATATAAACTTCTAGGAGCTAGAGAAATGGCTCAGTGGTTAAGAACACTGACTGCTCTTCCAGAGGTCCTGAGTTCAGTTCCCAGCAACCACATGGTAGCTCACAACCATTACAGATGGGATCTGATGCCCTCTTCTGGTGTGTCTGAAGACAGCTGCAGAATACTCATATAAATAAAATAAATAAATCTTAAAAAAAAAAAAAAAAGAAAGAAAGAAAGAAAGAAACTTCCAACAAAGTTCTCAGAAGGCTGAGGCAGGAAAACTCTGAGTTTAAGGCTAGCTTGAGCTACATGGTAAAATTCTACCTCTAAAAAAAGAAAAATATATAAAAACTTACTAGTCAATTTCCATCATGGAAATGTCAATCAGCTGATGTTCTCTAGCCAGCAAAGGGCTGGCAGCAGTCCTTGCTTATGTCAGGACTCACTGTGCTAGATACGTTTGTTGCAGTTTAGAAATGTGTTAAACAGTACATTAGATATCAAATCATTCAAAAAGAGAGCGATACCTCTGAAAACTAAACTAAATATTTTGAAAATAATTTTCCCTTTAGAAACTACATTTTTGGGGGCTAGAGAGATAGCTCAACAGTTAAAAGTACTTGCTGTTCTTCCAGAGGCCCCAAGTTCAAAATCCAGCAGCCACCTGCACCTCCAGCCGCAGTGGATCTGATGGCACTGGCACCCTCTCCCACCTGCACTGACATGCACAAACCCACATGGAGGGACACACAGACACACAATAATAACTTTTTAAATTCTACTTTGGGATTGTATACTATAGATAAGGCTAAATATAAATTACTGGAAAGAGCATTATAAAAATCAAGAGTACTATATAAAACATGTATAAAACAGTCAAAGTTTTAGGTCTTTATTCCCTTTAAATACCAAAAATAGAAATCTTTAAATCATATACTGCTGGGATTATGTTTTGCCAAAAAAGTACTGAAAGCAAAAAGTAATTAAAAACTACAATTAGCATAATGAAAAAATTGCCGATATGAGACAGTGCAAAGTAGTAAGAACACCTGGCATCTTCTATCACCCTTTACCATGTACACACACACACACACACACACACACACACACACACACACACCCCAAAGGGCACAGGCATATGCAAGCAAAACGCCCATACACATTAAATAAAATTTATAAAAATAAAAGCTGGGCAATAGTAGCGCACACCTTTAATCCTAGCACTTGGGAGACAGAGACAGGTGGCTCTCTGAGTTTGAGACCAGCCTGATCTACTGAATTAGTTCCAGGAGAGCCAAGGCTACAGAGAGAATCCCTGTCTCGAAAAACCATAGATGGATGCATGGATGGCTGGATGGATGGAGAGATAATAAAATACAAATACATTATACTTACCTAGTTTGGTTCTAGCTTTTATATCTGAACAAAATACATGAGGGGCTGGAGAGATGGCTCAGTAGTTAAAAGTACATGTTGATCTTGCAGAGGACCTAGGTTCTACTCATAACACCCACGTGACGGACAACTGTCTGTAACTCTAGTTTCAGGGGACTGAAACTAGACCCCTTCCTTCTTCTGACCTCTAGGGATAGCAGGCATGCATGTGGTGCATAGATATACATGCAAGCAAAACACCCATACACATAAAATAATTTTTTTAAATTATTCTTTAAGAGGCTGGAGAGATGGCTCAGCGGTTAAGAGCACAGACTGCTCTTCTGAAGGTCCTGAGTTCAAATCCCAGCAACCACATGGTGGCTCACAACCA
Source organism: Uromys caudimaculatus (assembly GCA_028551405.1). NCBI lineage: Eukaryota > Metazoa > Chordata > Mammalia > Rodentia > Muridae > Uromys > Uromys caudimaculatus. The sequence continues at coordinate 63,897,207 of CM052714.1, forward strand.
TCTGTAATGGGAACAGATGCCCTCTTCTGGGGTGTCTGAAGACAGCTACAGTGTACTTACATATAATAAATAAATAAATCTTTAAAAAAAATTATTCTTTAAGTAATACTTAAGTTGAAGAAATACAACCAAATTTAATCCCTTTGGCAATTTTAATAATACAGCATCTACCCAGTACCTGAGAGGTAGAAGCAGGACTGATAGTTCAAGGCAACTCTCAGCTACACAGGAAGTTTGAGTCTAACCTGGGCAAAATGAGACTTTGCCTCAAAATAATCAAATAAAAGCAGCGTAGGCTAGGCAGATAGCTCAGTGGGTAAGAATGCTTGCTCTGTAAGAATGAAAACCTAAGGATTGGAGTTCAAATTCTGAGCACCAGCCTAAAGAGTAAGACATGACTGTGCATGCCATTAACCCCAAGATTTTCAAAGTAAACACAGATATTCCAGGAACTCTCTGGGCACGCAGTCTGGCTCAAATGGCAAGCTCAATGAGAAATCCTGTTTCAAGGCAATTCAGCAAAAAGCAATAGATGGCACTTGGTGTCTTGCTCTGGCTTCAGCATGCAGACACACAAAAGAGGATACTGCACACACGTCACACACACACACACACACACACAATCATAAAGTATCCAGAGTATCTGTAAGCACTAGCATGTGTCTTATATAAGATAACGTTGTCCTAATTCCAGAGCTGAGGACTTTCATCCTATCAAACTAAGCTGAGACTATAGTTTAAAGGTACAGTGTTTGCCTAGTATATGCAAGGCCCAGGGTTTGATCTTGTTACTCACTGAAGAAAAATAATCCTCTAAAAACATTTGTGGTGGTTTGAATGAGAACAGCCTCCATAAGCTGTAATATTTGAATGTTTGGTTAAACTATTTGGCAAGGACAGTGGATCTTGACCCTAATGCTATGACACTTTAGTACAGTTCTCATGATATGGTGATTCCCCCAACCATATAATTATTTTTGTGGCTACTTCGTAACTGTAATGTTGCTGTTACGAATCCTAATGTAAATATCTGATATGCAGGATAGCTGATATTTAACCCCTGTGAAAGGGCTGTTTGACACGCCCCAGGGGCCGTGACCCACAGGTTGAGAAACACTGGATTAGGAGGCGTGGTTGTGCTATAGACTAGGTATGTCACTGGAGACAAGCTTTGAGGTTTCAGAATCCCTCATCACTGTTAGCTCTCTCTGCCTAAGGCCTGTGGGTCAGATCTAGGTTCCTAGCTACCACCATATCTGCCTGCATGCTGCTTGCTGCTTGCTGCCTGCTGCCATGCTCCCCACCGTGTTGGTCACGGACTCTAACCCTCTGGAGCCATGAGCCCAATTAAATGCTTTCTTTTATGGTTGGCTCAGCTATTAAGATCACTTCTTGCTCTTTCAGAGGACCTGAGTTGAGTTCCAAGCTCCCATACCAGGCAGCACACAACCACTGCAACGCCAGCTCTAAGAGCTCCCAAAGATACATAGCATTCCTTCTCACTCATTCTCTAGCTCTTCTCTTCTCTCTCTTTTACACACACACACACACACACGAAATTTCAAGATTAAATCTTTTAAAAGTATTTTTAAAGGTCTATCTAAATGGGACAGGTCATTTGCAAGCATCCCAGCAGACTACCTACCTTCAGCAATAACCTGGCTCAATTTTATAACCCAATATTTACTTAATAACATGAGAAGTTAAAGCCTCATTAAAGATTTGGCCAGAATTCCTGCGTGTTGTATTTTTCGATAACATGCCATAATTCTAGGCAAGACTGTATAGTCATGCAGTTACTCACTTCTGTAGGAAGCCCCTATAGTGTTGGTGTGTGTTAAATTTTTTCAGTAGAGAGAAATTTCATTAACCTTTGGGCACAATGTAAAAACAAGAAAGACTAAAAGTCCTTGTGGTTTTTTATACATATAAAAGTTTATTTATATCTTTCAGATACATAACACATCACTGTAACTACAATTTCACACTTCCCAAAATGATTCCACATGAAACACTGTCATTTGGGAAAACACTAGTCACACTGATCTGCTTACAGTTTCCCCCAAATAGTTGTGTCATTATCAGTATGTAATATGGAAATTACAGTTCACTTATGAAGGATTAAAACCTCTTTAAGGTTTTGTTTGGTTAAACCAACACATAATGGTGCATGCCTAAAATCCCAGCACACACTGCCGGCAGGAGGATCAGAAGTTCAAAGTCAGCCATTACATAACCAAGGCTACATGAGACCCTCTCTCAAAAAGTTTCGGTTAAATAATCACATTTATTGGCCAAAGCACACTGTTCCTTTGAGGAGTGTGAGGTTCCGAGATTTAAATAGGTATCTTACGAAGGGGAAAAAGCTTGTTATCCCAAACTGGGAGAATGACGCGGTGACCAGGGTGAAAACACGAGCATAAACTATTGTAACTGTGATGCTGGAAGAAAACGGTCCGGTCGCTCCCCGCTTCACACTGCGCAGAAAAGCAGCAAGCACGTTAGTCACCCAAGCCACACCGGCACCAGGGCTCCAGCTTGACTGTGGGGTGACTAGTGGACAGCAGCTTTCCCGGGTAGGGTGCTGGGACCGTAAGCGCCTGCCACTTAAAACTGGCGGTTCCGCCTGTCACAGGCGACAAAAGACTTGTGTTGGGCACGTCTCCCCTACTCCCGGTCTGGGAATCCAGTAGTCGACGCTCCGAAGCAAGTCGGACCCCCAACTGCGACTCGCCCGGCCGCTCGTCACCGCACCCCCGGCTCTATCGTGTGTGGGGACAACATGACTCGATCGTGCAGTCCCTGTGCCACCCTTTTTGAAGAAATGGGGCACGTTATTTTCTATCTACAGCGCGTACGCAACGCTGGGGCGAAGGCGCTACGGCGGCCCCAGGGCTGTGGTGAGCAGAACCGACGCCCTTTTCCGGTCAGACTGAGAAGCCCGAGCGGCCGCCCCGCTCTCAGACGGCAGGCTTTCTCGCCAGTACCAAGACGAAGCACGGAAGAGGGCGAGCGCAGGCGGCCCGCTGCACGCCGGGGAAGCTCTCGGTGGCGAGCCGCGAGCGGGCGGGCGGCGGTGCGGGCAGGCCGGGCGGAAGGCCGCGGCCCGAGCAGCCGCCGCCCGCCGCGGGCTGTGATGCGAGGCAGGCGCGCCACTTACCCGCCGCGAAGGGTTTACGTAGCGGACCTCGTCACTGATTACGGACGGGAGGAGGTGGGGACGCAGAGCCCGACAGCCGCCGCCCAGGCAACCCGGCGGCTGCGGCCCCACGTCGCGCCCACGTCAGCTCTGATGCGGTTGTCGCGGCCTCTCCGCCGACGCGAACAGAAAGCAGCGCAAGCAGCGGACCGAACTGCGGCCTCGAGCCCCGCCCTCCCCTCCCCCACGCCTCGCTAAAGGGGACGCGGCCAGAGGAGGAAAAAAAGTTGCAGGCTCGAACTCTGCCCCCTGCTGGCCGTCAGCGGGATTGCAGAGGTGACAATCCAACAATTAAATAGAACGGGGGTCGGGGCGGAGCCTTGGGGGCGGGGCTAGCTTGGGGGCGGGGCGTGTTGGAGGAGGACGCCTGGTTGAGGCGGATGACTAGGAGGGGCTAAGGGGTGGGACAGGAAACCGGAAGCTACATCCTCTGCGCGTGCGTTCGAAGTGTCCTTACTCTTCAACTGCAACGATGCCGTACAATGCATCGTCATTTCTTTTTCCTAAATACCTTCTAGGATGACTCCTGACCCTGACCTCAGTCCCAGAGTCTGGGGGGGTCGGTCTCCGCGTGCTAGGCGCTAAAGCTTGCCGAGTTTCCCGGCTCTGAAACCGCCGCTAGGCCTGGAGTGTACTTTGGCGCTGTCCGTGTTCCTAGCCTGAAATCTCGGGGGGAACTTGTTTGCCCCAGCGTCCCAAACAAATAGCTACAGGCCCTAGACAGAGGTGTGGCAGAGGAGAGTAAAACGGTTTGGTAAAAGCTAGGACTTTTTTTTTTTAGAGCCTGTTAATGGAGAGTGTCGGTTTCAATCGTGAGATTTTGTATAAGGCCTGTGAAGCAGTCACCTATTGTGATTAGCACCTTTCTAATACCTCCTCTTACTCTCAGCCCTCCTCAAAAAAGTCTGGTCCTCTGAAAGACAGTGGCTTTCGTTCTTAAAACTAAGTCACTATACAATCCGAAACAAAAAAATGAACCAACACTCTCAAGACTGGCCATCTGGAAATCTCTAGTGAAAAGTTGCGGTGAAGGAAATACCTAGAACAAGGTAGTCAATTTCAGAAGGGATATGGCTCAGGGTACAGCGGTTGCCTAAGATGTCTAGCTTAATCGGTGCCTAAAGGCTGAGGTGGGAAGAGGCACTGTAACAGAATCCTGCTGTTTACCAAATTTTGGCCAACCCAAACTACTACTGTTATAATTACCAAAAAAAAAAAAAAAAAAAAAAAAAAGGCAGATTAACACCTGGGCAAGCACTCAGAGGCAGAAGCAGGTGGATCTCTGTGAGTTCTAGGCCAGCCTGGACTACAAAGTGAGTCCAGGACAGCCAGGGCAACACAGAAACTCTGACTCAAAAAAAAAGTCAGAATAAAACCTGATCACTTACCAGACGTTTAGGTTCCTCCCTTTAATCCCAGCAGTCTGTAGTCAAGACAGACCTTGAACCCCTAATGCTCTGTTCCAACATCCAAAGTACTGGGCCTATCTCATAGTCCTAACACTGTTGCACTTCTTTTAAGATCTGCAGCTCAGTTTTTAAAGCTGTGAGATAATCCCTCTGTAGTACTGTAACTGACCCATAGAAATGCCTTACATTTTCCAACTCATGTAGACAGACCTTTTTTTCTTTTCCTTTTTTTTTTTTTTTTTTTTTTTTTTTTTTTTTTTTTTTGGTTTTTCCAGACAGGGTTTCACTGTGTAGCCCTGGCTGTCCTGGAACTCACTCTATAGACCAGGCTGGCCTTGAACTCAGAAATCCACCTGCCTCTGCCTCCCAAATGCTGGGATTAAAGGCGTGTGCCACCACTGCCCGGCGTGACTTTATTCTCTCTATTTTCATGATAATTGCTTGTGTCTCTTTATTAAACTTTTATCATCCTTTAAGACAGCTAAATCTCACTTCTTTTTATTTTTGTTATTGGGGATGTGAGAGGTTCCTGGGGATTAAATCTATGGCTGTAACCTCAGGCCTGCTTCCAAAACTCACTAGTACTAAGCTATGAGCCCAGCACCACCACCCCCTTTCCTTTTCTCTTTAATCTTGAGACAGGATCTGACTAATAGTTGTTCACACTTACCTTAAAATAACTTGGTAGCTTGGGCTGACCTTGAGTTTTCAAATCCTTTTGCTTTAGGTTCCTGAGTAGCTGGGACAATAGACCTAGGCCACCAGGCTCAAGCCGCACCCATCTCTGTTGAAAAGAGACTACTGTCTTCAAGACCAGAGTATCAGCCTGAGAAGAACCAAGACCACCCATTGCCATCACCACCCCAGTCTGGCTATCACTGTACATTCTCTCCTCCAGCGCTGTTAACCTCTGCCTCTAAGTGCTGTGGTATGGCCCTACTGACCTGGTTTCATTTGGGACCCTTCTGAACTTGGAGTGATTCAAACCATCAGAGATGTGAGATCAGTGTGCAGTAGAGATTTTAGAGCCTACAGAAAGTGGGAGACCAGATTTAGAGGTCCATGCTTTGACTAGTTGATTAAGAGGGTTTTTTTCCCCCATAAAGTTTAGAAGGCATCCAAAGGGGTGTGTGTGCAGGCTTTTTTTTTTTTTTTTTTTCCTTCTGTTTGGAAAAAGTAACAGTGAAAAAATGGATGCTTATATAAAGAACTGAAGAAATTCAGGGAATAAAATAGTCGCAGAAAAATACTCCAAAAATAAGTTTCCTGAGAGCTTGAACAGACTACATACAAACCCACCAAGATACCAGCATACAAATCAAAATAAAACTGATGTTCACAGAAGGCTGAACACTAGCTGGTAGTTGTACTCGGCACTAAGCTGACAATACTAAATACTAAAAAGCAGGGTAAATTATTGGATCAAACAACAGCAGTGTACAAATGTATACCCAGAGCAGTAAGGGTTAGAAGGAGCTTTGGAATTCCGGTTTTAACTTTGTTCAACATCTTAACAATGCTTTCTTGTTTGCTTGCTTGCTTTTATGACAAGGTCTTACTATCCAGCCCAGGGTGGCCTCAAACTTTTGATCTTCCTGTATCAACCCTCTGACTGCTATGATTATAAGTGCATATGCAAATTTAAAACTATTTTCCTTTTTTTTTTTTTTTTTTTTTGTTGTTGTTGTTGTTGGTAGTGGTGTTTTTGGTTTTGTTTGGTTTTTTTGAGACAGGATTTCTCTGTGTAGCACTGGCTGTCCTGAAGCTCACATTGTAGACCAGGCTGGCCTGGAACCCAGAGATTCACTGCCAAACCTATTTTAAGATTAAAAAAAAAAAAAAGTGGACTGATAAAAAGAGGCCCACTAAGTGGTGGCGCACGCCTTTAATCCCAGCACTTGGGAGGCAGAGGCAGGCAGATTTCTGAGTTCGAGGCCAGCCTGGTCTACAGAGTGAGTTCCAGGACAGCCAGGGCTACACAGAGAAACCCTGAGGCCCACTAAAGATGATATTGAGCTCTGCTTTCTCCCCGAAGGAGGACATGGATGAAAATACCCTTTCTATTTCCCTGTTAGAAATGAAGATATGTAACTGGGTGTGCTGGCACAACCTCTCACCCTAGAAACTTGGGAGGCAGAGGCAGACAGATCTCTTAGTTCCAAGCCAGCTTGTGTGAGGTCCAGGACAGCCAGAGCTACATAGAGAGACCCTGTCTCAAAAGCCACAAAGAACATCAGGTAATCAACATTAATGGCATTTTGTACAGACATTGTGTGTTAACAGTAAAGGTGGAAGTCAGAGAACCTCCACCATTGTTAGAGAAAAGAAATTGTGCCAGCAAGACCGCATACCAGGTAAAGGTGCCTGCCACCTAGCCTAGAAAGAGAGAACCAACTCCTGAAAAGGACTCTGTGGACACTATTGGGAAAGAAACCAATAAGAAGCAGGAGGAAAAAGGAAGGGGAAGTTGGGAGGACAAGAGCTGGTAAAGGAATCTTTCTTAAACTAGTTTTCAGGGCTGGTGGTGTGGCTCAGTGGCACATGCTGCCAAACCTGGTAACATGACTTTGACCCCTGGGACCCATACAGTAGGAGGAGAGAGCCAACCCCCATCAATTGTCTTCTGACCTCCCACACATTCACCTTGGCTCATGAGCACATGCACGCGCGCACACGCACACGCGCGCAAACACACACACACACACACACACACACACACACACACACACACACACACACACACCACTCATCCAGATCTCACATCTCACATAGGAGAGAGTACATGGAGTCATTTCTCTCTCTTCCTCTCCATCACTCTCTCGTGTTCCCTCTCTTCTTTGCATAAACTCACCACCGCCCTCACATAGCCCAGCTTTGGCCTTCCTGTCTGTGATGCCTGTTCTTGGTTGCCAGTTTGACGACATCAGGGACTAACTAAAGCCAAATGATTGAGCACACCTGTGAGATACGGTTTTCTGCTTTAAAAAAAAAAAAAAGTATTTATTTATTTATTCTTCTCTTATATATTACATCCTGACCAAAGCTTCCCTCTCTCCTCTTCTCCCAGACTTTCCCCAAATCCCCCTCTCCCTCAGATCCACTCCTCCTGTTTCCCTCCAGAAAAGGACAGGCCTCCCAAGGGTATCAACCAAGCATGGCATAACAGTTTGCAGTATGACTGGGCACATATCCTCATATCAGAGCTGAACTAGGCAACCAGGTAGGAGAAAAGAGTCCCCAAAGCAGGCAAAAGAGTCAGAGATACCCCCACTCCCACTGTTAGGAGTCCCACAAGAGCACCAAGCTACACAACCATAAGATAGACGCAGAGGCTCTAGGTCAGACCCATGCAGGCTCCCTTTTTGTCATTCAGTCTCTGTGAGCCCCCATGATCCCCGATAAGTTGATTCTAAGGACCCATGTTCTTGTGATGTCCTTGAACCCTCGGGCAACTACAATCCTTTTTCCCCCTCTTTCAAGGGATTCCCTTAGCTCCACCTAATGTATGTGCCTCTGCATCTGCCAGTCATGTTTGGTTCTTTCCTAGGTCTCTGGGCTATCTAGCCTCTGGTTGCTGGCAGTGTCAGGAAAGGGCTCCCTCGCATCAAAAGGGTCTCAAGTCAGATCAGTCATTGGTTGGCCACTCCCATAAGTTCTGTGCCACTTTTACTCCAGCAAATCTTGCAGGCAAGACAAATTGTAGGTCAAAGGTTATGGTTGGGCCGGTGTCTCTGTCCCTCCACAGGAAGTCTGGCCTGGTTACAGAAGTTGGGAGTCTTTGCTAGGGTCACCCTTGTAGATTCCAGGGAGCTTCCATTGCAATATGTTTCTACTTCACCCCAGAAATGATAACCAATTCCAGTCTTTCCCAGTACTTTCTCCCACCTTCGAAATCTATTCTGTTTCCCCTTCCCAGAGAGATCCAAGCTTCCCACATTGACCACTCCTTGTTATGTACCTCTCTGGGTCTGTGGATTTATAATATCATTATCCTTTATAGCTAATGTCCACTTATAAGTGAATATATACCATGTTTTTTTTTTCTGGGTCTGAGTTACCTCAGGATGATTTTTATCTAGTTTCGTCCATTTGCCTGAAAACGTTATGATGTCATTTTTCTTAACAGCTGAGAAATATTCCATTGTGTACCACATTTTCCACATTTACTTTATCCATTCTTCGGTTGAGGGACAGCTAAGTTGTTTCCAGTTTCTGGCTTGTTGGCATACAGAAGGATACAAACAGATCTATATCTATCACTCTGCACAAAACTCAAGTCCAATAGGATCTAAGGCATAAACATAAAATTAGATTCACTAAACCTTACAGAATAGAAGGTGGGGAATAGCCTTGAACACACTGGCTTTGGAGACAACTCCTGAACAGAACACTCATAGCTCAGGCACTAAGATCAACAATTAATAAATGGGACCTCAGGAAACTGAAACGATTGTGTAAGGCAAAGGACACTGTCAATAAGACAAAATGGCAGCCTACAAAATGGAAAAGGATTTTCTTTTTACCAACTTCACATCTGACAAAGGACTACTCAAAAAACTAGACATAAACAATAATCCAATTTAAAATGGGGTACAGCCAAGAATGGTGGTACATGTCTTTAAGTCCAGCACTTAGGAGGCATAGGCAGCTGGAACTGGCCAGTTTGTGGCCAACCTGGTCTATAGAGTTCTAGGACAGTCAGGGCTACACAGAGAAACCTTGTCTCAAAAAACAAACAAAAAATGGAGACAGATCTAAACAGAGAATAACAGAGGAATCTCAAATGGCTGAGAAACACCTAAAAAAATGTTCAACACCCTTAGCCATCAGGGAAATGCAAATCAGAACAACTTTCAGATTCTATCTTAGAACTGTTCAGAATGGCTAAGATAAAAAAACACAAGTGACAGCTCATGCTGGGGAGATGTGGAGCTAGGGCAGCACTCCTCCACTGAAGATGGGAGTGCAAACTTCTACAGCCACCTTGGAAAGCCACATCGCAGTTTCTCAGAAAATGGCACCCATCTACCTCAAGACCCAGCTCTACCACTCCTGTGCAAATACTCAAAGGTATTCCATCCTACCTCGAAGACTATGCTAACTATGTTGATAAAAGTTGTTGTTTGTTTTTTTGGTTTGGTTTGGTTTTGTAATTGTTTTTTGATTTTTTGCTTTTTGTTTTTCTTTTTTCACCCCTTCTCTCTCAGGCCCAAAGATTATTTATTATCTGTAAGTACACTGTAGCTGTCTTCAGACACACCAGAAGAGGGCATCAGATCTCATTACAGATGGTTGTGAGCCACCATGTGGTTGCTGGGATTTGAACTCAGGACCTCCGGAAGAGTAGTCAGTGCTCTTAACTGCTGATCCATCTCTCCAGCCCGCTTTTTGTTTTTCAAGACTGGTTTCACTGCATAGCCTTGTCTGTCCTGGGCCTTTCTCTGTAGAACAGTCTGGCCTCAAATTCAGAGATCTGCCTGCCTCTGCCTCTGCAGTGCTGGTATTAAAGGTATGTATCAAAAAAATAAAATAAAATAAAGGCATGTACCATCACTGTCTGGTTGAGGTATTTTTCTTAGTTAAATCATTTGAAGTTGGAGGACCCAGTTGTAATCTGGATCGTTGATGTGAGAGGGTAAACCTTTAATTCAGATCATTTGAAGTGGGAAGAGCCACCTTTATTTATTTATTTATTTATTTATTTATTTATTTATTTATTTATTTATTTTTGGTTTTTCGAGACAGGGTTTCTCTGTGTAGCCCTGGCTGTCCTGGAACTCACTCTGTAAACCAGTCTGGCCTCAAACTCAGAAATCTGCCTGCCTCTGCCTCCCAAGTGCTGGGATTAAAGGTGTGTGCCACCACTGCCTGGCTGAAGATCCACCTTTAATCTGGGCCACACCATCTGTAGGCAACCTACATAAAGGACATGGAAGAAGAAACTCTTTCTGTCTCTTTGCCTGCTTGTTTTCACCCTGGTTAGCAAGTCCATTCCTTCCCTGGCATTAGAGCCTACTTCTGGAGTCCAGCATATACTGAAGACCAGCTGGCACATCACGGACTGAAACAACTACTGGTTGAAATAGAGGCATATGGGATTGAGACACTCATAAATCTTACAAGATTCAGGAAGCTCACAAAATTATGAGAGTCATGAAACTCCTTCTCAAGGTTATATAAACAGTAAACAATTTTGGGGTGGGCCTGTGAGTTGGGCAGGGAGCTCCATGGATACAGCTTTCTGGTGTTATCACAGATACTGGAATGGGCTTTTCAGTGATGCAGTTGCCTTTGTGTAGTGGGTTGGCCTGATACTGCTTGTATTCTAATGCTTATACTGATTTCTCATGATGTGGTTGCCTGGAAGGAACAGACCAGCGTGTACCTTCTCCCCAATTTAACTTGTCATTAAAGTCTAGAGCCTGTGATTGGACAGTGGAGGGAGAAGGATGGGACTGGAGGCTTGAAGAGGTTGTTTCAGGAAGAGGGACGGAGGGAGGGAGAGGGAGAGGGGAAGAGGAGGAGGAGGAGGAATTGGCCATGGCCCAGAACAGCATGGGCAGGAGAAACAGCAAGTAACAAGGGGCTTTACAGCTGGGGAATATGTGAGTACAGCCCTAGATCTGCCTAATCTAGGCGTATGGCTTATAAATAAAATATCCGGATTGTGTTTATTATTAGGATTGTAAATTCCAACAACACCTTTGAGTCACCCATGCTCCTGTAACTAACCCCTCACATGTACGCTTGTAAATAACACCAATAAACACTGGTTTCCCAATTGAGAACTGGGTAAAATGGTTTCTTTGGTCTGCCACAAGTGCCCTGTCCATAGTGAAGAGATGTTTGCTCATCTCCCCAGAAATGTCATGCAACATAATTGGTGCCGGAACCAAGATGGACAGAATCAAAGATGAGCTGGGGAGAAGCATTTGCACAGGCTCCGTGGTACATGATAAGACATCCAATTAATGTTGATCTTTGATAGTGAAGCAGTCACATCGTGACCTTTTCCTGTGTCTCAGGAGATGGTTTGCCTCTTTCCTATCATGTCAGTTGTATGTTCCCCACAATGGTTGATAAAGCATGTACCTTAGGTCAACCTGTCTGAGGATAGGGCATCCTCTGGAAGAATCCCAGTGTGGCTGCCTTTCTCTACATGGTATGGAGGGGCATGGCTCCTCAATGGACACATCTGCCTCCAAGTCATCTGAAAGAGTAGAGGATACATTGCAATCCCTGACAGGACACCCAGAGTATGACTGGAAGGTGGCTGGGTTGTGTGGTGTAAGTCATGGTACTTTTGCTGTGGAGGTTCAGCTTTCCAGAGACAGCGTGCCCCTGTATGGAAAAAAAATACAATGAAAAAAGCAACACACATGCTATCCACTACACCAACCTCAGATTTGGAAGAAAAAAAAAGATACTGATAAACAGAATGAAATGAAGACTTGGCTTGCTGGGTTTTTGTTTGGTTGGTTTTTTCCAGATGGCAGGATGTAAGAAAAAGAGAGTATAAAGTTGATCTGAGAGCCCTTCCTGGGGTCCAAAAACCTGGACCCCTGTAGAAAAGTGGACAGTGAGGAAGGATAAAGTGAGGTAAAAATGTAGTCCTCAGGTCTGACCTGAACAGTTTAGGAAACTGGTAATTAGGGTTCCTTTGCAGCAGAACTGCATGAATTTAGGGACGCTTTTAAGTAAGCATCGCTTACAGCCTGCCTTGTGAGGCTATGGGACATGGGTGTGGATGGGATTAGCCTGAATTCTGTAGAAGCATAGAATCTGAGAAATATAGCTACTTATCCCTCCTTAAGACGATCTGAGAGAAACTGTATGAGTCGTGAGGTGCACTTGGTTATTGAAGGCCAGCTGAGGCATCACGAGTATGGGACTGGAGGGCAGTAGAGAAGGAATTACTGAGGAAAATGGACACTCGGGGCACTGCATGAGGCCAATTCACAGTGGACTCTGTTCACAGGTGACTTAAGAAAGAAGCTGAGGTCAGCAAGATGGCACAGTATGTGAAGGCACCTGCTGCTTGCTGAATCTCATGGCCTGAGCTCCATCACTGACACATAGTGAAAGGAGAGAACCAACTCCATTAAGTTGTCCTCTGACTTTTACAGACACGCTTTCTTAGTTAGAGTTTGTATTGCTTGTGATGACCACGGCAACTCTTAGAAAGGGAGACATTTAATTGGGGCTGGCTTACGGTTTCGGTGGTGTAGTTCATTATAGTCACCTCAGGAAACATGGCATCGTGCAGGCAGACATGGTAGTGGAAAAGGAGCTGAGAACTCATACTTCTAGATCAGTTGGCAGCAGGAAGTAAACTGACACATTTCCTTCAACAAAGCCACACCTACTCCAGCAAAGCCACATCTTCTAATAGTGCCATGCCCTGTGGGGTCATTTTCATCCAAACTATCACACAGGCCACACCATGAGCATATCTACACATGAAAAATAAATAGAAATTTAATGCTAAAAGGAAAAGGATAGATTGAACAGGGACCTCAGGCCTTGCACGGAACGGTAGTAACTTGTTGAGCTCCATGTTAGGACTGGATCTTCAGAAGACAGAAAAGGCTCTGGGAGATCTGATTGGTCTTACTACCATTCAGACTGGGCTCATAAAATGCGTAAGCAGTCAAGAGGGGCAAGAGCAGAACAAAGCAGACACAGGATTCTGTCTAGGTCACTGGAAGGTAAATATGACAAGACTTGTGTTGGGGCAAACCTTCTAGGGAGAAACAATAGGAAGCCAAATGTGCTTCTGTAAGGTTTTCTAACTCTGAGCACGGGTCACAGAAAACACAAATGATAAAACGGCTCACATAAAAAGATTAAGCTTGTCATTTTTGTAGGCAGTTGTCCTTCCCACCCTACCCCATCCCAGAGTATATTTATGTATGTCTCTCTTGCAAGAGAACACTTGAGGATAGGGGCAGGAGGAAAGAGCCGTTCAGTAAGATGGCTCGTCTGACAAGCATGCCTTGCTGACAATCCTGATGACCTGAATTCGATTCCTAGGACCCACATGGTGAAGAACAGAATCAACACCTGCACGTGGTCCTCTGACTCCACATGTGCACCTCAGCATGGGCACACTCACACATATATGCAAATACATTCATTAAAATGTAATTTAAATATGAAGTATGGATATTGAGGTTACATATCAATCCCCCTGCCCAGTCTTTTAAACCAAGTAAGAATAGTAGAAAGGCCAAGGCTGTGTACGAGCCCAGAGCCCATTAAGATAGCTGGCTCTATCAGAAGGTATAGCAGGCAAGAGTGTGGCCTTGCTCCACCATTGGGCCTGAATGAGGGAAAGCACATGCTAAGCAAGCAACTGTAAATGGGACATGGTGCCACTGTAATTTCAGTGTCCCGTGAGTATGGTGGTTTGAAGAAGGCCACCATATATTTGAATGCTTAGTCACCAGGAAGTAGAAGGAACTTTTTGAAAGTATTAGAAGTATTCAGAAAGCCGGGCAGTGGTGGCGCACGCCTTTAATCCCAGCACTTGGGAGGCAGAGACAGGTGGATTTCTGAGTTCGAGGCCAGCCTGGTCTACGAAGTGAGTTCCAGGACAGCCAAGGCTATACAGAGAAACCCTGTCTCCAAAAACCAAAAAAAAAAAAAAAAAAAAAGACGTATTCAGAGGTGGCCTTGTTGAAGGAGGTGTGTCACTGAGAATGGGCTTTGAGGTTTCAAAAGCCCAAGCCAGGGCCAATCTCCTCCCTCCCTCCCTCTGTCCCTCCCTCCCTCTCCCTCCCTCCCTCACTCCCTCTGTGTGTTTCTCTCCCTCCCTCCCTCTCTCTCTCCCTCCTTCTGCCTCCCTCCCTCTCTCTCTCCCTGATGCCTATGGATCAGTCGAACGCTTGAGCTCCTTTTCCTGCACCATGTCTGCCTGCATGTTGCCTTGATTCCTGCTATGATGATAATGGACTGAACCTTTGAAGCTGTAAGCCAGCCCTAAGTAGATGCTTTCTTTTATACGTGTTGCTTGGTCACTGTCCCATCACAGTAATAGAACAATGACTAAGACAGTGGATAAAGGCAGGAAGAACAGAAAGCCATCTCTGGTATGCACTAGTAATTCCAGCACCTGGGAGGTGGAAAGGGGAGAATTAGGAATTAAAGACCAGTCAGAGCTATATGATTTTGAGGCCAGGCTGGGATTTATGAGATGCTATCTCAAACAAACAAACAAACAAAAATCAGGAGGAAAGTGTGAAATGGTTTAGGAGGCAGGTAACGATACTTGCTGCAAAGCCTGAAGACATGAGTTCAATCCCCAGCATCCACATGACAAAATGAGAGAACTAACTTCTGCAAGTTATCTTCTGCCTTCCATATGTGTGCTATAACATAAACACACATGCACGCACACACATACACAAACAAATGAATAAATAAATATTAAAGTTTGTTTAAAGTGTATAATAGTAGCTTCTGAGTACCTTACACGTTTAAAAAATCAGTTTTGTTTTGTTTGGTTTGGTTTGGTTTGGTTTGGTTTGGTTTGGTTTTTTAAGACAGTGTTTCTCTGTATAGCCCTGACTGTCCTGGAACTCACTCTGTAAACCAGGCTGGCTTCGAACTCAGAAATCCGCCTGCCTCTGCCTCCCAAGTGCTAGGATTAAAGGCATGCGCCACCACTGCCCGGCTCAACTTGCTTTGTAACCATTTGTGTTACTATCATTGAATATTGCCACTATCAGCTTCATTCATGGAAGGAAACTTCCTTTGCAGTGAATAGTAGATACTACAGGGGTTTACTACTGCCCAAGCTGGTGAATAAGTGACTGTTGCTGTAATATAGTACTCTGTGCTCAGCGACATGAAAGGAAAGAGTCACCTGTTTGTATTACTCCCTCAAGGGCTCAGGAATGAATATAAGGTGGCTAGAGTGTGCTGTAGCTCTGTCCCCCTAGTGGAAACATTCTTTCCTAGAGTCTAGAGAGAGCCTCTTAAGTTGAGAAGCTTACAAAATTATGTGACTCAAAAGCTCAGAAAGTTAAAAGGCTCCCAAGTCTCTTTCCCACGATCACATAAGCAGTAGACAATTGTGACCAAGCCAGCTCAGTCAGTCAACAGGTTCTCCAGCGCAGGAGTGAGGTTAAAAAGAAAAAAGACAATTAGACAATACTGCAGCATGGCCTCAGTCAATTCTGAGACTGAAGGCAGGTTTATTTTTTCCCAATCCGCTTTTATATCATTTTAATTACATGCAAGTAATAAGGGCAAACAGTACAATAAACACAAATAGTCAAGGGATGAGCAAGGCAATAAGCAAAGTCCGTGATCATTCCTGAGATGGCTGTTTCTAAAGGCTTGTCAGGATGACCAAAATATCTGAGCCTACTTCCTGGTCCAAGCCCCAAATCGGATTCTCGCCTGAAGCCTACTTCCTCTGTTCTACCCTAAAATTAAGATTCCTGCCTGGACTTACTTCCTTATCCTTGGCCTAATGTCAGATTCCTGCCTGAAGCCTATTTCCTTGTCCTTTGCCTAAAGTCAGATTCCTGCCTGAAGCCAATTTCCTTGTCCTTGGCCAAATGTCAGATTCCTGCCAAGTTCTCCACACAATTGTTGGAAGAGAAGACCCACCACGGAACCAGCCTGCAAGTCGGACAAAGAATTCTAGGGATACAAATTTTAGTGAATTATCACCCATACTGGTGTGGGCTTCCCAGTGATACAGCTTCCTTTAAGTAACCCCAATAAACTCCATTTGATTTGCTATTCATGCCCTGTCAGCAATGAATAGACTTTTGTTCAGGAAAAGTCAAACAACAGGAATAACCTGAATATAACAGGAATAAAAATGTGTATTTGTTATTTTGAGTCTGGTTAGTTTTATTTAACAAGTTGATCTCCAGTTCCATTCATTTGCCTGCATGTCTTGGGGTTACTTCTGGTTTTTTGTTTGTTTGTTTGTTTGTTTTGTTTTTTTGTTTTTTCGAGACAGGGTTTCCCTGTGTAGCCCTGGCTGTCCTGGAACTCACTCTGTAGACCAGGCTGGCCTCGAACTCAGAAATCTGCCTGCCTCTGCCTCCCAAGTGCTGGGATTAAAGGCGTGTGCCACCACTGCCCGGCGGGGTTGCTACTGTTGTATTAAAACACCACGACAAAACCAATTTGGGGAAGAAAGTGTTTATTTGGCTTTATGGGTTGCTGAGGCTGCCCTCCTGGAGCACCCATGACCACCAGCCCCGGAGTGGCACCATTCACAATGGCCTGGGCCCTCCCCCATCATTTTAAAAAATGCCCTACAGGCTCAGTCATATTAAGGCATTTTTCTCAATTGAGGCTCCTTATCAGATGGCTTTAGTTTATGCCAAATTGACAAAAACCAAAACAAAAAACTAGAGGCACACTATAACTGACATCATTTTGTTCTTCTTTGCAGATGTATCAATCCCTGCTGCGTATATATTCAACATATTTTCTTATCCGTATAGCTGCTAATGAACACCTGGGCTGGCTCCGTATCTAGGCTATTCTGGATTGTGCTGCAGTAAATATGGATGCAGTAAAGATTCTCAGAAATATCAGACCACACTGAGTTCAGATTGGCCGGCTGGACCCCTTTCCTTCTTTCTGATCCATTAGTATACTGCAGGGGATGAAATATAATGTTAGAGACACCTAGAGGACAAAATGATGAATGGAGAGGGAAAACCGGGGGCTGCTTGAGCCAGATTACCATCCTAGAAGCACCTAAAATAAAAATGTTCCTTTTCTGACTATGCTAAACAGTGCTGGTGCAGCACAGTCCAGCACCTTCTGTAGGTATTATGGTAAAGGCAGGGGATGGTTCCGAGGAGCAAGTGTGTGCATGGGAGAAAGTTTACCAAACATTTGGGAAGTTAGATAATGAAGAAAACAAGATATAGAACTACTTTTAATGATTTATTTTTATTTTATGTACATTGGTATTTTGCCTGCATGTATGTCTGTGTGTCAGATTCCCCAAAACTGTAGTTACAGACTATTGTGAGCTGCCATGTGGGTGCTGGAAATTGACCCTGGGTCCTCTGGAAGAGCAGCCTGTGCTCTTAACCGCCAAACTGTCTCTCTAGCCCCTAAAGAACCACTCGTGCCGGGCAGTGGTGGCGCACGCCTTTAATCCCAGCACTTGGGAGGCAGAGGCAGGCAGATTTCTGAGTTCGAGGCCAGCCTGGTCTACAGAGTGAGTTCCAGGACAGCCAGGGCTACACAGAGAAACCCTGTCTCGAAAAACCGAAAAAAAAAAGAACCACTCATATCAAAGGAAATCAAACTCTAGACTAGACTTGCTATGAATATAAAGTAAGCTTAATTAACAAGCTTCAGAAAAAGAAAGCAGAATGTTGCAGAATTCAAACAGAAGCAGCAATCGTGAAGTGATGTGGAATATGGAAGATATAAGCACATCTAATGAAATAACTCCAGGAGAGCAATAGGACAGCTAGGTGAGACTATGATGGAGCAGCTGGACAGTTTACCCATCCATCAGACCTGGAGTGGTATGAGAGTCACATTTGTCACAGAACAGTACAGCAGGATGGTGTGTGTGTGTCCTGACCCAGTGTATAAGGGCAGGTAAGACAACCCCAGAGGGAGGCTGAGTCAGACCTCGAGGCGTGGGCATGAAATGAGAAGGAGCTCCGAGGAGCTCAGGGCATTTAGTCAGAAGTCCTCAGGAACCAGACCACACAGTTGTTGAAAGCTAAAGTCCAAGCTGAGTCAGGAACCCGATTTTCCATCTGCAAGTCCCTTGAGGATCAGAATCCCATGGAACCGGGTATGATGGTTTATATCTGCAATCCCAGGACTCAAGAGAAGTAGGCAGGGTGTTTGAAATTATCCTGAATATACAGTGAGATCTAGGCCATCCTGTACTGCAGAGCAAGACCTTGTATTCATTCGAAACGAATCCTGAACCAGATACATGCCTTTAATGCCAATAGGTGGAAAGCAGGCAGGTGGGTCTCTGAATTCCAGGCCCTGCATAGCGAGAATCTGTCTCACAAATTAAATCAGAGTGGGCTTGGAATGTAGGGGGAGGAGCTAATACTAAAATCTGATTCTCTAATTGGTTTTTGAGTGTGTCAATAAAGAAGGCGGAAGCCAATTGCTGGGAGAAGGGAAAAAGTTGGGATTTTTGGGTCTCAGAAGGAGAAGACTTGACAGAGGGAAAGAGTAGGGCTTTTAGGCCGGGTTTTGGAACCTCAGGCAGTACAACTATGTAAGATCTTGGGCGGCTGGAAACGGGGAACCTACGCCACCGGCAGTTGGCTGAAATACATTAGCTGATAAGAACCCAGCAATTGCGCTATCTGACTAGTTTTAAAATATTAAAACTGTCTAGCGTTTTCCATCCACGGAGCTAAGGTGGGCAAGAGGAGAAAGAAAACCGCTGGGGCGATTGTTGGCAGCTTGGCAAAACTAGCGGGAGGAACAGGCAAATTAGAGGTGAGGCTGGCAGCTGCAGATCTTAGAGCTAAACCGGGAGAGGTGGGAGCACAGGGCAGAGAAGGAGGTAGCTCGGGCTGGCAGGAGCGTGATCTCGGACCTAAGCCAAGCTAAGCCCCAGGCAAAGGAGCAAGCATGTTTTTTAAAATCTGCGCAACATGGGAGGGAGGAGGTGAAGAATATGTAAATCCTGGGCCAGTGAGATGGCTCCTACAACCGAGTTTTACAAATTAATTAATTAAAGAATGTATTGGGGTCTATGGAATGTCTCAGTGGGTAATGGCACTTGCTGTACAGAGTTTGATCCTGGAACCCACATAAGAGAGAAATGGGGAAATAAACTCTTCTACAAAGTTGTCTTTGAACTCTCTTGTCTTCCAAGTTAATGACGGCTTCTGCTCTCTCTCTCTCTCTCTCTCTCTCTCTCTCTCTCTCTCTCTCTCTCTCTCTCTCACACACACACACACACACACACACACACACACACACACACACACTCACTGGGGTTTGTAAAGACTGCTCAGAAGTTAAAAAGAGCACTTGTTGCTTTTGAAGAGGACCTGAGTTTGGTTCCGAGAATCCCCTTCATGCAGCTTACAACCACCTCTAATTTAGCTTGAGACACCTGGCGCCCTCTTCTGACCTTCCCAGGTATCTGCACATTCATGCATATGACAACATAAAAGAAATCTTTTTAAAAAATACATAATCATAATAATACAGTTGATTTTTTTTTTTGAGACAGCCTCCTCTCCCTATGTATCTCTGGCTGTCTTCGAACTCACTCTGTAGACCAGGTTGGCCTTGAACTTACAGAGATCCGCCTGTCTCTGCCTCCCGAGTGCTGAGATTAAAGCCGTGTGCCACCATGCCCGAACTATTTAAAACAAATTTTTGTTTGTTTTTGTAGTCAGAGTTTCTCTGTATAACACTCAAAGATCCACCTACCTCTGGCTTCTGGGATTAAAGGCTATGCCACATCAACTTCATTTAAAATTTTTTAGTGCAATAAAGAGAATCTCCCAGGGAATACACTTTAAATTACATTGGAGAATACTAGTGATACTTTAGTCCCATCCATTATGGACTCATGTCCTAAGAGGCAATCTGTGCTCATGGCTTTATCTCTGGTAAATTTTACACTATGGTAGTGAAACCTACTGAGGAAATGAATTTGGATCAACTGGACCAGAATCCTAGAATTATTAGTGCAGTTTTTCTTTAAAGGAAAATGTGCGTTTCTCAGGATTGGACTTACAGTGGTTACCAGCCTGTTAAGTCCCAGTATGCAGTTCTTACAGAATCGGCCTTCACACTCCTTCAGGCAAACGTGTCCTCGGAGGCACAGCAGAGAAAGTTTCCCGCCAAGCAACTGTAGTGGTTCATCAGAGCAGTGGCTTCAGCTAGGTATGCCAGGGGAGGTGATCCCAAGATCCAAGTTCAGCAACTAGATCTTCACTGAGGACGTGGTCATTGTGGACATTATGTTGGAGTAAGAAGGTGCCTGCCTAGCCGGGCAGGAGTGGCGCACGCCTTTAATCCCAGCACTCGGGAGGCAGAGGCAGGTGGATTTCTGAGTTGGAGGCCAGCCTGGTAAAAAAGAAGGTGCCTACTTGTCTTGAGGTCAGAGGCCATGACACAAAAGAGTTGTCCACTTGATGGCAGCCCCATTCTATTATGAGACTGACAGTCAATCTGACACCCTCCAGGTCAGGTGCTTGCAGTGTGAGGGCAGGGGACACACTGTACCAGCTAAGCAGCACCTTCTTGAGCTCAGGGCTGTGCCTCAAGTAACTATGGAGGAGTGGATCCCTGTGCCCAGGGTCAATCAGGACCTTTGAGCAAGTACTAGTCTCTAAACCTTGACATCACTTGAGACAGCTTGATGAGGCTAGTGGTCAGTGGGCTTCCCAAAGAAGAGACTGTCTTTGAACCCTGCAGAAGCTCACTGATCACCACCAGCTATCCTCCTGTGCACGAAACACAGAAGGGATCTGAGGAATTCTGGGACTGAGGCCTACTAATGAATAGCACCAGTGAAACAATGTGATCAGATCCTTAGAAACCCTGATTCTGATCAAGCCCTCTCAGACACCCAACATTTTGGCCCGTCAGTACTCACTGGGACTTGGTGACCAGGGCGACTTGAAGCTTGAGCTTGCAATCTCTTCTTCCTGTGATTCTTCTACCTTGTTTGTTAGCTCCTTCCCAATGGATCCACCCTCTGTCAGGATCTGTCAGCCACTGAAAGTATTTCACTGGAGACTCTGGGATCACAGAAGGCAGCTCTCAGCTTGCCTTCCTTATGGAGCCCCTCCTGCCACAGGATGATCTTTGCTGCCTTTCACTGTGCCTCAAAACCCTTCATTCTAGTTAGCCATGATTGTGGCAGGTTGGCAATTAAAATTAACCATCACACCTATTCAGTAGAATTTAAAACGTGTCTGTAGACCATAGCAAGTCACAGTCTATGGCAAAAAATCCCCAAAGGTCTTTGTCTTCTGTCTTAGGGTTGTACTGCTGTGAACAGACACCACGACCAAGGCAACACTATAAGGACAATATTTAATTGGGGCTGGCTTGCAGGTTCAGAGGTCTAGTCCATTATCATCATGGCAGGAAACATGGCAGTGCCCAGGCAGACATGGTGCTGGAGAAGGAGCTGAGAGTTCTACATCTTGATCCAAAGGCACTCAAGAGAAAACTATTTTCAAACTGCTGGAGGAGTGCCTCAAAGCCCACCCCCACAGTGACACACTTCCTGTAACAAGCCACACCTCCTAATAGTGCCATTCCCTGAACTAAGCATATTCAAACTACCTTTCCGGTTTTGTTCCGCAATGCCCTTTTCCTTTTGCCCAATATTCTGTGGCAATACTAATTTCTTTTCACTCCACAGCCCTCACCAACCTTATCTTTTCTCCAGGTGCCTGAATATGCTATTCTGAAGATCATCCTATACCTAGCTTCTTCCCACTAGATCTCCATGTCACGCCCCAGAGAAGCATTTCCAGGGACCCTCTCTGCTGTAGCAGCGTCACTTTCATCTGTTACTATGGTTACTTTTAATTACAATATTCATCACTGGATTAGATGTTATTTTTCAGTTACCTGATTGTCATCTGTCTCTTCTTACTGGAATGTAAATTCATTGAACACAGAGTGCTGCTGTGCTTAGCATCTCCATAACATGGCCCATTCGAACTAGAACATTGCACAGAATAATACTACAACATATTGTAGATAGGTAGTAATGCTGGAAGAGATTAGTGAAGAAAAGAGTAGAGGCCAGACATGGTGCCCACAACTGTAATCGGAGCTACTCCAGGGGCTGAAACAGGAATATCAAACGTTCAAGTCCCACCTGGGCACATTAGCAATCTGAGAATGTGGTTCAAGGGTAGAGCATTGGCCTAGCACACTCAAAGCCCGTGTATTGAAAAAACAAAAAAGCATGCTCAATGAATGAATAAATGTAAAATTCTACCTGATCAAAATATTCTACCTGATTAGAAATATTTCTTCTATAAACGATGTATAACTATGTGACATCTAACAAATTAAGGGATACCCAGTAGGGAAGTCCAGGTAGACCACATGGAGCTGAGGTTTGCTGAAGAAGGGAGGCCTCCTGCCAGCAGCAAGGTGAATGAGTTTGGAAGCAGATGTTCCTCCGAACAGAATGATGAGACGCTGAGCCCTTGACTGGAAGCACACAAGTTCAGTTAAACCACGCCCACTGCCTTGGCCCTTGGAAATATTATCCATTGATTCTTTTTGTAATCTCTCATTCTTTCTTTTAATATTTCATTTATCTGTCTGTGTATTTGAGTGAGGAGAAAGGAGGGCACATGCCACCCTGTATGGAGATCAGCCAACAACTTGCTTCTCTCCTCTCACTATAGAGATCCTGAGGAGCAAGTCAGGTCATCTGCCTTGGTAACGTGTTCCTCTACCAACAGAGCCATCTTATTAGCCCCCAGGTGATTCTTTTAGGCCACTGTGTTTAGGGATTGTGTGTTGAATAGCTATAGAAAGCTAAAACATTTATGAGTTTGGAAATGAAGATTTATCTCTGATTATTTCCTTTTCTCTCTATTCCAATATAAAAGTATCTCCCAAGTCCTCCATTTCTTCTTGTCTCTTTCACTACAACCTGGTCCAAACTGCTGCCAATGGTCACTCACATAAGTGTGATAACCTCTTAACTGGTCACCCCTTGACCTTCATCTGTGGCTCAAGTGTTCTCTTCTAAGCATACAAATGTCACAGAGTCCTCACTCCCTGAAACGTGTTCTGAACCTGGGTTGGAGACATGGCTCAGTGGATAGATTGCTTGCCCAGCATGCAAAAAGCCCTGGTTTTAGTCTTCAGCACTGAATAAACCAGATCTGGGGTTGTGATCATATATCAAGTTTAAGGCCAGCTTGGGCAACATGTGATCCTAGCTCAAAGGGGGGGGGGGGAAGTAAATTATAATAAACTTGGATAAGTATTAATTTAGATATCATCTCAGAGGCTACAAGGACACAGAAAAGATGAAATAAGGGGTCTTCAAGGTGGTTTAGCAGAAAAAGCCTTTGCTGTGAAAGACTCACAATGTGAGTTGGATGCCTAAGGGTGTATTATGCAATAGTATTCCTGGAAAGATGTGAACAGTTGTTTACTCACCCCAGATAAGGAACCGATGTCAAAACAAAGACAGGGTACCACCAAAGTCCAACTTGGTGAACCAATTTGTTTAAATTGAGGGTATTTACAAGATCATGGGTGAAGGATTCCTTACAGGAGCAGAAATGACTCAAATAAATTAACAAATGACTCACTATATTAACAAAGCCCACCCCAACATTGGTGATAGCTCATGAAAGCTGAAACCACAGAAGCTCACTACACAACTTGCAGGCAGCTCAAGAGGCTGCAAAGTATCTCTTCAGGCAGTCTGAGTCTCCTCTAGGCAAAGGCTGAACTGAGCCTCTTCTAAGCAACTTGAATTGCCTGAGTCTTCTAGGCAGTACAGCTGTTCTCTGCCTCTTCTGTCCATCTTGGCTGTCCGTGAGTCTCTCCCCAGCCCTTGTGCTTATGTAAGTACTTGAGGACTGATCTGGTTGTTGTTTTCATTTGAAATTAAAGCAGACATAAGGAGATATGATTGTGTATCCGGGACTTGAGATAGCTAATCTTAGATGTCAGCTTCGCTGGATCTGAAACTAAAACGCCCTTGCTGGGCATTTCTATGAGGGTTTTTTCTTCTCCCCCCGCCCCCAACTCCTCTCTCTCTTTGGTTTATTGAGACAGAATTTCTTTGTGTAGCTCTGGCTGTCCTGGAACTCACTCGGTAGACCAGACTGGTCTTGAACTCATAGAGATCCGCCTGCCTCTGCCTCCCGGGTGTTGGGATTCAAAGCTTATGCAACCACCACCTGATTTACAAGGGCTTTTCTTTCTTTCTTTCTTTCTTTCTTTCTTTCTTTCTTTCTTTCTTTCTTTCTTTCTTTCTTTCTTTCTTTTTTTCGAGACAGGGTTTCTCTGTGTAGCCCTGACTGTCCTGGAACTCACTCTGTAGACCAGGCTGGCCTCGAACTCAGAAATCCACCTGCCTCTGCCTCCCGAGTGCTGGGATTAAAGGTGTGCGCCACCACCGCCCGGCTTCTATGGGCTTTTCTTGATCAGATTATTTGCATTAGAACATCCACCCTAAGTCTGGGTGGCACCTTCCGGTAGCTCAAATAAAAGGACAATGGAGATGCGAGTAAGAAACTCTGCTTTGCCTGCTTGCCCTCACTCTCACTGGTAGGTCCACCTCTCCTGTTGCTGTGGCAGCCCTTGATCACCATTAGAACCAACCTTTTAGTGGTTCCAACATAGACCAAAGACCAGCAGCAGCTCTATGGGAATCCTCCAGGCCTCAGTGCCACACTGGGACTGCTAAGACACCCAGTCTTTTGGACTAAACAACTATTGCAAACCAGCCTCTCTAGTGTGAGAAAGTAATTTTTGGACTACCTGGACCACATCTTGTAAACCAATCTAACACTATTTATAGTTACATATTATCTCTGTCTCACACACAGGCACTCTATTCTGGTCCTTTAGGGGAACCCTGACTAATACAGAGAGGGAGGGGTCTCATGGATCTGGTCAGTTCCAGGCACTTCCTGAAACCTTTGAATTGTTTACTTCTTGAGACTAACACACTTCCCAACAAGATGGAATAGTTTACCCCCTTTTAGAATATCCTGTGTCCAGCACTTGGGAGGCAGAGACAGATGGATTTCTGAGTTCGAGGCCAGCCTGGTCTACAGAGTGAGTTCCAGGACAGCCAGGGCTACACAGAGAAAACCTGTCTCGAAAAAACAAAACAAAACAAAAAAATAATAAAAAAATTAGAATATCCTGTGTCATTTTTAATTTAAATTTAAAATTTTTGAGAATTTCATATACAGGTATTTATATCATTTCCTCCCTTCCTTCTACACCCTCCAACTCTTCCTTGTATCTTCTTTGTCCTCCTCAATTATTGACTTAATCTCCTTTAATTATAATTGTTACATAAGCATAGATACACACAACATATTCATATTGTAATGACTAATCCTGGTTGTCAACTTAACTATATCTGGAATGAACTACAATCCAGAATTGGAGGGCTCACTATAATCCAGGTCTGGAGGCTGGAAGACACAAGTTTCTGACCTGGATCTTGGCATTGAGAACTTGAGGAACAGTGGCTCTGAAAAGCTTAGGCCCAGGCAAGGAGACTAATTCTAGGAGACTAAGGCAAAGAGATCCTAAATTCAAGGTCAGCCTGGGACAAAACAAGTCCCAGATTCAGGCGTGGTGACACATGCCTTTAATCTGGGCCACACCTTCTACTGAAGACCTACATAAGGACATTGGAAGAAGGAAGATTCACTCTTCTTCGCCTGCTTGCATTTACTTGCCAGCACATCTGTTGGAATCTACTTCTACAGAAGACCAGCTGAAACAACTGACCTCGTGGGACTGAGCAACTACTAGATTCTTGGACTTCCCATCCACAGCTGACTATTGTTGGGGAGTCGGACTACAGACTGTAAGTCATCATAGTAAGTTCCCTCAATATAGAAAGACATTCCAGCTGGGCAGTGGTGGTGCACGCCTTTAATCCCAGCACTTGGGAGGCAGAGGCAGGTGGATTTCTGAGTTCGAGGCCAGCCTGGTCTACAGAGTGAGTTCTAGGATAGCCAGGGCTACACAGAGAAACCGTCTCGAAAAACAAAAACAAAAACAAAAAACAAACAACAAACAAACAAACAAACAAACAAAAAGACATTCCATACGTTCTGTGACTCTAGAGTACCCTGACATATATATCTCTCAACCTAGCAACCTACTGGGTCCATTTAGTCTTACTAACATGTATATGCATTTAGGACTGAATACCTAAGATTGTATAACCTGTCAGTAGCCTCATACCTGGAAGAAGACTGATTGTCCTTCCTTTTGAAGCTACTGAATGCCTGGAGCGCTTCATCTGGAGGTGCAACCTTGTGCGATTTCCTTTATCCATGATGACATGTCAATCTGCTGTGTCATTATGCAGGTCTTGTTTGGGCAGCCATATTGTCGAGATTTCACAGGTGCAGCTTCCCTGTCATGTCTAGAAGACACCAGGTCCCAGCAGATGTCCTGATCCTTGAGCTCATGCCATGTTTTCATCTTTTCTTTTGCAATGTTTCCTGAGCCTTAGCTGCAGGTATTTCACTGTAGATGTGTTACTTAGGGTGGTACACTGCACCAGCTGCTGTTCTCTGTGTTTTGATCAGTTGTACATCTCTGTAATGATCTCCATCTGTTGTAAAAGAAGCTTTTTTTGGTGAGGGTCAAGAGTTAGACTTATCTGTAGTCATAGGGATAAGTATCAGTTAGAAATTTTACTGGTTTGGGGAAATGGCACTAGTAAGATTTCCTCTAGGGAGTGTATCACTATGAGCAAATTAATAAGAAACTCAGTCACTTACGATGCATTGGCATCCTGCAAACAAAGATGAGTTAAGAAGCACTTACCCTTGGTTTAATTTAACCAAGAGCAAGCCTAGATTGGAAGTCTCTACTTCTACCTCCCTCATGTTTTCCTGATGTTCCCTGTCTGCCTGTTGTGAGTCTGAATCTGGGCCTGGCTGAGAGCTCTTGTGACTATGTCCCTGGGTCAGCATATGCAATTTTACAGAAACTTTTAACAGAGTTCACAAGGGATTAAGTCACTGGCTCCAGTGACACCAGCTGACCCAGACAACAAACAACTGCTGTGAAACAATAGCAGCATGTCATCTCCAATATTTACCGCAGATGTTCATTTTATACGGTTTCTTTCAACCTATAGTTTCTGTTTCCAGCACTTATTATCATAACATACATATACACATACTTTACTCTGGGTCCAGAGGCATGAAAAAGTATATAATTTAAGATTGCAGTGATGTATTACCTTAGGTTGTAAACCTTAGTTACGTGGGAAATCCAAGGTAAATAAAATTGGTTTTTCATTGTTCCCTTAAAGGCAGCTTAAACGAACAGGCTGAGTACACAGTAGGTTAGCAGCAGTCTTAAGTCTTAGTAGCCTCACCATGTATTAACTTTGGCTATAAGGTCCAGCAAAAGTTCCAGTCTTTTAGGGGTAAAGGTAGCTCCCCTTCAAGTTTTGTCTTGTAGGAAATGTCCACACAAGATGAAAGGAGAGAACCAATTGTACAGAGTTACCCTCAGTATTAACACACACACACTGATGATCATAACAACAACAACAATAATTACAATAATAAATTTAAACATTAAAGAAGCAATGACTTGCCGGGCAGTGGTGGCGCACGCCTTAAATCCCAGTACTTGGGAGGCAGAGGCAGGTGGATTTTTGAGTTCGAGGCCAGCCTGGTCTACAGAGTGAGTTCCAGGACAGCCAGGGCTACACAGAGAAACCCTGTCTCGAAAAACCAAAAAAAAAAAAAAAAAAAAAAAGAAGCAATGACTTTAGATTTAGTAATAGTAAAAGTATAAAAGAAGAAGCAAAGCCCTCCAGTTTGTTTTGTTTTAACACAGGATCTCACTCAACCCATGTAATCCTTCTGTCTCAGTCTTCTGAATGCTGGAATTATAGGTATGAACCATCATGACAGCTTTTTTTGAGATAGGGTCTTCCTATATCGACCTGTCAAGCCAGAAAATAACTCTGCAAGTTAGTGTTGTGTTTTATAAAAATATAAAGAGAGAAGGAATATGTTTGGTGGCTGTACAGTCAGGTGTAGGGGAAAGAAGTGCCTCTGTGGGCCCGTGCTGAGGTATCCTTTCCCCCTGAGACCAGCCACAAGATGGTACTGTATAGAATAGAGTTTATTTAGGGCATGGGGAGGGGAGTTGAGAGGGTAGTAGAAAAGAGAAAGGCAGAGAGAGGAGGGGAGAGAGAGAGAAGAGAAAGAGAGAGAGAAGAGAGAAAGGAGAGAGGAGAGAGGAGAGAGGAGAGAGGAGAGGCTGGCCATGAGCACGTGAAGAGGGGGGAGGGAAATGGGGAGGGGGGAGGGGACAAGAGGACAGAGAGAACAAGAAGACAGGAGAGAGAGAAGGGGGCAAGCAGCCCTTCAGAGTCAGTCATGCACACCTGGCTAGTGCCAGGTCACAGGGGAGGAGCCTAGACAAAATGCTAACAATTAGACTAACCTGGAATTCACAGAGATACTCCTCTTTCTGCTTCCTGGGTGTCTGGCCTGGCCTCACTGGTTTTTCTTTGGGTGTAATGAGTAAGTACCCTCAGGGGCCAAAGAACTGGAGATACAGGCAACTGTGAGAGTCCCCCTCAGACAAAGGAAGCTGAACTACAAATAAGATTCTCAGAGGAGATAAGTGGCGAAGACTCTGAGACCAGACCAGCCTCCTGGGAGACGTAGAAACCCGCAGAGATGCCTGAAAGAGCTTTAGACTAGAGTCACTTGGAAAGGACACTCTCCAGCCTGTTGACCTACCTGCAGGCTGTGCAGTGTGCTCCAGGTTCCCAGCTTTTGTGAACCATCACCCATTCTGGGATGGACTTTCGTAATATGCTTGTCTCTGAGTCATTTTGGCTCCTGTAAGTAACCCCTCACCCATAAGTAACCAATAAAACTCATTGGTTCACCAAGCTGGACATCGGTGAAATCCTTACTTTGGTCTATTGGCAGTTCTGTATCTGGGTTTAGTAGACATTTGTGTTGTGTCTTCCCTGGAAAAGTTTTGGCACACAACAGGGTGCATGAATGTTCTAGAAAGTGGAAGGCTTGAAGAAGGTTTTTTTTGGATTGTTGATTTTGGGTCTTCAGCCTTATAGAGTCTATTTTATTTACAAAACAAAAGTCACCTGGCAGGTTTTGGAAGGTATATATCCTTCAAAGTGTTGAGCATGATTTTGTTGTTACTTTTTTTTAAGTTTTTTTTAAAATAGGACAAATATGCTACACTGATGCCCTCCATTGTGAAGCCATAGTATGATTAGAAGAGAATGTTTGTGCTGTTTTACATACTGCACTAATGAATTGGTGAATTGGTCTTTCTAGAAGGGCAGGGGAACTCTGCCTGTTATAACTCTGATGAGTGCTTACCTTGTATGCACAAAGCCCCAAACTCAGTCCTCCAAACCAGTGTGATGGCACCAGTCTGTAAGGATAGCCCATAGGAGGAGTCAGCAGGAACATTAGAAGTTCAAGTTCATATTTAGCATGAGAAAGACCTTAGCTTCTATCTCCAGTAAAAGGAGGTAGAGTGGAGTTAAAACCTTACTCTTAGAACTAGATATACTCTTGTCTCGAAAAACCAAAAAAAAAAAAAGAACTAGATTTACATTGGCTGAATCCCATAGTAATGCATAGAGATAATGGAAGAAAGGAAATACTGAAGGACCGAAGAATGGAGTGGGGGCTACACAGCTAGCTGGCTGTGGGCCTTGGCTCACATGCCGTACACTTACATGCATGCATACAAAACACCTGTGCACATAAAATAAAATAAATCTTTAAAGAACACAAAACAGAGCAGGGGTGGTGGCCACACCTTTAATCTCAGTGCTCAGGAGGCAGGGGCAGGGGCAGGGGCAGGTAGATCCCTGTGAATTAAGGACCAGCTAGTCTAAAAAGTGAGTTCTAGGACAGCCAGGGCTGTTACACACACACATACACACACACACACACACACACACACACACACACACACACACACCCCAAATCCAAACCCAGCCCCCCCAAAAAGGATACAAAACAGAAAAAAAATGAATCTTTTCAAAACTGAAAAAGGACGTGGTAATGTAGTTCTTGAATCCCAGCACTTGGGAGGCAGAGGCAAAGTTCTTCTCCTCCTCCCAGCGCCCTCCACGTGCTGGGATAACAAGTCATAAACTCTAAATGCAGGTTTGTTTTGAACTCACGCCTGTGAATTCCGGGAATGCTTAGTTTTTGTTAGTTTGTTTTTTACAAACCATTGTTTAGCGTTGGCTGGATTTAAACTCATGCAAATCTGTCTGCCTTTGCTTCCTAGGTCTCTCTCTCTCTCTCTCTCTCTCTCTCTCTCTCTCTCTCTCTCTAGATCTCAAGACTAACTCAGAACTCACTATGTAGCTAAGGATGAACCTTGAATGCCTACTTTTCCTGCCATGAGGGTCTCACTCTGCAGTCTTGGCTGGTCTGGGACTCACAGAGGTCTGTATCTGCCTCAGTTTCCCTAGTGCAGGGATTAAAGGCCTTTTCCATCATGCCTGCTTTTGCTTGCCCTCATACCCTGGAATTTGAATTATTTACCCTGTACCCTCAGCTCAAGGAGTTTAATATTGAAGTCATAAGAATGAATTAAAAGGTAGACATTATTTTGGATTTATTTTATGTTGTATTATTGTTTTGCCCACATGTATATCTGTGTCCCACTTGCATGCCTGGTGCCTATGGAGGTCAGAAGATGTTATTAGATCCCTAGGAACTGGAGTTGTCAGATGCCATGTGGGTGCTGGGAACTAACCCATGCCCCTCCACAAGAACAGCAAACACATTTAACACTGAGCCACCTCTCCAGCCTAGAGTTCTCAGCTCCTCCTGTACCATGCCTGACTGGATGCTGCCATATTCCTACCTTGATGATAACGGACTGAACCTCCGAACCTGTAAGCCACCCCCAATTAAATGTTGGTCTTACAAGAGTTGCCTTGGTCATGGTGTCTGTTCATAGCAGTTAAACCCTAACTAAGTCAGTGTGGAAGTGAACATGAGAGAGAGAGAGAGAGAGAGAGAGAGAGAGAGAGAGAGAGAGAGATTAATGTTTTGTAGTGATTCCTGCCAGGTTGTCAGCAGAGTCGTTGCTTTGTACCATCAGTTCAAATATAAAACCAGTTTAAAAGACAAAACATTTTGTATCATTATTAAAAAAATGTTTTGAACCATTCTCTCTATGTAGCTCAGGCTGGTCTGAAGCTTGTCTCAGCTTCTGAAATACTGGTGCAACATCACAGCTTGCTATGAAAATGATGTTTTAACTTAGTGACCCACTGAAAATGCTTTAGAAATTCCCAGAGGTGGAAGCACCGTGGTCACAATCCCTGGTTGAGAGGGAGTCCAGCAGAGTGTTATCACAGTTATAATCCCATCACATGAGGTAGATGGGAGAGGATCATGAATTAAAGGCAGTTTCATCTATATAGGGAGTTTGAGGGTCAACCCGGACTACGTCAGACCTTATCTCAAGGAAAAAAAAAACCCTAAAAATTCAAGTGCCGAGAGAAGAGAGATTTCATCACTTCTGGAAATAGGTTTTATTTTGAGACTGGGTCTCACCATAGAGGAGGAGGGGCTGGACTTCCTATCTTAATGGCTGGGCCTCCTAAATACTGGAATTACAAGGTAAAAGCAACATACCCGGCATGAAGATCGGGTTTTAAGTGGACTTTAAAGGACTGGCTCCGATTGGAAGAAGCCTGGGAGGTAAAACTGACTTCTTCTCTATTGCAAAGGTAATTAAATAACAAAGGCGTCTGTTTGTTTGCTTGCTTGCTTTTTTCTTGTGATTCTGTATGAAGCAGTGATATGTACCTATCACCTGCTTTTGTTAACACTGTCCTTTTAAATGGGGAGTTTACCTATCACTGTTGTCAAGAGATATTTAGGTCTTTGAATTTGTCTGAATGTAAAATAAAAGGCAGGCATGGTGGCTTACTTGGGGAGGCTGAGGCAGGAGGATTGCTAGTTCAATGCCAGCCCGGGCTGTAAAAGCCAGGCCTTCAAGAGTCGCCTAGTTAAACACTGTCTCAAAAACACAAAACCACATACAAATAAAACAGAGAAACTCCCCCCCTCCAGTGTGATCTGGATAACAATAGCTTCCAAATTTGGGTACTGCACCCCTTTGAGCTCAGGGAACTGCGATCGCCTCATTGACAAGTATGCCAGACGATGGATCACTTTGTTAAATGATTGCTAGGGCTTCGCGATTCTCGAAGGATGGCTCCGTGCGCTTGCCGTAACCTGGACTAGACCATTGCATCCTGCGGGTGTGTGAGTGCAAGAGGCTGAGAGAGCGGAGCGGAGGGCGTGTGTCGGGCAAAGCCCGGAGCCCCGGAGGACGACTGCCTCCCCGAGCCAGCCACCTGTCCGTCCTCCTACCCTGACCTCGTCACGCCTCGCCGCAGCGGCCTTGTCTGCAAGGCTCCCTTGGGAGCAGGTGAGTGGCGGCGCCTTGCTTCGGGCACCCCCGTGGCCCTGGGGCGGTGGCGGTGGCCGGCCGGGGAGGCGGCCTCGGCGCACAGTAATGGCAGCGCTGTGAGCCGGGGAACGCGAGCTGACAGCCGCCGCCGCCCACCCTCCGAGCCGGGGGCTTCGTCCTTCACGCCTGCGGGTTGCCTCCCTCCCCGGGCCCCTGCCCTCGCCCTGCTTCTGCAGAAGGTAACCCCATTGAAAGCTGGGGAGCCGGGCTGCGGGTGCAGGGAAACTTCCCTTCCCGGCGAATGGGTGGCGGGGATGGGGCGACCTGGCGGAGGGGAGCGGGCTGAGAGCTGGAGGCCCGGCAAGATGGTGTCCTGTGAGTGACCTCGGCTACACAGACTGCTGACCCTTAAGCCAGGCTACCCTGGACCAGATCCCGGGCTTCCCCGATCCATTGCCGGCCGCCCCTCCCTCGGCCTCATTTTCCTCCTAAGGAGGGAAGGTGAGAGTGTGCTTTCCTGCTTACATTTACGTGCGCACACGGAGACCAAAGTCTCTGTAGAAGGGGGTGGCATCAATCTCATACATCCTAGCCACGAGTATTTTCACTTTTGTTTCCGCAGACAGTGAAGATTGATAGCTTTGGGGAGGGATATTCTATGTGCACGCTACACCTCTTGCCTCAACACTTATGGGCTGGTGAAATAAGAGCCTCAGATTCCCTCCAGCACTTGTTTACATACTAGAGTCTAAACCCTTCCCTTCCAGTACGTGCTTGCAAGTAGAACATCTTTTGAATTTGCATTGTTATTATAAGTTTTCCCCGTCCTCCTGGTTACTATTATTGGACGATGGCTGTAGCCTCTAAGTTTCAATTTGAAGATAAGACGTAAACTACTGAGTTGCAGATGTAGCTCAGTGCTACAACACTTTGACTAGTATGCAAGAAGTTCTGGGTTCAACTCCATCGCCTTCTGAAAAAAAAAAAAAAAGTGTGTGTGTATGTGTGTGTGTGTTGCTTACTGACTTTTCAATAGAAAATATTCTTGCCCTAAAACCTCAAACCTACATTCGTAACACAATATGGGTAGTCACTTTATTTCTCTTATCTCATGTGTCATTCCAAGACACAAAAGTGATCTAACTATCTTAACTTTGGCTCTTTTGCCCATATACAGCATTCGGAAGTCCCTTTCCAAAGAGTTGCAAATGAATTAACAGTAGTGTACAGTTTTTAGAGTTATTACCCCTTTCCTGCTATTTGTGACTTGTGGGAAGGTTTGGTGTTTGTTGGGGGGGGGGGTGCTTGCTTGTTTTGATTTTTGAGACAGGCTCTTTTTTTTTTTTTTAAGATTTATTTAATGTGTATGAGTATGCTGTTTTCATGCACACCAGAAGAGGGTGTAGGATCCCATTACAGATGGTTATGAGCCACCATGTGGTTGCTGGGAATTGAACCCAGGACCTCTGGAAGAGCAGCCAGTGCTCTTATCCACTGAGCCATCTCTCCAGCCCAAGACAGGGTCTTTATTATACAGCCCTAGCTGTATGGGATTCACTGTGTATACCATGGTGACCTCAAACTCCAAGACTCCATCTGCCCCTGCCTCCCCAGTATTGGAATTAAAAGCATGTGGCATCACACCCAACTCTCTTAACTGTTTTGCTGTATAGCCCTAATTGGTCTGGTACTCACTGTGTAGCCCACCTAACCTCACATTCTTGGGAGCCCTACCTCGATAGGTGCTGGGGTTACAAATGAGTGCCATCAGGCCCTGCTTTCTTTAATATATTGTATTTTATCAGTATATCATTTATCAGTGTCTTTTAGTTTTTCACCATTCACAACTGAGCATCGAATGTGAAATCTCTGCTTTTTCTTTTCCTTCCTTCCTTCCTTCCCTCCCTCCCTCCCTCCCTCCCTCCCTCCCTTCCTTCCTTCCTTCCTCCTTTCTTTCTTTCCTTTTTTTTTTTTTTGGTTTTGATTTGGTTTTGAAAACAGGACTTTTCTGTGTAACAACCCTGGCTGTCCTGGAACCCACTCTGTAGGCTAGATTGGCCTGGAACTCAGAGATCCGCCTGCCTCGGCCTCATGAGTGCTGGGAAAGGTGAGTGCTCAGATTAAAGGTGTCATCAGCACTGTCTGCCTCAATCTCTGCTTTCTTAAAGCTTCAGTTCTGGCTGAGTTGGAGAGACGTAGATAAGAAACACATAGAATATGCTCTGAAGGAAAGAAGGAATTCTAATGATTGGGAAAAATTCTTTCAGATACTGCAGTTTTAAAAGGTCTCTCTGAGGTGACCTTTGACATATTTGAAGAGGCCAGAAAGAACTGGTCTGGAAGTTCTGGAGAAACTCTCTGGAAGAAATGCAAATGAAAACCCCCAGGCAGGGAATCCAGCTGTCTAGAAGCAGCTCTGCCTGGGAGCCCTGGGAGCGGCTTGGGGCCAGAGTTTGGTATTTAAAACTTTTCAATTTTTAGAATTTGAAAGCAGATTTACGTTCAGTTTACGTCAAAAGACACTGCCCCAGGGGTCAGAGCTGTGGCCATGGAACCTTAAAGGACAAGTAACAAGGTTTCCAGATGTGTTGACGTTACTAGTTGAACATGCTATAGTTTGGAAGAGTGAAATTGCTGGAGGTGGGCATCTCTTGGGTCTTAGGGTTCATTCGGAGGGTGATGGTGCTATATACAGGCTTGAGGTAAGTTTATGTAGGATTGAGTTGGATTAGGTGTCTTGAGTTGACTCTGTTCAAGTGTTACATTTAATGCCAAGGTGGAGGAGTCATTCAGTTTGCTCCTTAATTTGAAGTGTTTTTCAAGTACCAGCTCTGGCCCCAACAACTGGGATAGTGGAAAATTAGACAAATCTGTGCCTTCATGAAAAGTAGGGAGAGAAACACAGATTGAGGGAGCTTTATCAGTCTTGTTAACTGGTAGACCATTTCCAAAGATGTGTTTTTGTGCCTTTAACTAGGTGTGTAGACCTGTACCACACCTTACTCGGACACTGATAGTACTTTAAAAGTTACTAACTGGGATAAGGACACCTAAAGAAAGGGAAGGGAGTGAAGTTGGGGGAAGGGGGGAGGCCTGATCTTTGCCCTCTTCAAGTGTGTGCTTAGTTAACCCAGGCCTGTCACATGTGCCGTGTAGCTCAGGCTGGCCTTTTACTCTTGGGTATTTCCTGCATTGGCCCCTTTCCTGAAAGTACAGGGATTATTGGTGCTTGCACATTATTGGCTCAGATGCATGCTCTTTGAAGAACATTTCTTTATTTTTAAGAAACTTGTATTTTTCCCCCTTGCCTGCCATTTCTTCATTTGTGCCAGGAAATATTTGGTAGTGATTAAAAGGGACATCTTCTTTTATGCGTGCTATCTGTTACAGTAAGTTCATCACAGGATCAAGCCCTGGCTGGAACTTAGTAGTATAAAGACCTAACTGGTAAGGTAAAATTGAGGGGAAATGCCAGGCCTGATATCTCACTCAGCCCTGGGATTCATTTAGTTACTTCAGAGGCTTAAGTAGAAGGACAAATCCACGACCTGCCCAGGGTACAGAATAAGTTCCAGGTCAGTTGCAATTTAGGATACCTTGTTTTAAAATAAAAAATCTGAGCAGTAGTGGCACACGCCTTTAACCTTAGCACTTGGGAAGGCAGAGGCAGACAGATCTCTTGAGTTCAAGGCCAGCCTGGTCTACAGAGTGAGTTCAATGACAGCCAGAGCTACACAGAGAAACCCTGTCTCAAGGGGAAAAAAACAGCAACAAAACACACAAAAATCAGAAATAAACAGATAGTAAGAAGGGGCAGGAATATATCTTACTACTACAGCGGCATGAGGTCCTGGGCTCTCTTCCCCATTCCCAAGTACTGCACAGAAGCAAGAAAGATAAGAGCAGGAATTTGGAATGTTGGAAGTTGGGAATTAATTCAGTTGTACACTTAACCTAGGCCTGTCCACAAATTTGGCAATTACAAGAGATTGGTGCTTGAGGTGTATGGCTGGTTTTTATCTGTTTGTCTTTTGAGTTTTTCTTTTTTCCTTCCTTCCTTTCTTCCTTCCTTCCTTCCCCCTTCCCTCCTTCCTTCCTCCTTCCTTCCTCCTTCCTTCCTCCCTCCCTCCCTCCCTCCCTCCCTCCCTCCCTCCCTCCTTCCTTCCTTTCTTTCTTTCTTTTTCTTTCTTTCCAGGAGGGTCTCATTCACTGTGTAGCCCTGGCTGGCACGGAACTCTTCAAGGAACTCCTGCTTTAGTCTGCCTGGTTCTGGGATTAAAGGCTGTGTGCCTCCACCCTCAGGCCTGAATTCATTCTTATTAAATATCAGAGTGATCTACTTAGATTTAAATCTTAGTAATATATCATGTTAAACTGAAGAAATTAGCCTAATTCTTGTGTTTTGAAACATCCAGGCTGGAGATGTGGTTGATAGCCTGTTTGCCTATTGTGCATGAAGACCTGAGTTGGATCGCTAGCACTACTAGGCAGGCCTGTCTATAATCCCAGCACCAGGGAGGTGGAGACCAGATAGAAATTCAAGGATCTGAGCTACAGAAGACCTTACCTCAAAAAAGAAAACAAAAAGCATTAGATACATCTGATGTCACTCCTTTCTGTTTAACTTTTAATTGGAACAGACTTATTGGGATACTAGAATATTGAGTCTTAGGACAATGACCACTGCCGAGATGTTTGTTTTTTTGAGACAGGGTGTCTCTGCATAGCCCTGGCTGTCTGGAATTCACTACAAAGGCCAGGCTGAATTCAGACTCAGATCTGCTCACTCTTCCCATCAAGTCCTTAGATAAGAGGCGAGTTCCACAGTGCCCGCCTAAGATTTTTACATTTTCTTTGGTGTTTTGAAACTTGGCTTCTTCTAGCATAACCTGATCTGGAACCTACTATGGGATGGACAGTAACCTTGAACTCCCCCCCTGCTTCCACTTCTGAAGTAGGGTGACTGAGTGCTCTGCTACACCTTGTGTCTGTGGTTGTGTTTTGCTCTCTTGGAACATTGTTTACTACTTTGAATTCTCTCCACTGAAGATTTTAGAGGGGAAACAGAAGTTTTCTTAAGTTGTTTTAAACTTTATATTTCAGTTTGAGACCTGGCCTTGCTACGCAGCCCAGGATAGCTAGAATTCATTCTGAATCCTTGTCTAGCCTCACACTCATGCTCCTCCCGTTCTCAGCCTCTGCAGTGGCTGGGTTACAGCTCTGTGCAAACACATGCTTGCAAGTTGTAATGCTTTGAACTTTCAGTTAGTTGTCTTAGATGTATCTGTAAAGAATTGGTCTTTTTTTGAGACTGCTCATTCTTTCCCTCCTCCCCCCTTCCATGGTCGTATGTAGCTAAGGCTAGCCTCTAACTCAGCGTCCTGAGCACCACCACACCTGATTTTATGACCAGTGGTCAGGCAGGCACCCCTACCACCCAAGCTTCATCCCATGCTGAAGATGGTTCTTGACTAAAAACTAGTCCGCGTGGACTTCTTGTTGTTACTGCTATTATCTTTGTCTCTTTTTGTTTTATGCAGGAGATTAAAGAGTCGGTTTCTAGCTCAGAGAAACAATCTTTGAGAAAGTAGTACTTTTTGAAGCATTAGACACCAGTGACTATAAGACATTAAATGTGTTATGTCTTATGCTTAAAATTCTAAATGTGCAGGTGTTAATGTCCAATTTGAAGATTTCAATTAATCAAAAGATTTTCTTTTATAGACTTAAACATGTAGTGTTAACCATTGTTAGTCATTAAGTTATAGCCTCATTAACTTGTCAGAATTTTTCATAAAAACTGGCTGACAGCTTATCATTTTTTTTATTTCTCTAATCTGCTATAAGCTTAAGCTTAGTTACATCTCCAGCATCCTTTGGCAGTTTAGAATACACTAAATATTTAATAAGTATCTATTAACTCAGTAAAGTCTTTGTTCTAATATAAGCTTTTTTTTTTTTTTTTTTTTTAAATCTGGGTATGTGGTGGTGGGGAGTGCTTGATAGGCCTGAATCTCTGAATGGACTAATAGCTTATACCCCATTACTTTTGCATTTATTAATTTAATATAAGCTGCATTTCATGGAAGGAATTTGCTCAACCTATATTTATAAATTTTGTTTGAAAGAAAGTATTATAGGCTACTTACATTTTAAAAAAAATTTAGAATAGACAAACAGAACACTTGGAAAAATAAGAGGCTCGAGTATTGTCATTAACCAGCATTTTCTATTATCCGCCAACTTAACCTGACCCAAGTCCAACAATTGGTGCGATGTTATACACTAGGGAATTAAGGCAGAAGGGTCACTTCAAGTTCAAATGACTGTTCCCAGGCCACATAGCTAGATACACACACACTCTCTCTCTCTCTCTGCCTCTCCCCCCCCCCCCCCCAAACACACACACACAGGAAGTTAGGACTGGGGATATTACCCAGTGGTACAGTATTTTCTACCTGTATTAATTTCTGGATTTGGTTTCTCAGCACTGTCAAGACCAGGAGGTAACATTGGTACAATACTAGCAAATAAACATACATTTTGAATTTTCAGTTTTCCACTTATACCCTTACTCTTATTTCAAGAGTCCATCCAAGATCAAGTATTATGTTTGATTGAGTCTTCTCAGTGAGAGTTTTTCTTTTTTGACCTTCAAGTTTGTGTGTGATAAATGCAGTCAGTTATTTTGTAGAATCTCTTGCATTTTGAGTTTGAGTGTTTTCTATTTCCATAGAGGAAAAAGGTCTTGTTCTACGTGTGTCCACTGAGCTAGAGAGAGTCTCAGGCAGTGTCAGACACTCAGCCTCGGGGGCTGGGAGCTGGTCTGAGGCCCTGATGCTTTTTGCTTGATTTCCTTGTTTTTACTTTGTGTGTATGAATGTGCACCATGCGCATGCCTGTTGGATCCCCTGGAACTAGGTTTACAGATGGTTGTGAGCCGCCCTGTGCATGCTGGGAATTGAACTCATGTCCTCATGACACATGTTGTTACAAGAGCAACATGTGTCCTCAATTGCTGAAACATTTTTCTAGACTCAGTAAAATTTTAAATAGAAAATGCATGCACAAAGTTAGAAAAAGTTAGAAGGCATAATGATTTCAGCAGTAGCACAGTTTTTTGTTGGTTTTTTTTTTTTTTTTTTTTTTTTTAATTTGGTTGGGTTTTTTTTTTTTTTTTTTTTTTTTTTTTCCGAGACAGGGTTTCTCGGTGTAGCCCTGGCTGTCCTGGAACTCACTCTGTAGACCAGGCTGGCCTGGAACTCAGAAATCCACCTGCCTCTGCCTCCCAAGTGCTAGGATTAAAGGTGTGTGCCACCACTGCCTGGCCAGTTTTGTCTTTTTAAAAGATGAATGAGAGGTTAGGAAAATAAGATTTCAGAGAAGACCAGAGACCACCTCAGCTCTGTACAGTACCTTTGATATGGACTTGTAAACACTGCCTTTTGTATATGATGCTTTTAGATGGAGAGAATGCAGAATCAGCTGGTGGGGTTACACTGGGGGGTTATAGTGGGCCTGCAGCCTATTGAGATTATTGCTTATGAATCACCACTTAGCTCATTTCTGAAACCAATGCTTTTTCTTTTTTTATCAATTACATTTGCTTATGTGTATTCACGTGTGTGTATGTGGAGGCAGTAAGAGGACATCTTGAGTCACTTCTTTCCACCATGTGGCAATCCAGGGATTGAACTTGCACTGTTGGGCTTGGAGACAAGTAAGTCTCTTTGCCCTCTGACCCAACTCACCAGTTCAAGACCTGTTTTCCTTATGGCTCATGTCTAATAGACCCTTTCTCGGCCAGGCTAAGATTCTCTCTATTGTCTGGAGAGAGAGGGGGGGAGGGGCAGGGGCAGGGGGGGAGGGGCAGTGGAGGGGGAGGGAGAGGGAGAGGGATCCTCTCTGTCTCTTTCTTGCTGATGGGGTTTTACTCAAGAGCCCTGTCTGGGATTCACTATGTAGAGCAGACTGGCCTCGAACTCTTGGCAGTCCGCCTCCCTCTGCCTCCCAAGTTAGGTAAGACCTCAGGCACGCACCACCGTTTCCAGTTCTGTAAGTGGCAAATGGAGAGGGCTGTGAAAACATAAGACCTCAGTGGAAGTCGGATATCAGCAGATTCAAAGTTTGTTTGCTAATATGTGTAAATGTTAGGCTTTTTATCTTCTTTTTTGTAGACAGTCTTGGATTGAATTCAGCAGGGCCACCTATGCCAGACAAGTGTGTTACTGCTGACAGAATTACATGCCCAGCCAAGTCTGTTTGTTTATTTTTTAGTATTTATTGGTTCTTTAGCATAGCACATGTAAATTTTTTAAAGAAGTAGTGAGAAAGAATTCCCTAGTGTGGAGAGTATGGGGCTCAGAGGAATGATTTCTGGTGTTTGAAGCCATGGACTCACAGAGGCTAGGCTGTCCTCAATCACATAGTAGCTAAGGCTGGTCTTGAGTTCCTAAAACTTGTGCCTCCACCTTCCAAGTGCCAAGATTGTAGGCTGACTCACCAAGTCAGGATTTTATCCTTTAAAATGGAGAGAATGCATACACATATGTATGTGTATAGTAACAATTTCTAAAGTAGATGTGGTTGGTAAGGTTGTTTCTGTCACAACTAATGTTCTATAATGGAGACTGTTAAGCTGCTGAGTGTCCCTCTGGTTGAAAATCCCTATCTCTGTGTCTGTGTGTGTCTGTTAGTGAGGATGGCACCAAGGACCTTGGGTTTGGAAGGGAAGAATTCTTTCTACCACTGAGTTAAATCCTTAGTCAACTTTCTT
Organism: Uromys caudimaculatus; assembly: GCA_028551405.1. Lineage (NCBI taxonomy): Eukaryota > Metazoa > Chordata > Mammalia > Rodentia > Muridae > Uromys > Uromys caudimaculatus. The sequence goes on from CM052714.1 coordinate 63,938,743, forward strand.
CTTATAGCTTGGTTTGTTGGATTGCATTTTATTATTTTGGAAGGACAAAGGAGACAAATTCAGACTGTGAGCTATATGATGTTCTAATATACTCCTTCCCCACCTAATAGCTGTAGTAATGCTCAAAGGTGGTTGGTGAGACTTCATAATCCACTTAATGTATGAAAGTGTTGTTAGATTATACTTTACTAATTCAGTGGCTTCTAGCATCTACAACTGGGGCATTTCTTTCTTTTTTTTTCTTTTTTCTTTTCTTTTTTTTTGCAATTTACGCTTGATTTTTATTCCATGACACTGATTTGCTGAAACCCCCCATTTCCTGGGCAGGATAGGGCAGTGGGTCTCCTGGTAGAAGCGGGGCTGCCTGCCCAGGAGGACTGGGATTCTCTTTGCTCAGGGAAGCACTGGCCAGGCCCCTGCATTCCCTGCCCTGACCCCTAACCTTCAACTGGGGCATTTCATTCCCTTTGCAGTCAGAACCCAATCCTGTGGTGACTTCTAATATCTGTCTGGTGTGTGTCTGTGGAGGTGCTTGTTCTTATTCCACAGAAACGAGACCACTTGATAACAACACAGGCATCACTTACTGTGATGTTAGCTGGTATCCATCTGCTTCAGGGCCTCGCCTGCTATGCTGCTCCCCAGCCAGAATGGTGCTGAGATTCACCCGTACTGTAGTGGCCATTGGTACTTTATCTGTTCTTCAGTTAATAGTTTCCTTGGTTCCTGCACATTTTTGTCTTTATGAATGTCTCTGAGCATTTTGTGCCCTTATTTGATAGACATGTTTTCATATTTCTTGACTATGTACAAAGGATTAGACAGGTCAAGTGGAAATCATGTTCACGTGATCTACTTTTGCATGTTGTAATTTTAAGTAGTGCTACAAATGGAAATTTGGTTTGGAAGTATTTTCAAATGTAGAATAAAATTTTCATATTTAGGATTAGCTTTTTTAGCTTTATTTTGTAGATTTTTTTTTTTTTTTTTGAAGGATGTGCTGTGGCCAAGGCTGGCCCAGAGCTCACAATGCCCCTTTTTACCTTCTTCAGTACTGTGATTATGGATGAACCACAGGCATAGACTATCACACCTGACTTAATAACTTGGAAATATATGGGGCCCATGATTTTATTTTTTAAGATGGGTCTCAAGGGAGCTGGAGTGTTGGCTCAGAGGTTAAGACCATTGGTTGCTCTTCTAGAGGACCAGGGTTTAATTCCCAGCACCCACTGGCAGCTCACACCTGTCTGTAACTCTAGTTCCAGGGCTTCTGACACCCTCACACAGACATTCATGCAGGCAAAGCATCAATGAACATTTTTTAAAAAAATAAAAAGTTGGATCTCACACTGTAATGATGACAGCTGACTTGAAACTCATCATGTAGCCTAGATGTCTCTATTGTCTTACCCTCTCCTGTGTATGTGCCACCACATCTGGGTCTAGAGGTTGTTTTAGGGCCTATGGTGTTCATGGGGCCTTAGGTTTTATATGTGTTAAAAAAACTCACCAAATTGAGAATGGATCTCAGAAGAAAGCTAAAAAAAAAATTGAATTTTGCAGGCATTAAATGGGACACAATCTGATTGAGAATGGGAAGTGAATTGTGGTCTCTATAAAAGAACAAGTTTGGAGAACTCATACAGAAACGTACTTACACTGTGTTTCAGCCAGTGATGGATTGATATGCAATGGTGGTCCCTTGGAGATTGTATTGCCCTGTGACATCATAGCCTTCTTAGTTTGTGTGAGTATGCACTGTGATGTCCACACTATGGAATAGTCTAGTAAGTACTTTGGAGTATATCACTGTTAAGTGGTGCATGGTGGTATATCTTTGGAGATTGAACTCAGGGCCTGTCATGTGCAAGGCAAGCGCACAGCCCATGTATTTGAGAGCTGTTCAGTAGCCTCGGAGGGGGAAGTAGTGCTGCGGTGGTACTTCTGTTTTGTGTCTTTGCCCTGTCTTCCCATCCTTGTGTAAGTTTTACGTAAATAAGCTATTTAAAGAATTTAGAGAAGATGAAGCAACTTAAAAAGGTGTTCTTTGGGTTTTCAGAGGGTAAACAGTGTTGGATGCTCTTTGGTTTAGTGTTTGGTGTTTCACTGGGTTGGTGAGAACATGGAGGTTCTCGTGCCTTTGCTCCCACAGTTGTTATCCCTCCAAGCATGGATTATCACCATCACACCCACATGCCTGTTGTCATCATCAGTGTCAGCAGGGAAGTGTCACTGTGATGCTGTACAGGTGAAGGCAGACCAACAATTTACTGGCATGGTATACATCCCTTACCAAGGATGTTTTTTAAGAAGCAGAGTTGTTAAGTATTTTCACGTAAGCTTAAGCAGGGAGCTTAGAAGGAAGAACGAAGCACGCCATGTGAGTGCTTACCCACGGCGTCACCCTAGAAAGTCTCACAGGCAGCTGGGTGTGGGTGCAGCTGTATCTCGCACGGCTCTACAGAGGAGAGTATTGAGGAGGAGGGATGGTAGGTAGAGAAGCAGGAAGCAGGAAGGCAGAATTTGTGACTCAGTCAAGTGACCTCTGAGCAGAAAAGTGACTAGATTACTGTGTCAGGAGAGAGCTCCATCAGAGGAAGCTGTGTAGCCAGCTGCCTTGCTTCCTTCCCTAAGGCCTTTTCTGGGAAGCTGGGCTTATGTTGTGAATGAGTCTGTGCTGCTGCCTGCAGTGGGACACGTCAGGTGGCATGCACGTACCTGAGTGACTTGGTTAACTTTTTGCTTAGGTTATTTTATCTTTGATTAGACTGAGATTCTTTCAAGAAAAAATAACTTATGTGTACATGTGTATAGTAGTGTGCACATGAGTGCTGCTGCTTACAGTCTGGAAAAGTGCATTGAACCCCCCAGAAGTAGAGTTACGAGTTGTAAGCTGCACATAAAGCTCAGGGGAGCGCACCTTGGGTCCTATTCAGGAACAGTTTTCATTCTAAACTACTCTTCTGTAAAATGAATTAAAAACTCTAGCTAGCCCATATAAAAGACACAATTCTGATATTTTATTTACAACTTTGAGCCTAGATTAGGCAGGTTAGGAGCTATTCTAACTTACAAGCCAGGCATCTGTCTCTTACTACTTGATGTTTCTCCTGGCCACATGCTCATGGTCTGTCTCCTCTCTTCTCTTCCTCTACCTACCTGCACCTCCCAGCTAGGGAACTGAAAACCCATCTACCTCTATCTATTGTCCAATCACAGGCTTTAGCCTTTTATTGACCAGTTAACTTGGGGAGCAAGGTTCATACAAACGACAAAAGCTGGAATACATGAGCATACATTTGTCTTGGAGCAACCAGATCTTGAGGTACAGAATTTAGCATTTGAATACAAGCAGTACCAGACAAACCCCAGAGACTTCGTTTTCCAAGGTCTGAAACTCTATGGTTAAGAATTTTGGACTCATCTGTTTTTGAGCATCTTCTAGTTCCACTTGATTCTATATGCTGAAGCCATATTTATTCTAGTAGTATTACTTACACAACCTGAGAGTCTGGGGTGGTTCAAGCTTTCTGTTGAGCAAACCTAACATTCCTTAAAGTCTTAAGTTCATGTGAATTTTTGTATTCTACTCTAAAAACTCTTCTGCATATTTTTTTATCCTTAAAAATTTAATTATGTGTTTGCCTGGATATATATGTGCATACCACTCGCATGCCCGCTGCCCATGAATACCAGAAGACTGGTATCACATCTTCTTTTTTTTTTTTTTTTTTTTGGTTTTTCAAAACGAGGTTTCTCTGTATAGCCCTGGCTGTCCTGGAACTCTGTAGATCAGGCTGGCCTTGAACTCAGAAATCCGCCTACCCCTGCCTCCCAAGTGCTGGGATTAAAGGCGTGCACCACTACTGCCCGGCACATCTTCTTGAAATGGAGATACATGTGGTAGTAGGCAGGCATGTGGGAACTACACCCCAGAGTCCTCAGCAAGAAAAGCCAGTGCTCTTAACTGGTGAGCCATCTCTCTAGCCTCTCCTGCTTGTTTGTATAAATCTTTTTCTAGAACATTCGTTCCAAGAGTGATTTACTTTCTGATATTTTATATTCCCTTGTGTATAAATCATTCCCCAGATGAAGAATACAATAAAGAATTCATGGTCAAAATCTTTTTATTCAATGTCTTTGCATACTTTTTATGAGAGTCAGTCATTAACCTGATTTTTTTTTGCAACATATTAAATGAAGCTTATCAATCTTTCAGTCCACACACTGTTCATCAACAGTTTGTCTGAATAACTATAAAAAGGCGATAGCTAACATTCAACATGTTCCTGAGCTCGGTTTTGTTTCTACTCCTTTTACGTATCATGCGATTCAGTTATGTGGTGCTTTATTTTTATTATTTGTGTGTATTTGTTTGTGAGTATGTACACATCCATAGGTGCCCTTGGAGGCCAGAGGCATGAGATCCCCTTGGAGCTGGAGTTGCAGGCAGTGTAAGCCATCTAAAGTGGGTGCTGAGAATCCAGCTCTGGACCTCTGGAAGAGTAGTACATACTCTGATCCTCAGATCCACCTCCCCGGTTCCAGTCAAGTGGTATTTTAAAAACATAACCATCCCTGTGTGATTCATGTTAGCTAACCTTGTTATTTTAATTAACAGGTTTCAACACTAAACTTGCACAATGTCTTTAAAACCAAGAGTAGTGGACTTTGATGAGACGTGGAACAAGCTCTTAACTACAATCAAAGCTGTTGTTATGTTGGAGTATGTCGAGCGAGCCACATGGAACGACCGCTTCTCGTATCCTTTGGTGGGAGCCATGAGAAACACTAAGTCAGAGCTTGTTAAAGAAAGAGAACAAGTTTAGAACCTCAGGCGTAACTGCTTTAGGATATATTTCTGTCAATTTTGTAGCAATCAGGTTTTCACAACCTTCCATTCAACAAGTACCCAGCACTGAATGTGCATCTGGCACTGCTGTGGTCATCAGGAGTATAGTAACCTAGTGTCTTAGTTAGGGTGTTACCGCTGTGAACAGACCCCATGACCAAGGCAACTCTTATAAGGACAGCACTTCTCCAGCTCTGCCCTCTGTAGCACTCTAAGCTCATGTCAATCCACTCTGCTGCTGCTGTTCTTGGTGAACATCCCATGGTACTGGCACCTCCAGTACACTGGGGCCTTCTGTTGCAACTAGGCTTCACCATTAGCCTCTCCTAGGCTCTCTTCAGGGTGCCAAGCCTCAACTCCTTTGTATGACTCCTTCAGTCCTGGGCTGACAACTGCAGATGAGGCTCCACCTTCACCAGTGGCCTCCTGTGGCCTCTCACAGTGCCAAGCCTCAGCTGCTCTTCATGATGCCTTCTTTCCTTCAAAACCAGTACCACCCGAGTGACTCTTACACAGTACCAAGTCCAGCTGCAGCATGAGGTACAACCTTGGCTATCTCTGGAACACAGCCTCTTTGTGCTCTCTGAAAACACTTCCCAGAAGATTTCACCTGAGTTATGCTGGTTTCGTCTTATTTCCTAGCTCCAGCTAACCAGCATCAAGTGTCCCAGTAGTTCCTTCTATTCTGGACTCTAAAGCCAGAGCCACTGTGGCCAGAGTTGCCAGTTCTGCTGCTTGCTGGGGCTGGAGCATGGCCCCCTTGTTCTATTACATTATCACCAGCTTTCTGTTTTCCAACTCCTTCACTGCCTAAGCTTGGCTGTCCTGGAACTTGCTCTGTAGACTGACTTTGAACTCAAGAGATCTGTGTGCCTGTCTCCCGAACACTGGGATTAAAAGTGGCTCACCAAGCCTGGATTTAAGGTTTTCTTCTAGAACTTGCTCTGTCCTACCCTGGCCTTGAACTCAGAGATCTGCTTATCTTTGCCTGCTGGGATTAAAGGCTTATACTAGCATGCCTGGGTCTAAATTTAGCTGGGTGGGATATTGACCCAAAGTCACTACTCTCTTAATTCAATTTAATATCCTTGAACATAGGATTCAGCTCTGTTTCACTTCATGATGCCCCTTTAATATTTGAAACATATATTTTATAGCTTTCCTTTCTCAGCTTACTATGCTTGTTTAAAATACTCTCCATGAGACTTAAGCAGAGAACAAAATCTATGATGGGACTCTTCAGACAAGGACAAAAGTTAGCCACATTCTTCACCAAAATTCCACAAAAACAGTCTCTAGGCCACCTATTGAAATTCTCCACTGAAACCTCTTAGGCCAGGTCCGTACAGTTCAAATCACTCTCAGTAACAAAGTCTTCCACATTCCTACTAGGATGGCCCATTAAGCCCCACTTAAAGCATCCTACTGCTTTCCAAATCCAAAGTCCCCAAATCCACATTCTTCTAAAGAAAAGCAGGGTCAGGCCTATCACAGCAATACCCCAGTCCCTGGTACCAACTTGAGTCTTAGTTAGGGTTTTACTGCTATGTACAGACACCATGACCAAGGCAACTCTCATTAGGACAACATTTGAATTGGGGCCGGCTTACAGGTTCAGAGGTTCAGTCCATTATCCTCAAGGCAGTCTGGCCTTTGCTGTTGTCAAACTCACAGGGATTATTACAGATGTGAGGTACCATGCCAGGCTTTCACAGCAACAATCTAGTGCCAGTGCTTCTAGTAAGATTTAGTAGATACTGTGGAGAAAGATGGAGTGGGATAAAGACATGGAGAAGAGGTGTCATGTGGCCCTGGGTAGATGAGTCAAGAAAGGCCTGCAGGGGAGTGAAACTTCTCTGGCTTAGTCTTTTGGTTACTCTAACAAAGCTCATGAGACCGTAAACCTAGGATTTCTAATCTACAGTCACTTGTCCCCATTGCCTTGGCTGGTGGTAAGGTGCTCAAGGCTTGTGGAAGCCTATAACAGGAATCTGTTCATCTCATGGTGGCCAGGAAGCAAACGGGAAGGCGTTAGTATCCCAGTGTCCAGGGCACAGCTAGCACCTGATTTCTTCCATTAGAGCCCACTTACTTAGGGCACCATCACTTCTAACTGAACATTTTGGTGGCCAAGCCTTAAACATTAGCCTTGAGCACACACTTCCCAAACTCTAGATGCTGGTGGTGTGCCTGGTGGGTAAACAGCAAATTGGCTATGGTGAAAACATTTGCTAATTAGGTTGTCCATTTGTAAGCTGTGAGTTTTACATATGAATGCAGCTCCGACCTGCCTTGCACACTTGCAGGACCTCACTAGTGCTGCCCAGAGTCTTCCTGCACTTGTTCTGTGGGACTTCTGTCCTTCAGAGGCTGACTTCATAAGGCAGAACTGTTACTGCTAAGCTGAATATTAGTACAATAGAGGATTTCCTTCAGACTAACAGGAAATCACTTAATTCATTATATGTGCAGTTGTCAGTGAGAATCTGTTTGTCCTGTGTCCCAGACACTGATCATAAGAGGGTGCTGTTTCTACAAGGCTTTTACAGTGTCAGATCATCAGCAGGGCGTCACTGCTGTGGTGATTTGCATGCATGCAGTCTGTACCTGTGCTGCCTGGTACTGGTGGAAGTCAGAAGAGAGAATCATATCACTTGGAACAGATGTGAGCTACCATGTGGGTTCTGGGAATTGAATTCAGGTCCTCTGGAAGAGGATTCAGCACTCTTAACTTCGGAGCTATCTCTCTAATCCTAATTAATGTCTGTATGAACTTGCCAGGGTCGCAGTGATAATTAGGGCACAGACTTGAACACAGAATTTAAATATTCTGCTTTTTTTTTTTTTTTCAGCTCAGTATATCTAGTAGAGTATGATACGGATTCTGCTGAATTCATCTTTTAGTTAGTTTTCTATAAAGCACTTTGATTTGTTTGGGGGCAGGAATCCAAAAAAGAAAATAGATTTTGTTCTGTATTTTATGTAATAGCTGAGTGAAGGTGGATCTCTGAGTTCCTGGCCTGTCTGGTTGCATATCAAGTTCTAGGCTAGCCAGGACCTGACTTAAATAAATAAAAATAAATCAAGACCCTGATTTAAATAAATAAAATAAAGCTGAAAATCACAAGCTACATTCAGAGGCTCAGCTATTTTGAAGCACCTCCCCTCTCAGCGCCTTGGTACCCTGTCCCCTTTACCACACTGCTGTCAGATTTTTCATGGTGGAATTCAAATTCTTAACTGATTGGTATTTATATCAATGCTTTCTATAATATTGGTAAATATTTTATAGTTCTAAGTTGTTGATAGTAAGTAGTTCCAATGTACTGTGCTCTTTAAGGTTTATTATTGGGTATATATGTGGATTTGCACACAATTCTGAGGCTGAAGCATTAAAACCTGAAGTTTAAATCAGTTATGAGCTGCCCAGAGTGATTGTTGCACTTTGATTCCCTGAAAGAGCAGTGCATTTTGTTAACAGTTGAGCCCTCTCCTGTTCCCCCCATACTCTATTCTTTTAGGTAGATAAATTAGTTTTCTAAAGGTTTACTATACCACAGGTAGGTAGCACAGTGTGTAGGTGATTTTACACAGAGGTCTGTGGCACGTAACATACTTACGTTTTGCCCAGTGAGAGCATAAAAGGCTGTCTGGAGATAAGAGATGGCCGTGAGCTGTTATGTGGCTGCTAGGATCCAAACTCGAGCTCTCTGTAGCAAGCGTCTCTGCAGCCCCCAGATGGTTTTGCATCTTTGTTCTTAGCGGTACACCAGGAAGGCAGAGGCAAAGGTTCCAGGACTCTAGGGTACCACAACACCCAGCTTGATGTCTCCTTTTTTTGATGCCAAATGTAAATATCATGTTTTGACTATGAGAACCTTAATAATCTATCTAGAGATATCTATGCTTTATGTGTGGCCTATCCTGAACCACTTGGAGAACGACTTTATGCGGAAACAAAGATTTTTTTGGAAAATCACGTTCGGCATTTGTATAAGGTAAGGGATAATGCCACTGTGATATGCTTATGCTTGCAGCGGCCATTATTTGACTAGCTTACTGATTCACAGTGGAAAACATCCATTTGGTTTTTTTGTTCTTTTAATTTTAAATTTTATCATACAAAATACTTATTTTAAAAGCACACATGAAATTAACCAGACCTAAATTTCTTAACAATGTATTCCTAGTCGTATTTAAGATCTATGAATTAGGCATCATTATTTGGTTCACAGGGCAAATCAGTTTGGTTCTTTAGGGTTTGTACCTGCTATATAATGAAGCCATCATCACGGATCTCACTCATTTAAATGAGCTGCTGTGTCCCCTGCATGGTCCTTAAAGATCATTGGACCAGGAGGAGTCTTGCAGTCTACCTCGGTGTTGGTGGCAACCCTCAGATCATAATGGTCAGACAACACAGCCTCTGCCTTAACTAGGAAGAGGTACCCTGTCGTCCCAGAAGGCTGAACGATGTGGAGGAGGAATATACTGCCTTTAGTGTGTGTTTATTGTCTGTTGCATATACTCCTTAGGGTTTGAATATGTGCTTGTATAGCCTCATGGCAGTGTTTTGAGAGCAAGTACTTTAAAATCATTTCAGTGTTTTTAATATATTACTTTGGGTAAAGTTTGACTATTATAAGCTATTTAACTTTGCTTTACATATTAATCACCATATAAGACATTAGTGCTGCCATTTATTAAGTTAGGCTGTGGTTGATTTTGGTTTTTGAGACAAAATATCATGTTATCCAAGCTGGATCAAACTGCTAAGTAGCCTAACTGGCTGACCTTGAGTTCCCAATAAGCCCTACCTCCCCAGCACTGAGGGAAATAGAGTGCGCTGTTGAGGTTATGTGGGGTCTTTGCTTGTTTGTTTTGTTTATTTTGAGAGATAGGGTCTCACTTTGTAGCCCTGAATAGCCTAGAAATCACAGATCTGGATTAAAGGGCCATGCGCCTTGCCACCATGCCCAGCACGAATTCTTTGAGAAATAGAATTGAAGTTGCTTATGGCTCAAGCCTAAAATCCCATATTGGGGAGGCTGAGGTAGAAAGACGGCTGAGTGTAGGGCGATCCTAGGCTACAGAGTGTTCTGGTTCAGTCCTGCCTACAAGGTCACATTATCTTAAAGAAGACCTGAAGACTCACTCAGCTGGTGGCCTGCCTCCCTAACGTGAACACAGCGGTGATCCCCAGCAGTGCCCAGGCTGGTTGTATCACTGCACTCCTGTAACCCCAGCATAGGGCAACAGCACTGCAGAGTACAGGCCAGCCTGAGCAGCAAGAGGTCCCATCTCAAAAGCAGTTAAAAATAAGTTATATGCAGAAACCCATGAATATGCTAGAATTGTTTTTATGTTAATTTTGTGGTGCTCCAAATTGGACATGGAGCTTTGCTCGCGCTAGGTGAGCGTGCTACCGCTTCACTACAGTCTCAGCCCGTGTTCTCTCAGCTACGATCATTTGTTCTTTGATTTTGGAGAAATCCTTGGATAGTCACTCTCTATTCTGAGGCTCACGCTTTGTTCCCAGCTTCATTTGTACTACATATAATTAAAATATAATTTATAAATGTGGGTGATAACGCTTGATTTGTGCTATTTTTAGGAGTTTGATTCCATATATTTTATAATTTCATTGTAATGAAAATGATTAGTACTTTCAAAGCAAAAATATTTTTTCTGTTTAGAGAGTTCTGGAGTCTGAAGAACAAGTGCTTGTTATGTATCATAGGTACTGGGAAGAATACAGCAAGGGCGCCGACTATATGGACTGCTTATATAGGTGAGTGCTTGGAGTCCTGACCTCTTAGTACTGTTTGCATTCATAGCTCATTGTAAGATTTACTTTTATGGTTGGATGGTGGTGGCCAATGTCTTTAATCCTAGTTCTCAGGCAGAGGCAGGCAGAATCCCAACAAGTTTGAGGCCAGCCTGGTCTACAGAGTGAGTTTCAGGGCAGCCAGGGCTACACAGAGAAACCCTGTCTCAAAAAACCAAAACCAACCAAACAAGATTTACTTGTACGTATATGAGTGTGTGTCTCTGTACCTCTTACGTGCCTGTCGTCCTCAGGCTGGTAGATGGTGTCAGGTCTCTTTGGACTGGAGCTAGAGATGACTGTGGATGTTAGGAATGGAAACATGGTCCTGGAAGAGCACAGGGCCTTCTTTCTACCCCAATGACTTGTTTTTAATTAATGTATATTATTCTAATGAGTTTAATTATGAAGGAGTGATTTATGTTATTTCCCATTGGAATATGGATTACGAATAGGTACTTTGATAGATAGATCCACATAAGAGCAAGGTGCGTCTCTGTGAGACAGGCAGGAGTGTAGACAGTTGCCCTTGAAAAAGAAGAAAAGTAAATGTTGTGACTGTTTCTTCAGATCGTCTAGAACACGTTAAACTCCAAGAGTTGAGTGTAAAAACTCAGATTGGCTGATGCTTAGTGGAGTAAATCTAAGCCACATTTCTAGAAGATGAGCATGCATTTCAGACTGAGACGGCTTAGAGCACGTGGTGGTTTCCTCTCAGGCCTTCTGGACATGTTGGTTCAGCCATAGCCCAGCTCTCTCCTTTCCTCCGTTCTTTACCCACACTGCTCCATCTGGCTGCCCTCGCCTCTTTCTCTGGACAACTGAGTCTGACAGGTTCTTATTTCCCCTCCTAAGTTCTCCCCTTTCCTACATGGCCTCTAGCTTAGGCCCTGTACTTCTGCGGTTCTCTTGAGCGGATCCTATGTGATTCCGTCTTGTAGATGTAAGAGCAGTTGACTGTTGCATAATGATAGAACTTAAAAGTTTTCGGAAATGTCACTTTCCACAGCAAAGCTTCTACCTGCATAAGCCAATGTCGTAGGGATCCCTGTGTAAGTAGTTCATCATTTAAAATACCTGTTCATGACTGTTGCTGAGCCAAGCAGACATTCATTGACAGTAAATAAATACCAAACACTCAAATGAAGTACTTTTCTCTTCTTCTAGAGCCTAGAGAGTCCACTCTTGTAATCTTTATGGCTTGAGATGGATGCGGTGATCATTTTGCTGTAGACTTTGTGGTTTGTCCCGTAAATGGGCCTGGGTTTCAGTTTCCTACTGTGGAGAAGCTGATGACTTGGTAGCTCTCCAGGCACAGGCTGCTATTCCAGCCTGCTCTGTGGCAGTGCCACCATAGTGCCACAGCAGCTCTCAGTTCTCCTGCGTGTTGCTACGCCTTCGCCTTGCTGGCTCAGCAGAAGTATAGGTTACTTAATCTAAATTTTTGCCTTTGCAGAACTGGACTTCACAATGGCACAGTGGCCTTTATACGAGCAAAAACACAATTTAAAGCAGCTTACTATGAAGTACAGGTTTATTGTGGCTTTAACATTTGAAAGAGTATTTCAACATTGTGAGATTTTGTTAAGGCAGCCCCCAGCTAGATTATGGGTACTGTTGGATTGAAGGGCGGGTGCCTGTGCACTTAATCAGTTAGGTTCCTTCAGGATGACCTTGAACTCAGTCTGTAATTGATTATTTCTCAAGCTCTAGTAGGATTATAGGTGTATGCAACCATGCCTAGTTAATGTTATCTTATCTAGGTACTTGATTGCTGTCTAAAATCACTAGCTTTCCACTGTCTATAGCACAGTCATAGAGCTGATGCCTATGGGAGTCAATTAACTGTCCCAGAGTATTGGCATCACGTAACCCATGGTCACTCTTTTAGTCGAGTTGATCGGGTGAGTAGGAACGAGACGCTTTCACAGAGGCAATGTTACAGTATGAGAAGAAGACACCTCTGCAGTGTTTTTCTTGGGTGGTACACTGATCCTGTCTTCTAGGCCTTTCCTTGTTTTTTTGTTGTTTTCTGCTTTGTTTGTTTGTTTTTGTTTTTTTGAGACAGGGTTTCTTGTGTAGCTTTGACTGTCCTGGAACTAGCTCTGTTGACCAGGCCTAGTATGCCTCCCAGATGCTGGGATTAAAGGTGTGTGTTGCCATTGCTTGCCTTTCCTTGTTTGTAGTGACACTCTGTAAGAAAATGTATAATGAAGTGAATGTAGAGAGAGAAACACCAGTTTCCTCAGGTAGCTTTTGCTTGTGTTGAGATGGGGATCTCTCTCACTGTGCTCTCTGAGCTTTTGCTTGTGTTGAGATGGGGATCTCTCTCACTGTGCTCTCCGAGCTAGTCTGGAAACTCACGGGCACAAGCTCCCTATTGTTTAGCCTCACTAGGTGCATACTTATTTTTTAACATTATACAAACTTATTTAACACATTTTAGAATTAGTGTTTGTTTTGAAACAGGGTCTTGCTAGCTTAGCCTGCTCTTGAACTTGCGATCCCCCTTCCTCAGCCTCCCAAGTGCTGGTGTGTGTGTGTGCACGCACATGCGCCCCTGAGCATTTGCTTACTTGTCTGTTCCATTCATGGCTTTTTGGCGCAGGCTGCTTATCCAAATGTGTATTCTAATGTAAACTTTTGCAGGCCCTGCTGTTTTTAGACTGTTACCATTCTTTTTACAATTCAGGAATATTTTAAATAAGAATTTCCTTTTAGAACTTGATATTTGCCTGAAGCTCTTTTTTGATTGGTGCCAGAAGAGGTCCTTCACCACCCTTATACTCCAGAGAGGGACCGAGCATATAAAGAGACTTAGCAACAAAAGAAAAGGACTGCGTGTGGTAGCAAGTGCTGTGTAGTTGGTAAAATATTTTGTTCCTCATGGGAAGGTAGAGTTTAGAAGGAGATCAAGGCAAGCCCAAAAGGTACGAGATCTGAGTGAGAGCGGTCAGACATTGTAATCCCAGCTACAGGGGCAGTGGTGGCGCATGCCTTTAATCCCAGCACTTGGGAGGCAGAGGCAGGCGGATTTCTGAGTTCGAGGCCAGCCTGGTCTACAGAGGGAGTTCCAGGACAGCCAGGGCTACACAGAGAAACCCTGTCTGGAAAAACCAAAAAAAAAAAAAGAAATGCTACTTAAAGCCAGGAGCATTGTGGTGAGACTCAAAGGGACCATCTTCCTGTGCTGGGGGCCATTCTGTTCTTACTATCTGAAAAGCTGTTGGTGTAGTAAGCTTTGCAGAGAGTTCAGGGCTAATAGTTTACTGTTCTCATTTATATCTGACTTGTATATGTTTTCTTTTGGTGTTATTACTGAATTAGTCTGTGAATGTATGACTCGAAGATTTATCGTTCTAGAGCTGTCAGTTATTTGCCTTCCTGACTGATTTTTGACTTTACATCCATACTTCTTATATTTGACTTTCAGGTATCTCAATACCCAGTATATTAAAAAGAATAAATTGACGGAAGCTGATTTACAATATGGCTATGGTGGAGTAGATATGAATGAACCACTTATGGAAATAGGAGAGGTAAGAACTTCTTTAAGTGACTGTACACATAGATTTGTATCTACCCCTTGGCGTGACAGAAGCCAGAGGACAGACAGCTTTGTGGCTTCAGTCTCTCCTTCCACCTGTCATAAGGGTTGGCGCATTGAATCTAGTATTTAAATATTGAACAATCAATAAGGATTTTATAAAACTATTAATTTTCAGTGATTGTTACAGCCATAGGTACAGGGGAGATGGCTCTAGGTAAAGTACCTGCCTCTTGACTGTGTGAGGCTGACAAGCTGGGCTTGATCTCTGGAACACACCTCATGATGAAAGGAGAAAATCACTCCAGAACACAAACACACTAATAATAAATAATAATAACAACAGTAATATACAAGCATATATATACAATACTAATAATGTTTTTAGTCTTATAATTCTGATGTGATAACTGCTACTTTAAATGAAAAGTTATTTTTTCCTTCTGTTTTTGTTGTTGTTTTGGTTTTGATTTTTTGAGCCAAATTTGAAATAAGCTTTAGTAAATACTGGCCAGGACCATAGATGCCACTAGGTTCATAACTGGGACTCCTGGAGTATGGATTTACTTCAGCTTTTGCTCATATTTTAAAATATCAATAGTATTCCCGTTGATGGGTATTTCTATTTAAAAAAAAAAAAATCCTTGAATGAATGTTAAGGGGAGAAGTAGCTAATTCATCCTTGGTGATCTCTGGTTTTCCTGGCAGCTAGCACTGGATATGTGGAGGAAGTTAATGGTTGAACCCCTTCAGAACATCCTCATCCGGATGCTGCTTCGAGAAATTAAAAAGTGAGTTTGGATTCTGTGTCCTCAGTGAGTACCATTGTGTGTGTGGTGTTCCCGTCAGCTCTGACCAAGTGTGAGTCTACCTGGCTTTCTTTGTGCATGTTTTCACTCTTAAGGTTTTTCTGGTTATTTCTTACAGCAAATACAAAATGGGACTGCCTTCTTGCTTTCCAAATCAAGCAGTTCACTGTTGGCGTACAGGAGCACTACTGATTTCTGTATGTTCATTCTGTGCTCTACAGATGAACTCATCTACTTTAATAGTGGCTTTTGGGTTCTTGTTGGTGGTGGTGGTGGTGGTGGTGGTGGTGGTGGTGGTGGTGGCAGTATAAAATTTGGGATATATTTCTACCCCCAAGGCTATTTATCAACCAATACTTTTACTTTTTTTTTTTTTCCAAATCAAATGCTACTTATTTCTTTCTCCTATGTGATTGCTGAGGCTGGAACTTAAAAGTTATGCTAAGCTGTGTTAAGGAAAAAAAATTAGAGAAAATCTGCAGCCTTGTTTGTCCCTCACCTTAGAGAGAAGGCTACTCTCTTCCACTGAGCACAGTGTGATGTGGACGTGCTCACATGTAGGGGTGTAGAGCTGAGGACCTACCTCAGCGATGGTCACGGTGCATCGTTCCCTTCAAACTGTTTACTGAGATGACTTCTAGTGTCTGTTAGCTATAATAACGATCATAAGGAGAAACTGTTTCAAGCTTCACGCATATACTTTTTTTGGTAGGGAGATGTTCAAGACAGGGTTTCTCTGTGTAGCCCTGGCTGTCCAGGAACTAGCTCTGTAGACTAGGCTGGCCTTGAACCTACATAGATCCGTCTGCCTCTGCCTCCCAAGTGCTGGGACTAAAGGTGTGTGTCATCACACCTGGTTTGTGCTTGCATTTTTGACCTTGTACTTTTAATTAGATTAGTAAATTAGCAGCTGTGTATTGGTGCGCTTGAGTATGTGTCTGAATATTCAAACATATTTTATGTTATACTTTGTTTCAGTGATCGTGGTGGAGAAGACCCAAACCAGAAAGTAATCCATGGGGTTATTAACTCCTTTGTTCATGTTGAACAGTATAAGAAAAAATTTCCCTTAAAGGTAAAAAGTCTACTTTAAAACATGATGAGACCTGTATTTTCTGAAATTGTTCCAGTTTTTACTAATACAATTTTAATTGATTTTCAGTTTTATCAGGGAATATTTGTGTCTCCCTTTCTGACTGAAACGGGAGAATATTACAAGCAAGAAGCTTCAAATTTATTACAAGAATCAAATTGTTCACAGTATATGGAAAAGGTAAAAACCACCTCATATGCATTTACCTGTTACACATCTTACAGTATTCTATTTAAGAGTGTCCATATTTAATATTGTTTTAGTGTAAAAGTTTCTGTTATATTGTTTCTCCTAAGGGGAAAAAATGCTATTTTTGTTACATTATTAAAGTTAATATAATATAGGCCGGGTAGATTGCTCCGTGATTAAGAGCACGCCCACCTCTTGTAGAGGACCTGAGTTTAGTTCCCAGTATAACTACTTGTAATGGTAGGTCCAGAGGACCTGACATTCTTTTCTGGACTTCATGGGCACCTGTACTCTTGTGCATATACATACCCACACATAAATACATATATACACATTTTAAAAATAGTCTTTAAAGCCGGGCAGTGGTGGTGCACACCTTTAATCCCAGCACTTGGGAGGCAGAGGCAGGTGGATTTCTGAGTTCGAGGCCAGCCTGGTCTATAGAGTGAGTTCCAGTTCAGCTAGGGCTACACAGAGAAACCCTGTCTCGAAAAATCAAAAAAAAAAAAAAAAAAAAAAAATAGTCTTTAAAAGGTTAATATAAAATGGCTATTGTACGGCTGTTCAGGTGTGGTGATCAGAAGACAACTTGTGGGTTGGATTCAGTCCTTCCATCATGTGAGTTCTGAGAATCAAACTCAGGTCCTTGGGTCTGTCTATAAATGCCTTGACTCGGTTATGAAGCTGGGGTTCAGTCCCCAGCACTGCATAAGCT
>CM052714.1:63956277-63979223 GCA_028551405.1 Uromys caudimaculatus
GTCTGAACTCTCTATTGCATGAGGTTAAATGTTTGACTCCATGTTTTCTTCCTGAAATAGATTGACAAAGTTCAAGAAATCATTTTCTATTTCATTAGATGCAGCCCCAGTGTTTAAGTCATAAACAACATCTATTGGTGGAGAGCTACATGCAGCTAGAGCAGATGCTATTTTTTAAAGTAGGAAATCTGACAGAAGGTTTGGGTGGCAGAGATGAGCTTGATTTTGGCTTAAAAGGTGCACGGCATACCAATGGTTTAAGAAAGAAATGCCACAGTACTTTGGTACAGTGCAGAGACACTTCGGCAGATCATTCGAGAGGCTTTTTAAATATAGAAAGCACAATAAACGCTGGGTTTGCTGATTTCATCCATGTGTTTAGTCACACAATGAGCTTCCTTGGTAGCATCTACTATGATGGGTTTGAGTATTCACCAAGAATGAGTGCTCGCCATGAGCATTTAGCATTGTATTTGAGAGGCTGTGCTGTAGCGTATGGGATGAAGGATACTTTTGTCGGGGTGAGAAGGGAGCACTGACACTAAAGCCTTTATCTTGTGCAGTTGTAATTAAAGAGCTGAAAAATCTAGCATATGGGAGCTGAGACAGGAAGATCATGAGTTCAAGATCAGCCTGACTTACACGGGGATAGAAACCCTGTTTTGGAAGAACAAGCTGTTTCTTGTGCCTGCTCAGAGGGAGGTTGCTGCTGCTGCAGACAATGGTGATAATGGCAATCTGGTTTTGGAACTGTCTATCATTTCTCAGCTCCCTTGTTGGACCAGGACACAGGTTAAATTTGCTATATTAATGAAAATGCAAAAAGGAGGTCAAGAATTGGAGATCTATATGTGAAGATGATGTCCTCTGCTCTTCCAGAGCGTCTGACAATGCCTCAGAGCCACTGTCAAAATAACCAGAGCTGGGCATAGACACAGCCTCCTGTAAGGGCTTCCTTCATGGGAAAAGAGAAATGTGACTGGTCCAGAGTATATATTCCTGTGTGAACCAAACCCACTGAATCAGAGGTCTGCACTTGTTTATCAGAGTCTGCCCTTGACCTTGCAATCTTGCTCCCTTCATACAGGCCATTCAACCCAGGGCCTCATGCTTGCTAGGCAAGTACGCTACTCTTAAACTGCCCCAGCCCTCTGCAGACATTTTTACTCATGTTCGTCTCATTACAAGAAGAAGAGTTGGTCCCCCGTGCCCTCACATCAAAGCATCCCAAGGATGTCTGTGCTTGGAAGAAGTGATACTGCCCTTTGTGCTCTGGAATGCTATGTGGCCACAGGCTGCTGGATGATTACTTTTGCAGATGAGGAATTTTGATTTGAAGTTTAAAAGAGAGAAGCCCAATGATGAGAGGCCACAATAATTTTTCATAGGAGTCAGGATTTAACTTGACCTGGCTTGTGTTCTTTAAACTCAGTGCAAGACTCTCAGAGCCTTTGCTCTGTGCTGTGCAACTGTCAACTGTGAGGTCTCAAGGAGTTTCTGCTCCGTGAGGTGGAGGTGGGACAGGCAGGAAGGACACACAGCACCCTGCCACCACAACCAACATTTAGTTTTAGAAATGTGTTCCCAACCCTCAAATGTGAGGATTTTCAAAAGTCTTTCTTTCATATTATGTGTGATGCATACATGCAGGTTACCCTCTAACAATCAGTGGAATAAGAAATATCATTTTCTTTCTTTTGAATTAACTTTCAGGTTATCATATAAAGTCGTGAGTTCCATTTCACATACATATAATTTTCTCCTCATTTGTTCTCTTGGCTACCACCCACCTATGGCCCCTGACCTACTTCTGACTATTTTTTTTTCTTCAGAAATACCATTATTGATAGATTTAAAAATATATATTCTTGCTAGGCAGCAGTGATTTATGCCTTTAATCCCAGCACTCGGGAGGCAGAGGCAGGCGGATTTCTGAGTTCGAGGCCAGCCTGGTCTAGAGTGAGTTCCAAGACAGCCAGGCCTACAGAGAGAAACCATGTCTCAAAACAAAACAAAACAATCCCCCCCAAAACAAACAAACCAAAAAGTTACCAGTCCACTGTGGGATTATTTATTATTTACTTAAAATGAACTTTAAAAAACAAACAAACCAGCACTAGACAGAGCTCACCAGGATAAAATGTGGAGCTTTCCTGGCTGTACTAACTACTTTCCTGCCTCAGTGACTGAATAATCTGCCAGCACTCGGAAGCTTCGGCTTATCTAGCTGTGGGAAACTGCTTCACTCCTCTTATTTCTCGGAAGTCCACTGTGTGTGTGTGTGTGTATGTGTGTGTGTGCGTAGGTGAGAGATTGACTTCCAGTATCTTCTATTGCTGTCCACCTTAGCGATTGAGATCTCTCATTGAACTCTTTGGCTAGACTGACTGGACAGTGGGCTGCCAAGGTCTCCCTCTCTCCATTGCCCTCTCTGCCTCCCCAGTGCTGGTCTTATAGACATGCACACTCACACCCAGCTTTTATGTGGGTGCAGGAAATCCAGACTCAAGTCTTTATGTTTGCATAGGAAGTACTCCCCGCCCCTCATCCTACACTTGGCTTGCTTTTGACTGGTTGGAGAAGCAGAGAGTTAAGCATCAAGCATTAACCCTGTGACCTTTTTATATACCTGCTCTAACTTTGCTTTGCTTGGATTTCTGAGGTCAGTCAAAGCAAATATAAGTACAGTTTTGAGATGACTGTGTATAAACAAAACTTTGAGTGTGTATGTGTGTGTGTGTGTGTGTGTGTGTGTGTGTGTGTGTATAAACTAACAGTGCATTCATTCCTTTAGACAAAGCCAAAAGGAAAACTAGCTACTGCTATGAATAAAAGATATTTCTTGAAAGTTTAAAAACTTTTTAGGAAGGTTGTCCCTATGTAAACACAAATACATAGTGAAGAGGTCAGCTCAGGAACTTTGGAAAATTCCACCAGATCCCCGAGCACGTAGGCACCCCTCCCCTCCTGGAAGAAACAGGTTAGAGAGCTTGTAGGGTGGAAGGGAGGGGCTGATTAAGCCCCTGCTACCTCATTCCCTAAAGACCAATCAGTTTAAAAGTCACACTGTTCTGCCAATCACATTGTGCTTAATGGCGGCTGCTCTAAAAACTGTATAAAAGCTCACTGAACAGGCTGCGTGTGGCCGTTCTCTCCCTCCTTGGTGTGCAAGGCAACCCCAGCATGCGGAACAATAAATTCCTCTTGCATTTTGCATTGATTCCCAACTCCATGGTGTTCACTCGGGGGGGGGGGGGTGTCTCCGGTAAGCTAAGGCTCCCCAGAGTCTTACAATAGTACATTGGCAAAAGTCAGATATGTGAAAACTCTGTGCTTTGTTTAATATAAACATTTAAGTTTTTTGCCCATTACATGGTATAATGAAGTAGATATATTTGATTTAAAATAAATTTTATATAATAAATTTTCAATATGCATATGAAAATAATAATTAGATAAAGTTATATAAACCATTAGGCAAACATTTGGAGGATGATATTAACAAGGTTTTAAATTTTAAAAACTCCATTACTTACTTATTTGCTTACTAACTTTAGGTGTGTGAGGTGTAGTCAGAGGACAAATTGGAGGAGTCTGTTCTCTTCCTCCTCTGCGCAGATCTCCATGGAGGGATCTGATGTAATAAATTGTTAAAAATCTGCTCTATGCTCCCAGCGAGTGTGCATGCATCTCTGTACCTCCAAGAGCTCTGGATTCACGAATGAAACACACACACACACACACACACACGAATCTCTAATTAATTTCCAATAGTGGATACAAGCCCAACACGTTGAGTGCCATCTATGTGGTAAATTGTTAAAGGTCCTCTGCCCAAGAGCTCTGGATTCACAAATGGAAAACGTGCGCGCACACACGCGCACACACACACACATGCAACCTTTATATTTAATGTCTGAGCTAGATCAACAGCTGGGACACTCTTGAACCTCCACGTGGCCAACATACTTCCCTCTGGTATTCCTGAGTTAATACTTGCTAAATCTATATTTCAGCTCTGCTACCCCAGACCCAATGGGGCAGTGACCCCTTGGGCACTTTCCCCGATTCTTGTGTGTTGGTAGGCTCTCGCTCCTGCACCTTTTCCTGTGTGGTCCGTCTCCTTTGCCCTGGTAATGGTAGAATCTCTCTTCCTGTCCCTCCATTTTTTGCCTATGAATCCTAAAAGTCCCGCCTCTATGCCCCTGCCCAGCCATTGGCCACTGGCTCTTTATTGACCAGTCAAAAAGCCAACTGTTGGCAGGGACCTGCAGCGGACATATGAATTCCCAAGTAAGCACAAATCAAATCCCCAACAGGGATCGAACTCAGATTGTCATGTTTGGTGGCTAGCATGTCAACCCACTGAGCCATCTCCTTAAACAAAAATTTTAAAATCACACTGATACTATTTTCCCATTAAAAATCTTTTGGCTTTGGAAAAGATTGTTCATATTTTATGACAGGGAGGAAAAAATTGATCTTCATTAAAAGGAAGGCAAACCATTGGCTATTCTATTATTGATAGTGGCTGCTTTCGTATTTTAATTACGTTTTTGTTTTGTTTTTGCTTCATTTTAATTTTGAGACCGGGCCTTGCTTATGTAGCCCAGGGTAATTTCAAGCTTGTCATTCTCCTGCCTCAGCCTTCCAATGCTAAGATTACAGGCATGTACCCACATGCTCAGCAAAAATAAGTTTATGTTATTTTTTAATTAAAAATGTTAATTTGTAGCCGGGCAGTGGTGGTGCACGCCTTTAATCCCAGCACTCGGGAAGCAGAGGCAGGCGGATTTCTGAGTTCGAGGCCAGCCTGGTCTACAGAGTGAGTTCCAGGACAGCCAGGGCTACACAGAGAAACCCTGTCTCGAAAAACGAAAAAAAAAAAAGTTAATTTGTTTTTGAGAATTTTATACATGAGTACTGTGTTGACAGCATTCCCAACCCCCACGTTTCCTCTCCATCTCCTCCTCTGTCCCCCACTCCCCTCATTACCCCAACCCCCACGTCTCCTCTCCATCTCCTCCTCTGTCCCCCACTCCCCTCATTACCCCTTCTTTTTAATTATTGCTATTGCATTCATATCATCTATGGACTCCACTTAGTGCTGCTCACACGCACATGTGTTTCGGCTGAAGGCTGGATCTGGATGACCTGCCAGAAGGCTCATCCCTGGAGAACACTGATTCTCCCTCTCAACAGCTATAGGATTGCCTGTAGCTCTTCATCTTGGCATAGGACATTATGGAGTTCCTTCATCTATGCATGCATGTTGACTAGTAAGGTCATTATGCAGGTCTTGTTTAGGCGATCATGTTGCTGAGGTTCAAGGGCACTGCATCTCTGTCGTGTCTAGAAGATACTAGCTTGCAGCAGGTGTCCTGTTTTTCTGTGTGTTACATTTTTTTCACCCCATGCCCCCTTTCACAATGTTTCCTGAGCCTTAGGTGGAGGAATTGTGTTTAAGATGTTCCAAATGGTGCTGGACTCCCCATGGTCATTTATTCTCTGCTTTTTGACCAGTTGTGGATCTCTGAAGTAGTCTTTGTCTCCTGCAAAAGAGAAGACTATTTGCTGAGGGGTGAGAGCTACACTTACCTGTGGCTATAATAAGTATTTATTGTACAGTTAGAATCTATATTGATTTAGGAACTTTTCAGTAATAGGGCTTCCTCTTGCATCTATATCGTCTTCAGACAAGGTAGTTGGCTAGGTTGCAGTACTAAGCATGCAGTTCCTACATATTGAGTGGGATTCAGGTCCTATTAAAGAGCCATTGGTCATCCCCAAGATTAAAGTGCCACTATTGCACCTTTGGAATATCTGGCTGTGTGGACATTGTTGTGGATTGCAAGCATGGCGGCTGGGTAGGACCACTGATTCTTTCTCTCTTTTGGCAGCTTACACAGCGAGGAGAAGATGGAGTCCTGAGTGAATGTGTGTTGTCGACATGAGCATGGATAAAGGATGCCCCAGACCCATGGAGATGCATAGCCTCCCCTAGGCAAGGCTCAGAGGGATGGCAAAGCCTTCTTCTGGCCCAAGTGTGAGTGTTTACACATGATTGGACAGTGTTGCAAAACCCAACAACTTGAAGTTCCTCCTTAAAGATGACTGCAGCCTGAGACTGCTTCCCTACAGAGACGTCCTACTGAGACTAACGAACTCATCCCCCCTGCTGCTGGGCATAATAAACTCAGTGTAGTGTGTCCCTGTGTGCTTCCTCAGAGTGAGCAAAGCCCACCCATTCCCAGTTTTTCTGTCTGTGTATCTGTTGTTTCTTTAGCATCTGTCATTTCTTTGTGCATTGCCCCAGTCAGGTTTCCAGGACTGCTCTGCAGGACAGAGCACTTTCCTATGCTCTGAGAACTAGTCCTTCTTTCTAATTGTCCAGTGTAAAATAAGCTCAAGGAGACCTGCCAAGTCATGAAGCTCAGTGGGCCTCTCATCATCCACCAGCATACAGAGACCGGGCAGGAGGAGCGGCACAGGAGAGACCATCCACCAGGCGGTCCACCCTGTCCTCTCAACTGCCCGTTCATCATGACTTTTCTCAATTCCTTCATAAAACTGTAAAAGGTAAGGCCTGAGAGAGCTCCTTGTCAATCTGTGTGGCTTAGCGTACTCAGGTATTTAAGCAAATGCTTGGTAGAATTTGGTAAATGTTGCCAAAGTCTGGCTGTTGCTGGGGAGGGAGGGGATTTTTAAAGACATGACTCAGTTAGACTTTAAATAAAGCAGTTTGTCCTCTATAGCAGAAGTGAACCTTGTCTAATCAGCTGAAGGCCTTAAGAGAAAAAAGACAGATGCCCAGAGAAAGAAGGGATTTGCCTCCAGGTTGCCTTTAGCTCTGAGTTATGGTACCCACTCTCCCCAGGATTGCCAACCTGCCTTACAGATATTGGATATACAAGTGTCCAAAATTGCATAAGCCATTTTTTCAGAATAATACTACCCACTCCTCCCTCTTTTTATATGCATAATATATAATATACATGTGTAATATATTTATAAGAACACACGTTTTTTTCTTCTGGTGTTTGGTAGACCCCATTGCCTTGTGTATACTAGGCAAAGGCTCTACCAGTGATCTACATTCCAGCTACAAACAGTAGAATTCTGTTGTGTGTGCGTATATGTACACCATGTACACTGCATGCATGTGGTTGGAAACTGAAGAGGGAGAGATGTTTTTCCTTGTGAGTGGAGGTTCAAGCAGCATATTTGTCCATTGGTTTGTGTGGGATCAGTGTCATGAGAGAAGAGTGTCTCCATCATCAGTAGAAGTCTGGAAAGAGAAGAGAGTCAGAGGCAAGGAAATACGGAATGACAGGTAAGCTGTAGAGGCATGGGCAAAGTCTGGTACACTTTGGGTTAGGCTAACCACCACCATGGAAGGTGTATACAGAAACCAAGTAGGAAAAATGACATGGCCAGGTGGCATTAGCCAGTTATGTCATTGACCACCGTAGCTCTTACATGACAAGCATATGGGTAAGGTAGCCATGGTGGCATGGTGGCAGAGGTAAGGGACACACAGGCCAGCATCATAGGCCACTTCTCAAAACTGATATAGTCAATGTTCTTTTTCAGTGGCCAGACTATTCCTTGAAAAAAAACCAACAAGGCTTATTGTGACAGGCAGACTTGATGAGTCTCTCTCTTTCTTTCCTGGACGTGCCCATTATTTATTGTCACAGTGGTATTAGAGTAATTGTCTTTCCTGTTCACATAGCTTCTGTTAGCACTGCTATGTGGTGGCTGTCTGTCTAACATGGACTCTTCCAAACAGCAACCTTTTCTCTCAACCATCCCCAGTGTTGAGTTAAATGGGGTCCCGCGTCTGCCCCAGGACCCAGGCCACTGGGGGAGGCGGGATGAGGGAAGTTTGACCATGCTCACCCCATGCCGTCGCTGGGCGGATGTCAGGCTGTGAGAAGCCACTGGACACCGCCCAGGGGTGGGGGAGCACAGCCTGAGGCCCTGGGGACTACACAGAGACGGCTCTGTCTGGTTCTCAGGCTCTTGGGCATCCCAGGCGCCACTGGATGTGGAGGAAGAGCTGAGAACGGAGTGGGGACCCTCAGGCTGGATCTAGTTCAGGGCCAAAGGGGAAAGGCAGGGAGGAGCCCAGCTGGGGACTTGGCTTGGTGGAGGCTGTGGCTGGGAGCACTGAGAGGCCTTCTTCAGGAGACTAGATGCAGCTCTTTAGACAAAGGCCTGTTCTACTGTTCCCCTCAGCAGATCCCGATGGAAAGAGACAGCCCATGGTTTTAAGATGTTTATTGTCATGGCGGAGAGTGGCAATGAGTAAAACCGTACCCCACTTTCTCAGGGTGGGCCTGAGGTTAAATACCTTTTGCAGGGAGGAGTGTCTGGGAAGGGGAGTTTATTGGCTAAGCCTCTAGGCCTTTAGGTACCTCATTAAAATGAAGATCTGTCTTGAAGCTACATCCACACTTCCTCTACCTGTGGTGGGGCTTGGGGGTGTTGCCCTTATGTGACTGATGGTCAAAGACCTATGGAGAGCTGCGGCCTTGTGTCTGGAGCCTGGGGCCCAGGAGTATGGCAAAATGCCTACCATCCCTTGCAGGGTTATCCCCTGCTGGGGATCCTCTGCTGGGTCACCGGAGTTTCAAACCTTAGCTCAACCAGAAACCAGGCTGCCTTTCACGGTCCCACATAACAGGATAGTATAACTCTTATCAGGTCTAGCACAATCTAAGGCTTCTCTCTTTTTAGCTTTTTCTTACCTGCCTTAGCTTGTTTCTGTTGTTATGTTACTCAGCTGGAGGCTGAGTAAGGTTTAAAAAAAGAAAAGAAACCAGAGCCAGTAAGATGGTTCAGTGGATAAGTACTTGCCATAGAAGCCTGAAGACTGAATTCATTCCACAGAACTCACATGAAAGTGGAAGAGAAAACCACAGAGTTGTGCTCTGACTTCCACGGCTACCCCCAATTATGAATAGAATACAACATTTTAAAAGAGAAGAAAATTATTGCGCCGAGTTAGGGTCTTGCTTGTAGGGACTCTGCAGATTCTTAAAACTCTGAGGGTAACAGATGGCAAGGCAGAGCAAGCCAGCCAGAGCGTCTGCTTTTAAAACAAAGCTACTGCCTCCAGACCACATGAGTCCCTGACTCTGTGGGCAGATTAAGTCACCCATAAAGGCAGAGCCATGTGTATAATCTACCCACTCCACAATGATCTTGTCCCTTACCACCAACAGTATAACTCTACCTTCTTTCCTTCAGTAAGTGTAACTGCACAGTGATCCTCAGACCCTCCCTTGCCCAGGTAGGCCTCATCCTTCCTTGAGTGTTCACAGTCACATGCATGGCCTTTCATGGGACAGCCTTCTCGACAGCTTCACAGTTGGCCTCCATAGAACTCAGGTGGCTCTGGCCTCTTGTCAGCTGCTTGGAGTGTGCTTAGCCGCAAAGAAAGGCAGTCGGGTGCGGTTAACAACTTGCAGAGCATGAAGACCCCTGGGAATGTTTATGCCCATTGAAAATGTTGATTTGCAAAGTAATACCAGACTTTCTTATTACTGAAGAAAAAAATGTAATTCTGGTGCTTTGACTGTTAAAAGATTCTGGAAGTTGAACAGGAAAACTAAATTGAAGATAAATCTAAGTTAATTGCAGATGGGAGACTTTTAAGCATAAGCCCCTCCCCCATCTCCTTTAGTCAAGGTTCACGTTCTATGGATTACACAGGCATTTCTTGATCATTATGGAATTTGCTTTTTAATATTTTAGTTAAATTCAAGGGCACAAAAGCAAAGATGGTTTTGCATTTAGATGAAGCACCTTTCCTGACTGAGCTATTTTCTTTTGAATGAAAGAGAACAGTTTTAGCGCAGTTCTTATCTTCCATTTCAACCCCCTTTCCTTTCCCTGAGTTCCTAGGTCTGTGTGCACACTGTAGCCTCCTGCGTTGCTAGTGTGTCTTTTGTCAGCATGCTGGGGCTGAGAAGCACCTAGATGAACTTGCTCCTCTGGGTGTTGGTAAGAGTGTTTCCAGATCACATTAACCAAGGACATGGGGGAGGCCTACACAGAATTTGGCAGAGTCTTCTCATAGGCTGGGGCCCCAGGTGGAATAAAATGGAGAAAATGGAGAAAGCTTGCTAACACAGACACACTCGCTCTGATTGCGGCTGCTATGGGAAGAGTCCGGCCCCAGCATGACCTCCAGGCCTGTGTGGGCTGAACTCTCTGAAACCCTGTGAAGCAATGCTATCCTTTCTTCCCTTAGCTGTGACTGTCAGGTATGTTGTCACAGTGATGGAAAGGTTGCCCCATACAGCCTCAGCCAGTCTGCCACCCATTACTGAGATCCATGACAACCTCTTAGTGGTACTGACGTCCAGAAGTCACCTGGCTCCTCACAATGCTAGAGATGAAGATGGAAGGAGTAGCTCTTATTTCTATTTCTTCAGGAGCTGTGTAAAAATAACTTTCGGACCAAGGACACAATTGTCTACTGATGAGGTTGGTCTGTTGTTATGTATACAAGTGCTAAATTCTGAGCCCCAAAATCTGGTTGCCATCCAGACAAGTGCATCCTTTGGGTGTCAGTAAGGCTGAACATACCAGCCTTTGTTGTATAAATCTTGCTGCATTGGGCAGTAGTGAGAGAAAGGCAGACCTGAGAATCCAGTGAGGGGGTCTCGAGACACCTCGGGGAGAAAGAAGAAGACAGAGAGAATGAGGCCGCCATGAGGCCACCATGAGGCCTGAAGGATCATGAGCATTTGGCCAGAGTACACCCTGAAGACAGGCTGATGGAGCAAGAGGGGTTGAGACTCAAACAGGAAGTAATAAGGGACATACAGTTTGGATATAGGTGAGAATAGCATAGAACTGACCAATCTAGGCTTACAGCTTGTAAATGAAATACCAGGTTTCTGCATCTTTTATATGGGCTAGCTAGCTAGAATACATAATTCTTTTACACTCTACCTAAGACTTTTTTCATTGGCTTCAGATGGTCCTGCTTTTCTCCCTCAAGCACCCATCTTTGAGGCAGGCATGTTCATTCACCCGTCCCCTCCTTCAATCTCTAGGCTCCTCAGGCCTCATGCTCCAGGCAAGCTCAGATCCCATGCACCCTGCCTCCTGTTTCCTCTTCTCCCTCCCCCCCTCTTTTTTTTCATTCTTTACAGAAATACAATTTATTTCTTTGTTTTTAGACTGTTTTTCTTTTTGTTTTGATTTTTGAGGCAGGATCTCTCTACATAGCCCTGGCTTTCCCGGAACTCACTCTGTAGACTTATAGTCAGACTATCTTTGACCCACCAGCTGCCCAATAATAACACAGAAACTTGTTGTTGTTGTTATTATTATTATTTATGAATACTTAGGCCTTTTAGTTCAGGCGTGTTCTCAACTAGCTTGTATAACTTAATAACCCTGTCTGTACTAATTTGCTTGCCACGCGGCCCGTTGCCTCCAGCTCAGTCCACACGTAGCCAGCTCCTTCCACACGTCTCCGCAGTACTGGGAAGAGAAACAATGGCTTTCCGCATGCCAGGCGAGCTTCCAGACCACGCTTCATTTTCTTCTCGTGACATTAACGTCTCTTGACATTACCAGACTATTTTTCAGTCTTCCTTATTTTTCAATCTCTAGACTCCTTTAAAAAATCATACACACATACACATTCATACGTGTGCATGTACACACATGTACATACCCCAAGCCACGGTGAGACAGTTCTCTTCCTTTTATCACGTGAACTCCAGAATCAAACTCAGATTGTCAGTCTAGGAGGGGAAGCCGTTACCCGTAAGCCATCTTGCTGGCTGCTCCAGGACTTTTCTTAAGAGCTGTTTCTTCCTAAAGAGTTATTTTAATTACCTCTATGAGTTTTTCTTTTCTTTTCTTCTCTCTTTTCTTCTTTTTTCTTCTCTTCTCTTCTTTTCTTTTTTTCTTTTTTCTTTTAGTCATTATCTTAATCTTTTCTTGGTCTCGGGGCTTGTTCATGCAAGTGAAATAACACGTGTTTGGTGGTTAAAATGCTTGTGCTTGTGAGAAGCAACCGCAACATCCGAGGTCCCTTCTGTTTCATCCTCACAACCAGGACATGTCAGTAAATGGGAGCACTAAAAGTCATTACCTTTTCTAAACAGCTCGAGGGGAAAACTGAATTCATTGTGACTTTCATGCACTTGCTTGCTGTCAAAACTAAGGGCTTTAGAGAGTGAGCAAACAGCTATATTATAATAAACAGTGATTCAGAGGCAGAGACATGCTAATTCCTTTTGAGCGCCAAGACATTAAGGGCTGTTTCCCCATTGGTTAGAACGCGCACAGGAAACCTCTCGGGATGTAATTTATATCAAGCTGTATATATCTGACTGTTTACCTACCTTCCTTCACCCAAGAAGCCAGGCACCTGGCACTACGTCCTCACCTTTTTGTTCCTAGGTCCTGATACTGTTGAAACTTGATCAATGTTTATTTCTAGATGTTAAGTTTTGGCCTGCGCTTTATGTAACTCTCTGGTTCTTCACACCAGGACTTTGTGGAAGTCAAGGGCAGGGTTAGCAAGTAGAAAGGAGATGTAGACTATAGTACGTGATAGCTCCAACACCTACACTTCAGAACACAGGAGGATTGGTGGCCCTTAGAAGGCCCTGGGCTTGACTCTTCCTGCCCATAAAATGTCCAGTAGATTCCATCCAGATGGATACTAGTCTATTATTATCCTCTTTTTGTCTCTTTGTGCATATCTGTGTGATGTGTGTGTGTACATGTGCTTAATGCTTGTGTGTGTAAATGTGGGCACTCACATGCCATGGTGCACTTGTGGAGCTTAGAGAATGGTCTTGGGTGTCAGTCCTTGCCTTCCACCTTGTTTGAGACAGAGTCTCTTGTTTGCCATTGCAGAGTCCAGACTACCTGTCCACCCCTTAGTAGCTTCACAAGATTCTCTTGTCTCCATCTCTCATCTGACTGGAGCACGCATGAGCGATGATGCCAGATTTACCTGGGTTCTGGGAGATCCAGACTCAGGGCTTAAATGCTTTACCCACCAAGGTGCCTCCCCAGTCCTTTTTCTTGTGGCAATCATTCATTGCATCGGGCAAGAATAAATTGAATGTGTGCTTTTTTATGTATTTTCCAGCAGTAGAGAGGATGTTTTGATTTGTTTTAAGTATATAAAAACTTTTCCAGTAGGGTGTTATGGCACACACTTGTAATCCCAGCACTTGGCTACCCAAAGCAGGATTTTAAGAACAGGGTGAATTTAGGCTATGTAGAAAATTCAGTGCCAGCCTGGGAGACAGAAGGACATGCTGTCTCAGAACCCTCCCACAAACCAAACTCCCCAAACAGAATAAAATATAAAACCATTCAAAGTGTATTGTAAATTCACTGGTAAATTTCTAAGATATGTTTTGAATGCATATGCATTTTAATTTTTTTTCCCGGGTAAGAATAGTTTTTCAAACATCCTTAAAACCTGTGTTTTTAACTTTAAACTGTGGCAAGTGTGACTCTCTCCATCACTTGAGGCAATGTCTTTGGCCGGAATTATTTGAAGGGCAGGCTCCCCTTCTTTCTCTGGACAGTTATGTGCATGGAACTCAGCTGGTAATTTTCATTAGGCTCTCCCCACCCAGAACTATTGCCTTTTTCTGTATTTCTCTGTGTCCAGGAGGTTGGCTACTGAGGACAGCAATGAGGTCCTTTTTGTCCTCTGGTTTTTTATTGGGTCCAACAGATGATATACTTATAGGAAGTGAGAGTGTTTATCAACCTTCCTTGCTGCTCTCTGCCCCCTGGGTGCCAGCAGCAGCAGCCATGTTCCTCTGAGGCACAGCTCCCTGCCCCATGAGCATTCTTCTTCCAACATAGCTCTCTTCATGGGATTAGAAACTTCTTTTACTCCTTTTGTTTCTTCAAGACCAGGATTTGAGGCTGGAGAGATAGCTCAGTGGTAATGACTCCTTAGGTTCAACCCTAATACACAACACACACACACACACACACACACACACACACACACACATACACACACACACACACGGGGGGGAGGGGAGAAGTTGAGTAGTAATGGCTTCTTACAGGGATCCCTGGCACACCACCATCCTTTGTTGTTCTTTGTGACTGTGTCTGCCACCATCAAGTAGTTGCTGTAATAAACACACTTGACTGCATTCTATGAGTATGCTAGATGCTCTCTGCTTGAACTTTGATGACACAGAGGTGGGGAGGTAAAGAAGAATCCTCCCTTCTGCCCTGGAGGAGACTTGGTCATATAGGTGAGGGAAGCCAGTTGTTGTGGACACAACTGGAAGGTAGAAGAATCCTAGGGGCCGTTGTGCCTGGAAGGAACTGGTCTTGGAGGTATTCTGCTATGAGACCATCAGCAATACAAGTCCACATCTTGTCTGTATTGTCTTTGAGCTACAGCCTCATGTTCCATCATCTATAGAGCAAATCCAAAGAGACGAATAACAAAGCGGTGTGGAGAGAGACCTACTTAGGTAAAGTGAACAGATGTCCTATCTTAAAATTTTGTTTATTTTTGAGAATGGAAAGAAATGAGCATATCGGAGATCAGTTACTGTTCTTTCAAAAAGAAAAGGGATTTTTAAAGCCCCCAAATGTAAATACAAACATAAATGGAGAATAAATGGTCTTATTTTTCTCCGTTTTTTTAACAGTGGTGTGAACACAGTCGTTTTCAATGGACTGTTTCTAAGTTGCTTCTGTAGTAGAGACTAGCATGAGTGCCAAAAATGTGACACTGAAATCATTTTGCAGAGTATGGTTCAGTCAGTGAGGGCCAAGGTTCATGTCCAGTTCCCTTATGGCCCAAA
The DNA here is from genome assembly GCA_028551405.1 of Uromys caudimaculatus. Taxonomy (NCBI): domain Eukaryota; kingdom Metazoa; phylum Chordata; class Mammalia; order Rodentia; family Muridae; genus Uromys; species Uromys caudimaculatus. Next base: position 63,971,115 of record CM052714.1, read on the forward strand.
AGCATCTCCTGGGTTTTCTCTACCTAGTCCTGAGACCCCGGCCCACTTCCTCAGTCTCATTCTGGTCTCCGCCTCATCCTGCTCTAGGATGCTTTGGCCTGGCCATGGTCCCAGCTTCCCTTCTGCTTTGGCCCTGTAGGCTGCTGAGCTCCTCCCTTTCTGACATATGATCTTTGCCTGGAGTCTCCTTCCCTATTAACCACCTACCTGGTAGTGATCCCCCCAGGGCTCTGTACAGTAGCCATGAGCTTCCATTATGGGTATTTCAATCTTGTCAAGGCCTTCAGAAAGGGCTTGCATAATTAATTCAATTAATGGCCCTGGGATGGAACCCAGGGGTTCCCACATAACAGGTAGGCTGCTTATCACTGAGACTAAGCTATATTTCCAACCCTAACCCTAATTTAAAAATAATGCATTTGACTTATTTTAAGATGGACTCAAAATCAGTGACAGGAGGAAAGGCCGGGTCGGCTCTCCTGGCTGTAGATGCTGATGATGTAAAGCCTTGTGGACTAACCCTGCTCTCTCTGTCCTTACCCAGAACCTCTGCTCCCTTGACCTGTGTGAATCCTTCCAGATATGGGCTCCGTTCTCCCTTTTCCTTAGTGGTGCTTAGAAAGGCTGGGAAGGAGCAACAGGAAAGGGACGGGAGCAAGAGGGGCTTGTAGGATGGTTTCTTCCTGAAACTAGGAGCTTTCTGTTCGGGCTTATGGTTCCATCGGGCTCATCAAGGCAGGAGATTTGGCAGCAGATGGCAGATACAACAACAGGAACAGCTGAAAGCTCACGTCTAGAACCACAGACAGGAAGAAGGGAGGCAGAATTGGAAGTGGATCTCCAAACCCTCCCCCAGGGACATAGTTCCTCAAGAAAGGCCACACCTCCAAAAACCTTCTCAAATAGTGTCACCAACTGGAAAACAAGTATTTGAAGGCCTTAGAGTAAGGAGAAAATCTCATTCAAACGACTGCAAGGTCTCTGGGGACTCTGTGTAGTCCCCAGGGCCGCGTGTTAAAGAGTGAAGGGTGGAGGGAAAAACCTGTGAACTCTTCCTGAGGGAGCTACACGCATGAGTGATCCTGGAATTGGAGGCCACCGACGAACATTATAGAACTCTCTGACTTACCCAACCCAATCAGGGCAAACAGTCACTTCACCCCCTGAAAAGAAATTCTTTCCATTGCAGGACAGCAGAAGGCTGAGGAGGACACTGGGGAAGTGCCCTCTGATTCTGTGGGCACGGGCCAGGAGCCACCAGGGTCTGAGGGCTTTCCAAGAGACTTCTAAGTGAGAACACATGTTCTGAGAACCCAACAGTCACGTGGTTTCCCTGCAGGGGAGGATGCGAAAGGCTATGGCTCACAATGCCGGACTTCTGTCCGAGCTCTGTGAAAGACAAGATGAAGAGATAGCTCCATCCCCTCTGCCCCCTTCCCTGCCCCACCCTCCGCAGTTCCGGAGACCCACTGCTGCTTTGTTTTGAGCAGTATGACTCTCCTGCTTTGAGGTTATGTTTGGCCTCTCTGAGCACCATTACAACCCAGCTTCTCAAGCTGTGGGTCATCACCTCATAACTGAATATGGGGAGGTAGTGAAAAGCTTGCCAAAACTAAAGTGTTTGCTAATGCACAAGAGCCAGAAATTAATTTAAAAATCAAAGGTGTAATGAACTGGAGATCTTTCTGGCAGTGTTTCACCCGTGTTGCCTCACCCAACTTCACTGCGTCTTGGTGCCAAACACATAATGTATGTACGCATTGTACAATGAGATATATAGCACCACACAGTGCCAACAAGTGTTGTCTGAAAGATCTTAGATACAACACTGCAGTGTGTTATGAACTGCAGTGATTTTATTGTAAACACAGTTTTCTGCTCTTACACAAACAGTAATTTAGGTATAGAAAACACACGGATAACTTTTTATTTCCGTTATTGCTCAGCACTTAATATCAAATTAATGTACTTTTGAATTGTATTGTGTTAGAATGTTTGATTTTAAAAACAATGTTTGAGTTGCTCATTTGAGTTTCATTAAGAAAATAAAATGTTCAGGGGCTGTTGAGGTGGATAGGAAAAGGCAGCCGCTGCCAGGTCTGACCATCTGAGTTCCTGTCCTGCAGGCTACATACATAGTGGAAGGGGAAAGCTGATTTCTGTAAGTGCCCTCTGAATTCCATGTGTGTGTTGAGGTACACACACTCTCCTCAGAACAGGTGAATAATACTTGTATGTACATTTACAAATAAAAAGTCTTAAATAAATTTTGGGTTGGGGTTGAGGTTTGGCCCAGAGACAAGGAGATCCTCACATACACTGGGCGATGCTATGTCAGACTTCCTTCTTCATTTAAAACTCCTGGTTGACCAAAGATGCTGCCTACTGCCTGTAGCTAGCCAGAAGAGAGGTAGGCAGGGCTTCAGTTCCTGGGCTTGGGGTCTGAGGCAGGACTACAAGGAGGGAAGGAAAGAGGAAGACCCCAGGGGGTAGGTGGATCATGGTCAGGGCTGGTCAGCTGGAGCAGCAGCAGCCCAGGTGGAACATGGCAAGTATTGTCTCAGGAAAGTAGACAAAACAGCGTAGAGATGTCTGCCCACCTCTAGTGCATTAAGGCTTATTACAAATATAACATTTTGGGTCTTTTATTTGGGAACTGAATGATCAAAGGGGGGGGTAGAAACCTCCAATTAAATTTTTACTATAAGCCGGGCAGTGGTGGCGCACGCCTTTAATCCCAGCACTTGGGAGGCAAAGGCAGGTGGATTTCTGAGTTCGAGGCCAGCCTGGTCTACAGAGTGAGTTCCAGGATAGCCAGGGCTACACGGAGAAACCCTGTCTCGAAAAAAACAAAAAAAAAAAAAAATTTTTTTTTTTTTACTACAAGTGTTTGGAACTAGGATATAATTTCTAATAATTTCAGAACTGTTCCTAAATATACTTCTGCCATCTTGTTCTTGTGTGGCATGTCAGTCTCAGCTCTGATGTTTATAAAATCAAAATATCAATTGCCTTAAAAAAACATTGAAGATGCCTTAGACCCTGTTATATCAACGCCCTAGCCAATATTTAATTGTTGCATCTCTTTAGTATTCGGATGTATTTTACTCTTTAATAAATGCTAAACCTAAATGAGTACCAGATGTGATGATGATAATGCCGGCGTTGTTGATCTGAGGCAGGATCTCATGCATCCCAGACTGGCTTCCGACTTTGCCGTGTAGCTAAGGATGACGTCAACATCCTCCTACCTAGACCTCCTGAGCCGTAGAACGAAAGCATGTGTGATTATACTTCGTTTATGCAACGTTGGGGGATTGAACCCCACTAGGCAGGGACTCTATCAACTGAGCTAGATCCACAGCCCTGATTACTTAAACATTTATGATTTATTATTTGTAAATACCTGACTTGTCTATCTATTTTGCGTACACATAGTGCACATTCCAGAGAACACAGGGTCAAGGGACCTGAACGACAGCATATTGGAATGGGTAGAGCACTCTTTATATTCAAGGTGCCATTGCAGTTTTGCCCTTCTGTGTGACCCAGCCACTCTGTCACTAGGCAGTGTGACTTGCACTAGTCAGTGTCCACTGCAGGGAAAGCCATAGCAAGGTGCAGGCTAGCCCCAACAGGTTATTTTGGGTGAGAGAAATCACCTAAGCAAAGCTATGTGCCCACAGGATGAAGGGCAGCTGGAGGCGTGGAGAGGCCCCAGCATGCCGTCCATGTGGAGATACAGCTGTTGCTGTTCTTACCAAACGACCCAGGACTTTATACTTATGGCAGTAGCTACCTGGTCAAAAAAACAGGTAGTGTTTGCTTAAGTAAACTGTATGCAAACGTGTTTTCACTCAGATTCTGTCCTCTCTTCCTTAGCACTTCTGGTGTTTACCTGTTTCTTTCCACCATGCATGGCGACCATCAGCAGGTCGCTCCTGTTCCTGCTGACTCTTTGGTTTTAGACTCTCTTCTTCGGCAATCTTGTCCACGCACACCTCTAAGATGCCAGTCTGATGCTGTGACTTCATCCTCCAGTATTCTCTCACTGCCTTCAGTAAGAAGCCCAAAATCACCTGGGACACTGCCTCCCTGCTTCCCTCTGCAGCCACTCCCACTGTCCACACTGCCTCCCTGCTTCCCTCTGCAGCCACTCCCACTGTCCACACTGCATCCCCTGCTTCCCTCTGCAGCCACTCCCACCGTCCACACTGCCTCCCTCTGAAGCCACTGTCTACCCCATCCACACTAAAGCTGCCCTAAGGTTTCTTGCACGTTCATGCCCTTGCTGTGAAGTAGACAGATGTGTCTCCTTGTCTTTTCCCTTTTAAATTCCTCTCATCTTTCCTCTGGAGTTCATCCTCTTGCCTCCACAGGACTGTTCCCATGGGGATCCACTCTGTCTTGTCTCCCTGTTCTAGGTGAATGGTCTCTTTCCACTCTTCCGGAAAATTTCTAATTACTTCAAAGTCTGCAATCACCACTTGGCATCTGCTTCCTGTTGACATGTCCATCCTGTATCAAAGACAGACTCTCAGTTTGCACTTTGGATGATGTCAGTTTGCACTTTGGATGATGTCATCTCATGCCTTCACTCTAATCCCCTGGCTTCTATCTTTGTTACCCCTCCCTCTATTCAGAATTGGTCCCAGTAGCATGCAAATATTATTAATGCTTTTCTTGAACCGGCTTGAAGCTCTCCAGCCACACTTCTATATGCACAATTCTTAGAAGAGCTGTCCAGTCATGCTACCTCACTCCACTTGCTTTAGTTACTTTGTGTTGAAAAAACCAGGAATCTCAGTAAATTAAAAGGAAAGGTGGGATTCACTATCTTGGAGGACTACATAGTACTTGTGTCTGCTTGGTTTCAGAGAAAAGTCATGTGATGTTCAACTCATGTGGGACAATGCCAGCTCTCATGAGATTCAGCCAGTTCCTTCAGAAGACAGAACTCACTCATCCCTACTCAGTCCTTTTGGAAGGCTTTGACTCCTTTGGAGGATTAATCATCTCAGAAGGTCTTACTACCTTTCAGTGATGCTACACTAGGACCATGGTTCCGGTCCATGGACATTTAGTGAGAGGCAGGGAGCTGATGAACTCCATTCCAAGCGTAGACCGCCTCATCCTTCCCCATGCCTGCCAGCCTTCTTTTGCACTGCTTTGGGGTTAGAGTACTGTTCAGAGTCAGCGGCTCATGACTGCCTCACCGGGGCTCTGTGTTTCCACAATGTCTCCACTGGCTCCTACCAACAGTCACCCAGCCACTGTATACTGTGCTCTTGCAAGATTTTTCCACATTTTCCACACTATCAGTGGGTGGTCTCTGCATGGCCTTACCTTTTACTATTATTTGTTTGCTGATGATTCTTCAATTTCTAGTCTCAGTGCAAAATATTTCTCTCAACTTCACAGCCACATATCCAGCTCCATCTTCTTCCACATCCCTATTGAGAGCAAAGTCTTAACTTTAATGTGTTCCAGAATGAGCTCTTGATTCTTGCTTCAATTTACTGCCCTTCTTTTCCTCATGTCAGTAGGTCCTCTGTGGATGGCGTCTTTGGCCTGTCTTTCCTTTTAACTTTCTGCTGTAACCAATTTGTCAGGACTTCCTGTGTAGGCCTGTGAATGGGAACGCCCCCCATTCACAAGCCCCTAGGTGCTCACCATGGAAATGGAAAGGACCAAGTGTTACATTTTGATCCTCCAAAATGTAACTCCAATGCTCGGTGTGTTGGTACATACCTGTCATCCTAACACTTGGAAGGGAAAGGCAGGAAAATAGCTAGTTCAAGGACAGCCTCATGTATCTATAGAGTAGATCTTATCAATAAACCAACCGGTTGTCTACTTACCGGTGGTCTAAGCCACCATCAACTTTGTTAGTGGTTCTGTGGCTTCTGCATGGAGCAGGAGCGATGCCTGCACAAACTCTTTAGGGCTCTCCATCAGTCAGTTTCTGTCATCTCACTTGACTTTTGCCTTCCTTGAGACCTTAGTCCTAGCATGTTCTCAGCTTTCTTTATCATGTAGCCTGTGGACAGCCCAGGTGTGTCTGTTCACCTCTCTGGTATGAACGCATGCTCTAGTGACTGCCCCAACACCGAGATTTGACTGTACAGATAAACAGTAAGAGACTAAAGTAACTAAGATAAAGAGAGTGATATAGTTATGTTCACAGGGGAATTTGGTCTTTACTCCGACAGGTATGCTCAAGAGTATCTTGGAGTGAGAGGAGGCTGAGGCAAACCTTTCTCAGGAAAGGGAGCATTTGGGTAGATTCAGTGAACCTGAAGCATCACATAGAAGTGAAAGCTTTGGCACTCAGAATAATAGCAAGGCTCTACAGTTCTAAGATGGAAGCGCCTGGCTTTAAGCTTGAGGAAATGTTCTTTATTCCCTTATTGATATTTCCAATTATCTAGCCTAAATTTATATCTTTGGGGACAGGAGTATGGGTAGGTAGCATTTGTCAACATACAAAAGACCTTGAGGTCAATCCTTAGTACAACAGAAACAAAGGGGAAGAACGAGAAGGAAGCACACGTGTTACTTCTTGTAATAAAGTTTTTAGAGAAACTTAAAAGTAGTTTTTTGCGCGCCTACACGTGCGCGCACACAGACGCATGCACACACCACAAGTACTATAACAGTCTGAGACGTCTCAGTGTGACTTTTCTCATCTGTTTCTAGAAGTCAGCTTAAAGTAAGAGAGGTGAAATTTCCCCAAACAAAAAACGTGAAAGAAAAAAAAAATGTAGGAGACAGGCAGGGTGGGGGAGGGAGAGATATGTGGGAACTGTTTTAGTTTGTGAGCTGAGTGGGTAGCAGGCGAAGGGCAAGCCAGACGGAAGACTGGGGAGGAAAGAAAATTGGATGTTTGTGTGATGTTCCGCTTGTAAAGTCAGTGGATAGTTTTTACAGGTACCAGCGAGTTCTTCCCGAGAATCTGCTGATGGGAACGGGCTGCGAAGCAGCAATAGGAAAGATAAATGCCTTTCTGGAGAGGAATTTTAGTGCAGTGTGGAAAATGGAAAGAGAAAAAAAATGTAAAGATTGAATGGAAAATGCAGCCAGGGGCCAACCCATACCTCTGTCCTAATGAGCTCCCGCAGCACCAGGCACCCCGGCAGCAGCTCTCCGGGCTCGTGCCCCTCCCTCCTTCCATACCCCAAGGTGGCTTTCATTTTGGAGAGTGCAGAAGCCCTTGGAAGCACTAAGAGATCACCTAGCACGATCCTTTCTTCTCACTCTCCAGTGTAGGTGTGCTTTTCATAGGGAGCACCCAGGCAGGCGCTTGTGAATGGGGCATTCCCAGCTTTTGAAGTCATGAACTCACCCAAGCCTCAGAGGAAGCCACCTGAACCTCAAGGAGTGCCAGAGCCCAGGCTTGCTCAGCCGGCTTGGGATGAGCAAAGAGACAGTTCAGCGCATGCCTGAAAGCCTGAGTCCCGGTTAGCTGGAATAGTTGGCTACCTTCTTGAACTGAAGTCAGAATGAATCAAATAATAAGACACCTGAGAGAAGATGGCGCTTCCTTCTAGTGCATGGGATGCATCTCACTCGTTAGCATTTTACTAGTGGGCACTTAAAGAGTCTGGGCGATTCATGCTGGAAAGAAGGTCCAGAGGAGCAGGGTTTTGTTGTTGTTGTCTATTTGTATCAAAACTGATTTCTAAGACAGTTTAACATTTATAGATGATTTTAAATTTATTTTTATTTTATATGTATAGATGTTTTACCTGCATGTATGTCTTTGCACCATGTGCATTCAGAGCCCTTTCAGGCCAGAAGATGATACTGGAGGCTCTAGAACAGGAGTTAAGGCCAGTTGTTAGCACTCTGTGAGTGCTCGGAATAGAAGCTAGCTCCTCTGCAAGAGCAACAAGTGCTCTTAGCATCTGAGCCATTTCTCTAGCACCTAAGATTTATTTTTATATTTGGCTTTTGTGTATGCGTCTCTGCGTGTACATGTGTCTGTGCAAGTGTCCTCAGAGGCTAGAAGAATGTGCTGGATCCCCTGGGGATAGAGATACTGGTGATTGTGAGCCACTGATATGGATGCTGAATCAAACTCAGGTCCTCCAGAACAGCAGTAGGTAC
>CM052714.1:63979723-64014723 GCA_028551405.1 Uromys caudimaculatus
GCTCTGCATCCCAGCTCTCCAGTCTCAGTTCACAGCCCAGAGGCTCCAGCCATGCTTCCTTAAGTGAAGTTCTCAACCATCCTTGTACAACTTACCAATAAAGCTTTCTAAATATGCTTTCTTTCTGTAGATTCCTCTTTCATCTGTCTGCTGGAATGGAGACTCGAGTACAAGATGGCGGTATCCTTTGGTTGTAGGCTCTTCCTATTCTATGGAAACTGGCTTTGCAACCCTGTGTTCCAAAAGCAACTTGGGAAGGAAAGGGTTTTGACTTCAGCTTCCTGTTGCTAGTCCATCACTAAAGGAAAGTCAGGGCAGGAACTCAAGGTAGGAACCTGTGGGAGACCAACAGGCTTTGACTTGATTAGTAGGCCCGAGTGCCCCGGGCTTCACAGCAATCATTCCTTTGATCCTTCCCCACTCTCACTGCTTCCTGCGGTTTTAAAACATCCTGTTTGAAGTAGCCTGCAGCTTTAAAGAAATCTTGTGATAGCCTGCTATCCTGCCTTGCAGCATTGTGTGACATTTGGCTAGGATAAAGCAACCCTGGGAATCCCCCTACCTCTGTCACTTCCCGCCTTAAGTGCTTTATATATGGACTCAGAAATAAAGTTCTTTGGAGTTTGATCGGATTGCCGTCTTGCTCCCAAGGTATCTCTTGTCTCCTGTCTCTTTCCTTCATCTGACAGTTCCCTCCTTGGACCCTCGCTGAACGTCCCGTGGGACAGGACAGGAACCCGGAAGCAAGAACTGATACAGACGCCATGGAGAAATGCTCCTTTTTGGCTAACTCTGTGTGGCTTTCTCAGTTTGCATTTTAAACAACTAAGGACCACCTGTCCAGGTGTGAGACAACCCACAGTAGACTGGGCTCTCCACATCAGCCAGGAATCAATAAAATGCCTCATACTCTTGCCTACAGGCCAACCTGACAGAAGCACTTTCTCATTTGAATTTCCCTCTTCCCAGATGACCCTAGTTTGCATTAAGTTGACAATAAATAAATAAGTAAATAAATAAATAAATCAGCACATCCTTCAGTCATAAAACATACAGTAAATATCCAAACTAGTATTCTCCCATGATGTTTAAGTTGACCTTATCAGAAATCTGTGGCAAACCAATTTAGGCATAAAAGGTAATGAATGTTTCTTTAAATTGGAAAGTTAACAAACTGGATCTTCAAGTCTAATTGGCTCCAAGCTTGTTATATCAGTTGTCTTTTGACTTACCCATCCATCTGTCCATCTATCAAGCCATCCAATATCCAATTGTATATGTGTATGTATGCTATATATATTATATATGTGTTTTATATATAGCATATATAATATATTATATACTTATATATATTCACACACATTCATCGCTCACCCATCCTTCCTTCCATGTTTGCATGCATGCATCCACTGATTTATCTACCTATTCATCCAGCCTTCTTTCTACCCACCCATTCATCCATCTATCCACGCATACATGCATGCACCCATCTATACATCCATACATGCACCCATCTAGCCATGCATACATGCGTCCGACCTTTTATCACCTCTGATGCTTTGTGTTGATATTATTCTCTGGTAGTTTCTACTACACTGTAAAAAAAAAAAAAAAAAAAAAATCCCTAGCTCTGGGATTTTGTCTCTTTGGGGAAGACCACTCTTTCTCAACACATCGGTCTCTGAAAAGGAGTTGGTCTGGCCTGACTAAGTCTCACACTCACTCTTTGATAGGGATGAGGCTCGTTGCAAACTCTTAATTGGCTAGCTCATCAGAAGCATCCAGAATGCAGTAATTTCAGATAAACAAGTAGTAAGAGACTCTGTTGTGTAGGTTCTGTCGTAACGCAGTGACGATGACTTTGTGGTATGCAATGGGTGTCACACCATAGCACATGCATCCCTAAAACTCTAACAGGCATTTATAGATTTTTCAAGAGAACTTCCCTACTACACATGTGTGTACACACAAGCACAGACACCTACACATGTGTGCACACACAAGCAGAGACACCCCAACTCTAGCAAATATGCTGAGTTAAAAAGTCAATCGAGGGCTGGCGAGATGGTTCTGAGGTTAAGAGCAGTGGCTGCTCTTCCAGAGGTCCTGAGTTCAATTCCCAGCAATCACATGGTGGCTCACACCATCTATAATAAGTTCTGATGCCATCACATCGCATGAAGGTGTACGTGCAGATAAAGCATTCATACATAAAATAAATTTTAAAAAATTGTATTTGAAAGGGTAGTGAACATTTTCATAGGAAAGTAAGCCAAAGGTGCCTTTATTGGATATCAGATTTGCTAATTCTTTGATGCTAAATAACCTTGTGTAAACTGTGCAAGAGACAGAAGGGATGAGAGGTTTTTGGCACTCTCTTTCTCAGGAGTCATATTTTACACACTAAACTCTTTCTTCCACTTAGGACTCAGAAGCCATAGTTTCATGGAATCAATGAAGTGTAAATGAGTCTCCTAAAAGGTAGAGAGAGGGAGGAAAGACCTCTGAGTTCTGATGGAGAGTACAGGTCAACACGTGGGGGGAAAGGTCATTTAAACAAAGATCCCCAAGAGGCCTACAAATGTTCTCATTTTGTGAGCATGACACAAGCTGGGAGAGAGGTTGTCAGATATTGATTTACAGATCAGACCACCAAATGCAACTTTCTGACTGTCTTTAAAGACATTGCTCATGACCTTTGGGGAAGAATGAAATCCAACAGGTCGGCTTTCAATCATAAAGGAGCTGACTGTCCCAGCTCGAGTTAGGAAAACCCTTTTCCTGCCTGACCTGTCAATGCAATTACCTCAGCGGAGCAGAGTATGGGAGGATGAGAATACACAGCTGAAAGGCTAGCTGTAAATGGCTGTGTCGTGCAGGCCCCATTGGCTGCTCCTTCTGCTCTTCAGGAGCACCAAACGTATGTTCTAGAGTGTTGTCTACCATGGTGTCAGTTTGCTCCAGTCCTTAGAATCTTTCTGCTCTTTAGGGAAAAGAGTGTGATACAGATGTCACATTTGTAGCTGGACATTCTACAGACACACCCTCTACCCTTTGACCAGCTGTGTGTTTCTGTGTTAACCATCATTCAGGGCAGGGTTTTCCAACTCTAGCAAGGTTATTTCATATGTAGCCTTTGACCCCCTACCGAGTAGCACGTGGTGGCACAGGGTGTGAGCTCAGCACTGAAAGGCTGAGACAAGAGGAGGGAGATTCCTATGCTGGCTTGTGCTACAGCAGAGAGACCCTACCTCAAAAAAGCACACAGGGGGATATGAACAGTTTGAAATGATTGTGGCAGCTTCTGCACTCTGGTGCCCGTTCCCAGACAGGCCTGATTCACACCTCCTTTTAAAAACAGATTTCTGTTTTCCTGGAGTTTCATTAAGCCCAGGATGGCTTTGAACTCCTGGGCTCCTGCAATCCTCCTTCTGTCACAGCAGTCAGGACTGGGACTGGTTTGAATATACTGTTCTTTTTGTTGTTGTTGTTGTTGTTGTTGTTGTTTTGTTTTGTTTTGCTTTGCTTTGCTTTGTTTTTTAAACTCTGTTTTGGTTTTCACTTTTGTTTGGGTTTTGACTTAAGGCCTATCTCTGCAGCCCAGACTGACCCTGAACTCACTAAACTCACTTTGCAAACAGCAATGCTGTTCTACTTCTTACCGTGTAGAAGGTTGCAATTCTATGTTCATTTCAGTGAGCTCACAGCTTTTGTAAATATTGTTTCTGGGGCCCAACACAAGAGTAAAAGTTGGGAGGTGGAGGCTCGAGATCTTCAGAAATTACAGTCTCATTTTCACATTGGATTTCAGATCTATCAGAGATACAATGAGTCCCAGAGGAGGATGGGAAGGGTTTGACCACGCACTCTCATGGCTCCGTACATGCACACTTCTAGAGACTGGTGGACAGCCTCATGCTCCTAGCCAGCTCCTCCCTCACAAAAGTCCCATTCAAGGTGGTGGCTTTGTTACCCTTTAAGTTGCTGAAGGCACTGGGGCTTGGCTCTGTGGAGAGGGCATGCCTACTGTGCCTGAGGTCCTGAGTTCTGTCCCCTGCACTGGTAAGCAAACAAACCACAGCTGCTACCAATAACCAGTCAGCCCAAACTAGAAAGCCTTGTGAAGAACCTCTGTACTCATCAGTTCAAAAAGCACCTACTTCTGCCATCTTCCTGGGGTCTCAGCCAGGAACTATGGGACAGCAAAGCTATCAGAAGATAAAATGACAATAAATTTAATTTGAAGATCTTTAATTGCCTTTTATTTACAATGTTAAACTCAAGTGATGCTTCACTCCATAAAGCCGAATGAGTGTATGGCCAGTATGCAGGAGGTATCGGGTTCAACCTTCAATACTGAAATCACAGTGAGGATCAATGAACCCGGAAGCGAAGGTTGGTTTTAATGCATAGAAAAGGACCAAGGGACACAGGCAACGACAGAAAACCAGAAAGTTCAGCATTCAAAGAGCTAATAGTTTGGATCTGGATTGCCCCCAAAGGCCAAGTCTTGAGAGTTTAACCCTCAAGGTGGCGCTACAGGGAGATGGTAGACATACGGAGGCGGGGACTAGTGGCAGGAAGTAATGGAGGATAGGATGGGCCAGCCCTTCCTCTCTCTTTGCTTCGCAGCTACCAGGAAAGAAGCAGTTTCCTCTCCTATAAACTCTAGACACGACCGCAGGCCGGAATGGTGTGTCAGCCAACCGTGGCCTAAAAAAGTAGGAGACAAATCAGCTGTTCCTTTTCAAAGTGGTCATCTCAGTTATTTTGCTACAGTAACACAAAGCCCATAAAGGAGCCAAGGAAAACAGGACTCCTGTTGCTCCAGGGGGTCTCATGCTCTCGGGCTCCCTCGCCCTCGCCCTTTGTCTCATTTCCTGGAAAGTGAAATAAACAGCAGTTATTCTTGTTGGCAGCAGGATTCCTTGATGGGAGTGACATTATTTTGATCTGGTCTATTGTGCCTAGGTTAGGACTTTCTCAAAACCAATGGGCTCCTGTAAATTGTACGCAGCAGCGGTAAGCTTTTGGGCACATTTCTAGAGTCCTCTGAAGCCACATGGGAGAGTCCTTTACTATCAAGTGTCAGGGAGGAAGACGTTGTCTCTCATGGTGCTTATGTGATTTTTGTCTCAGAACAGAAATGTGAGCCAGATATAATGGCATACTCCTTCCTGTAGTTCTATCACTCAGGAGGACTAGGGATTTATCTTAGATGGGAATACATAAGGGGAAGAGGGGAGGGGAGGGGAGGGGAGGGGAGGGGCGTTAACCCACCACTCATACATTGCTGTTTCTCTCCCTGAAGCCTTAGTTTTTACTTTGCTTAGTGTTTCAGATTTGCACTTCTTGCCAGTCATGGCGGTTCATGCCTGAAATCCCAGGACTCAGGAGGCTTTATGAAGCAGGAGGATTGTCTTGAGTTTGAAGTCAACCTGGGCTACATAGTAAGTTCATGTCTCAACAAACAAATAAGTAGTGCACAAGAAAGTAAGAGAAGATAGTCATTCATTCAAATCCATAGCACTCCCGAGGACAGGAGCCAGCGGGTCTGCCCTCTCTGCCTCCTGCTCCCCTCTGCCCCAGCCTCAGCGTAGTCCTGACCGAGTCCCTGGCCCTTCCTTCCCCCCAAGTCTCCTTTGCTGGTCACCAGGCAGCCAGGTTCTTGTCTAGCCACAAACCCTTTTCCAGGATGAAAATAGAGCATCTTCTCTACTTTCTTTTTTAAGTCTTCCCAACTGTGTGTACAACAAAAAAGGAGAGGCTTCTCTCAGAGCCCATAGGAGTTCAGAAGTTGCGTGCTGGTGGCGAACAACTTTTCTCATTCTGTTTATGTTTCTGCCCCACAAATTTAAATGACTCATACATCCGAAAAATAATGCCTTCTAGGTTGGGGGGAAGGAGTGGCTTCCGAGGTAGCCTCTGCTCACACTATAAGGGGATCACCCAGAAAGCACACATAAAGAATTTGGAGACCTATTTTAACCCAAGCCTGAGGACCTGAGTTGGATTCCCAGAACCCACATGTTGGAAGGAGAAAACCCAACTTCCACCAGTTGTCCTCTGACCTCCAGATGTGTTTCATGCATGTTCACACACATAGGCAAAAGGGGAACCCAGGAGTGTAGCTCAGGGCAGAGCCCTGGTTTCTCTGGCTCATGAAGCTTCAGTCCTTAGCACCTGGGAGAAACAGAGAAGAGACAGAGGGGAGGGGGAAGGAAAGGGGGGGGGAATCAAGTGGGGAAGGTGGGAGTAGGAGGCCCTTGTTTTTGTACAATCCATTAAAAACCTTCATAGGCCTTACCATGGGTGTTCTCTCTCTCTCTCTCTCTCTCTCTCTCTCTCTCTCTCTCTCTCTCTCTCCTGTGCATGTTAGGTTTTGCTGGCAGCTATTTTCAACATGAATTTTGAGGTTAATGACATGTAAAATATGGAGTCTAACTTATCCAGCTCCCAAGTGACATTTCTACTGCTGTGACCAAATAGCATCCTGGGTCCTAACCTGATTGGGTAGAGAATGGAAACAGCAGGAAAACTTTGAGGTTTTTAATTTTGCCCTTTTGTGAAAACTTAGCTAAACTAGAATCTAGTCCGTTTAAAAGCTGTCCACAGCTAAGTCCTCACTGGCCAGGTGAGGTAAGCAGCTCATTAGGAAAGGGGAAATCTGACCTTGAACTTGCCCTTGCCCTTCTTGGAGTGAGAACTTAGCCGCATGTCTGCATCTTCTTTGTGCTCTGAATGCCCCAAAGTTTCCTCCTGTAAGATTTCCTCAGTTCTGCCTTGGCTCACTCTCAGCCCCGCTCCCCACAGCCATGGATGGCCCTCGTCCTGCTAAACAAACCCCTTTTTATCTTCTCTTCTAAAGTCCCTCCCATCAGGACCTACTGTCTGTTTCGAAGAGGCAGCTCCACACAGTAGGCACTCAATAAATATTTGTCGACTGGTTTCTGAAGCATCCGGGGAGCTGGCGTCTGGAGTCCTTTTCCTGCATTAGGTCTCTCTCCCAGGCTGGAGGCCACAGTTTAACAAAGCCAGGCAAGGTCACCGGGAGCCTGGAAAACCTTTCAAGTTGAATAATGAGAAGCGATGTTAATTACTGACGGTGCCATTTAGAAGGAAGAAAAATGCTATCTCTTATTAATTTTGCTGAAATGGACACACTCTTGTCTGTGGCTAATGGTTAACAAAAGCCTTCCTTTTCCAAGACAGAACAGGAAAACAACAGTTACAAAGGGACCCCCAGAGCCACCAGGCAGAGACTTCCTGTCCCCACAGTCTGCACTAGCCAGAGATAACCTATCTTGCTGGCTTTTTTTTTTTTTTTTTAAAGATATAGTTGGAAAAGTATCCATGAGTGCTTCAAAGGCTCATTTGGACTGAGATGTTGGAGCAGGACACAGTGAGTTTCGGCCTCAGAGGCCAGGCTGGCTGAAAGAGAAAGCAGTCAAGTCCTGTGCTCATTTTAGCAGAGAGGGGGGACATCAGAAGAGGAGTTCAAAACAAAACAGAAAGTATCTCGTGTAGAATAGGAATTCCTCCAAGTAGTGAGGAACACTAATTTACTCAAGTAGAAAGGGCTGGTTCTGCAGGCTGAGGTTGCAACGTTGGCGAAGTCTCTGGAAGCCCCGCCCACCAAGCTTCCCAAGTGCACCCCCACTCTCAATCTCAGCTCGGGGCTTGGCAGTCTTAAACTTCAAGCGGACCTGTTTAAGCTGATCAGAGGAAGCAGGCTGACAGTGAGCTGATTAGAAACCTCTCAGAGACCCTTTGCTGAAGGGGGAACAGAGTCCGGGATGTCCCCACCCCCATCAGCTTGCAGAGGAACCCTGTGTGGCAGTAAAGAAGAGGTTGGGGGCTGTGCGAGAGGGAGGGAAGTGCCTGTTAGAGAACCGGGCCAGATCCCTGCCAACCGTCCTCCTCTTGGCAAGCCCTACTTGGTGGGAGTGTTTGAAGATAACAGGAGAGGAAATAACCGCTAGGCAGGACGAGTTAGTCTTGAGGAGATGAGATCAAGCTGTTTTCTTGACCCAGGCTTATCTCGAGCCTGCCAAAAACTAGCCATCTATCAGAGACCCATAAATAGGTTGCAAACAGAGAGTAAAATGCTACTTTCTAGAGTACAAACTTAGAAAGAAAAAAAAAAAAAAAAAAGAGGGTGGCAGACATTGTCAGAGTCCTTTGCAACACACAGACAAAAGTATTCATTTGTCTCCAAGGTTGGAGTGAGGGGCCAGGCATTTAAGACACACATTGTTCTCTAGAAGTGAGGCACTGCTTTGCAGACAGCTTCTCATAGACAGTGTCCACTATGCAGTCTAAGGACAGGAGCCATGCACCACCCTGTCCATCTCCTTGTCCAAAGTGCCCTTATCAGCAGCAAAAATGTGCAGGTTCAGGGTTTGCTGTGGAGGTGCCCTGCTGGTTGACCTAAGATAAGGGCTGGGGCCTGGGGGGAGCCTGCAGGTCTCCAGAAAGCTGCCTACAGACTTCAGCTCCTGGAATCTTCCTGGAGAAACTGGTCTGTGAATTACTACCTTCTAGCACAGATTAGCAGTTTAGACTACAGAGCTTCAAATGAAGATGGAGTTTACAAATTAGCTTTAGATAAATATTATCCTTCCCGTCTCCAATGAAGAGCTGGGGGAAGAAAAGGGGACTCCATTCAGCTCCTAAATACACGGAATAAAACTTAAACCTACCCAACCTGGCATCATTCCTGAGTGTTCCCCAAATAGCATGATGATGTCAGGCTCCTCATCCCCCACTCCTGCCGCCCACCCTCCTAAAAATAACCTCGCATGGTTTTAAAAGGGAAAAAGAAAGTCTCAAAATATGTCTTTAAATTTTTTCCCTTAAACTGTCAAGCAATAAAAGTAAGCCTTCTCTTTCCTGTTTACCCATCTCCTTGAATCAGTCAGTGTGTGTGTGTGTGTGTGTGTGTGTGTGTGTGTGTGTGTGTGTGTGTGTGTGTGTTGTCCAAAGGCCCTCCAAAAGTTATAAAAGAAGCAAAAACTGTCTCCAAAATAATTTTAGCTTAGGCGCTCTTATTTCTGAGGCTTTCTTATTTTTTTGTAAATTTCCCTTGTTCATCACCATTGGCTAAAGTTGAGAGCAATCAACTTTTTGTTTTGAGGCCATTTGAAAAGTACAATTATATTCATAGAGAGAAAAGGGGCCAAATTAAGGAGATGCTAACCTTAGGACCTAGATTATTGGGGTACCCTCTGAGCCTCAGGACACCAGTTAGGCCTTTGAGATGTGAAGGTTTATGTACTGTGGACTCATTAAACACTAAAGCAGGACTGGAGCATCTGCCCCGTTCAAAATGAATACAGGCACAGGATATAGCTCAGTGGGACAGCACTTGCTCTGCTCAAGGCCCTGGATTCCATCTCCTGTGCTGCAAATGTGATGTGTAGATATATAATCAAAGGGACCCAGGTGACCCTGAGGCTCACTCCACATTGGATCTGCTGACAGGGAGTTCACCAGTCCGGCTCCCACACTTAGAAGCAGTGCCTTGCCCCAGCTCTCATGAACACACAGCTGTCAGCTGTTCCTGATAGATGTACAAGTCTAGAGTACACCTCCTGAGAGCCAGGGATGCCTCTCCCACTTCCTTCTTCTCCCATAAATTGCTGCAGGTTGCCTTTGATCTCTGAGTAGAGCTTCCTATTAAAACGAAGCAGAGTAACTGAGCTATAGACAAGCCTTACCCAGAATCCAGTAAAAGATGAGTTAAGAGGGCCCCTGGCAGAGATGGGAGATTTACTCTGATAATTCTTGACTTAAGACAAACAAAGGGAGGGCAAAGGTTAGGAACTTTGGGCCAAATTTGCCCTGTGGTTAGGAAGACTAGATGTCATAAAAACCCAGGCCAAAAAAAGGGGGCCTTTAAAAATAAAACGGGGTCTAATGGACTGGAGAGAAGGCTCAGCAATTAAGAGTGTTTGCCTTTTGCTATACATCTGACAGAGGATAAATATACAGAATATATAAAGAACTTTTATATTACATATAATATATTATAATATAATATATTCTATACACACATATATATTATATAGTCAAAAAGCAAATGACTCATTCAAAAAATAGTCTTGGAATTGGAACAGAGAATTCTCAAAAGAAGAAGAAAAAAACTAAGAAATGTCTCAAAAAATATTCATCATCCCCGGCAATTAGGAAAATGCAAACCAAAGCAACTTTGAGATTTCATCTCAGAATGGGAAAGATTAACAGAACAGCCAGGAGCAAACAATGGAGGAGGGTGTGCAGGGAAAGCAAGTCTGCATTGCTGCTGGTGGGATTGCCAACCGGTCGAGCCCCTCTGCAAACCAGAATGGAGAATCCTAAGGCTAAAAATAGACCTATCATATGACCCAGCATTGCGACCCCTGGCACGTGCCCAAAGGGCTCGCTACTCCACTCCACAAATACCTGCTCAGTCCTGTTCATTGACTTCTATCCACACAGCCTAAATGCCCTCGGACTGACAAATGTATAACACGTTTACAATAAAATACTACTACTCAGCTGGAAAGAAAAATGAAACCGTGAGCGTTCCAGATACATGGATGGAACGAGAAGAGGTTTGTATTAGATGAGGTAACCCAGACCCAGAGAGACAAACACTCAGACTCTGTGCATCCTCTCCTATCAGATGTGAGCACACAACCTGGAACATCTTCAGAAACAGGAAAGTATAGAGGGGGCGTCGCACGGGGGTGGGGGGAGGGGCACAGAGGAGTGATGGAAGGGGGACAGAAGGGAACGAGCCATCTGAAAGGGGAGATGGGACAGATGGGGGAGTCTAAGTAGGGAGGAGTAGGAAGATAGCTACAAGTGAAGGAAAGGGTAAAATAACAGGAAGGGTGTCTCAAAAAGCCATAAGGAATCATACTACTGCCTTAAAACGCCTCTGATACAGTTAAGTCAGTGTATAAATATACGTATAGTTAAATGACATCTTCCTGTCTAGGCTGACAATGCTAGCCTCCGTATTTGATATTGGATCAACAAATTGTGTGGTAGCCACACAGACTATCTAGCAAAAGGGCCAACACCAGGCATGAGAAGCCCTTTTTTGAGTTGTTAGTCAAGATTGTCCAAGAGACTCTCAAAACATTATGGGCTATTGTTATTGCCCTTGAAATAGAAGGCACATCCCTACTGCTGAAGACACCGTGCACTTGAGAAACAGGCCCAGAGGCCCTAGAGCTGGATCTGACTTGAGAGCCTTCTCCCTGAAGTCTAGCTTTTATAGTACTGGAAGGTGCCATGCGAGCTTACAAAAGAGGGGAAGCCACCAGCCCTGACACCAGCCCTACCCATCCATGAGACCTATGAACCACAGCAGTGACCCACATGCCACAATAACCCTAAGGGTGCAGTAGTGGCACACATACCTCTGGGATAGCCTACAGCTCTTGAATTGGACTTAAGACCTGCTCAAAAAAGAGAAACCTGGAGAAGGGCTAGAGAAGTCATGGATCTTGGACAAGAGCCTACCACTGCCTCTTTCCTACCAGTACAATCCCTAACTACACTCTACATATTGGTCCTTGTACCCAGAGATAAGTGTACTTCTCACCCTGAATCAGGGAAGCTTTTCATTGCAACAGGCTCTGTAGACTATTACAGAAAACCACAGCTTATCAAAATGCAGAGTTTTGGAGCTGAGTACCAGCTGATACATCGACAACACAACTCCAGCACCTAAGACTCAGGGACTACTGTGGAAGAGGGGACAGAAGGAACCAGAGAAATATGGAGTTTGCCATGACATAGTATTTCCCAGAAATATCAGAAAGTACACCTCACCAACATGGCTGCCCACACATGACTGAACAAGGACTACACCAATAAACATGCTAGCGCTGATAGGAAAACGTTCAAGAGGCCCTGACCCTAGACAAAGTACAGCAGACACTTGAGGAATGCTGAGAGCAGGAAGCATGGTCCCCTCGGGAGGAGCATACAACACACTTATCCAATATCAAATAGTCAACCCTGACCAGATCCATACAAGCAACATTATACAAATTGAGCAGGTTGTATTTATGTACTTAGGAATGCTCATGCATGCATGCGCGCGCGCGCGCGCGCGCGCGCGCACACACACACACACACACACACACACACACACACACACACACACATACCAATAATTAAAGAAAAAGAGAAGAGAGCATGAATTTGAAAGAGAACAAGGAGGTTTGAAGGGAGGAAGGGGGAAATATTGTAATTATATTATAATCTCAATTTCTTTAAATTTTGCTTAGTTGTGAAGACCAGAGTTCACATCCCAGCACCCACAACAGGTGGTTCATAGCCATCTAGAACTTCAACTCCAAGGGATTCAATAACCTACTGGCCTCTGCTGGAACCCAAGTGCAGACTCTGTGTGTGTGTGTGTGTGTGTGTGTGTGTGTGTGTGTGTGTGTGTACATGTCTTTATATATGTATATGTGTGCATGTGTGTATGGGTGTATATATGTGTTTATGCATGTATGTATGTGTATTTGAGTGTGTGTATGAGTGTGTATGTATGTGTATATATGTGTGTATGATGTGCGTGTACATATATATCTCTGTATGTGTACATGTGTGTTTATGAGTATATATGTGTATTTGAGTGTATATTTGTGTTTGTGTGTATGTGTATATGAGTGAGAATGTCTTTATGTATGTATGTGTATATATGTGTGTATGTATGTGTGTATGCGTGTATGTATGTGTGTATGAATAAGTGTGTGTGTATGTGTGCCTATGTGTGTGCACTAAAGGCTCTGACTTTGTTGCCCAGGCTGTTTTTTAATTCCCAGGCTTATGAGATCCTTCTGCTTCAGTCTTCTGAGTAGCTGAGACTACAGGTTTGCACTACCTTGTCTCTAATAATAAAAAGATTTTTCTTTTAGAAGAATCCTCAATGATGACAAAAGAAAAAGAAGACAAAAAATCCTCAACTTCCCTAAGGCATTTTTACATCTATTATCTGTTTTTATAACAAATTACATAAATAATCCTATAAGATCTAGGCAAATTCCAATATTGCTGACATTATTTATTTGTCTGAAAATGTAATTATGTCTTTGGTGTGTGAGTCTCTCTCTGCATATGTGCATGTCTGTGTATGTGTTCGTGTGTCTGTGTATCTATATTTATGTGTATGTGTGCATGAATGTCTGTGTATGTGTGTGTGTATATGTGTGTGTGTGTCTGTGTCTTTGTGTCTCTGTGTGTATATATCTGCATGTCTCTGTGTCTCTGTGTGTATATCTGTGTGTCTCTCTGTGTGTCTCTCTGTGTGTATGTGTGTATTATCTGTGTGTGCATGTCTGTGCTTGTGACCACGTGTATGTATGTGGGAGCTGGGGGTGTTGGTGTGTGTGCACGTGCACACATGCGTGTGTGTGACATACATGTGTGTGCATGTGTGCATGTGTGTGTGCATGCTGAGCTTGGGATGGAATCAAGACCCTGGATATGCTAAGCTAGCACAGCTATACCCTGAATACCTACAACCTGATTTATCAGCATGCTTGTCATCTTTTCAAAATTTATTCTTCTCCTTTTAAAGTCAAATATATGATTGTCTTTAAAGACATTATATCCTTGGATTGTGGATCATGTAGGTAGTACCTGTTCTCTTTCTCTTTTGAAACATTTATTTTTATTTCACATGTTTGAGTGTTTTGCCTGCACATTTGTATATACACCATAGTGTATATCTGTCTAGTACCCATGGAGGCCAGAAGAGGATGTTGGATACTCTAGAACTAGAATTTCAGAAGTTTGTTAGCCACCATGTGGGTACCAGTAGCCAAATCTGGGTTCTATGGAGAAACAGCAATTGCTCTTAACCAATGTAAGACTCTGCCAAGCCTTAGCACCGGGGACCCTCTGAGAGTGAACTGCAGAGCCAGGGATCAATGCAAAAGCAAGAGGAATTTATTGTTCCAGCACATTGGGGCTGTCGTACTCACACAGGAGAGGTGATGACCCTGGGCAGCGAGTTTTTAAACAGTTTCCAGGGGCGGAATAGAGCATCAGCAACTAGACACAATATGATTGACGGAACAGTGCACCCTTTAAACTAATTGGTCTTTAGGGAATGAGGTAGTAGGAGCTTAATCAGCCTCTCCCTTTCTGACTTGTATCTTCCAGGAGGAGAGGGGTGCTTGGTGTAATTTTCCAAGGGCTCTGAACTGAGCTCTTCACCACTGAGCAATCTCCCCAGTCCCATGTTTTCAAGTATCTGCTTTGATCAGGGTCTGTCCTAAATTTTCTCCAAATAAGGTCTAAATAGCCATAAAAGCAGTGCTCAGGAAAAGGACTTTTATAGCCCCTTCCTCCAGCAAACCATTTCTATTGTCCCATCCTTTGTGAGCATGCAAGCTCTCCCCCCCCCATGGTCAACATCCTGTCAAGCTCCTTCAAATGCAGGCTGTACATGTCTTCTGGACTTTCCTGGCTGTGTTGGGTGCTGCCAGCCTTAGTCACTCCCTCAAGCTCCTCAGACACCCCAACTTCTTCTTAGGTGCCCCATGAGTCATCTTGTAAGAACAGGATAAAACATAGGGTGCAGACAGCCCTGACTCTGAAACCAGAGGAATGAGTAATCTCTCGAGGTCTGGCTCACTAGAACACCTAGAAGGCAGAGGTTAGGCTTGATCTACAGTCGGAGCAGGCTGCGGTTGGGGTCTGTGAAGTGCATCAGAGGGCATCACAGGTATGCCATACAGCAGTGCTAAGACAAGAATAGAGGTAGGGCTGGGCAGGTCTATCCCTAGGTGGGAAAAGTCTGCAGAAGACCATCCTCCCTGGGGCGTGGACCTGTGGGAGACTCCTAGAAATAAAGTCGAGAGTGAAAGACCGGCAGGCAGCCATGAAAATGTGAAGGCAAGCGAAGAGGGGTCATTAGAAACATTGTAGCCAGCCATTTCTGGTTTTTAAGCAGGGTAGCCTGCATCTGTGTGCAAGACCTAAGAGACCTCAACAAGATTCAAAAGGGTCTTGGCTGAGGTTTCTGGGGAAGCCTGTTGACCCAAACGGAGTCAAATGTCTTTCTAAAGTCAGGCTACATTATGCCCGGGTCTTGCCTTTAACCTAACAGGCCAGTCAAGATCTCTAATGAAGAGGTAACATTCCTCTTCGGGAGTCTTGTATGTCACACCAAAGTTGCTTTGTGCAAGGCCACACGCCTCAGAATGAACATGCGCACCTACTAGTAGATCATTTTGCTCCTTTCACAGCCTGTTTCTCATCCAGCTGCGTGCAAACACTGCACTAGGCAGAAGCTTGGGAATTGTAGAACCCTTCTCACACATGGGCATGCCGTTCCAGAGACGGCCAACTGCATATCCATAACAGAGCCTTGGAAGAACAGAATGAAAACTAGCAGTCCCGCACAAGGCAGAGACATCTTCCCACCAAGCACAGGACTGGCCCAGCTTCTCTGTTCACTGATGGACAGACAGAGGCCAGGAGACGGGGGCGGCATGTCCTTGGTAACACTGGCATGTGGAAAACCAGGTTACACATACAGGCAGATAGAAAGACACAATGGTGTTGCTTTTTTAAAACAAATCCTTATTTGTATGCATGTGGGCGTGCACATGCCACTCCACCTGTATAAGGGTCAGAAAACACTTTGTGTGAGCAGCAAGAATCCTCAGGTCATAGGGCTTGAAGGCAAATGGCACCCAAGCCATCACCAGCTCCACAACGGTATTTCTTATATGCATATGATACAAGCTTGATATGTGCTATATACATGTGTGTATGTTGTGTGTGTGTGTGTGTGTGTGTCTGTCTGTCTGTCTGTCTAAGAGGCTTGATGGTAGCTGCAACATAATGTTCATAAGATTGTAACTAATGTGGCAAGTCTATTTACAGCGAGTGAGGTTTCTCCTTTACTTAGAGGCTTCAGGGAAATCTTGAATGATCTTTATGTCCTGGAGCTCCCCAGAGACAGGGAGCTGAGGAGCAGGAAAGTGTGGACCTTAAGCACACTCTCATTCATTAATGTGCCTCAACCTCCTCCACAGCCCAGGGACTACAAAGCCTTCCACTCCCAGAATCTCTTTTCCATCCTGGGATGTTTTCACTTAAGACGAGCAAGGGTGGGTTGCTTTCTGCACTGAGGGCAGCCCTGCAGAGCCACAGCATGTGGTTTGTATCCAAGGTATAGCCTCCAAACCTCACCATTCACAGAATTCCTGTGGCTTTAGCCTTATCTCTGGACAAGGGACTGCTCTCTGACAAGCTGCTGAGCAAGTTTGCTTCTCACAGAGTAATGAGACAATTTGAAAAGCCATTTAGTAATAATTGTGCCAGCCAGTTTTGCTAACCAGTGGCCCTTAACAAAACTGCCTTCCTTTCTCCCTTGGTTTGGAGGTGAGGAGGTGTGGCTTCTGACAACTCCAGTGGTGTCTGCATGACAAGACACATACAGCCAGGGCACACAACTCAGTGCTGGAGCAGTGGCCCGGAAGAGCTTAGTGAAAATAGTTGGTTATGTTTTAGCTACGAGTAAGACCAACCAAGAGGTGAAAAGACAATCAGTACAGCCACAATGTTGAGACTCCTGAAATGGAAACCAGCTGTCTCCAAAAGGAACTTTGGCTGCCCTCTGCACCGCGGTGGGCGGCCATGTGGCAGCCACTCTATAGCCTGATTCCTCTGCAGAGGACCTAGTGTTCAAAAGCCCAAACAGCACAGACAAAGACACATGAGCCCAACTGGGTGACTCCTGAGAGAACAGCAGGGATGGAGAGAGGAAGGGTTAAAAAGCAGAAACATGTCAGACATAGTAGCACACAACTGTAACCCCAGCACAGGAAGGCTGAGACAGACCAGCCTGGGCTGCAGAGTGAGATCCTATTCAAATTAATAATAATAATAATACAAGAAGCCAAAACACAGAAGCAGCTCTGGAGGGGATACATTATCAGCTCAGGAGAGTGAAGCAACATCACACACTGAAGAAATGGCTTTCTGGAACTTGGTGACAGAGATTCCTATAGAGTTCTAGCAGGAATCGATTCATTTCTGAGGAAACTTGGCCCAACATAAAGAAGGCGCTGTGGGAGTGAGCAAGGCTTGCTGGGAGAGTATTCTACTTAAGGGCAACTGCTATGGAAGACTTTCAGCTGAAAGAAAATGTAGGATACTAAGGTGTAAGAGTTATGTGAGTACATGTCACACACACACACACACACACGCACACACACACACACACACACACTCCAAATATAGAGTAAAAGAAAAAAAAATCAGAAAAAAAAAAAAAGACGAAGCGGAGCAAAGGAAGACAATGAAGCAGGGACAGCAATCGCAAAAGCAAAGCAAGACTGACGAATACTCTCCCCCCCTCTCTTTCCCTCCTTCCCTCCTCTACTCCCTCCTCCCCTCTCTTCCTTCCTCCCTCCTTCTTTCTCTCCTTTCTTCTCTTCTTTCTGCTTTTGAGATTGTCTTCTGAGTGGACTAACTCTTACTATGTAGCCCAGGCTGGCCTGGGATCTATGACAATCCTTCCTCAGCCTCCCAAGGATTTGATTACAGGTCTGTGGTGACTAAGGAGCAAGAACATTCCCACTAGGGAATCCCTTTTGTTGTTGTTGTTGTTGTTGCCGTTGTTGTTAATTTTTAATATTTAATAAATATTTCTATAGAAAAGGCCTTTGAAAACAGCTACAGATTTGCAGAGCTCAGTGTTTGAGAAAGTACTCTCCCATGCACTCGTCTAAGCAGAGAGTCTAAGTCCCCCATAAACAGGCGGCCTGGGCACTGTAAAAGGCCATGTGTTCCTCTCCTGACCTTGAGGTCAAGCTATGAGGCACATGGTGATCCTCTTGAAGAGGGAGTGACAGCATGGCCTAGAATTAGGTTGTGTACACACAACCTTGACTGTTGCCCACCATGTCTCAGGATGAGGGGAAACTTTCATCCTGTGAGAGAGGGTCACAGAAGCAAGCAACTGGGATGAGGCGGGAATGGAGGAAAATTATATGTTTGAATGAAGATGGAGAGGCAGCAGAGATGAACATTAAAGGAAGGAGGAGGGGGAGAATTCGAATCTAAAGTTTCTAAATTACCCTTGGCTCAAAGGTCTGGTTTACCACTGAAACAGTATAATTATAAAGTTGGCGTAAAACAGACCCAGGATCTAGTTACTAATTTCTCACTAGCAATAGCATCAAACCCCTTTCTGCTAGTAGCCAGTCTCTTGACAAAAACCGTGTGTCTCTTGTACAATGGGACCTATAGGGAGAGCTGGTTTCAATCAGGCTAGCCTATAAAATGGTATGCACTTGCGGTCTTCTTCTCAGATGTCAATTGGAGCAGAGGAGAAAGTGAGGGTTGGGATTGTCAGGGTAACTAGCAGAAAGAAAAAAAATGTAACATAAATGTTCTCTTGTCTCGTAGAAGCTGTACATAGGCAGTATTTGTCAGAAAATTCCCCAGGAATCCTCTGGTGGATTTGAGAAAAATGACCAGAAAGGATCCTGTAGTGTTCGTGTTTCTGAACCCAATTCTGCTCAGCCTCAGAAAGGCAAGCCTGCCCTGGTTCGAGCCTGTGGTGGGTGCCCAAGTCCTCTGGATGTTTCCTGCAGAAATCCTTCCATTTTTACCCCATTCTAGTTAATAAGTACATGAGACATTAAAGGTTCATCCCAGCTGGACTCCTGTTGATCTTGGCAACTCCATAGCCAGGAACGTTCATTTCCAAAGCATAAACCCAACATAGGAAAAAGTGGCTGGAACTTCCACAGGGTAGACATTTTTCTCTTTCTTGCTATTTCTTTTGTTTTCTGGGAAATCTAAATGACAGGCATGGGGTTTTGCTTTCTTTTGTTTTAATTACAACAGTAAAGTATACTCTTTCAAAACCAAGACCTCTTTATTCTTTTCGAACATAACAAATAGAGCAGAAAAGGTGACTTGGGGCAAGGTCATGGAAGAGACATCATAACTTGGTTTTTACATTTTTTTTTCTGTAGGCCTGTGATCCTCTACCAGGGTGATCCTGTTCTCCAGGGAATATGGTGCTGGGGCTTGTAGATTTGCATATTTGGTGGGTGTCACCAAGGTGTGCAGAAGGGGAGGAGAATGGGTGAGTGGAGTCGAGGAAGCCACTGAACACCCGGCATAGCACAGACTACTCCATGAAAGACTTCTCTGAGGCAAAGTCCCCAGTGCAGAGGTGGAAAACCCATCAATAACAACAGGTCCTGCAACAATCACACACAGAACAACGGGGCGGTGATGATGTGGGTGTGGTGATACGACTCAGTGGAGCAGAGATAGATGAGACTCAGGGAAAAATCAACTTTGCCCTTTGTTAATCAAGAATCTATAGTATGCATTCGATTATTCGTCAGGAGTAAGGGACATGGGGAAACTGAGGCTGACACCTTATAGCCTTCTGTTAGTAGTGAAAGGCCTCCTGAGATTGAGCCTGCATTAGATCAGCATCTAAAGAAATGTGTATGCAGGGTGGACGCAGAAGCCCAGAAGATTAAAGACATCTGTCGGCTTCGACTTTTTCAAAACCTACCTTATTTAGGGTTCTTAAATGCTTCATCACCCCTTCTAGCCCAACAACCAGAGGTAGGGGGAAAAGAAGGGTAATAGGAAAAGGGTGTTGTGGACTTGTTCAAAAGTAGTTCCTTGGGGACATTCCATTCTTCATTGTCAGGACACCAGCAGGATAGCAGTTCAATAGCAAACACCAAACATGAATCAGCAGTGGCAGCACCGTCCAGCAGAAACAGCAAGGCTCCTCTGAATCAGCAGCACGATCCAGCAGAAACAGCAAGGCTCCTCTGAATCAGCAGCACGATCCAGCAGAAACAGCAAGGCTCCTCTGAATCAGCAGCACGATCCAGCAGAAACAGCAAGGCTCCTCTGAATCAGCATGAGTCAGCAGAAGCTGGCAGAATCAGCTGGAGTACCCCTGGAAATTCTTTGGCATATTTCTCTCTATGAAGTGAAGGCCAGCCAAGTGTTGCACTGCATAGCAAAGCAAAAGCATTCTGTCACTATCTGTGGGATCCCATACTCTAAATACCAAGCCCCCTCTCAAGGGTCTGTTTTCCAGAGAACATCGTGTGACACAATTGAGTTGTTAAAGAAACCAGAAGTTTCCACTTTGGACATCTTTAAGGTCTTCACCCTGGACAGCTGCATGGATGGGCATGAGTGTGAGTGACCTAGACGGTACCAGTGTGTGCTTTTGCTTGCTCAGTTTCTTTGCTTTGTGTGTGTGTGTGTGTGTGTGTGTGTGTGTGTGTGTGTGTGCACTTTGTTGCATGGGTGTACCTGGAAATAACCTGAGATCCATTCATGGATCTCCCACATCTCTGCATCCGAGGAGACATCCCCACCTCTCTGGTTGGTTCCCCAACCAAATGCTGTGATACAGGAGTGGGAGACGGCTGCACAGTTAGGATTGCACTGTTCTTGCAGAGGTTGGAGTTCGGTTCCCAGGACCCACTATCTGGCTCCTCACAGCTGCCTGTAACTCAAGCTCCAGGAGAGTCCACACATCTGCTATGTGTCTGCACACACATGCATGCATGCACACACATCACTTAAAATAAAATAAATCTTTTTTTTAAAGAAATTACTAAACACACAAATGTTTTAGAGTGCAGAGACCATAGGCTAAGTCTATATAGCTACCAATCTTTTGTTATTGCTCCAATTTTCCTTTAGTTTTTGAAACAAGGTCTCATGTAGCACAGGCTGGCCTCAGACTTGCCATGGGGCTGGAGGTGATCTTGAAATTCTAATCCTCTTCCTTCCACCTATTAAGTGTGGGGATTACAGGCAGGCAGCATCATGCCCAGTTAATGGGGTGCTGAGGATGGAACCCAGAGTTTCATGCATGCTAGGCCATCACTCTGTCTACCAAATGGCATCTCCAGCCTCAACTGTCAGTCATACCAGCCCAGCACATCATAGTGCATGCTGAGCATGGTACCATCTCCTGTTCATACATAGCACCATACAAATCATTGCCTCAACCTCGTTTCCGAGACCTTCTGCCTTCTAGCACAAGCACAATAGAAGATGAGGTCAGCACAGGGCTGCTATCATCTCCTGGAAGAGATAACCCTCAAAGATAAGGCAGGTGACAGGGAAAGTGTCAAGGCAAAGCTGGCAGCCGTATTTGCACTTCTCGTGGAGACTGGAGATGGTATGGTATGCACAGAGAGTGCAGTTAAGACGGTGAACCTCTCAAGGCCACCTTGCAACACATAGGTCTTTGTTTTTAAAAGAAAGAGAAATGACTTATATATTAGTTACACCTACCTTGCTCAGACCCAATACCTGACAGAAGCAGTGTATGGGTAGTCTTAATTGTGACTCAGGGTTCAGGGCACACAGTCTATGAACTGAAGCGGCTCTATCCCTGGCATCAAGAGTACATGCACCTAGTTCACAGCAACCGAAACCAGAGACCAGGCTTGCACCACAAGCGAGGGCAAGATATAACCTTTAAGGCCCACCCTCAGAGCTGCGCCTCATCTCTTAAATGCACACAGCCTCTCAAAGCAGCATAATCAGCTGACGACTGGTTTCAGTGCTTCAGCTGCTTCACGTGCTGAGAGAGGCTGCTCGGTGTCCCTAAAGCAAGGCACACCAGCTAAAAAAAGAGCAGGCTGCCTAGAGTTAGGCAGAGCAAGCCACCTGATGGTCTCAGTGTGAGAACTGAAGGGAAGCTGACGGCAAACGCCTCATCCAAGGAGGCAGGAACATTCTAGCCATCAGAGTGGCATCATCTCTGAGGGGAAAGTTGGCGGTTGGGAGGTAGGCCATCTAGGGTCTTGGTTTTGTACTAGGAACTGTGCAATGAGTGACCTTGGATCCATAAGCTGGTCCTTCTTGGCTCTGTGTTTCTAGTTACAGAACTGACATAGGTTTGATGTCTCTAAAATCTCTCTCCTGCTGGAAAGTCACAATTTTGATTTAAAAAGGTTATTTTAGCCAATGAAATGGGACACCCATGTAGTCCCAGCTACTCATAATACTGAAGCAGAAGGATTGCTTAAGTCAAGAGTTTAAGGCAATTCTAGGCCATACAAGGAGACTAGGCCAAATAACAGAAACAAACAACAACAACAGAAAACATCACTTGGGAGATGAAGAATCAGGAGTCCACGGTCATCCTTGGTTACATGGCAACTTTGAGTCCAACCTGAGCTATCTCTCTGTTTTAGTTAGGGTTTCTTTCTTTCTTTCTTTTTTTTTTTTTTTTTTTTTTTTGGGTTTTCAAGACAGGGTTTCTCTGTGTAGCCCTGGCTGTCCTGGAACTCACTCTGTAGACCAGGCTGGCCTCGAACTCAGAAATCCACCTGCCTCCCAAGTGTTGGGTTAAAGGCGTGCGCCACCACTGCCTGGCCTTTAGTTAGGGTTCCTATTGCTGTAATGAAACATCATGACCAAAAAGAAGTTGGAAAGGAAAGGGTTTATTTGGCTTACACTTCCACACCTCTGTTCATCATCAAAGGAAGTCAGAACAGAAACACAAACAGAGCAGGAATGTGGACGCAGGAGCTGATGCAGAGTGGTGCTCTGCATCATGGAGTGGTGTTGCTTACTGGCTTGCTCCCCAATGGATTGCTCAGCTTACTTTCTGATAGAACCCTGGACCACCATCCTAGGAACGGCCCCGTCCACAATGGACTGCGCCCTCCCTCATCAATCATTTACTAAAAGTATGCCCTGCATCTGGATCTTATAGGGCTTTTTCTCAATTGAGGTTCTCTCCTTTCAGATAACCCCAGCTATGTCAAGTTGACATAAAACTATCCAGCACACTCTGCAAAATGGGAAGAGAAGAGAAGGAGAAGGGGGTGGGAAGGGAAGAGAATGAAGGGGAGAGAAAGTTGAGGGGAAGGGAAAGGAAACCCCTGAGTATTAAACGGAACCTTGGTGACCTCCTTGAAACATCTTAAAAACCCATGAAGCTTTCATCTTCATCTCACAGAACATCATCCTGACCTGCTGCTGGTCTACACGGGCCTGCTGCTCTGCTGAGAAATGCCTTCAGCTGACAGATCATCCAGACTCAGTGGACACAGGGAAGCCTCTGCTCCTTGTTGGAACAAGCTGCAGTGCTCTGAGGTCACAAGCCCTGAGGATCGTCTGGCTTTGGAAGTCCTCCATTTGTTATCTTGAGGGGATTCTGACTTGGGCTGGGAGAGCCATGTGTGTAGCATCTACTTTAGAAGTCAAAACTCTGTAGTACTTTTCCTTCTATCCCTGCTACACATAGACAACTGGTCTGACCCATGATCGACCCATGAGCCTCTCACTCCTGTGCCTGAATCATGAGCCACAGAGAACTGCCAGATGGCCACAGCATGGAATGTGGACTCAGAGCAAATTCTCACTGGGTTGTGATGCTTTTAAGGCACATAAACCTTTCCTGCTTGCTGCATTTTGAGCACCTGTGATTCAAGATGATTTTAAGAAACAAATCTCTTGGGTCCCATGACCTTTGTTCCTTCAAGACAATTTTAAGAAACAAATCTCTTGGGTCCCATGACCTTTGTTCCTTCTAGATTCCTACAAGTCACCTCCAGAATCAACTCCCTGCATCCAATAGTCCTTATGTTTGCTTCAACCCAAATACCACACTGGGGCTACAGTTCAGACTCAGGGCAGTATGACAGCCTATGTATGTCATGTTGATATTCTAATGTATAAAAGGCACTGAGAATTTTTAAAGTTATAAAGAAAAAGGATTGGGGGGGGGGGGCTGGAGAGATAACTCAGGGGTTAAAAGCACTGATTGTTCTTCCAGAGGTCATCAGTTCAATTCCCAGCAACCACATGGTGGCTCACAACCACCTGTAATGGGATCTGATGCCCTCTTCTGGTGCATCTGAAGACAATGACAGTGTACTCAATAAATAAATCTTTAAAAAAGAAAAAGGCTCTGGTCAATGTACATTGACAAGTACAGCACATTCACAAAGATGCCTCTGGGAAGGCACAACCTGATTCTATTGCTCTTGTTCCTAGACGAGTGTGCAACAGTAGCTCATAGTGCCAGATCCTCCGCTCCAGACTAGTTCTCCAAAGGAGCCATACCAGAGAGGGACAGTGGTACAGGAGGCACAGGCTGACATTTTAATACGATGCCAAACCACCAGCTGTAGAAAGGAAAGGACCACAGAAAAAGGTCAGGGGAAACCTGGCTGCGCCTAACCTGTAACAAAGCATTTTCTCAGTCAACAATAATCTCTCTCACCCTGTACTGCGTTCCACACTAAAAGCTGTAGGTAACTTCATTGATTTCATATTCAAAATAACCAGACAATTTGAATACATACCTCCACTTCCCGGGTGGGAAAACTGAAACCCAGAGATGTCCATTCATTTCCCCAGGTCCCAAACTACTGTTAAGTGATGACATCAAACCCAAGCTGTCTGATGCTAGACTCCATCTACTTAATCCCAAACCATTATGCCCAGGAGCCTCAGAAAGATGGCAGGCAAAGGCTTCAAGCACGCCAGTTCAACGCTATCTTTGAGTCACTCTACGAAAGTCACATGACTTACTTCCAGTCCTGTCTCTTACACACTCTTAGTACGCGCTCTGGAGGTCAGACCCCACCTGCGGACATTCTGCAGCGGTTCTCCCAACCTCGCCTTCTCCTTTTTTATTAGAACTAACTCATGGGTTCAATTCATGTGGCTTATATGCACACAGGTGTGCAAGCTCTGGCAAGGATGTGGAGAAAGAAGAACGCTTGTTCACTGTTGATGGACTAGTACAGCTAAGGCAGAAATCAAGATGAAAGTCCTCAGAAAACCGAAAATAGAACCACCATGTGCCTGGCTCTACCACTCTGCGCAGGGGCTCTTTATCCCAAGAAGCTCCTTGTCCATCCATGCCTGTTGCTTCTTTGTTCGCAATGGCAAAGAAATCACATCTGCCTTCGTGTTCATCACCAGATGAGTGAGTAATGAAAACAAGGCATGTACCCAGCACGGAACTTTATCCAGCCAAACAGACAAATAGAAGATAGAACCAGAAGATAGTGGATTGAGGTAAACCAGATTCAGAAAGACAAATACCACATGTTCTCTCTTATATGCAGAGCCTAGCTTCTAAATGTTATATATGTGTACATTAACATAGCAGTAAGTATGTGTCTAGACAGAAATTCTGAAAAGAGCCAGTTTGAGGGGTGGGGTTTGGGGAGGGAGTGGGGAGGGTGACAGACACACGTGGATGTGAAAGTAGAAAGAGGATTATCAGAGAAGGGTACAATGGGGGGCAGGGATTGGAGAGGATCAACAGAACTGAATCTACGGAAATGCTTCAAGGAAATCAGTCCCTCCGTAAGCTAATTAAAATATAAAATGAAGTGAAAGGAAATTAATTTAAGAAGTTATCAAAGTATTCCATGGGAAAAATGAAAGTTTTAAATAAAGAAAGAACAAACGGCAGGAATTCTAGCTTGGGAACTACAAGCAAACCTTGAGAAACAAAGTGTTCACCTCCCTGGGGTGAAAGACAACCCTGCAGAGTTGAAAGCCTCAGTGACAGAGGACCAGGGCTCACAGATAAGGCACGGGAGATGGCCCCGGGATAAAAGGGAGCCAGGTCAATAAATAGCATACGGAAACCCAAGTGACAAAAAACATCCAGAGAGAAGATAGACTCCTTGTCTGCGGGAAAGCAGCATTTTCCCACCAGAAGGAGTGATGTAATCAACCCCACACGGAGGGTAAGAAGTGAATTAAAACCTGCCACAGTCTCCCCTCCGCCACCAGCTTCTACACCTGAAACAGGAAACTTCTCTTTTTCTTTTCTTTTTTTGTTTCTTTGTAGCACTCGAGAGGGAAAGCAGGGTCTCATGCACAGTAGGCAAACACTTTGCCTCTGCGATACCCCTGCTCCTCACTAGCCTAGGAAACTCTGCTTGCAGCCAATCCAGGAAATGGAGTGAAGCCCTACTGTCTAGTGCTTAGCAGCCTAGACCCTAGACTGAAGCTACCCATCCTCATGCCCGAAGCTGGCTGCTGCAGTCATGTGTCCTGAGGAAATGCCTCCACTGGAGGGAAAATTAGACTGATTCCAAAGGCAAGAAGAGACAGCAGGTGTTAGTGAAGACGAGTAAGACGCAGTGGCAGACCTGACCTTAGACCTGCCAGAGCTAGAGGCAGAAGGTAGCAGACTGAGCAGGTGGGTCAAATGCATTCTGCACTGGGTACTTGGGTTT
The DNA here is from genome assembly GCA_028551405.1 of Uromys caudimaculatus. Taxonomy (NCBI): domain Eukaryota; kingdom Metazoa; phylum Chordata; class Mammalia; order Rodentia; family Muridae; genus Uromys; species Uromys caudimaculatus. The sequence continues at coordinate 64,005,979 of CM052714.1, forward strand.
TTTGCCAGGATGCAGTTAAGTATGGACAGAGACCTTGGAGAGTAGCATTCTTCTGCCACTTAGTAGGTCTATCCCAAATAGATACAATGAATGTCCCCTAGAGTTGGTGGGAAGGAGGAGAGAGACAGTACCATCACATGGATGAAGTCTCGTCCAGTGATTTCTCATTCCTACACAAAGGAGTTCAGCCCTGGTGCCACGTCATGGCCACCACTCAAGCCTGTCATCTGTCATGTTCCCTGAACTATCAACATAGCTTTCCCCTCTCACCTACCTCCCCTGCCCAACCAGAGTGACCCAACCCTCAGATCTGACTAAGAGCCCAAGATTAGTGTGCTGCCTAGTGCTATGCGCTTCAATGTACAGAGCCCTCAGTCCTCTGGGCAAGATATGATGACATTTCCTGCTTAAAAGCCCCTCAGAACTTCGCACAAACTTCAATGGCCAACAAACAGTGGGCTAAGTCCTGCCTGCAAGTACAAAATGTGCAAGAGCACGTACACACACACGCACGTACACACACACGCACGTACACACACACACACACACACACACACACACACACACCCTGCAAAGCCTTAGGTATCTCCTACCTGGCCTGGTTCAGAAAGTTCCTTAGACCCTATGACATGGGTAGAGAAGCAAAACTCTAAGCACGGTACAATGTAAAAGACTGCTCCTGTTCCTGCCCTGCCTGCCTCTCCACCTCCTGCTGATCTCCCCGCCCTTGGCTCATCCGTCCAGGCAGAGAGTGATGGGCAGCCTTGAATCTGCCCAGCAACTTTCTGACATGCTCGCTCTGGTCTCCCATCCTTGAGTACTGGCCCCTCACCAAAGCTAACTCAGCATCAAGCTCCACCCACAGGCTGTAAGCACACCAGACTATTTAATTAAGGACTCAGCCTCTTACTCACCTCTCTTCCAGCTCCACTCCCATCCCACCCCAGAGCCTGGAGTCTGGGTCCCACCCCACCCCCCACCCCCACCCCCGAGGTCTTGAGTTCTGAACAAAAACCCTATCACAGGGCAACCCCTGCCCTAACCCCACCCCACCCCTCCATCCCTGCTCCACCCACTCTCTGCTCAGGCTTTAGCTTCTAACCAGAGCACCCCATCCTTCCTTCACAACAGTTGTGGTTCTGCTTCTGAAAGCCAGCTCAGCTGGAAGCTCCTGAGGAAGTGGGTCACCATATCTGACTATCTCTAGGTCAGTCACGGGCCTGGCATATTATCAACATATTATCATTAACAATTAATGAAGTAGTTGTTAACACAATATAAATATTTATCACATTTATTTGTTACCAAGGAGGGATTCATTTCATGTGTATTAATCCTCTTAAATTTTTGCAAAAGTGTGTGTGTGTGTGTGTGTGTGTGTGTGTGTGTGTGTGTGTGTGTGTGCGTGTGTGTAAGGGCAGATGTACATGTGCTCTCCTGAGTTCTGGGATCGAATCCAAAGCCTAATACATACCAAGTGTGCACTCTCCTACTAATCTACACTCCAGTCCGTCGTCTCTTTTTAAATTTATTTCTATCTTACATGTATGGGTTTTGGTTGCATGTATGTCTCTGTACCACTTGTGTACCTGATGCCCACATAGGCCGGGAGAAGGCATTAGATTCTCTAGAGCTGGAGTTACCGATGGTTGTGAGCCACCATATAGGTGCTGGGAATTGAACCTGAGTCCTCTAGAAGAGCAGCCAGTGTGAGGGGCATCTCCCCGGCCCCTACCCTTTGCATTTTTGAAGAGAAACTTGAGCTTAGTAACTTTTAACTCTGTGGCTCTGAAACTACATTATTATATGAACAGTAATGTTTAAAACACTACAAGAAAATTTCTTGCCTGTGTCTACAAGAAATTCTCCTTTTTCTTGCCTCTCTTTTTTCTTTCTTTCTTTCTTCCTTTTTTTCTCTTTCCTCCACTTTATTGCCCCCTTTTCCTCCTCTTGTTCTTTCTTTTGTTGACATAGAGTTGACTCTACCGCTCAGGCTAGCCTCAGCATCAGGGTGCTGGTATTTCAGATACACATTGTCACACCATGACCTTTTGTAGTAAAACTGAAGTTATGGACACAAAGAGTGGGCAGTCAGGGGACTGCATGCAAGAGGAAGCCATGTGTCTCTTCTGGAGCAGAGCAGCAACTTGGGGAATTATCATTGAACCCGACTTTCCTACCATCAAGGTGAAGGAAAGAGCTCTGGGTAGGTTACATTGAGCGGCTGGAAAAGCCCAATGCATTCTTCCCTGAAGCTGCAGAAGGAGCCCTGCTGCTAGGACCTTGGCTTCCATAAGTCAAGGAAATTAAACTTCAGTGAACCTACGTAAAAAAATAAAAGGATCACTGAGTGGATGGAGTGAGTTCAAGCTTTTGATCTTCAGAACTGGGAGATAAGAGGATGGCGTGCTTTCAACACACTGGGTATGGGGTCATCTGTCACTATACCTCTAGGACACAAATACACCGACAGATTATTGCAAGCAGTAGGCAGAGACTCCTGGCTGTTCTCTCTGCTACCTGCTAAATGTGGGTACAGGTAAGTTGCAAGCCTTTAGGTACTTGTCAGATCCTAACTATTGTCAAACTTCCTTGAGTGGCCTTTTAACATCTGTTGGTTCCCGCTATTAGTGACTTGCCTGAGCCCATTGACATGCAGGTGAGCAGAGGGCTGATTGCCACTTCAATCAGCAAACGTCTTTGATGCCTCTTCACTGAGCAGGACCCAGGAAAGTTACCTCACAGTTTCTTTCTGTCCAGACCCCTACACAAAGCTCCTTTCTCAAACTGAAGAAGCATTCATCTCTAATACAAAGAAACAAATTAATAAATAAAGTTTAAAAATAAAGAAGTGTCAAGTGGACGCCAGAGGAACATCAGGACCTGCAGTCAGTCAGGGCCCTCTCCTCCTTTCAGAAGACATTCTTCTCGGGGGTCTCTCTTTGCCAGGGTGAAGTCTAGGGTGTCATGGAAAGCCTTCATTGTGATCTCCCTGACAAAGGATCTTATACCGTTCATGCAGAGAGCTTGGTCTTTGAGTACATAGTCACCAAGGACGTCATTTATAGGGAAAGGAAATCAAACCAGAGAAGAAGACTTGATCCTGGAGTAGATGTGAGCTGGAAGTCTGATTCACTTCCGAATGCTTAGAAACTAAGGCTCAGGGAGACTTAGTGACTTACTGAAGGTCATGCACCCATTTAACTATGAAGGCGCATTGCCTTATATATTTGAGTCCATAAACACACAGCATATACATCAATGTGCACATACGTACAATTCCCAAACCTCCGAAAGGCCTACACTAGCTGCTCTGGTCTGTCCTCTGGCACATTGTTACTAAGTGTCTTGGTAAGCTTCGTGCTACTGAAACAAATACCTGAGGTAAATCAATGTGGCAAGAGGAAGCTGAGTGTGATGGCGCTTATCTATAATCCCAGCCCCTAAAGGCTTCAGGCAGAGGATGGAGAGTCGGAACCCAGCTGAGCTCCATGGGGAAACCCTTTCCTCCTAAAAAGAAAACTGAAACGAAAGGTTTATTTTGTCTTGTGTTTTGGAAATTGCAGCCTGTGGTTAGTTGCAGGCCTGTGGCAAGGTCATATATCACAGCGGGAATGTATAACAGAGGAAGCTGCTCACTAAATGACAACTGAGAAAGAGGTTCCAGTGTCCCCTTTGAAGGTGTGCTTTCAATGATCTGACTTCCTGCCATAAACCCCCATCTCCCACAGCACAAGCTGGTCACCAGGTCTTCAGCTGATGACTTTTTGGGGTACACTTGTACAAACTATAGGACTAAGGTAGTAAATCAGCCTCTGAGGAATTAGCTTAATGATATGCAAACAATTTAAATGAGGTCCCACAAGGCATTGACCAACCCACGAATATACAGATACCTAGGTCATCCATTCTATTGGTAGAGATGTCTGTGAGAAGCAGGAAAGACGTTCCCAGGAGAGGAAAGTGCAGCAGAAACCTGGCTAGATACCAAGGAATTCACCAGAGTCACTGGGCTCGAAAGTCACCTGCAATTAAAGAGTCAACAGCAGTGGTTCTTTAATTCCACCCCCACCCCCACCTCCACCCCACCATCCACCTCCAAAGTCTAAAATAAAAGTCAGTTTAACAAGGAGAAGAGGATAAAGAAAGTCTGCTCTGAACTAGTGGGTAAAACACTCGCCATGCAAGTCTGAGGCCCTGACTTCAAATCCCCAGGACCCGTGGAAAAGCCAGGTAGAGCCCTGTGCACATGTATAATCTCCATGCTCCTTCCTATAGAGAGATAGGAGGTAGAGCTCCCCCAGAAACTAACCCATAAGCAAGGTAGCCTGGTGTGCTCACGTTCAAACAACAAAGAGTTCTGCCTCATACAAGGTGGAAAGAGAAAACTGATACCCAAAGTTGTTTTCTGACCTAAACACACCACACACACACACACACACACACACACACACACACACACACACACACAGAGTAAACAAGAGAATAAAAAACAGTTCTAAGAAACAAGATCTGGAGTAACCTTAGCTACCTGCTAAGGGAATTAATTGTCCAAGGCTAGGGTGCTGAGAACTAGAAAATCTCCCAAGGGGAAGTGTCAAACACTTTCCAGAAATCACTTTTAAAACAAGAAAGAGGTGAATATTGACAGACTCAACCATGCCTGCTTTCTCCAAGATTAAGCCATGATATTAAAGTGTTCATCAGCAAGAGTCATCTCTCTTCTCTCTTAATGAGATCCCAAGCCATTGCTCACCCAGAAATCATCACCTGCCATCGCTGTGGTCCTGTTACAGGTGGAGAGTGGGTGTGGCAGGGTCTTGTGACAGCCCTTTATGTTTGGGGGGTGAGTGTGGAAACCTCAGCTTGGTGGAAACCTCCTTTGCCCCATCTGCTAGGTCTTGAGAATAGTTTTCTTCACTCTACACCAGCCACGGGGAGAAAGGTCACCATTCCAGGGCATTCTTCTCAGTTAGTGCTCTGTTGGCCCTGGCAAACAGTCTCCTTCCACTTCAGTATATGTGGTGACTAACTGCCTTCCTCAAGAGCCAGGACCCTGAGCCAAGTTTCCCTGAACAACTCACCACCCAGCCAGAAAGGCGCTCTGGTTTAGCCTTTGTGCTTGGAGATAAAAAGATGAGGAAAATTCCCATCCTGTCCTAGCTCATCCCTTCATGGTTCCAAGGTGAAAGATTTTTCCATCCTGTCTATAGCATGCTTTGAATCTGCTGATTGAGTTTCCAAGGTTAGCAGGATTGGGTGGCATATTAGTTATTTTTCTATTCCTGTAATAAAACACCATAACCAAGGCAACTTATAGAAGGAAAGGTTCATTTGGGCTGATGGTTCCGGAGGGATGACAATCCACCACTATCCTGGCAGTGAAGCATAGGGGCAGACAGATGTGACAACTGGAGCAGCAGCCAAGAGCTCACGGTTTGAATCTCAAGCAAGAAGCAGAGAGAGATCAATTGCCCTGAGAATGTCACAAGGTTTTGAAACTTCAAAGCCCACCTCCAGTGACATGCTTCCCCTAGCAAGGCCATACCTCCTAGACCTCCCCCAAAACAGCACCACCAACTGGAGACCAAGTGCTAAAACATCTAAGCCTGTGAGGACATTCTCATCTAAACCACCACAATAGGCGCTGTCCTTGCCTTTAGCTGAGCAGGCTGTCGGTGGTTACCAAACTTGAGACTGCTTTAGCATTTTCTTATTACGGGGGGGAGGGGAGGGAGAAGGTGTCACAACACTCATACCTAAAAATGTAGCTGGCTTGTCTCAACCTCCAGTTAGGTTTAAACCTTTTTACATCTTCATACTTTGTAAAAGCCACTTCCCTATTACGAGGGGAAAGTTGGTTGTAGGCTGGGTGAGCCACCTACTTCTCTGAAATCCCACTTGATATCCAAGTGATCCCCAACTCTACCAGGCTACTTGTGACCAGTCAGACAGTACATGCCGCCTGTGCCTCGTTAGCTACACCACACCTGTATAGAATAGAATGGTGTTCTGTGCCATCGTTTCTTGAGGGTCTATCTTCCCAAAATGAGATTATAAATTCCTCCAGGACAAAAACATTCACTTTCTAGCTCCTTCCATCCCTGTCATGTGCCCCTCCTCCCTTCTCTGCTTCCTGTGATTAACCACACACCCAAAATAACAGCACACCATAAAACACGTTGAGACACTCCCAATGTCACATGTAAAGTACACAAGAAAGCAAGACACACAAAGGTGCTTCTACAAGCTTCTGTTTGTGGCCCTTTCTGATGCATGCTTCATTTTAAGGACACGTGGTGAAGGAAGAGCCACTTTTTTCCCTTTTGCTGCTCTGACATTGACATTCATGGAAATTTTTATGCAAATATGGAAGATGTAGAGAAATGATTCCTATTCTCTTTTATAAGGAGCCACGCACTGTCTCTTCCTCTCTGACTGATCAGCCCTTGGTGAGGTAGTACTTTATCATACTTACCAAAAGCTCTGATGTGGTTTCTTAGTAGTTGGTAGGCAAGTTCCTACGTATCTGAGAAGATGGGAACCATAGTGACCCTCACACAACATGAGTAAACTGAGGCATACACTCAATGAAGCAACTTGTCCAAGCTTGTGCCGCTTGTCATCAGTAAAGACAGGGATGGGATATTAACTTTCTACCACCATAGTAAAAAACCTCATAAAGACACAATCATCCTGGCTCACCTTTTCTGGAGGTCCCAGTCTGTGACCAGTTGGCCCCAGTGTTTCCAGCCTACAGTGACACTGGACACTGTTGTGGGAACTTGTGGCAGAACAACAACAAAAAGCCCCCCTCGTGCTGGGAAGCAAAGATGGCAGAAGGGATCAGAGGACCCTAATGACCTAATGACCTCCTACCAGGCTTAATCTCCTAAAGGTCCTGCCACCTCCCAGTAGTACCACCCAGAGACAAAGACTAAAGTACACAAGCCTTTGGGGGGAACCATGCAAGAAAAAAAATTTTGGAGTAACTTTTATTTACCTGTTTATTGCCACCATTCCTGCCCCAATCATCCAGTTCACTGCACTCTGTTGTCAAGGTTTCTGTAGTTACATCACTTACCAATTACAGGAATGCCATCAGGGTGACTGGTTCTAGAATTGCCTCCTCTAGCAATGCAGTACTTACCACAGTGTAGTTATATAAATACCACTCTATGAAGAATTAAATAGCATAATAGAGTCACAGAGAAAGAGAAAACAATCAACTCTCAGTCACAAACCAGCATCCTTTAAAGAGAATGTTCCAGGCTTCTCAGCTATGCCCCATACACTTCTTCTGACTCCACTCATCTTCTTTGCTATGCTCAATATCCTCAGGGCTACTATTTTTTCACATAGGGTGTACGGTTGTTCAACTTTCTGAGATTTTTCGGGTCTGAGAATGCCTTTACATTGCTGGACTGCTTCTGACCAAATAATAATGTGATTATATTTAACAATATATAATATATTATCCTATAGTATCCTGCTATCATTCTTTGGCATGTGATTATCAAAGTCGTCTGTCTTTGGGTTGGATTCTGCCAGAATGTCTGGTTTCAGAAATTGCTGTTTGCGTCCTTGACTTGAGTTTCCTTCAACATCACTCAGTGTGTTTTGGTTTGGGGTTAAGATGGAGCATCTAACTGTTTCTGACGTGTCTCTAATTGTTTATTCAACATTTTGTACGATTTTATGTGAAATGTTGTTCTTAGGAGTGATGATCACAAAAATCAAAATATTAATCAACTTTAGAAAGCTTTGAAGATACTCTGTACCCTCCAATATCCTATCCAATATCACAAACATTCCGCCAAGATATAATTTATGCAAAAACCAATACGCGGCTCTATCTCTCTAGTATGTAAATTTGTCTTCTTTAACAAATGGCAAAATTACATGTATACCAAAGGATTGTTTTACAAATTTCTTTAGTAAAACATTATCAGTAAATGTTTTATTCAGATATCTCTCTATACAGATCATGTTGGAAATTCTAGCAAGAAAAATTTCATGCTTATAGGAAAAGACTAAGAAGCCCTGATCAAGTGGACCTTTCCTATGAAAGCTCCCTGTCACCTTAGGTAACTTTCTCCAACTGCGTATTTGATTTTACCCATTTCAACTGCTCTGAATCCTATGCCTTTCTTAGTGGAAGGACTCTGATTCTAGTCTACCTGTTCGCTTTATTTATCTGTCTTGGTTTTTTACTCTATAGAATGGTTGTAAGTTTTCCTTTATTTTTCTTCCAAGATTTGTCATTAGCCACATCAAATATATTTTTCAATGCAACTGTTGATTTTTTTTTAACCAATAATACTTTAATTACCAGGAGCATTTCTTATTCTGATTATTTTTCAGTCATAACAACTTTATTCCAAAGATCTCTACCATTTGATTTGTTCTGGAAATTCCAAAAGGAATTTTTAGGGTTCTCCTCCCACCGTGTTTGGTTGGTTTGCTTGCTCGTTTGTTTTGAGGCAGGATCTCACTTTGTACTCGAAGATGGCATCAAACACGCAATCCTTCTGCCTCAGCCCTGATGGGATGGCAGACATGTGCAACCTGGCTAAGAACATGTCTTAAAATTACTTTTTGTTTTCTGAACTATACTGGATTTACTTTCTTCAAAAGCAGCTAGTCTCTTCATTTACATTAATTCTGCTTTTTTGAGAAATTGGCATCCTCTTATATCTATGACTGAAGGGGCAAATCTGATCTGTGCAGGTAACACACCTCCTC
>CM052714.1:64019723-64121065 GCA_028551405.1 Uromys caudimaculatus
ATTATGTACCAGGGAACAAAACTGACTTACTTGTGGATCGACATGTAGAATTTAGTTTTAATGATTTTAGTGAGATTAAGATAGGATCTGGCCGGGCAGTGGTGGCGCACACCTTTAATCCCAGCACTCAGGAGGCAGAGGCAGGCGGATTTCTGAGGCCAGCCTGGTCTACAGAGTGAGTTCCAGGACAGCCTGGGCTATACAGAGAAACCCTGTCTCGAAAAACAAAAAAAAAAAAAGATAGGATATGTGATTCTATGTGTTTGCCTTGTGTTTTATAATCAAACACAAAATAACTAATAACTAATAAAATAGATGGGTTTTTCTAGTTTTTGTTTGCTTGTTTGTTTGCTTGTTTAAGACAGTCAAGAGCCATGGTTAGGGTAGGCTAGTCAGTTCATTGGGTAAAGGTACTTATAGCCAAGCCTTGACCACCTGAGTTTGATCCCAGAATTTACATGATAGAAAAAAAATCAATGCCTGCAAGTTGTCCTTTGATCTCCACATAAGTACAATGGCACAAGTGTCCCCACACATAGTAAATAAATCTAAGAAAATAATTTACTAATTAAAATTGTGTGCGTGTGGCTGTGTGTGTGTGTGTGTGTGTGTGTGTGTGTGTGTGTGTGTGTGTATTACTGTGTTTCAATGAGCTAAGGTTTGGGACCCTGCCCATTGTACTTGACAGCAAGTATATTGTCTAACCTGTGTGCTGGAACCAACTCAAACTGTGAGGTATTTACACTACCCCTACTGCAAACACCCAGCTGAGTGGGGGAAACAGGGCAGCCATCTCCCACATGACAGAACTGTAGGGAATTTCAGGAGAATACAATTATCCCATTTTGGAGTTTGACATGAATAGAAGGATTAGTACTGTTCTTTGTGCCCAAAATAAAACATGTTGGTTGCTCTAGACATACCTAAGGCATGAGTCTGGAGCCCAGCATGGCTTCAGTGTTGTCCTTTTTATCTCCGTGTCACTCATATCATTCTCAGAAGACTCACAGTCCTCAAGGTGACTGTTTCTATGTCATGTCACTTCGAGTACTTTGGTTTTGTTTTCTATGTTGGTGGTGGGACCCAGGACCCGGCACATGCTAGGCACGTGCTCTTCCATGGCTTAATAAAGTCCCCATGGCTCACTGACTCTGGGAGCCAGGAAAGTGGAGAATTACTAAGAATTTATGTCTCCAAGACCTGTGAACTCCCTCAGCTGGTAAAGCTGTTTGCCTCCAAACACTGACAACATGCGCTTGAGCCCCAAGACTCACGACTCACATTAAGGCAGGAGAGAACCAACTACAGATTGCCCTCGCACCTGCACATACATAGCAGTAGCACTCCTGTGTACACACACACACACACACACACACACACACACACACACACACTGGATGAATGTCTACCAGCTGCTTTGTTGATGCCAAGTAACCCACAAGAGAGAGAAAGGCAGGATAAAGCAGGAGGTCCAGGGAGCTTCCCACCATGCTTGCCCTCTGGTGTATTGGACTCTGGTGCCAGTCCTTTGCTCAGGGGATCCTTGCTATGATTCTTCTTTCTGTGCCCTTCCTATTGGCCTTTTTGAAAGCTATTACCTTCCAGATGATCTTCTAAGGCACAGATGCTCAATCACACCAGCATCTTTTGTTATTGACCTACCCAGCACCCTCAATATAGCATGTTTACAGTCTGTCGTCGACTCGACACAACAGGCCTGCAGAAGCTAACACACATAGTCCCAGAGGCCCTAAGATCTTTGGCAATGCCTGTATCCTAGCTTTCAAAGCCATTGGTGTCCAAGAGGATTTTTTTTAAAGAAGTGTGCGGGCTTATACAGATGAACTGTAGCTCATTGGGTGAGTCCTCCCGGGTGATACCCTCCCTTTACTGTTTGCTCTAGATAACAACTATCCTCCCCAGGGCAGAACCAGAAAATTCTTCTTTCTCAAGAGTCACTTCATCAAAGTGGCCCAGGTCAGATTTTATGATGTGCCAACTTAGTGGAGAATAAGCATCACTTCCAAGTCTGCAAGTTGCTTAAATTTGCTTACTTGGGCAGTTCCCTCACCTCCAAGAAGTGTTTTGGGTTGCCTTTCTACAAAAAGAAGTTAGTCATGTCTGTCTGTCTATTTTGTATGAGGGGACTTACATGTGCCACTATGTGGTGTGTGTGTGTGTGTGTGTGAGAGAGAGAGAGAGACAGAGAGAGAGAGAGAGAGAGAGAGAGAGAGAGAGAGAGAGAGAGAGAGGGGGGACAACTTAGAAAAGTCAGTTGTCAGTTCTCCTTTCACTATGTGGGCCCTGGGGATCTAGCCTCAGACTTAGCAGCAAGCATGCTTACCTACTGAGTTTTGCTGGCCTGAGTTTCCCTGACCTAGTCCAAAATTCTTTCCGGTCTCTTAGGGAAACATTTTGCTGCCTCGTTTCTTTACACTCTCCTCCTCCTTCTCACCTGTCCCTTATTAAATTACCTCTGGGAGCCTGTCTGGGGTAGGACTGAGCTGCTGAACTCCTGTGTCCGTCGACTGCGTCCTGGGAGGGTTTACTCCGCATGCCTCTCCTGGAGCCATCACTCCACATGTTGTTTATGTCTTGCAGATGTCATTAGGACACTCTTGGAGCGCCATGTTTCCTCGTGTATGCTCCAGGCTGAGAGACCCATTTAGGAAAGATCCCTTGGCTTATGGACTCTGGAAATCTTTCCACATAGTGAACTGCCTCCACTGGGTTTTGACTCCCCTGAAATCTAGGTTCCCATTCCTTTGGTAGCCATAGAAACCTTAGTGTTCTTGTAACCCCAGATTCACAGTGAGTTACATTTCTTTTCTGGACTTGCTTAGAATGCTTGTCTGATCAATCTCTGACTGGGACTTGAGATTTGATGGCATTCAGTGTAAGTGCACACATTCAAGTCTAACTTATGGGTGAAAGAGACACTGAAATGAGAACAATCCATTTATGAAAGATTAAACCTTACCAAAATGGACTCCACGCTTGCTCCATTGGTCTCTGCCACCCACACTTCTGTAGCTCCTGCTCCTGGTGGAGTGGAGTGCCAGGACAGAGTATTGCTTTAACCCCAAATTCAAATACACGCCACTGATCTGGCCAACAGGAAGAACACATGCAATGGAACTTTCAGAAAGTCGGCAGCAAGTCACCAAGTAGCAAGGTTCAAAAGATTCATTTTATTTTGAGATTCCATCTCAATGTTCTCAGTATCACCAGCAACATATGGGTTAACTTATCGAATACTTTATTTTATGCATCTAAGTCTTTAGCAGCTGTTGAACCCGAGCCTGTACCTGAAAAAGCAAGAAGTATTCAAGAAACCCTAGTTTTTTACTCTCAACTGTATGTGTGTGGTATGCATGCATGTATGTATGTTCACATGTAGGAGTGCATATACACATGTTTGTTTCACATGTGGGGTCTGCATGTACATGCACATGCATGTGTGTGTGTTCCCATGTGTGTGTGTTCGTTCATATATGTGTGTGGTGTGGTGTGCAAGCTTGTGAATATGTGATTTTGCATCTAGGAATGTGGATACACACATCCGTGCAAACGTGTTCACATATGAGGGTTTGAATGCATTTGCATGTTCATGTATATATGTGTTTATATGTAAGGTATATGTACATGTGTGTAGTATGCAAACATGTGTGCACATGTGAACATGTAGGTGTGTGTGCATGTATACATGTTCCTATTCATTGATATGTATGAATTTGCATTCACATGTGGGTTACATGCACACGCGTGTATGTATGTGTGCATATAGAGGTCAGATGTTGACCTCTGGTGTCTACCTCCCTCACTTTTCCCTTCATTAACTAAGACATGGTTTCTCACTGAAGATGTCTGGCGAGCTCCAGGGATCCCTGTCCCTGCCTCTTGAGTACTGAGATTACAGGCAGGCTGCTGCTGTGTCTATCTACATGTGGGTTCTGAGCACATAAATTCAGATCATCACTCATGAACAGCAAGGGCTTTAGACATTGGCGTATCTCCCCAACACAAAGCTCTAGCTTTTAGATTCAATGATAATGCTGCCCTTAGGGTGTTCTTTGGGGAGATACAGCTAGATTGGACCTTAGTTTAAACGTGTAATCAAAGAACATCACAAATAGGATGATTTCCCAGCTATCTTAGGAATATTAAATAGCCCTGTCAAATGTAATGGTATATTACATATGTAATAACAAAATAAAATTGCATATGCCAACTAGGTCTTGTTCAAAGTTCTATCTCAGGCTGCACTGAAGCTTTTCACACACAGGCAAGAGTCTCAGGGAACCTCCACATATCCCGTCACTTCTCCTGGTTTTGAGACTGTGGTGTCTTCATGACACTATCACCAACCCCAGCAGCAGAAGGGAGCTCTGAGAGTTATCCCTGAATCGGAAGCACACACATGTCAAACCCTGCCTTGGCAGCATGAAGGCAAACATCTTTGGGACTCTTTGCAGTTGTCAGAATGTTTCCAATTTGCAACTCAAATTCGTTGGAAGCCTTTCTGCCAGGGAACCGGATGGCCCAGGGAATTGGTAATTGGTAATGAGTCCTGCAGCCTTTCGGGTCTCTGTTACCCTTCTGAATGGAGCCCAGCTAAGAGCGGGATCGCCCGATACTGCTGGAAATCTCTGCAACATGAAATCCTTGGATCACCTCCATAGCCTAAAACACTAGAGCAGCATATGGCTGACAGAAGGAAGCTCTGGACCAGGAGCCTGTGAGCTGAGGGTTGTCTCAGGACCTGTGCTCCCCCCCAGAACATTCTGAGGGAAACTTCCAAGGAATGTCAAGCCTAAAGAAGTAAAATTCCTGTCTACCTCACATTCCTGAAGGGCCAGGAATTCCAGTCCTGGAATTCTTATTTCTTTCTAATTACTCTTCACTTAAGAGGCCAACCCACTTCAGCAAATCTCAGAGTGAAGTGGATCTTAGTACTTATCACACGCTGTGTGAATCCATATCTTCATTAAGAAACAAAAGAAGGTTTAGCATGAGGACTGTACAAACAAACCAAAATCATCGAAGTTTCCAAGATGCATTTGCACATTGCAGCTTGGTCTGCTGCGCTGTAAGAATCTGTGGTCACCCTGGGGAACCTTCAAGCAGAGCCACGGTGCTAATATCGCTCGCTCCCCTGCCCACTCCACTTCCATATTTATACAGCTACTTTTCCTTTACACTCTTCAGTTTATAGCCGCAATAATTTTCCCTCATATATAGTCCAACGAACAACCAATTAACAAATGCCCAGAGCGCTCAGCATTCTTGGCCGTCCAGCCTAGTGGGTCATTAATTTGGTGAAGGAAGGGCTAACAAAGTCATAAACCAGGACTTGGATTTTAGAAGTTGGTGCAATTTCACATTATTAAAAAGGAAAATGTAGTAAAAATAATAACGGCTTTGCCAAAACTCTACAGCAAAGTCAATTAATCTCACAAAGAGCACAGAGTCTGCGATATGAACCTACATTTGGAGCTGCTTAGCCTATTAAGGCAGCTCCAGGCATCATCTCTTGCAAATCATACTTCAGGGCTCCTGTCGTAGTCGGGGTTACACGCCTGCACCATCCTTAGCACAAGCCAGCGTGAGGCCTTAAAGATACACGCAAATGGCCGCGCAAGTGCATTGTTTCATATGTACATACACAGCTACCATATAGCAAAAATAATCCTGTGTGACAGATAGTAAAACAAACATGCTTCATTAGATAGATAGATAGATAGATAGATAGATAGATAGATAGATAGATAGATATACAATATACTTTTAAGATGCTTTTTTAAAGTTTATTTCAATCATCAAATGGCAACACTAACATTGCACATTTATGTCTGTAATAAATTTCATTTTCATTTAGAAATCAGTTTTCACTATCTCTCAAGAATCACACACACATATATGTTCTACATATATATTTATGTATATACAAATACACACACATATATGTATGGTAACAGACTAAGGTTTCATTCCTTGTTCGTTGGTATATTATTGTGGGCAATAAGTATCTTTTTTGCCTCTTACTGATCAACAGGAAATGATTAAATACTAAGAGAGATTATTTTCATAGACTATTCTCTAAAACAGTTTTCAACCAACTATGAGAGTTAACTGACAGATTTTTAAAAGGAAAGATACATTTCATTAAAATCTAATGAAATCTTCCAAAGTCCCTAAATAAAATGAAACTGAGTCTCTTTAGCCCAGTGGCTCCTGATCTCAGCCTCCATTCAAACATGAGCTTTTCCAGGAGACTTAGTACTAATTGGCTGCAGTTCTGTCTATATTTTGCTTTTTCTTCTACATTGAAAGACTAGCAGGGGGTTAGCCCTGCAGAAAGAAGATTATTAAAACTTTAATAAGCCAAGCCTTTGAGCCTTTCCACATTCTTCCGTTTTTCTCACATTTCCAGCCCGGGGTCCACACGGTGTTACAGTGCCCAGTTGGACTTTGTGTTGACAGTTTTAGTCACCTTGAATATTACTTTTTCTTAAGAAAAAAGATAGGGGTGGAGAGAGAGGAAGAGAAAGAACAGATGCCAATTTCACAGCCCCTCTAAGCAAAGGAATCCTGTTAATGTCAAAACTAGGTTTGCAAGATTTCTGTGCATTTGAGTCGAGTGTCCCCAACAGTACAGCTGTTTTCCCCCATCTGCTGGAGGTAAATTGTCAGGCAGCCTAGCAACAGGCCTGCTTAATCAAGATACTCTTTCAACATCGATAAAAGGCTCCATGAGCGTGAAAGGGGACTTCACCTTGGAAACGTGAACTCTTGAGACCGGTACAAGAGAAAGGCCCAAGAGGAAGCCTCTTCTTTACAAAACTAGCTGCTTGCTGGTTCCCCAAAGAAAGCGATGTTTGTACACAGCTGGAGCCAACAAAACTGCCTTCCGTAGAATGTGGCAGTTGTATAGACACTTGCGGCTCTTGACAGCCAATTGTTACCTTTTTTATTTTTTATTTTTTCAGTAGAAGAGCTGCGATTACTCAAGGAAAGTATTGCCACAGGAAGGATTATAGTCCACTGAACGTCACAGATACCTGCCGTCTATTCTGGTGCAGGTGAAATATGAACAGGTGTATTCCTGAGAGGGAAGGAAGCGCCTTCCTGCTTTCTTCTGATGCTGAGGCATATTGCTATGATGGCCGAAGTCTAAAAGCCACAGTAGATCTTAAGTCCAAGGGACAAAAGCAATGAGATGCTAAGCCCTGAGATAGGAACCTGGGTGGCAGTGACATAAAGCTACTTTCCAGTTATTGAAGACAAAATGATAACTTATTTTTCACCTTAAAGAGATATAAAAGATCTTCACTGTCTAATTCACTGTTGTGTCGGATATTTATTTTATGAAATAAAAGTTGTCCTAAAGTATCACCTAGCTTATGTTGTTCTGCTTGTAGTGGTGTTCGACTAGCTGAGAGAGAAAAGCAGCCCTGTCCTGTCTGTCTATCCGCCTGGCAGAGAGACAGCAGATGCTGCCTTGGCTTACGCTTCTCTGCAACTCAGAGTCAGGTCTCCACGTCAGCCTGCTGAGCATACAGTTTTACAGAACATCAGCACATGACAGCGAAGGATCAAGAATCAAAAGGGGGGCAATAGCTCTGTGGTTAAGAGCACTGGCTGATCTTGCAGAGGACCCAGGTTTGATTCTCAGCATCCACACAATGGCTTACAGCTAATCATCTACACCTCCAGTTTCAGAGTATCCATACACTCTTCTGATTTCCACAGACACAAAGGCATACACATACATACATGCAGGTAAACACTCATAGAATAATAAATAAACAATAAAAATATAATAATAAATTAAATAATAATAAAATAAATTATGTGTTGCTTATTATATCATTTTATTATTTATTTACGGAATATATATATATATATATATTAAGATGTGCCGGTGGCACCCCCCTATAATTTTAGAACTTGGGAAGGATTGAGAACTCAAGGTCAGCCTGAGCTTCCTAGTGAGAGTTTTCGACCAGCCAGGGTAGAAACACCCTGTCTCAAAAGAAAATAATGAAATATAGTAAATATAAAATCATCAAGCAATAAAAATAATAAAGTAAAATAAAATATAATAATACAGTAAAATCATTTCATAGCATATCTAAACACGTGAACATTATTCAAGCAGCCACCCTCCTGCCCTAGCTGTCCTTCCGCCTTCTAGTGATCTATTAAGATACGCTGTTGTAGAATTAGCGCTACTTCTTGACAGCATCCAACTCAAACCAAAGTCCTACTTCCTTCCATTCTTTCCCCTCACATAGTCCAAATCCTCCGAGTCTTTTCTGACAGTCTCCCTTGGAGACTCCTGTCAGTGCCGTGAGGTAATAAAGCCAATTGGTTCAGGGGCAGGTACATGTGCACTAGAGGTCTTTCATCTGTGGGGATTGATAGAGCAATGTAGCAAAGCTTGTGTCTCCCTACACTAAAGCACAGCCAAGCATCCCTGACAGTCCAACTGCAATTCCAATGTTTACAACAGAATGGAAGCGTTCCGGTCTTGAAAAACTCTTGCCAAGAAATGGAAGCATCGGTTTCTGGCGATCAGAATCCTCCCATGCTCTTGTGCTGTGTCCACAGCCTGGAACAGACCCATCTGAACCCTCCTCTGGTTACAAGGGCGTGGTAACACAGTAGGCTTAGCGTGGCGCTCCTTCCTATGGATGGCCTCCCGCACAGACAGTGGGTGCCATTGGGCACCTGCTTCTCCCCAGCCCTTGGCCCTGACCTCTTTCCCTTCAGCTTTTTCATTTTCAAATTTTCTAGTAGCAGCCACGATTTGTTTACTTAGAGCTCCTGTAAGTGACCTGGGCCTGGGCTAAGGTCTTAGGACAGGGTTATCCCTGGTCACTCATTGGCAGGACCCTTGTGACACTGCCTGCCACTTTTCTTGATGCCTCCCCCCCCCCACTTACAAATGTCCATATTTGGGCCTGGAGAGACGGCTCAGTGGTTTAAAACACTGCTCTTCCAAAGGAGCCATGTTCAATTCCCAGCACACACATGGTGGCTCACAACTGTGTGTGACTCCAGTTCCAGGGTAACCAACACCCTCACACACTTACATGCAGGCAAGACACCAATGCACCTAAAATAAGAAATAAACAATCATTTTTTAAACCCAAATGTCTACAGTTGGCAGCTCTTCTCACAACACAGGACTAGTCCCTGCAAAGGGCTCACATAGAGGAAAGTCAAAAGCAGCTCAGTGTCCACTCTCAGTCCCCTTTCTCCTTATCCTCCTGAGGCACAGAGTAGATGGATGCCATTTTACTATTTGTCTTCTCAGTCCCATAATTGTTAATTCCTTCTTTCACCTTATTTAGTGTTGGATGTTTTATTCTGGTGTACCTTTTCAAATTCACTCAGTTTCCAGTTTAGTTTAGTTTTTTAAAACATGTCTGCTTATTGGTCACTACACCTTGAATCCTAAATTTGTAACGATCTATTTTGAATCAATACTAACTTAGCTTCAATAACATTTGAAGGTGCTACCCATATTTACACATTTTCAGTGTATTGGCATAATCCGTTTTTTTCATGTGTTTTAAATCACAGAGGACACAATGTGGAACTCCCAACAAAAGCGGTTCACTTTTAAATTTTTTGACATTCATTCATTCTAGTCTGGTCTACATTGTTATCGGTCCAGAGTCATTTCCCGGTGGCCTCTGAGTCAGGGGCCTGTTGTTCCAGGCTGAACGATTCCTTACAGTGTTTCTCTTTTGGCAGATCTACCATCAACAGGAGCCTGCTGCGTTTATCTGGGAACCTTGGAATGTCTCAGGTTTGAAGGGTGGGGTTGTTGAGATCCTGCTAATCAAAAGTTCTTTTTCTTGAGAGTTTTTATCATCCTTCCATCATCTTCTGGCCTCTGGGTTTCCAGTACTAATTTTCCTGAGTATCCCTGTTTGTGGAAATTCTCTATTCTCTTGATGCTTTAAATGCAGATTTAAATATGGACACTGATATGAGGTGGTTTCTCTGACAAATCAAACCCTCCCCTACACCCCCAATTTGCTTTTTCTTGTTTCTTTTGAGACAGGGTATCACTCTGTAGCCCAAGTTGGACTTGAACTCATGGTAATCTTCCTGTTTCAGGGTCTTGAGGCCTGAAATTACAGGTGCAGACTCATACCATCACACCCAGCTAGGATTTGCTGTTGTGGACTGTCAGTGCCAACAGCCATCCATTTGTTTAATGACTATTTCAAACTATGTCTGTGAATATTCTAGTCCTTATCATATACTGTTACTAAAATCTCTTTTCTGTTATTTCAGAAGCCAAACAATCACAGCAGTTTCTTAAATGCATGAAACCAGAGGGATGGTCATACCTCCCGGGTCTTTACAGCTTACCTGTGGGCTAGAGCAGCCCTTAAATGCTCAATCCTGGCTGCTTACAGCACCACCTTTCCTGCTTATATGAGTCTACAAATTCACCCTGAGGACAATCCTAGTGTCCTCCCAGGTTCCTCCTGAGCACGCACCAAGCCATTTCAGGCTATGACTTTAAAAGAAAAAGGCGAGGGTAAAGAATACGAATGGGTGCAACTGTCTACACCAAGTAAGCTCAGGGAGATGCCAAAGACACAGCCTAGAGCTGACTGCGGGACATCACTCAGTGAGTAGGAAGGAGTGTGTGTCAAGCACAGATGAAGCTCTGGGTTTGAATCCCAGTACTGAACATACTGAACACACATACACACACACGTGGACACATACATACATATACACACACATACAAACACATGCACACACAAACAAATACATAAATATGTAAACTAAATAAATGGAAGAAAAAATTAAACCTGTTTTAATTCAAGAGATAATTTAGGAAAAACAGAGATCTGGGGAAAGCAGAAGATAAAAAAGAGAGGGGAGGGGGTGAGCCACTGGCACCGTTATTTAGACATGGACTCTGTGAGCCAGAAGCATAGCGGAGACCTTGCTGTTGAGCAACTCTAGTACCTGCTTCAAACTCCTGAGAACAGTCCTCTGCCCCCCACATGTGCACAGTGGCACGTTCACATCCCCATAGATTCATAAATGCCCCCAAATAAGCCTCTCACAAAAACCTTTGTTCAAAGTAAATAAATGAAGTAAGGAACCAAAGTCTCAGGACCTCCTCTGAACTCCCCTTCACAGCATTACAAAGCCTTTGACTTTCTTGAACATATATCTATAGAGAGTCTTTTCCTTAAGATTAATTAGTATTCCTATGTATGTATATGCATGTCTGTCTATTTATGTAGATGAGTGTAGCTGCCTTTCAAAGCCAGAAGAAGGTGCTGGATTCCTTGGAGCCAGAGTTATATGGTGCTTGGAACTTAACTCCAGCCCTCTGGGAGAATAGCAAAGGCTCATAACCACTGAGCTGTCTCTCCAGCCCTGAAAAGTTTTTTTGGAAGAATAATTTTTGACTCTCCACTGGTCACATCATTTCACGATATTATTCCAGACATGTGAATTTTGTTTGCAGGAACAAAAAGGACTTTTATGGATATGGAGCATTCTGTGTCACTCCAGGTTTTTAGCTACAGAAATGAAGTAACAGTTTCATATCAGACATAGGAGCACACAGTTATAAGGAGATCCAGTTGCACATGGAGCCCCCAGACAAGAAGATTCATCTATACCTGTCAAAAAGTATGGCTGATTTTGGAAAGAAGCTATAGGTCTTTATAGCACAAACTCTAGTTGGTTTTTAAAGTTTAATCCACATAAAGATGACACCTCAAGCCTTCGCAAGGCTATGAGCTGTATCATTATAACTTCTAGCCAAACATTTGTCAACTGTGTATCCATTTGAACAAAAACCATATGTACTTAGAAGATGTCAGCCTCCAACAGGGTGTGGACACACAGAGCCTGAAAGTCATCCTAAGAACAGTGTCTCAGCTCGGTTTCTATTGCTAGAATAAACATTATGACCAAAGCAACTTGGGAAGGAAAGGGTTTATTTGGCTTACATGTCTGGGTCCTAATCCACTCAGGAAAGCAAGAACTCAGGGAAGCAACCTGGAGGCAAAGACTAAAGCAGAAGCAACAAGGGAAAAGTGCTTAACAGCTTGCTCCTCATAACTTCATCAGCCCACTTTCTTATACTATCCAGGACAGCCTAGCCAGGGGTGCCACACCCACAGTGGGGAGGGGCCTCCTCTATAGATTAGCAATATAGACAATGTCCCTGCAAACTTGCCAACAGCTAACTGGATGGAGGTTCCCCCCTGTCTCTAGTTAGCATCAAGTTGACAAGAAACTAACCAGGACAAACTGGATCCTGAGGACCAGGGCTTGGCTTTGGCCATTGTCTTGGGAGTCTTCAAGTCCAGGTAGAAACAAAGGAGGCTGTAACAGGATCAAAAGTGTTCTCAACTTGAGCCATCTGATACCAGTTCATCTCTGCTCTTGTATGACAGCTTTCTTTCTCTGTCCTTTGAACTGTATAGTTCACCTAGATGCAAGGATGGGTAAAAAATCAAAATAAAATTATATATATATATATATATATATATAATGCATTTTTACATAAGCAGAAAGAGAATGGATTTTTTTTAGCTGTTATTTCTCTAGGCCTGTCTTCCTCAAGTGGTTCAACAGAGAGTTCATGCATAGATGTCTTCCTTGCTTGTGTATTCACTGGCCTCCCTGTATGCATCTGGTGGAGGAATCTGCTATTGTTCCCTAATTCTGTAAGCTCACACTCCAGTGTGAACTGCTTCCCTTTGAGTCTCTGCTGGCCTTCAATATGGGTCAGCTAATTGCCTTTCCTTAGAGACAGCCAAGCCTCATCACCCTCTATCCCTCTGATGGAGGACAAACCCTGAAGTCTCTTATCATGATAGATGAGCAGAGACAGTGTGTCTGCCGTAGCTACTGTTTTAGAGCAGACTACAAGCATTACCCATAGATTTAGATAATCACCCATTTGCATGAATAGCACAGTACCATGGCCTAGAAAAGAGGCTTTCTGAAGTCCTTTCTCTGGGCAAGCAGCCTGTGTTTGCCCCTCACTAGATTCTTTCTGCAGCCATTGCTGATGGAACTGGTTCTCTGACCAGCTGTACAACTTCACTGTACCCATCTTGGAGTCCTCATTGCCAGGTCTGGCATGGTGCTTAACACACTGGGATCAGGTTAGTATCCTCACATGTTGAAGAAGTGAGCCATACCATGAAAGCAACCGTTTGAGCCGTAGATAATGGATCCTTTCTTTCTTCTTCGAGCTTATAACCCCAACCACATGGGGATCCTAAAGGCATCCCGGGAGCTAGGCTCAGTCCATTGGTGCACACTGTGAGTGGTCCCCATGCCTTCCTTGTTGTTCCACTCTGCCCCTCACTCCTGCCCTGCATTGTCCTCCACATAAGCACACAAACTCTCAAGCCTCGATTCCACCACCAGATCTGATATTGTGAGGGGATGGAGGAACAAGAAAAAGGAGGAGGGTGAGAAGAAGGAAGAAAAGGAGGAGGAGGAGGAGGAGGAGGAGGAGGAGGAGGAGGAGGAGGAGAAGGAGGGACAAGAGGAGGAGGAATTACAAGAGGAGGAGGAAGAGGGAGAAGAAGAGGAGAAGGTGAAGGAGGAAAAGAAGGAGGAGGAAGAAGAAGAGGAAGAGGAGAAAGAGGAAGAAGGAGGAGGAGGAAGAGGAGCAAGAAGAACACATTATGTAACTATTTTTACTCCTCACCCAAGGCTTCTGCCTGATGGATCATCTGCTGCAGAGCATGCTGTCCTGACTCCTCATCTTCTATGTGCAGATCCATCTATGTGCAGATCCATCTGTGTGCAGAACCATCTACGTGCAGATCCATCTGTGTGCAGATCCATCTACATGCAGATCCATCTGTGTGTAGATCCATCTATGTGCAGATCCATCTACGGGCAGATCCATCTATGTGCAGATCCATCTATGTGCAGATCCATCTGTGTGCAGATCCATCTGTGTGCAGATCCATCTGTGTGCAGATCCATCTATGTGCAGATCCATCTATGTGCAGATCCATCTACATGCAGATCCATCTGTGTGCAGATCCATCTATGTGTAGATCCATCTGTGTGTAGATTCATCTGTGTGCAGATCCATCTGTGTGCAGATCCATCTATGTGTAGATCCATCTGTGTGCAGATCCATCTGTGTGCAGATCCATCTACATGCAGATCCATCTAGGTGCAGATCCATCTGTATGTGGTATACTCACTCTGTTTTAACATTTAATCTCTCTTGTCTATTTGTGACTGGGTAGAATGTGCAACACATTCAAGTTTATGTCTTCAACAGGCAAAGCCAGATGCACGTAATAAAATTGAACTTATTCCCAATATGATGAACAAACACTACATGAATTTTTGCACACTTCCTATAACTAAGTGATGGAAATACACACTTGAGTAATCTTCTCATATACCAGCTTTATGACATCCTTCGCCTAAATAACGACGAGTAGTCCCCGCCTCTCTGACATCACTTCAAGTCTTTAGCCTCTCCCTTTCACGTTGGCTTTTGTTTGTCTTAAGTTGAGCATCTCCTGGGAGCAGCATCCAGGATTTCCACCTTCCCCTGTTTCCCCAGCCTTCTCTATCTACGCCCATCTCTGGATAGGAGGTTTTATTGCTGCTTCAAAAGTTGGATGTGTATTCATCCCTTGGCACTTCTGTGGACACACTTAGAATCCATCTGATCACTTCTACCGTGGCACACCAGCATTGGAGTGCAGCTCGGTGGTGAAACAATAACTTAGCATATGGCTCGATTCATAATCTAAACATTTAAAAAGAAAGTAAAAAAGTAAGCAATCTAGGAAGAAAAGGTGGGACAGATTATGTAATTCCAGCTACTTGACAGTCTGAGGCTAGAGATTCTTGGGTTCTTGAATGCAGAGTAAGATCATGACCACCCTGGGTAACTGAGCAAGGCCCTGACTAAAAGCTTTTTTAAAGTGCAGGGTATATAGCTTGTAAGACTCTGGGGAGCCTTAGCTTACCGGACAACCTCCCCCCCCCCCCCCGCCCCACAGTGAACACCATGGAGTCGGGGATCGATGCAAAAAGCAAGAGGAATTTATTGTTTTGCATGCTGGGGTTGCCCTGCACACAAAGGAGGGAGGGAACGACCATGTGCAGCCTGTTCAGTGAGCTTTTATACAGTTTTTAAAGCAGCCGCCATTAGGCACAATGTGATTGGCAGAACAGTGTGACTTTTGAACTGATTGGTCTTTAGGGAATGAGGTAGCAGGGGCTTAATCAGCCCCTCCCCTCCAGCCTATGTGCTCTCTAACCTGTTTCTTCCAGGAGGGGAGGGGTGCCCATGTGCTCAGGGCCCTGGTGGAATTTCCCAAAGTTCCTGAGCTGACCTCTTCAAGCTTGGTGGTAGAGGGTTTGCCTAACATGTACCAGGCCTGGGTTCAATCTCCAGCAAAGAAAAGAGAGAAGGTACTGGAGGGGGTGTAAGGGAGGAAAGGAGAAAGGGAGAGAAGGAAGGAAGGACAGAGAGGGAGAGAGGAAAGGATACAGAAGGGGAGGGGAGGGGACGAGGGAAGGGGAGGGAAAGTGAGTGTGAATCAGTTAACTAAAATGAGATATCCATAGCCACAGCATAGATGTGATGGCCTCTAGGAATCTGAAATCATCTTCTAACAGAGAGGTAGAGGACACCCAGACACTCCGGCACATGGAGATTTCCTTTCTGCCTGTAAGTATTTCTTACAGAAGTGCACATTTCAGTACCTCCTCTTATGTCTGCAGTTACTCAAAGCAATCAGCTCACAACAATCCTTAGACCAAAGGGTGTGTCTCAGAGTGGCATCTTCTCCTTCTGCTCTATTACATCGACACCAGTTATCGCTGGAGTCTGAGAGTCTGCTTATTGCTGCATTTCCTTCTTATTTTTTCAAACTTCATTCACCTGTGGGTGTATTTCCAGGGGATTACAGGTGACATCAGTGTTTGACAGCTGGGACAGCAGAGCTGAAGGACCTGTCATGGCCTGACCAGCTCTTACAGCCCAGGTTCCTTCCAGCCACTGTAGCTCTGTGCTCTCCCTTCCCACCTTGTTCTGGCTGCCCCTGCCCAGTGATAGTCAGGCAGGTAGAACCCGGCTGGCTACTGGCTTTGTCTAGGGAGTGAAAGGAATCTTCTAACAGCTTCATCAAGTGTCCCTGTCACAGAGCTTGGTTCCCAAGGCCCCTCCCTCATCTTTTCCAGTACTGCAGCAGCACACACATCTCCATTCTGTCAACAAAATTTCCCTACACCCTCTCTTCCCTGTTAAAACCTTGTCCAGCAGAGCAGCTGGTCTTGGTTTGCTGAGAAAACAGTCACTGAGATTCTCATTCAGAGTGGTCTGGCCAAGCCTTAATTACCAGGGACCCCTGAGTGAACCACTCAGAGCCAGGGATCAATGCAAAAGCAGGAGGAATATATTGTTCCAGCATGCTGGGGTCGTCCCAGACCTGAAGGAGAGGCAGTGACCCTGGGCAGCCCGTTAGGCGAGTTTTTATACAGTTTCCAGGAGGAGGAATAGAGCATCAGCAATTAGGCACAATATGATTGGCAGAACAGTGTGACTCTTAAACTGACTGGTATCCCTATGTGCTCTACCGACCTCTTCCTTCTGGGAGGGGAGGGGTGCCTACATGCTCTGGGGCCCGGTGGAATTTTCCAACAGTGTTTAGTTAGCTGACCTCTTTGTTCCCCCCTTTTCTTTGTGCATGCTTCAATCCTGAAGCTATTGCTGGTATTTTGATAGCTCATACTCCTGGTCTTCTGTATCTAGTTCTTTGTATCTCTGCTTTAAGATGATTAGCTGTACTGTACCTATGCGTTCCTTAACAAAAATGACCAAGCGGTTCAAAATGCAGGGGCCAAAAGTCAACAATAGCAGGAGAACAATTAAGTTCTTAACAAGGTAGATATGAAAATGGTTAACCAAGGAGAGGAGTTAAACCAAGACTCTGACTCTGTTCTCTCTCTCTCCTCCCTTGGCTAACCCTTCTCTCAACTTGGCCACTGAATCTTTAACAACCCCAGAATGGTCTATATAAAAGCAACATTCTTCAGCTAAGGCTGGAGGAAAAGTTAAGTCTGATCTCCTATTCTGTAGTACTACTTCTGATAACGAAGTCAATGGTTCTTTAAGATGACTGATGGAAGCTTCTATTCTCTCTATATCTAAATCAATGGTTGCCCTCAGACTGTCATAATTTTTCCTTTGTAAGGCCAAAGTGGAGGTCCCTGTGGCTTCCCCAGCTACCTTCAACCCCAACAGAAGGGAGACAGTGAGTGCTGTAACAAGTTTGGGGGACGAGCACATAGGATGGGGGTAGGAACCAGAATCCAAAGGTACCACCAGGCGGTCATGATCAAGGTCGAGTGATCTTGAGCTTGAGCTGATTGTCCGTCTTCTGTACCGTCCAGCCGGATTTCTGGGGAGCAGGGCATCTGAAGGTTTCACATGGGAAGCATGCACTCAGGCCACAATACTGTCCACTTTGAGGGCTGTGGGTGTGGCTAGCAGTACCAGGAAGGGTCTCTTCCATCAGGGTTCCAGCGACTGTGCCCGATGCTTCCTTACATAGATCCAGTCACCAGTCTGGAAGCAGTGAGGGTTCTCTGGCATCCCTGGAGCATTTAAGGCAGTTTGGGCCGAATCTCATGTTGTATTGACTGAAGGGCTTGGAACCTCAAGAAGAGGTTCCTGTCAGTGAGTTGGGACACCTCCAGGGAGGGCCCAGTAGATACCAAGGGAGTTGGGGTACCAAACAGGATCTCAAAAGGGGTCAGGTTAAAATGGTGGGGGGTGTTCCAGGCTCAGAACAGGGCCAAGGGGAGGGGCACCACCCAGTCTGAGCCAGTCTCCAAGGTCAATTTAGTAAAGGTCTCTTTTAGGGTTCTGTTCATTGTCTCTACCTGCCCTGAGCTCCAGGGATGGTACGAACAATGGAGCTTCCAATTAGTCCCCAATATTCCTGCCAATCCCTGACTTACCTTAGAGACAAAAGCAGAACCACTGTCCAATCCAATTACCTTGGGCACTCTGAACCTCAGGAAAATTTCCTCTAATATCTTCTTGGCTACCATGGTAGCTGTTTCCTGCTTTGTAGGAAAAGTCTCAACCCATCCAGAGAAAGTATCTACAAACACTAGAAGGTATTTGTAACTATATCTTCCTGGCTTAACTTCTGTAAAATCGACCTCTTAATATACTCCAGGCTGTTCTCCCCTAGGTCTTTTGCCCTGTTTATTCTTGGCTGCATAAACATTCACTTGCTGGCATACCTTACACTGTTCTACTATCTTTCTGGCCCAAAACCTGAGTCTTATTATATATACTTTAGATCCCTTAACTGTTTGGACAAGCTTTTTATCGCCTAAACGAGTCCATCTGTGCATTTGGCCTAGTAAGTCTTTTGCTTGCTTTCTAGGGAGTGTAATTTTCTTTCTTGTGCGTGCCATTTTCCTTCCGTCTCTAGGTAGTAGTTGGTAGGGTGGCTAGCAATCTGAGTCCTTTCTTCTTCAGTATATTCTAAGTAAGGCCATCCCTTAGTCCAGTCCCATTTCCCAGCAGGTGTCTCTTGCAGGCCCATAGCCTGGATAGGCTCCTGAATAGCCACTTCTTGAGCCACTTGATCTGCCTGGTTATTGCCCCAGGCCACTGAGTCTTTTACAGTTGCGGGCTTCATCGGGGTATCCAAGAGATCCAAGATTTTTCTTGCCAGCCCCAAGTTCCAAGGCCTTGTTGAGGGCAATTAGCTCCAATTTCTGTGCCAACCTGCCAGGGGTAGAGGTTCTGCCCAGATGACATTTGTGCTGTCCACCACGGCAGCACCCATTCGTCTCTGACCAGCATGGAAAAAACTGCTGCCATCTGTAAAGCAGGTAGCCTCAGCTCCAGGCAGTGGTCAGTTGGAGAGGTCTTTCCTCCACCCATGGGCTCTCCTTTTGGGCCAGTTAGTTGCAGCCCGTTGGGCAGGAAGTGTATCTGGGATCCCATTTTGGAGAGTCTTGCCCTAACAGAGGATAGGGACAGTCTGGGATGACTCTAAATGAATGGGGTACCCAGCCCTTCCCTAGGTCCACTGTTCTTCAGGTAGTCCATGAATACATTTTGGTGCCAGTGGCTCCTTGGACCCAAGATTCTTTGCTGGAGACTGGCCCATCTGCTTGGAGGAAGACTGAGTGTCGGGCCCCTGTGTCCACCAAGAATTGGGTGTGTTTCCCCTCCATTCTCAGAGTTACCCTGGGTTCAGGGAGGAGGTCTGAACTCTGTCCTCCCTAGTCACTGTCTTCCCCCAGGGCTAACACCTTCACCATTTGGGGGCTCTTTTTCCAAGGCCTGTGATTTCCCTCTCTAGCTTCCATTTGTTAGGGCATTCTCCCCTCTGTCCTTGCAGTATGCACACTGGTCCTTTTCTCTCTTCTCTGTTTTCCTTAACTACTGTAGCCAGGACTCTCTGTAGATTCCTTCCCTGTCACCTTTCTTTCTTTCTCCTTCTCTGCTCCTTCTCCTCCTCTGTCTCCCTGTCATGGTAGACTTTCTCAGCAACCTACATTAAATCCCTCAACAGCTGATCCTGTAAATCTTTCTGGCTCTGAAGCTTTTTCCTGATATCGCTACTAGCCTGGTCTGTAAAAGTCATTGTCACAGTAGCTTCATTCTTTTTGCTGCTGGGGTCATAGGGTGCATATTGGTGGAATGGCTCCATGGGCCACTCTAGAAAGGCTTCGAGCCACCCATCTGGTCCCTGCTTAACCTTACTTAACCTTGGTCAAAGTGTGGGTTGCCATGTGACCTCCTTGAGACCTGCCAATGGACTCTGGTAGTTGACATTCAGGTGCCCCTTACCTTCTGCTGTATTAAAGTCCCAGTCAGGTCTAGTCAGGAAACCCGCTATTGATGACAGCCTGGTCAATTGATGCTGCCCCCGTGTCTGAGGGGCATTCTTTCTGGCTTCCTGCATTATCCTCTCTTGCTCTTTGGTTGTGAAGAGTACTCTCGTGAGTTGTTGGATATCATCCCAGGTGGGCTGATGAATAAATAAGACACTCTCAAAGAGATTAATTGGCCCCTTGGAAAGGGGAGTGGGGGTTAGGTCTTCCAGTTGTACCAGTCATCCAAAGAGAAGGGCCAATATTGCATAGCCTGATTGCCCTTTTCTAGAGGCCCACATGCTTTCAGCGGGAGAGCCACTGTGGTATCAGGGGAGGTGGCTCTCAAACTTCGGGTCCCCATAGTGGGACCAGGAAGTTGGTGGTCTCCTCCTGCTCCTCCCTCTGTTAAAAGGGGGGTACAACAGCCCCAGTCCCATATGGGCTAAGGATCCCGGGACCAGTGCTGGCGCTGGTGGGGCCATCGGGGCAAGAGTACAAGGATATGGAGGAGGAGGGTCTCGGAGCAACAGGTCCACTGTTGAAGGGTCTCGGAGGACTGACTTCTTCTCAGGTCCGGATCCCTCCTCCCGTGCTTCCTTCTTCCTGATGGCTAGAACCTGTGAGGTGGGTCTTGGGGAAAGAAAGGCTTTTATCCATGAGAGGAGGGGGTCCTCCACTAGATTCTTCCAGGTAACTATATAGGGCACTTGGTCTGGGTGCCCAAGGGATCTTGGCCTAAGGACTCTTTCCTCTACTGCTTTGATCACCTCCAAGTTGAAGGTCCCTATGGGTAGCCACCCTACTCCAAAGGTGGGCCATTCAGAGAAACAGAGAGTAACTAACTTGCTCTTCTCCTCTTTCCCTAACTTCCCTTCAGTGGTTAACTAGGATGTTTAATGGAGTAGATTCAGTCTGTCTAATGTCCAAAAAGTGTCGTCAGTCCAAGTCAAAGAACACAGAATAAGATACCAACACAGAGAAAGACAATCAACACCCATTTCGTCCTTTCCACAAATGCAGAACAGAGTTGCTCGGCCAACTACAGCCTTGCTGAGACAGACCAGGTGCTCCTGCCAATACGGTAGAAGCCAGATAAACCAGGTTAAAGCAAGACTCAGCTCTCGCTGATACTGTCTTGCTGTTTCCAGAAAGAGCAGAGCCCTCCCGGCTCCTTCCAGGGTCTTGGGAGCATCCCCCAGATTCCCTGCTGTTGCAACGTTAAGGCACATCTGCCCGCTGCACTTGACCACACCAGACACCGTAGGCTGTCCGAGCCACCCCACCTCCACACTTGCAAGTAAATCAAAAGTTCAAACAGACTTACAGACTCAGACTCTGACAAACAGCGAGACAGACAAGAACCTCGGTACTACTTGCTCAAGTCCAGACCTCCAATCCACTACTCTCCCGCGTGTACCCACAAGGGGTCAAATTCCCGGCCAATGCACCAAATATACGACTCTGCTGAGCCTTAATTACCGGGGACCATCCCCATCCCCCTCACTCCCCCAGTGATGAACGTGGAGCTGGGGATCGATGCAAAAGCAAGAGGAATTTATTGTTCCAGTGTGCTGGGGTCATCCCAGAACCAAAAGAGAGGCAGTGACCCCAGGCGGCCCATTTCGCAAGTTTTTATACAGTTTCCGGGGGTGGAATAGAGCATCAGCAGCTAGGCACGATATGATTGGCAGAACAGTGTGCCCTTTAAACTGATTGGTCTTTAGGGAATGAGGTAGTAGGGGCTTAATCAGCCCCTCCCTTCCGGCCTACATGATCCATCAACCTCTTTCTTCTGGGAGGGGAGGGGTGCTTACGTGCTCTGGGGCCTGGTGGAATTTTCCAACAGTCTTTAGTTAGCTGACCTCTCCAGTCTCATAACAAAGTTAGCTCCTTTAATTGACACCTATCTGTTTTTCCCATTCTGCTGTTTCCCAGTTTGTAATGCTAGTTAGCTTTAACTGTCAGATTGACACAACCTACAGTCACCTGAGAAATGAGTCTCACTTGAGGAATTATCCAGATCATATTGGCTTGCGTGCATGTCCGTATGGGAATTGATACAGGAATGCCCAGCTCACAGTGGGTGGAACCATTCCCTGAGCAAGTGGTCATGTTTTTATATAAGAAAGGTGGTTAACATGATAATAAACAAATAGTGTTCCTCTGTGCTTTCTTCCTTCAGCTTCCTGCTTGAATTCTCTGACTTCCCTCAGTGATGGACTGTAGGCTGGTCACAGTGTTAGTCAAAGCGACAGAGTGAAAGAGCAGGTGATATTTATCAAGCACAGGCAGCATTTTCTGTATCCAGCCACCCGCTGATGGGATGCTTGGACTTCAGCAGTCAGCTAGCATTTCCCAAGTAGGAAATGTGAGCACAACAGACCTTCATCACCACCTCTGCTGTGTCTGCTTGCTGCCTTCAGTTCTTGTCTTCAGCTCCTTGCTGAGATGGTTGGGATTCCCTCTGAAGGGTTAGAGCAAGTAGACAGTAGGAAAGGGTCCCACGGAAACCAAACCTATTTTGTGTTTTAACAGCAAAGCCAGACAAGGGCATACATGGAGACCTGGTACTCACACACAGACTTAGAATGAAAAACACAGGCTACAGATATATCCAACTAGCACAGGAACAAGCAACTAGCCCTCCTGAAGGTCCACCTCACCCTAGCAGGCTGACCTGGCCATTGGACAGCCTGCACCTGAACTGTTATTGCTCTCTATAAGCTCGAATCACTGAGTTGCATGGTGATCCAGAAGGAATCTTCTGGAAGAATTTTTTCCTACCTTAGTTACACTTTCTTCTTTTGTTCAAAAAGCCGATGGGATAGACTTGTTTTTGTTCCAAGCTGCAACACCCATCTGGCTCCAATTGATAACCTAACAAAGCCTAACTGGATTCTTCTGGGTCCAGTCTTATTTCTACCACTTCTTGAACCCAAGAACCTCACTCTGATGACAGTATCATACCAACTAACAAGATGGAGGCAGGTAATTTTCCAGCCTAATACTTCATGCCTTCCTGGAGACTCCTAACACAGAACATGAGCTGTGTGTGTGAAGGGCTTCTACTTCCCAGATGATTAGCACTGGGCAAGATACATAAACTCCTGATCTTACGACATGGGACAATGGCTGGTGCATACGAAGACCACGGGAATCGGGGAGCAAAATTAAAGATCTACTCCACATGCTCTGCTCGAGAAGGTGAAAAACATAGAACATGTACCTTCTTGAAACATTAATGCCTGAAGGGATTTTCAAAATGTTGTTACCCCAAGGACTAAACTGTGATACTCTTGAAACATGCTTTCAATAGACAGTCATTCCCTGATACAAATATGCAATTAAATCGTGAATACAGGCAGTTTGGAAAAGGCAAAATGGTAGACTATCAGTGAGAGCTGAGTCCTGGCACTCACAGCAAAAACACCTCCCAGAAAAGCTCTGCTCTTCACAAGCTGGCCTGTTTGTGCAAATAAATATCAAAAAATTGAGCTTAACTGAAGAAATCAAAGTACACAAGGGTAAGTGGGCACAGCCATGGCCCTGACCCATGGGGATCAGGATCGTGCTTGCTGAGGGAACCCAGACAGAACTGTGCTGCACAGCTACCATTTCTCCTATGAATTTATGTAGGAACAGGGGGCTTATGGAGAAGAGAACCTTTTTATTTCGATATTCAAAATCGTTATAATGTATCCAAAGAAGACCAAGAGCATGCATGAGTTGTAGAATGCCTGTCAATCCTAAGAGAGGATCTAAGTCGATATTCTATTTGGCACCATGAAAAAATAAAATAAAATAATGTCAAGTGGATTTCAAATCACTAAAAGGGCTGATCCCACAGAACACGGACAAGAGCGTTCCCAAGAAATGAAGAATGTCGCTAAGAGAAAAATCTTCCTGAAGACCGTTAGTCTCTGTCCTGTGGAGGCCTGAGGAACAGCGGTAACTGAGCACTTTAACTCAGTAGTTAAGGCTCTCCTGACCCAGCCATATGGCAACAAGGAAATCCTGACAAAGCTGGCCTTGAGAGAGAGAGAAGGAGCCGTGAAGCCTTGCGACACACCGAAAGGGTGTCCAAAGCAGTGTCAAGAGCAAGATACCACACACGCAGCGTTATTTTTAATATGCCTTACCAGCTCAGTGGCTGGGCACTTCCAAATCTCCCCACATCTAGCATACACTCCCTCCAGTATTCTTGAATTAATACTTGCTAAATCTATGTTTTATATCTACTACCCCAGACCCAATCGGAGGAGTGGCCCCTGGGGCCACTTTCCTGCATTCTTACATGTTCCCGGGCTTTTAAGTCTGATCTTTCTGCTTCCCTGTCATGGTGATTCTCTTATCTGGGAAA
This sequence comes from Uromys caudimaculatus, assembly GCA_028551405.1. Lineage (NCBI taxonomy): Eukaryota > Metazoa > Chordata > Mammalia > Rodentia > Muridae > Uromys > Uromys caudimaculatus. The sequence goes on from CM052714.1 coordinate 64,043,989, forward strand.
CATACTTTTTACTAGAATATTCTTTTTGCATGAGGCCAGAGGAGACAGAAATAAAGTCTGTCATGTTCACCATGTTCCTAATGCTAGAATCTTTTCTGGTGCATCTTAAGAATGCAGATAGTAACAACTTGGGGTCATAGCTCAGTGGTATGTATGTACAGTCTGTGGGTTCAATTATCAGCATAGATATCATATATATGATATATATGTGTGTAAATGTATGTATATGTATATACATTTCTCTTACATATGTACATATGTCTGTGCAAAATAAAGTAAATAAATGAATGGGTAATATTGAAGGTAAGAATACTCTGTATTCTGGACATATAGAGTGTCCAAGCATACTGTCACTGGGCTTTTTCCATATTCCCTCACCCACCTAACCAAGGATAACTCAGAAAGACCCACGTCCTTCTCACTTTGTAGGATGAGCCTGGAGATGCTGACGTTGGAGTGGCACGGACATTTTGTAGCACACATGCAGTGCCCAGGGCAGCCACAGAAGCACTGTACTTACTGTACCGCTTACCGGCTTCAGCATCAACTTGCCTTCACGTCCATGGCTGTGGAGCCAACTCGCCTCAGGATCTACCTGAGTGCCTGCTCTTCTAGTGAGTTTGAAGATGACCAGGATGGTAGTCTGACGTGTGAGCATGCTTGTACGCTTACCTTGTATGGAAGAGCTTGGAGTCCAGCGTGTGTGGCTCAAAAGCCACAGGAAACACCCTGCTGAGTGGCTGGTTAAGGAGACTCCAGATTCCCACTAGGACTATTCTCCAGATTCTAGGACTTTCTAGTGCAGATGAGTTTCCAGAGCTGTATACAGGTTACCAAGGAAAAGAAACTATTTGCTGCCTTAAACTGTGAATCTACTCTATAAACCTTATTAGTGTCTAGTAAATAAAACTCAGTAAATATGAGTTGCTTTTTTTACTCAAGTACATCTAAAACCTTCTATCCTGGAATCTCCTTTTCCACAATGGACTGCATGAAGCATATACACATCCATTTTCTGACTGGGTAATTAAAAATCAGTGTATTTCTCCTGCCATAGATTGTGTTACAATCTCTCAGACTAGGAAGATGTAGACAAAAAGACAGATGCATTTTGATTTTCATTTGACTATTAACTTTGAACTGCCTTTATAAACTAATATTAAACAGCATGCACATGCACACACAGACACACACACACACACACATGCAAACAACACGCACATGCACACAGGCGTGCAAACACCGTGCACATGCACACACAGTCTTTATGGCATCAGGATTGAAACCATCTATATCTTGTTACCCAAACTCAATTCTGAAGTGCTCAGAAAGAGACCTTGCATTTACTGTTCTGCAAAGTTCCTCTCTTGGTCTTGGCAACGGGCTTGATTGATAACGAGACACTTAAGCACTAACTGCTCCCCTACTTCTTCTTGGCATCTAAAGTAGGGCTGACTTCCCTCAGAAGTCAGATGCTCCCTGCCAGCAAAGCCCTGCCAGCTGCACAGGAGCTTCGTTCTCACCACAGGGTGATTACTCCTGTGCTGTGGTCCCATCCTGTCCAGCCACTCAGGTACCAGATATTCCTCTGACACCTTCACATCAGTGATTTGTCTCTGGCCAACTCCACCACAAGAAAATGTTTTAAACATAACAACAGAAATGTCAGAGGAAAACAGAGCTTAAACAATCTTTGCCTTTAAGGAGATTCTTGCACCAACAAAAACAAGACAGAGTCTGGAAGGGTTTTAATCTGCGGCTTTTCAAAGTCCTTTTAACCATTTGGTTTCACTCTCTGGCTCCCCAGCATCACTGGACTCAGAAAAGGGTTGGAAGCCAGAATCCCTCCCCCCTTCTCTCTTACAACCCCATCTCTACAAGCAAGCTAGCACACCCTGGCTGGGAAGCCCCATGCTAACTGCTCAGCTCTTTCTCCCACTATGAAATCTATTGTGTTCTTCAGAAGAGAAACACCAGCACCCTGGAAGCAAATGCCATTTGGAGCCCCGAGGCTAGCAGCCCCAGCGGCCCTCCCAGGACAATGACCTCTCACAAACTGACTGTACCTTGTCTTTCCTTTTCTACTCTTTGGCAAGAGAGCACTTAAGAACAGCTACGTACGGTTGCCTAACGAGATTAAATTCTCAACTGAAGCATTTCCATCTAATCTACCCACTACTGTTTAATGCCCTGAGTCAGAAGGTAAGAAAAAGTTTCTATTTTGACTCAAAAACCACATTCTTAGAAATTCCCCCACCCTGCACTCCCCAGGCCCTCCTTGCTGAGCAGGGCAACCCTGCACTAATCCCCAAGTGGAGGGACTCAGGGAATAAAACTCAACAGCACCTTCTCCCTCCCCTTACCTACTTACTAATCTGCTCCCTGGTCTTGGGACCTTGACAACAGAGATGTTCCTCTCCAGAGTTTCAGAGAGAAAATTGTCTCTTGGGCTAGTGGCGTGACCCAGCCAGAAAGGCTGTATATAGTGGAGGGAAACTCTGGCTCCTCAAGTTTTACTTGTGATCTCCGCAAGAGCTGAGGCAAGCATCCATGTGCACGTGCACACACTAAATAAGTAAATAACAATGGAAAAATTAGAATACCCATCCTAGGACTCAGGGCTAGCTCAGTGGAAGAACATGTACTTAGTATGCACACGGCTGTAGATTCAATCCCAGCCTTCAAATATAAATATAAGAATTGTGATGATACTCACCCACGAATCTTCAGAAGGGAAAAGCACAGCCATTCCTACTGTTGTGCATGAAGGCGGCTCATGAGCTGCAGTTAACTCTGCAGATACAAGGTATGACTGGTTGCCATCCTGAGCTCGACTCTTAGTGAAGGTCTCCACTGCCTCCTGTTCCTGGTTCTAAATGGGGAATATTAATACAATACCATCCTTGGTAGAGCATACACACTCCCATAAATTCTTCTTATTGCTGACTCTAGGAACTACCCTACCAACCACACACACACACACACACACACACACACACACAATTTCTTCCAGGGTTATCTTGGATTTTCTGTCTGGCAGGTGTTATTGCTATGTTGACAGAAGACTAGATTACTAGGTAAGGTAATGCCCGGAAATGTACCCAGCACATCGGGAATTTGCAGAATTCGACAAAAAGATCCTCGTGAATATGTGACCTGACTGGGCTCCTCCCCGTGACACGCGACCATCACAGAGCCTTTTAATTGAGAATCATTGTAGCGACTCACTGACTTGTTCGAACTTCAGAAGCCATGGTGGCTTCTCCCTGCTGTTTGAAAAGGTTCTCTGTCCTCTGGGCATTTTGTGGCTTGTTTAGCCGTAGGGGGAATACACAGAAGGGCTTGCAGTAGCTTTTCACTCACATTCTTCTGCTTCTTGAGAATAAGACCAGATAAGGTGAAAGATTGCCTTTGGCTAGAAGGCCAGGTGAAAACCTGACATACCAGGTCACCAGACTCGTGTTTCTATTCCTATAACAAGGCCTGAATGAGAGACCTGCATGCTTCTTCCCTCCGCCCTCCTGACCTTCAAAGTCCTAGTTGGATCAGAGAGTGTTCTGGATGACCTGTGGGTAAATTGCTCCATCAGAGCACCAGAGACAGGATGCTCCAGGCACTTTCATCCTCTTTTGCCTCTTGGAATCAGATAAACAACTTCCAGGCTGATTTGTAGAGGGTGGAGTTGACAGATTCTGCTTGTTACAGGTGGGAAGAATGTCCCCCAGGTCTCCGGTGCAGTGGTTCTCAACCTTCCTAATGCTGTGACCTTAATATAGTCTCTTGTGCTGTGGTGACTCCCAACCATAAAATCATTTTTATTGCTACTTTATAATTCTAATTTTGCTACTCAAATTGTAATGTAAATTTCCCATGGCTTTAGACAACCCCTGTGAAAAGGTCATTCAACCCTCAAAGGGGTTGTAAGTCAGGTTAGAATCACTGCTCTAATGGAAATGACCTGTCTGCCGGAGAAACCCGGGGAACCTTCTCCTCTCCTGATCCCAAGTCTGAAGCTCGTTTCCTCAACTGCTTTCCTTAAACTGTCTCACCCAGGCTGGAGAGCTGAGTATTCTTCCAGAAGACCCAGGTTCAATTCCCAGCACCCACATGGCAGCTCACAACGGTCACTCCAAGATCTGACACCCTCACCCTAACATATATGTAGGCAAAACACTAATGCCCATGAAATGAAACTAAATTTTAACTCACCGTGTGGCTTTCTTTTTTTTTCTTTTCTTTTTTCTGTGTCCTCCTCTTCCTGCTCCTCCTGCTCCTCCTCCTCTTCCTCCTCCTTTTTTTGTCCTAGAGATCAAAGCCAGGACCTCATACAAGTGCTGACCCCCTCCCATGTTTTATTCTAATGGTGACTTTTATAGAAGATGAACAGACGAGAAAATGTTATCTGGAAAGATGCTCTTTTACAAGACGGACCCGTCGGACTGCCGTGCCCAGGCCAGCGGCACTATGCCCTTAAAGCCCGGGGCAAATGCCCTGCAGACGTGTGCCGTAAGTTATAGTATTTAGCTCTCCGTGTTTGCATCTTGTGATGCTGGAGCTGCCACTCCTCCCTTTGATCAAACAGTTTCCCTCAACTCCAAGTGACTCTGAATTTCCTTAGTCAAAGCTGGAACTATGCAGACCTGAGATTGCTGCCCCAGCTCCTCCCCAACCCTCTCTGTGGGGCTGGAAAGAAGGAGTTATCAAAGCAGAGTAGAACAGCCGCAGGGACTCTGGTCAGTCCTTGTGCTCTGCAGCTGATGCTGGACTCCATATGCATCATGGAGTGTGTCCCAAGGCGTGTTCTACTTTGTAGGATACATAAAATCACTAATCCCTACATCCTTTAATGGTATAAAGTATAAAACCCACAGATTATTAATGCCAGATTCTGGCTTATTGTTTCAATATTTCTGAAATCATGCCTTGTAATGAAGGTTTTCCAAAAAACCTTTCTACTAACATGCCACTCTAGGATAGGAGAGAGTGGGTCGCACTACGTCTATAATATACGGCACAAAAAATTTTAATTCCTTTCAGAATAAGAGTGTATACTGCTTGTCCTCAGAGTCTGAGGCCCTCCCCATCTCTCCTGCTGTCATTTACTTTGCTCATTACCCTCCCCAGATGCGACCCACACACATTTGTTCTGGATCATTCATTACGGCTTATCTTGAATCCTGTGTCTTTATGAAAGAAACACCCAAAATCTTGGAGCATGCCTAAGTAAAGAAAAAAAGAAGATATCACAGTGTCTCTGTAAAATCTAAGGTGGGGAGTGACTGGCTTAGTGCTTAAGAACATTTGCTAATCTTCTAGAGCACCAGAGTTATAGTCCCAGTACCCAGGTCAAGTGGCTTACAACTGCCTGCAATTCTAGCTCCAGGTGGTCTGACACCCTCTTCTGGCCTCTGTGGAAATCTATATGCATGTAGTACACACACACACACACACACACACACACACACACACACACACACACACACACACACACGTGGGGGGGGGACATGGAGAGAAAGAGAGAGGAGAGAAACATACCAAAAAAATAAAAAAAATACCCCAAGAACCATAGACTGTCAATCAAACCAACAAAACAAACAAACAAACAAACAAAAAACAAAAGCCACCAGGCATGAGAAATCCTCTTTTGAGTTGTTGGTCAAGATGTCTGAGAGACTTCCAATGTTATAGGACCCTTGGTTGCCTCCCAGAGGTAGAAGAAGGCAAGTCCCTATGGCTGAAGACACATGTATTTCAGATCCAGGACCCAAGGAATCTGTGCTGGATCCAACCTGAAAGCCTTCTTTTGAAAACTCGATGTTCTGGTACTAGAAGGTGCTATGAAAGCTCTAAAGGTGAGGAAGCAGCTAGACGTCCAACCCAGATGTGATGTCTGGGAAGCACAACAACCAAACATGCTATGACGACCCCAAGGGTGCAGTGGCAGCACGCGCATACCGGGGTAACCAACGGCTCCCTAATTGAACTGCTCAATAAAAGAAAAACTATGCCTGATGCTAGAAACCTAGCTGACTACCCAGAGCTAGAGAAGTCACAGATCTTAGAGGAGAACCAACAACCACCACTTTATTAAACCAGCATAATCCCTAACTATATCCAAATATCTATCCTTATCCTCACAGATAAGTGTGGTCCTAACCCCTCATCAAAGAAACTTCTCTTTGCAAGAGATGGAGACCATTATAGAAAACCACAGAGAACAAGAGATAATGTGGTGCCCAGTCCCAAGACGTATTCATCTATAGCACTATTTCTGTGCCTAAGGATCAGGGATCACTGTGGGAGAGGGAGCAGAAAGATTGTAAGAGGAAGAAATCAGGAAGTTCGCTCTAAGATTGAGCCTCCTATAACTCTCTGGCAGGCTATAGCCATGAAGGCTTCTCAGCATGGCTACCTGAACAAGACTTGAGCATGATGATAACACACGGACATGCTAACATGAAAGAGGGAACTCTTGTACAGCCTCAACCTTAGACAAAGAAAACATACAGGCAACTTGGGGATGCTGCGAACAGGCGACACGGATTTCCCCAGGGAAGAATCCTGCTGTTCCTCACCCAATACCAAGTCGTCTGTGATAAGCTCGTATATACACAGTGATGCGTAGTGTGCCGAGCAGGTGGTGTTTATGTATTTAGGAATATGTGTGTCCATGTGTGTGTATGTGAAAGAATAAGTCAAGAAAAAGAGGCCATGGATTTGAAAGAGAACATGGGGTGTGTGGGAAAAGTCTGAGGGAGGAAAAGAAAAGGGGAAGTGATATGATTGCAATATATATATATATAATAGAACTAAAATAATACATAAAGAAAAAATCTGCAGAGTCAAAATGTGTGGCTCAGTGGCAGGACCCAAGCTTCACACCCTGACGGCCTTGGGTTCAATCTTTAGCACTGGAAAAATGACAGAGGGCAAAAATATTCAGTGCAGTTGTTCTTTGCACAGCACAGTCCCACAGAGATATCCAAGAAGTACTTCATGGGGAAGGAAAATTCAAATGTGCTACAGAGAGCTTGTTGTATCTTCTGCATAGACTATATCAGTCACTTAGACTTTATGTTAACAAGGTCTAAAACTCCCCTGAGGATGAAACTCAGTGGTAAAGTGCTGGCCTGATAGGCTCAAGGCTCTGGGGTCAATCTTCACCTAGGATCAGCAACACACACACACACATGCACACACCACACACACTCACACGCACACATACACGCATACTACACACACATGCACACACCACACACACTCACACGCACACATACACGCATACTACACACACTAACATACACACAGTACACACATACACACACCATAGACACTAACACACACACCACGCATGCCCACTGCACAAACTAACACATACACACATATACACAGCATACACACACACACCACACATGTACACTACACACTCTAGCACACACATATACACATAGACATACATAGACATACCACAAATACACCACACCACACACACACTAACACATACATACACACACACACCTTTTTTGTTTGTTTGTTTGTTTGTTTGTTTGTTTTTCGAGACAGGGTTTCTCTGTGTAGCCCTGGCTGTCCTGGAACTCACTCTGTAGACCAGGCTGGCCTCGTAGACCAAGCTGGCCTCGGACTCAGAAATCCACCTGCTTCTGCCTCCCAAGTGCTGGGATTAAGGGCGTGCGCCACCACTGCCCCGCTCACACACACCTTCTTAATTACAATAACAGCAATAACATATGGACATGTTTTTCATGGGGGAAAAATTAATTTTCAAGCATCAAAGGGAAATTTTTTAATTGTAGAAATATGGCCAAGTCAATCAACTTAGAAGATTAATTTGGTGGCCAGATTGTATTGACTTTGTCTGCTTTTTTCTTCCCCAGAACAAGTTAAAAATATTAAAGATTTTGCAAATAAGAAACCCATTCATCACATTGGTCATCAAGAAGTCGGGGATCTCTTTCAAGCTGTCTCGAGAAAAGTGACCTGGAGACTCTGAAAATTCACCGTCTAATTTGACAAGAAATTCCAAGGTCATTTGATCCGGGACAAAAGAAAAGATCCTTTTTAATTAAGAAATCGATTTTAAAAAAAAAAATGCTTTTGGTCTAAGTTCTGAGTCTCTAAGGAGACTCAAGGAAAGCTGTCACTACTGAGCATCCTTAGTAAGGTCTCCTAGGTAGGCTGGCCTGCAGCCCTGAGAAAAAGTCACCTGCAAAAATGAATGCGGATCTGGGCGTGCAGGTGGGGGTGCAGGGGTGCGAGGTGGGCCTGTGCATCCAAAAGGGGCCCCTGCATGCTCGGGAAACCGGAAACAAGCTCTAGACTGGCATGGCGGCTGGGAAGAGACAGAGGCAGGCCTGAAAGGCAGGCCTGACCGGAGAGTTTGTTTGTGGATACTCCACTTCTTCTCAGAGGGACTTCTCTTGGTCCAGGCTTCCTCTTTGATTTACAGGAAGACAGAGTGCTCACACAGAGCAGAGCACCAGGGGTTTAGGGGAGCTCCTCGGGACAAAGCCCTGCGCCTGTCTCACTCACTACAGGGTTATTTCAAGGCTGTCTGTTCAGACGCTGAGTTAGCCACATCACTCGGAAGATTTTTCTAAAATAGCCTCCTGTTTGAGCTGAAAATGAAGCTGCAACCATCAATTGCAAGCCAGTTCAGCACTTCCTTCCTGGCAGAGCCCTGCTCAGCACAGAAGGGGTCTGGGAGCCTACCTCTGTAGCCTCAACTCATATAGTTTGCAAAGCTCTGAACTGTGGCTGTCATTGCAACAGAGGTCCTCTAAACGCAGCAGTTTGGGCTTCTCTGTTGCAGTCTGCTCCGTTTTCTAATCATTTGGACGGTAAAGTAATTACAGGGAGAGACAGTCCAAAAATAAGAAGATCCACAGCAAGCTTCGTAATTCTAGTGTAAGCACACATATCATTTTGGGCCTCCCTGAAGCCCTGGGCAGGTATGATTTCAATAATCAAAGGTTTTAAGTACATTTGCTAATTGCCACTCTTGCATCTGAATGTTTAGTTTGAACTTCCAAGTCCCAAGTGCCACTCAGGGTAGGCCTTTGTCACCCAGGCCACTCCCTGTCTTGTGTCCTAGCTCAGCTCTCTCACAATGGAGCACAGACTAGGTCTGTTCCTTCCCTATCAAAGTGTGATTGGGGCAAAGAATGGTGTTTGGAGAATGGTTGAGTGGGGCACGGTAATTACACTCCTAATCATATGTAATTTAAGAGAAAATGAGTAGTGTAGAGTCTGTTTAGCCCTGACTGTAATTCCACCACAGAACACAGGCACCCTACTGTCACCTGGGTATCTTTCAAAGCCACCTCAGCTCTGCAGCCAAACAGTTCATTACAAGGGAGGGGTGACTCCTAGCAAGGGCTGCCCTGAACGCACAGCCCAGGACAACAATGGCAGCTCCTTCCCAGATGCCAACGTTGTTCCTCAGTTGTGTCCTAAGTCCTCTGCCTGATGCCTCAGGAGGACTCAAGCTTTTAGGGGAATTATTAAGATTAAGGTAGATGAGTTACAGGCCCCAGGGTTCTACATTTGTCATCTTATTTGGTATTTACAACAGTGTGACCAAGAATGCTCTATTCTTGGTCACATTTCAAAGAAAAGTGAGGTTTGGGGAGACCAAACACGTACCCACAGTTCTGCAGCTACTTACAAAACAGAAAAAGAGTTAAAGTCAGGAAATTTAACATGGCAGCCCATCGCTTAACCAAAATATTCTGTTTCTCTCTCTCCCTGCCTCTATCTCTTTCTGATCTTCCACCTATAAATACCTCTCCAACGTCATTACACATCACTAAATGAAGCCCTCATGCAAACACCCTGCTATTCGACTCATGGGTTACTATTTTCCGTCAGAGGAACGCTCCTAAAACCACAGAGCACTATATACGCTGCATACAGATATGTTTATATAACTGGAAACCAGACATAGGGTTATATAGCAAGTTATATTTTACTTGTATGTATTAATACCTACAATTATATTTTTAAGTTCCCTTATAATCTTTCCTCATCTATGCAAAAGTCCTCAAAATTTGCACGTCACATGCAAATTTTGTAAAATATTTGTAAAAAATAAGCATGTATCAGTATATGGTCACATACTCAACACTAAGTACATCCTGAGAAAAGAAGACCTATTTGCCATTCAAAAAAAAAGTTACTTACTCAGAAATGGAAAATAATTTCCCATTGTGGTTGGTGCTTTAAATAAATGCCCCTCCCCCACCCGCTGCCTCACGTGTGAGTCCGAGGGTGGGGTGTTGTAGCATGAGAGTATGTGTTGTCATGTGTGTGGGCTCATTTGTGTACACGTGTAGAAACCAGAAGCTGACATGGGATGTCTCCCCTTGACAGCTCTCCACCCGATGTATTAAGGCCTCTCACTTGAATCTCACAGACTGAGCTATCCAGCTTGCTCCTGGCTCTGCCCCCTGAGTTCGGAGTACTATAGACGGCTGCCGTGGGTACCCAGCATTTATTTGGGTGCTGGGGATATGAACTTACACAGCAAACACTTGGACTGCTACTGAGCCATCTCCCCAGCCCAGTGTCCTTATTTTTATATAAATGAAGATAATTTTAAACAAATATAAGGTGAGGAGCTGATACTGCATCCACTGATATGCTTGGTGATGCTCTCTTAATCTACTGACTCAGATGGAGAAAATGCAAGACAGTGAGAGGTAGAAGTACTGTGAGCTTGATACAATGTGTTTGCTAAAAGTAATGAAAAATTATGATTAAAGACAGAGAACTATTCCACATATTCCTGTGTGTGTGTGTGTGTGTGTGTGTGTGTCTGTGTGTGTGTGTGTGTGTGTGTGTCTGTGTGTGTCTGTGTCTGTGTCTGTGTGTGTCTGTGTGGGTGTCTCTGTGTGTGTGTCTGTGTGTGTCTGTGTGTCTGTGTCTGTGTCTGTGTGTGTCTGTGTGGGTGTCTGTGTGTCTGTGTCTGTGTCTGTGTGTGTGTGTCTGTGTGTATGTGTCTGTGTGTGTGTGTGTCTGTGTGTGTGTGTCTGTGTGTGTGTCTGTATGTGTGTCTGTGTGGGTGTTTCTGTGTGGGTGTCTGTGTGTGTGTCTGTGTATCTGTGTCTGTGTGTGTGTCTGTGTGTGTGTGTCTGTGTGTGTGTCTGTATGTGTGTCTGTATGTGTCTATGTCTGTGTCTGTGTGTGTGTCTGTGTGTGTGTCTGTGTGTGTGTCTGTATGTGTCTGTGTGTGTGTCTGTGTGTGTGTCTGTGTGTGTATGTGTGTCTGTGTGTCTGTGTGTGTATGTCTGTGTGTGTGTGTGTGAGTGTGTCTGTGTGAGTCTGTGTCTGTGTCTGTGTGTGTGTCTGTGTGTGTCTGTGTGAGTCTGTGTCTGTGTCTGTGTCTGTGTGTGTGTCTCTGTGTGTCTGTGTGTCTGTGTCTGTGTGTGTGTATCTGTATGTGTGTCTGTGTGTGTGTGTCTGTGTGTGTCTGTGTGATCCATGATGATGGAGACTACCTCAGTGCCTTGTGCTTGTTAGGCAAACACTGTACCAGGGCTAAATCTCTAACTCCTTCAGAATGTAAGCATCAATTACCAACTAAGTCTTCTTCTACACTAACAGTGACACTGAAAATTTTTTAAATTTTAGACTTTCAAAAGCTCATATGTCATTCAAGTAGAAGGGAAGCCATTCTCGTGATCCCTTCCTGGGAGATTACCTAGTCCTCTGCACACAGATTATACAAGTCAGTTTATGAGGGAAGCTGCATCTCTCAGGCAGCATGAAGACAGTGTCTGGCAGGGTCCCCTCCCTTCAGTTCCAAAGAAGCCTTGACAGATTTATCATCAGACAGCCCAGATATAATGATGGCCACTGGAGGCTCTGCTCTATGACGTCTTCTAGCATGAAAAGCAGTAGAAGTGACCGATTATTGCTAAAATTCTATGGTCTAGAATTGTGTACTCTAAAATGTACTAGAAACCAGGTATGGGACACACCCTTGTAATACTCAAGAAATGGAAACAGAAGGATTTGGAGCTCAGAGCCAGCCTGAGCTACATGAGATCTTGTCTCAAAAAAAAAAAAAATTCATCATAATAATGATGATGATGATGGTGGTGGTGGTGGTGGTGATGATGATGATTATAGTAGTAGTCGTAATAAAAGAATGCAGTTAGTGTTGGCTGTGGTCACACTATGGATACCTATTGTCCCCGCATTCAAGGGACAGAGGCAAGATGGCTGCAATTTGGAGGCCAGCCTAGGAATCATAGAGAGCCCTTGCCTCTGAGAAAAGAGAGAGAGAGCAATGGGGAGAATGAATCAAAGAAAACAAGCATCAAATTGTGTCAAGGATGTTGGGGACAGAAACTCTTATACGCCAGTGCTGCCACAATAGAAATCAGTGTGCTGTTCCTCCAAACAATATGAATAGAATTACGTATGACCAGAAATAGCACTCCCAGGCATATACCTGGAGGACTCTGTCACACTTGCACTAAAAATAGAAGTGATTGAAACTCAGAGACGTTTGCACAACCATGCTTACTGCTATACTATTCACAATAGCCAAGATAGGGAACCAGCCTAGATGTCCTTCAGCAGATGAATAAAGAAAATGGCTGGTCAGCCACAAAGAAGAGTTACTTCATTGTAGGGGGACGGACACATCTGGAGATCATGTAAGACAAAATAAAGCAGGTTCAGGAAGCCAAACAGCACACATCTCCAAAATGCAGAATCTAGGTTGTTTTGTTGTTGTTCTGCTTTTACTTGTGAGACGGGGGTCTTACAATGTAGCCCAGGCTAGCCCAAGACTTGCCATGTAGAGCAATCCGCCTGTCTCTGCTTCCCAAGTGCTGGTATTAAAGGCATGCACCAGCACACCCCAGAACACAGCTTTTAAGTAGACGTGTAAGACGTGAATTCGTGACGGGTACATGTCGAAGGCCTCTGGATGGATGTGACACCCCCATCCCTTCATCAGGGTGCCCTACGGAAAGGAAGAGCACTCCAACAGCAGGCTTTCATCCTTCTGGGAAGAGGCCAGGTTTTGTTGTTCTGACACCTTCTTTGTCTTCATCTGGATTCTGTTGCTGCTGTAGAGTACCTGAGCTTACAGCTTATAACAAGCAGGCGTTTATGTCCCTCACTGTCCTAGAGGAGGGGAAGTTTCAGGATCAAGCTTCCAAGATCTGATAATGTCTCTTTTGATGTGTTATTCAGTGTTAGAAGGCAGAAGGGCTGGAGAGCACAGACAAAAGAAACAAGTCTTCAGCCACCTGACTGTGCCTAATCTCACAAGCTAAGCAGGGTTCAGCCTGGTTATACTTGATGGGAGAAGCAGGGGGACAAATCTGTCCACTCATGTGATAAACCAGCTCCCAAAATAATAGACTTAATCCTAATCCCCAAGGCCGGAATCCCCTATGGTATCTTCTCTCAGCATCCCTGCGCTGGGATCCAGTTTCCACCGCATGGACTCGGGGAACACGCTCACACCCTGCCAGTACCTTGCTTGGACAATGTCAATAACAATTCAGCAACTCCGAGTTCTTTGTCTTCAACACTTAACAACCACGTGGCTTCCATGGCCTTCAAGCACTTCACAGGTGGACATGGGCACACTTGGAAATCACTCGATGCAAAAGAAAATTCTGCCCTTTATCAGTTGTAATGATGTATTTCTTAAATTTCAATATGGCACATTTAAGGTTTCAGCATTGTTTTGATTTGGGCCACATATTTCTGTCACAGAATTCAAGTGACCCACTACACCACTTATTCACAGCAAATGTTTTTTAAAGTGCTTCCTCTCTGTTGATATGTCTTGTAGTTCTTCCCCTCTGAAAGATATTTTTGCTTGAAACTTTACTTTCTAGTCACCAGAAAGTTGTGACAAAAGTTTCTTTTCCTTCGATTTGTGTAATTGTGAAATTTGCTTCAAGACTAAAATTATTCTTTAAATTATGTCACTGCTGCCGGGGTAGTGTTGCATGCCTTCAAGGCCAGCACTTGAGAAGCAGAAGTAGGCAGTCTCTGAGCTTGAGTGGCATCTCTTGGGCAGCATGAAGACAGTGTCTGGCAGGGGTCCCGCCCTTCAGTTCCAAAGAAGCCTTGACAGATTTATCATCAGACAGCCCAGATATGACCATCAAGATCAACTTGGTCTACCTAGCAAGTTCCAGGGCTATAAAGTAAGATCCTGCCTCAAAACAACAAAAAGCATCACGGCCACATGCCAGAGTAAACATAGCCTTCCAAATCACCGTACACTTCGGAGGTAGTCTTCACCTTCCATCCCATTGAACTCCAAAATATGAAAAGTGCTTAGCCCTGAGATGAGAGAACTGACACCGGATGTTCACCACCTACCCAATTCATTCTGCAATCGGTGACTCCAATCTGCCTTTGCACTTAGAAAATGAGTCTTAAACCATGCATGGTTCTGTGAGTGTAAGTCCTACTGCAAAACAGAACAAAACAATTCCTGTGTTCTCGAAAAAGAAAAAGAATAAGAAAAAGAAAAGAAGAGAAAGGTATCACCCAGTTCATATACAGCTACAATGTGATAAATTCGCTCGGCCACAGGATTCCTGCCTAAACTAACAATTCATTTACGGCCACAGTTCACCGCCCCTGTCATCACTTGCATGCCTCTAATTACCCCCCATCTGTTTCATGTTTGAAGTTTACAACACTTGCCCACTTTGGCTACACTAGTTTACATCTAACATCAAACACATGTTTATGTTTACCACATACCAGTTCTGCATTCTTGAACTTAAAATTATATCAATTTATAATCCCATTAATGGAAAACTTATGAGAAGGATCCGGATCCTTTAATAGAATGAGAAAGAACAACCATTTGGATGCTGTTAAGAATGAGCCCGTACCGAAGGCTAAATGCTTCAGTTAGATAGACCCTGCTCAGATAAGGGGGCCTCAGGAACTGCTGTCTTGGCTGCTGAGAACAGACCACGGCTTGGAGTTCATTTTCTGGAGCTTCATGTGGAGGCATGTGTCCTCACTGGAAAGATGAGTGATCAAAGAGACTCTGAGTATTCTTTGTTCAAAGAGGTATCAAATTTGGGGCTGGGAGTGTAGCTCCAAGGTAACGCATGCAGCTTAGTACACATGAAGCCCCGAGTTCAAGTTCAAACCCCAGTACACCCATGTGCTTGCTCAGATTCACACACACACACACACACACACACACACACACACACACACACACACGCACGCACACACACGCGCACACGGCAGTTTTAAATCCGGCCCTGCAAACGTGCCACTTTAAGAAAATGGATTTCTGTGTATGTATATACATGCTTGATGTGGGGACTGGAACCTATGTGGGTGTATGTGTAGCATGGCACACGTGGAGATCAGAGGACTTTAGGGCTCTGTCCTCATCTTCCATCTTGTTTGAGACAGGGTCTCTCTCTCTCGCTCGCTTTTCAGTGCTACAATACCAACCTCACTACTCTACGAGATCCCAGCTATTCTCCTGTCTCTGTTTCTCCTCACCAGCTAGGGGTGCACTGGGATTCTGGACACACGCATGCTACTGAGTCTAGCTTTTATATGGGTGATAGCGACCTGAGCTCAGCTCATTAGGCTTCCCAGACAAGTGCTCCACCCAGGAAGCCACCTCCCCAGGCCTGAACTTATTGAGGGCAGGTTTGTAGATGAAGCAAGTTTCCATTTCAAAAATGAAAGGGGGCGTGTCCCCATACGGCAACAAGCTCTCCATATATGGCTCCCTAGCACAGGCCAGATACATGTTTGGGCATCTATATCTACTGCTGACCAGTTTCCAAAGAAAACTACAGATAAGAACACTATTTAGATCTTGGACTGTTTCCAAAGGATTGCAGCTCTATATAAAACATATTTGGGGGAGTATAAGAGATTAAGGTCTGGTCCCCTACGCTTCCTTCCACATGAAGGAAGAACCCCTTCCCTCCTATGCACTTCGTTTTGGTAAAGGGCACAAAGACTCTTGATCACTTTTATAGTCTCACTGATCCTCTTTCTCCTCTTCCCTCCCCAACCCCACAAGAAAGTAGCCTTTGTTCTGCTCCCCGAGGTCTCTAGCGACAGTAGTACAATGTCCAGAGAGAGGCCTGTGTCCATCCTGAAGGTAGGTCTTACACACAGAGACCCCTGATGAGTGATTGGGTTCTGTAGGTATGAGTGGGGTCTACAAGTCAGGATGGGTGAATGATCCCAGAGTGAGATCAGTATCTACTCCAATCACAGCCCTTTCCTCCTCCTAGTCCACGGGTGTTTTCTACCATTCCTCAGCAATTTCTAACTCTTCCTCCATTTGTAAAATGGGAACACAGCCACAGCATCCTAAGACAAGTTTGAAGAATACAATCCTACTTTGGCTGTACAACCAAGCATTGCCTCCTAGAGACCCAGCTTCAGGGAAACTCTAGGGTACGAATTCCTTACTGTCTGCACAATTCAAAGGTTTTTGGCCTGATGACACACTGGCTACTTTGCACCCAAATGTTTTTCATACTCATCACCTCTAAGCTTACTTGTTCCAGGAAGCCTTGGCCTTGGCTGGCGTGACACATACCAGAGACAACAGGCTGGCCACAGCTAATTGAGCCCATTAACAACGTGGTGTGTGGATGCTCTGCCACCGTCCGACTCGAACACATTGGATGTTCTGAGGATTGTGAAAATGTTCACTAAAACCCTGGTCATTTCATGAGCCTGCTAGGCTTTTAATGGCATTAAGACTTGATCAAGTGTTCCTGGTTACATAAACTCGAACTTGCCATTATCAGCAAGTATTTCAATGTGGGGCCTGGAGTCCACATCCTAAAAAGTCATAGATTTAGGGGTGTGTCCTCTCTTAAGCATGACCTTCTAATGGTGGCACTGTTTACAGAAAGAAGACAGTGACTTATTTGGTAACATTAGCATATTCTCTTTGCAGCTCCTTGAGCATTTGTGCCCATCCTCTGTGTCCAATAGTTACATCTGTGTCAAGAAAAATAATAAACAACTGTTCTGAGTGTACAGAATGTCACACCCTTCCTGTGCCCTGTTCAGAGATCACATCTTATGTTTATGCTTGACAACAGCTACACAATGACTTGTCTATTCTCTTAACCCTTTAACTTCCTCTGCTGTTTGGAAGAGTTCTTCTTTGGAAAACATTACTGTCTTAATTTTGGCTTACTATTAACTTTGTTGTACTTGTCAGAAATTTTTCTCTAGCATCAGAAATTTTTCTCTAGCGTTGCTTATTTCCCCTTACTCTTGAAACATCAAGTGGGTCGTTTCCCCATCTCTGGGGAACCAAAAGAACAATCTCTGTAGGACCTCGCCCTCGTGCCTGGTCAGCACTGTGTCTCCGCAGCAATCTTCTGAGGCTTCTGTCTGTCCAGGGTTTACTTTGACTCTCCAATGTCCTGAAGCAACAGTGGCTGCTGCCTCAGAGACCTTTCTGCCTTGGAGGCTAAAGACCAACTTCAGGAAGACTGGGAAGACACAGTGGAAGGTCACAGGGACACATGTCAGCACAGATGGCTCAGCATGTGAGTCGTGTGACTATTACAATGGAAGAAGCAATAAGGAAAGTTTCCTATTCGCCAGGAAGAGTCCTGCTTTGCAAGTCAACAGATGCGTTGCCTTCTTGGAAGGTCTGTTTGCACAGCCTGTTTTGATGGTGCCTCAAGTGGAGCCCGTATTTCATGAACATAGCAAACAGCCTATGCACTTGAACGTTCTGAGGCAAGGGGACTCTATCAGGTAGAGGTTTGGTGGCTTTGAACAGAGGCTACAGGTTGCCTAGCTTTGAAAGTGGAAGCACCATGTCTCCTCAGTGCTCCCTCTTCCTGCTTATTCCCAATGATAAGATTCCCAGCTCCACGCCTTAGCTATTCTCTGCTTAGCAAATTCACTCAGTGCCATGTGGCCACCAAAGGGTTGAAAAGTCTCCTCCAGGCTCAGGAGCAACTGCCTCACCATCTTTGTCTTTTCTCTTAACAGGAAACTTGATCCTCAAAACCAGTAACTAAGCCAGTGCTTGCTGGACCTCCTGGGACACTGTAGCACAGAAGTAAGCTAACATCCACACCAGACAGGCCCCAGGGAAGCTTAAAACTACCAGCTGGGTGACTGTGATTAACTTCCTAGTTTCTTGTTTCTGAACTGCATGGTTACATAAGAAGAGAATAACGTAGAACGGAAGCTAACGTGTGGGGGGGGGATCTTTGATTCCAGGCAACTGATTATCTGGAGTGTCCCCCAAGGTCACAGAGCTGCAGAATGCTCCATCGTACATCTTCTGCCACAAAAGGGCTCCCCCTCACACTCGGGCTTCTGTCGTGGAAAGGATGAGCAGTTCTGCTAGTGCTACCCTGCAGACTGAATCCACCACTGTTCAGGACTCTCCATCCATTCAGACCGCCATACAAATGCCTCGGACAAGGCAATTTATAAACAACAGAAGTCCGTTGCTCGTAGTCCATGATCAAGTGACCTCAGGTTCTCTGTCTGTCACATGGATGATGTTAAGTCTCAAAGAAACCCTAGACAAATGGGCTAACTTACTAGCACACCAAATTGCCTGCTTGACCTCTAGACTCTCTCAGTGTTGCAAGTACCTGTTACAGAGTCCTGGCTCCTCTCGGCTCTTCTCGCCATATCCCCTGCTCTGAAACTCTCCAGCCCAAGGACCTCCCTTCCCTGGCTTCTCTTCTTCTCTTATATAAACCTGCCATTGCAGTCATGAGCTCTTGGTACTCCCTCTCTTCCTCTCCCTTTCCCTCTCTCTCTCTCTCTCTCTCTCTCTCTCTCTCTCTCTCTCTCTCTCCCTCTCTCTCTCTCCCTCTCCCCCTCCCTCTCCCTTCCTCCCTCCCTCTCTTTCTCTCTCCCTCTCCCCCTCTTTCTCTCTCTCCCCTCCCTCTCTCCCTCTCCCTCCCCTCTCCTCTCTCCCCTCCCTCTCTCCCTCTCCCTCTCCCTCTCCTCTCTCTCCCTCTCCCTTCCCCCTCTCCATCCCCCCCTCTCCCTCTTTCTTCCTCTCCCCCCCTTTCCCTCTCTCCACCTCTCTGTGTGGTGTGTGCCCTTAAACCTTTTGTCTGCCATATGGAGAACTCACACTGAACCGAAGTCTCCAGATCCTCTGAGTTCATGGCGGTTAATGCTTTGAATCTCAAATATCGCACACAGGTTTATCTTCGAACTCTTGTTCTCCAGCCAATGGTACTGCATGGGGAGGCTGGAGAGTCTTTAGGAGAGTGGTTCTCAACCTGTGGGTTTTGACCCCTTTGTGTGTCACATATCAGACATTGACATTACAATTCCTAAGAGAAGCAACACTGCAGTTCTGAAGTAGCAATGAAATAATTGCATGGTTGGGGGCCATCACAGCAGGAGGAAGTGTGGCGAAGGGCCGCTGGTTTGGGGAGCCTGCCTGGCTGACAGACTTGAGTCATGTGGACCCCGAAGGTGAAGCCTGCCAGTCTCCTGCCTCCCACCTTGATGTGAACAACCTCTACCACAGGCTCCCGCTGCCATGAGCCGAGCTGTTTCCCCAGGCCTCCTGCTGTGATGCTGTGGCACCATGATGGATGAACCCGGGAAACCATGAGTTAACCATGTGCCTTTCTGCCAGGTTGTGGTGGCTCGCACCTTTAGGTCTGGTCTACACTGGGACTGGTCTACAGAGCGAATTCCAGGTGAGCCAGGGCTACACAGAGAAACCCTGTCTGAAAAAACAAACAGACAAAAGGACCTTTTTTCTTTCTCATTGTTTGGGTCTGGTAGGAGGGTCACAGCAATACAAGAAGCAGCAGATAGAATAGCAAGATGACGTCAAGAAATGTTAAGAAGCTCTTACAAGTGGGGGTCACATGCTATGAAAATAAAAGTGAGGAGGAGTCTAGGCAAGAATGAGGATGGGGGGATTGGGAGGAGAGGGATGGGGGGGAGTCAGCCAAAGCCTAGTGAGTACAAAGGTGCCATCAAAGGTCTGCTGCACACACACACACACACACACGCACATGCACACACACACAAACACAGAGACACGCACACACATACCCATACACGCACACACACACACACACACACAGACACGCACACGCACGCACACACACACAGACATGTGCACGCGTGCATGGACAGACACACAAAGACAGACAGAGACACATCCAGAGGGATGCCCACACAAACACACACACACACACACACGGAGAGACAGAGACAGAGACACATCTAAAGGGATACACACACACACACACACACACACACACACACACACGGAGAGAGAGAGACAGAGACAGAGACACATCTAAAGGGATACACACACACACACACACACACACACACACACACACGGACAGGCACACAAAGACAGACAGAGACACATCCAGAGGGATGCCCACACAAACACACACACACACACACAGAGAGAAAAAGAGAGAGAGGGAGAGAGAGAAAGAGAGAGAGAGAGAAAGAGAGAGAGATATCTAAAGGGATGCACGCACACACACAGAGGCAGGCACACAGGGACAGA
Organism: Uromys caudimaculatus; assembly: GCA_028551405.1. Taxonomy (NCBI): domain Eukaryota; kingdom Metazoa; phylum Chordata; class Mammalia; order Rodentia; family Muridae; genus Uromys; species Uromys caudimaculatus. The sequence continues at coordinate 64,064,540 of CM052714.1, forward strand.
CAGAGAGACAGAGACACACAGACAGGGATGCCTCCCCACATACACAGAGAGAGGGGGGAAGAAGAGGGAGAGAGAAAGGGGGGGAGAGAGAGACAGAGAGACAGAGACAGTGAGAGATGCCATACACAAACACACAATTTTTTTAAGTTTAGTTGTTTTGTAGATAAAACGATAGATAGATCCTTGCTATGTAGCCAAGGCTACCCTACAACTCTTAAATCTACCTCCCAGGTGCTAGATTTGCAACACCACATCCAACTCTAGAAGAAATTTGATTTTTCACCTCAAAACTTCTTTTAAAAACTTCTTTAAAAACAATAATAGTAACAGTCACTGCACTTGGTGCTCTGCAGTCTGGGCTATAGAACAGGGTCAAAAGCTAATGTGGGCCACATGAGGATCCTCCCCAAAACTCCCCAAGAAAACAAATTAAAATATGGAGGGTAAGCACTTAGCCAGCATCATGCCCAGATCCAATGTGAATAAGTACCAGCTAATGGGCTTAGTGCAGCTCAGCAGTGGGGGCGAGCTTAGCCTAGGCAGGGCTTTGGACTTGATCCCTAGCACTACAAAAGCTTACCTAACAAGAGAGACGTTTGCCACCAAGAGGAGAAAGGACTAGCCCTTTCAGCATCAGCCATTTCACCTGAGTAATGGAGGCACAGGACGCTGCTCAGCCAGCAGAGTGCTTGCCCAGCATGCAGGAAGGCCTGGCTTTAATCCCCAGCGCTGCATAACGCAGGTGTGGCGGTGCATGTTGTAATCCTAGCAGTTGGGAGATAGAGAGACAGGAGGATCAGACGTTCAAAGTCATTTTCAGCTACATAACAAGTTCGAGGCCAGCCTAGGACACAGAAGACCCTGTCTACAAATAAAACTAAACAAATTTAAACAAGTGTCATTTATTGGGAAAACTTACTTCTGCTTTGAGTTTTCTCCTTAGTTGGGAGTAGGAGGGCTGTGTCCTACATTTGGGTGTGGGGACAAAGCAGATCTTTGGGACAGGGTCAGGCCAGTTCCTTCAGCACCAGGGAGGATGCATTCAAAGTGGGGGAACTTTCAGGCACATATTAACATAAGTTTTGCAATCTAGTAAGACTTTAAGAGGCAGGATTTCAAAGCTCATGTGTTTGCCTTGGGTGAGCCAGGGCCAGAGCAAAGCTTAGCACTGATAGGCTCGCAGGAATATAGCATATTCATGAGGTAGTAATGGGAAACGGACAGTTCCTTGTTTCCTGCGAGGTTGATATGGCCTCCTTTACATGGCTTTGAGGAAGTTCCTTCATACATCCCCAGCTGGATGGGCTTCTCCAAAGCTATTTCCCAGATTTAGTCACTCTTTGCTACGTCTTCAGGGGCAGGTTCCATTTGCAGTTAGAAATTCCCACAAAAATTTACAGGAAACTAACCCCTCCCCCGCCCCGCACTTTCATTCCATCTAAAACGTTGATCACCTGATACTGAAAGAGTGCTTCCATTTTAAAGGTGAGCTGCAGTGCTAAATTGAGAGTTGACTTAATCCCATGTTTATGGGGTAATTAATGTCCCAAGTAACCAGGCTGGCTGGCAAGTTAATGCTTTCTTCCTTTAACCAAGTGCACAGGGTTTCTTGCCTTTGATCATGCAGTACATCTCTGCCACTGGATTCCAACGAGGCTAAGAGTCAAAATAACTTCCTGAACTTCCTCTGTGCCAGATGAGCCAGGAGTCCTTGGCTCACCAAGATTCCTCCCAGAAGGAGTTTTGGTGATATAGGGGGAAGGGAAAATAAAATAAATTAGCAGTTATATGGCAGAAGGAGGATCTTCGTAAGTATGTCTGCTAGGGGAGTTCTTGTGTGGTAGTGTGACTTATCTTGACATTATATGTGGCTGGTGTTTAGTTTCATTTCTGTTGCTGTGATGACACACTCTAGCAAAGGCATCTTTAAGGGGCAAAGGGTCGCTTCACTTACTATTCCAGGTTACAGTCTATCACTGTGGGGAAGTCAAGGCAGTCACGTGCCAGGAGAGAAAGACCACATGAATGCTTACTGTTGCATTCACGGTCTCCTTTTTCATACAGTGTAGAATCCAACCCCAAGGAATGGTAGCATCTACTTTCAGACTAGGTTTTCCCACACCAGCTAATCAAAACCATCTCTCACAGGCATGCTCAGAAGCTAACTTGATCTAGACAAATCCCTTATTGAAACTCCCTTCCCTGGTGAGTCTATATCGTGTCAAGTTGGCCATTAAAACAAAGCACCAAACCCAGCCTCAGTAGTAGCAGGGAGAGCAATAACCGCTTGCTGAGCTGTTCTCTGTTTGGAATCCTGCCAGGTGCTTAGCTAGTTTCTTCTTGATTACCCTAAGATAGTGATGAGAGACACAGAGAGACAGATCCAGCAACTGACCCAAAAAGTAGATCTAGATTTTCCCAGCCCACAACTACCAGTTCCCCATCCCCAGGTGGCCTCCCTGATTATAGAGTCTCCCATCTGCCTTGCTTCGATTCACTTACCTGCCTATTTACAAGAGTTTAAAAAGGAGAGGTTTACCCACTCACAGCTTTGTCAGTGAAGGACTCAAACCCCACAGTGCTCATTCCCAAAAGCAACGTGTCCAGGATACATCAGTTCCTCCCACAGCACCGTCACAAGGCTGTCATCAACTAGCCAGCTAGCCAGCCCGCTCTGGAACACACAGCTAGTCTGTCTTTTGAGCAGATGGTTCAGGCATCAAGCCACCATGAGAAATACCTGCTTCACTGTAGTGTCACCACAACACGGTCAATATCCTCACATGGACACTCTCCCACATATTCCGTCAGTTGTTACCCTGAGTGGAAGAGAAGAGGGGCAGAGGGAGGAAGGGGAGGGAGGGAGAGGAGGAGGGAAAGGGAGGAGGGCAGTCGTAAGAGCAAACCCGTGCCATGAACCTTACCTTCTGAGCCTTTCCTACCTTTAACCATATCTAAAATACACACACACACACACACACACACACACACACACACACACACACACACACACTTCCTCTGCCCCCATTCCCAAAAGCACACCTTTGAAGAAAGACTGGAACCTGTCTGGTTTTGACTGTAGGTCGAAGTGTGAGTTACTACACCATCATTTCTGGGACAAGAGTGCTAATGTCTTACCTCCAGAAAGATCAGGCATCAGCCAGCAAGGAGGAGAAATGAAGGAGAGAACGCCGGGGCTGACCAGCCCTGACCTTGACCTGAAACACAGTTCTTCTGGTCAAGGTAGTGAACTAAGGAGGCCAAAGAACCACTCCTCAGGAAGGCAGGACCAGCGCTGCAAAACAGGCTCACAGTAAGCTGTGCTGAAGAGAATAGTAATTAAAGGTGAAATCATCATTTCTTTAATGAGATACTATACTTTTCCTTCCAAACTTTCTGTCCCCCCACCCCCACTGCATAGCATGGTCTCTAGGAGCTGCCATGAGGTTCAGCTTGGTCTGTCTGCCTTTCTTTCTTCTCTCTCTTTCCGATGCTGACTAGACCCTAAGCATGTTTTTACTGGACCTTGAACTTCCTTATTCTTTCTTTAAAGCTCCTTCCCATCATGTGACTACCTGCTATCCTGGAGCTGATCTCCACGCTATCTTAACTCAAGACTTTTGACTTTTTCTATTCTCCTCCTCCAGGCAGATACCAGAATTTACAGCTTGCCTGACCTGAAGTTTTTCTTTGAAATTCCTGCAAAAGGTATTTAATCTCTGAGTAATACTTACGTATCTTCATCCACCATGAATAAAACAGTTTGGACAAGCAAGGACTGTCTCTTTCATCAAGGACCACTGCAGGGGAAGGCCTTCATCATACAGAGTCAAGCCTAAGCCCCTCCATACATTTGGCACTCACTTGGAACCAAGCCTGATCCCCCCACCCCAGTGGCCAGGCAGAAACACAATGACAGTGGCGCACACCTTTAATCCTAGCACTTAGGAGGCAGAGATATGTGGATTTCTGTGAGTTCGAGGCCAACATAGTCTACAAAGTGAGTGCCAGGACAGCCAAGGATACAAAAAGAAACCCTGTCTTGAAAAACCAGAAAGAAAGAAAGAAAGAAAGAAAGAAAGAAAGAAAGAAAGAAAGAAAGAAAGAAAGAAAGGAAGGAAGGAAGGAAGGAAGGAAGGAAGGAAGGAAGGAAGGAAGGAAGGAAGGAAGGAAGGAAGGAAGGAAGGAAGGAAGAAAGAAAGAAACAGAAAAAAGAAAAGCCAGGCATGGTGGCATATGCCTTTAAAGTTAGCACTCAGAAGGCAGAGGCAGACAGATCTCTGTGAGACTGAGGCAAGCCTGGTCTACAAAGTGAGTCCAGGATAGCTAGGGCTAGTACACTGAGAAACCCTGTCTTAAAAAAAAAACAAAAAACAAAAAACAAAAAACATTGTAAATGGGGTGAGACAGACTCTCTCTCTCTCTCTCTCTCTCTCTCTCTCTCTCTCTCTCTCTCTCTCACACACACACACACACACACACACACACACACACACACACACACACACACACACATGTATTCAGTACTCATGAGTACCAGGTATTGTTCTGAGATCGCATCTAATCTGCCTTTGAAATAGGTGCTACTATCACCTGCATTTTACAGATAATGAAATTAAGGCTCGGAAAGTTTAATTGAGGCACACAGCTACAAAGGGACAGCAGAGGCCCAAAGGGACCATATTAAGGTCTAGTCTAAGAATTCCACTAAGTAGCTGTGTGGCCTCCAGTCTCTCAGGAAAGGCATGGTCTAAAGTCTCTCTGGCAGTTCTATAATAGGACGTAGTTAAGGTCCTTTGGGAAGTGCCTCACTCTCCCCTGTGGGCTGAAATCTAATTCATGGTTATGGTGAGTGTGAGTTTGATCTTCCTGTGGCAAAGCCGTGTGGAATCCCAGGCATGAAATGCCTTCTAAAGCGCTCACTTGTTACTGGGTTACTATGCATTAATGAGAAACAGCACACTAATTTTCCCCAGCCTCTTCTGGGATTTGTCTGTATCTCTAGATTCCTTTTCACTCGCCATTTAGATAATAGAGGGAGAACACTTCATTAAGTGTACAGGGAGGCATCTGGCTTTGCTCGCCCCTCTCAGATCTCCTCACCCCGGCCAATCAAGGCCGTGAGGGTTCAGTTCGCAGATGATTTTCTCTTTTAACCCTAAGCCTGCAAAAAAGGAAGAACATAGGTTTATGGCCTTGAAGTTCACAGTAAAAAGTCTAATACCTGCCTCTGTCAGTGCTGAGAAAGGAGCCCAGGTCACACATACTAAGCAAATGCTCTACCTCAGTGCTCTGCCCCCAGACTCTCATCTCCCATTTGTGCATTCTCTGTCTTCCTTTGTGGGCAGCTTCTCTGCCAGAAGATTTGCAGTTTTAAAGATAGCCTGAGCCGGCAAGGCACGGCAGCTCACGCTTGTAGACTCGGCATGTAGGAGACTAGCACAGAGGGGCCACTCTGGGCTTCGGGGTGAATTCAAGGCCAGCCTAGAATACCCAGTGAGATCCTGTCTCACAAAACGGAAGAAAATGGGTGTGAGTGGGGGGAGGAGGAAGGGAGGGGGGAGGGAGGGGGAGGGAGGGAGGGAGAAATGAGCTGCCATGAAGGCCATTGTTCATGCACAGCAGTTGGCCTGGAGCTGGAGCACGATCTTAGATGTGTAAGGCCTTGGGTTCCATCCTCAGTGCCCATCCTAAACCATTCCCATGATGCATTTGACCATTTCTTAGGATCCATCTTATGCCCTAATTTTGTGTATTTTCACTTTTTTGAGACAGAATCTTGTGCAATCTGGGATGACTTCAAACTTGCTATGTAGCTAAGGATGACCTTAAATATCTGAGCCTCCTGCCTCCACTTCCTGGGTGCAAACGTTAAAGGTGTCACCATCACACTGGTCTTAAGAAGTGATGGAAACTAACCCCAGTATTTTATGTAGGCCTAGCATTTACCAGCTGAGCTACATACCCAGCTCCTTCCGGTTTTCTCTGTTTCTTTTTGTTTTCTTTTATTTTTTAAAGATTTATTTATTTATTTTATGTACATGAGTACACTGTTGCTGTCTTCACACACACCAGAAGAGGGCATCAGATCCCATTACAGATGGTTGTGAGCCACCATGTGGTTGCTGGGAATTGAACTCAGGACTTCTGGAAGAGCAGTCAGTGCTCTTAACCGCTGAGCCATCTCTCCAGACCCTTGCTTTCTTTTACTATTTTGTGTGGATGGGTGTTTTGCCTGCATGTTTGTCTGTGCACCACATGGGTGCAGCGCACAAAGAGATCAAAAGAGGGCGTGGGATTCCCTGGTACTTGTTAATGCGCAGTGATTGCTGAGGATCTAAGAGCAGCCAGTGCTTCTAAGCCATGCCTTGTTGTTCCAGGCTCAGGTTTTTTGTTTTGTTTTGTTTTGTTTTGTTTTGTTTTGTTTTGTTTTGTTTTTTGTCGTTGTTATTGTTGTTGTTGTTTTGGGACGCTGCTTGAGGATGGCCTTCAACTTCTCATCCTCCTGCCTCCAATTTTCTGAGTGATGAAAATAGAACTGAGGCCACAGCGCATGCTGAGCACGGGGACACAGTGCACACTAAGCAAGTTCTCTATCACTGTACCACATCCCAAAGAAAGCGTGTCCTGACAACGCTGTAGAAAAGCCTCATCAAAACCTGCGTAAAGGTGACAGCAGGAAAGGAGAAATCGCCCTTGACCAAGTCACTTCCCTTGATGAGACACAACTTTCTGCCCATGCAGCAAATAGAATTCCCTGCTGCAGACATAAGAATGCCCTTCGTGAAGAAAGAAAGGAGTTCCGGGAGCCGGGTTACCGCTTCCACGGCAAGCTGGCCTCCGGGAGCAGGATCCACAGAGTCATCTGAAGAAGACTGCACAGTGCTCACTCACACAGGGCAGTGGGTATAATCCTCTCTACCAAACTTCAGGTGTTCAGGACTACATTCAAGAGGGATAGTAGAACAGCTGCAAGAGAACATCAGTCAGAAGAGTGAGGGCGACCTGCAAGCACCCTGACCTTCCATCTTACTCTGGACATATAAGAATGACTTCTCTAAGAGTCCCAAGCCCCCAGCACAAACCAGTCAGTACCATAAGGCCATTGACGTCTGAAGCTCTGCTGAGGAAAGCCAACTCAAACTTGGAGAGACACTGGACCACACATGGGATGGAGAAATGTGGCTATAGATCTCCACAGGACGTCTTCAAAACCAGACCTCTTCCAAAGGATCAATAAATTCACAAAGGAGCTTAAAGGACGGGCAGGTAGGGAGTAGGAAGACAGCAAGTTCAAGGCCAGCCAGGGCTATGTTATGAGAACTTAGGAAGGAGAAAGAAACTGGGGATAGGGTTCAGTGGTAGAGTACTTGCCTGGCACACGTAATTCATAATGTCACAAAAAGAAGGAAAGAAAGGAAGGAAGAGAGAGAGGGAGGGAGGGAGGGAGGGAGGGAGGGAGGGAGGGAATAGGAGAAGGAGGAGGAAGAGGAGGAGGAGGAAGAGGAGGAGAAAGAGGAAGAGGAGGAGAAGGAGGAGGAAGAGAAGGAGGAAGAAGAGGAGGAGGAAGAGGAGAAGAAGAAGAAGAAGAAGAAGAAGAAGAAGAAGAAGAAGAAGAAGAAGAAGAAGAAGAAGAAGAAGAAGAAGAAGAAGAAGAAAAAGGAGAAGGAGAAGGAGAAGGAGAAGGAGAAGGAGAAGGAGAAGGAGAAGGAGAAGAAGAAGAAGAGGAAAGAGAGAGAGAGAGAGGAAAGGAAGAAAGAAAGGAAAGAAGAAAAAGTTTCAATGTTTTGGGCATTCTTACATGGCGGTACTCTGGTACAAACCATCTGTGTAACAATGAGTGGAACTGAAATGAATTGTTCTCTTTTGCCATTGCTCCTTCTGCCTCTATCTGTCTGTGTGTTTGTGCACGTGCATGTGTGTGTATGAGTGTGTATGTGTGTATGCATATGTGTGTGCATGTCTGTCTCTCTCTGTGAATGTGTGTGTATGTACATGTATGTGTATATGTGTGTGTATGTCTGTCTCTCTGTGTGTGTATGTATATGTGTGTATGTGAGTGTTTGTATATGTGTCTGTCTGTCTGTCTGTGTGTATGTATATATGTGCATGTGAGTATATATGTATTTGTGTGAGTGTGTACATGTGTATGTGTGTCTGTGTGTCTCTGTGTGTGTATCTGTGTGTGTCTGTGTGTGTGTGCTTAGAGGCAGGGTCTTGCTGTACAACCCAATCTGGCCTCAAAACCTTGGGCACAAGTGACCCTCCTGTCCTAGCTATATGTCAATATGGGACTACAGACGTAGGTACATCGCACTGTGCCCGGCATCATGCTACTTCAGACAGGCCTGGTGAGAACAAGATCCCTCTTAGTGCATCCAGCCTTTAGAGTCTGGAGTTTACTTTGCATTCATGGCCTAGAGAGTGTCTACAGCCAAGGATGCCCTCAACCAGCCAACAGTACCCAAGACACTAGAACCTTCAGAGTCAAGGGAACAGTGAGCTCCCTCTGAAGCAGTAGAAGTCTGCGCCCCAAGCTGACACCAAGCAGAGCCCTTGCTAACTTTCTCTCTCTGTGGCCAACTCCATCCTAAACTGATGGACAGAGGTTGACAATGAGGACATCTCAAATCAGGCCAATGGCCTCATGCTCCAGAATTCTGGCCTTTCTACTCAAAGGGCACCTGGGCTGCTGTGTTGGCTAAACTTTATCCCCAGCTCCACTGTTCAGAATCTCCTAGAGCACACACCTGTGGTGTGTCTGTGCGGGTTGCCTAGACAGGATTAACTGAATGGAGCAGATTAATCCTGAATGTGAGTGCCACCATTCTTGACTGAATAAAGAACTTGTAAATAGAGAAAGCTGGCAGAGTCCTGGCATGTCCCCTTTCTCACTTCTTTATCTGCCATCCCAGGATCTAAGCTGCCCTACTGTGCTATGTTAGCTTTAATTGTTAACAGAACCAAGAATCACCTGGGATGAGAGTCCCAGAGAGAAAGCGTTTAGATCAGTTCACACTGTGACCATGCCTGTGAGAGATTTTCTTAATCGGATTATTTGAGATGGGAAGACCCAGCCCACTGTGGGTGGCACCATTACCTGTGTTTGGGTCCTGGACTACATAACATAGAGTAGAAAGACAACTGAATAGCAAACATACATGTGTTCATTTCTCTGTATTCTCTAACTATAGATATGATAGTTCTTCAAGTTCCTGCCTTGACTTCCCTGAACGTGGGATTTTAAGCCAAATAAATCCTTTCCCCCTTGAAGTTATTTTTATCAAAGAATTTTGCCACAGCAACAAAAATGAAACTAAAACACCCACCACACCTTCCTCACCATGATGAACTTAACAGAATAAACTGTGAGCCAAAATAAGTATTTCCGCCTGTAGGATGTCTATGGCAGACCACAGTATGGAAAAGTAACCCACACACCTCTATCCTGCATGACCCAGGCCTGCCTCATCGGCAGCCAGGCACTTGTTTCCAGCTTCCAAAACAAGGGAAAAGTGACAGACCCTATGGGGATGTGGCTGTCACTAGGGAAGTACTTTTTTGTTTTAGATTTACTTATTTTATTATATGTACATGAAGTTTTTGGCCTGCATGTATGCATGTGTACCACGTGCATATCTGTACCCTCAAAGATCAGAAGAGAGAATTGGATCCTCTGGAACTAGAATTAGTTGTGATTGTAAGCCACCATGTGGGTGCTGGGAACCCAACCCAGGCCCTCTGTAAGAGCAGCAAGTGCTTTTAACTGTTGAGCCACCAGCTCCTCAGAAAGTACTTGATGTAAACTATGAAGAACAGGCTTAGAAGGTAAAAGAGGAGGAAATTGTCTTTTTCTAGTCAGTAAGTTAATCATGACGATCTTCATTACTGCATGAAAAAAAATATTTTTTACCTTTGACTGTGTTCACAACATGTACCTGCAATTCCACCAAATAAAAGTATTGAGGCAAGTCAACAGAACAAAGGGAATGTCCAGGCTGTGGGGACTCCTGGGCAAGAGGGTTGGGAAGTTGACATAAAACTTGCCAGTACAAAAATAAATTCAAGATAAAAGGAAATTATTTGACTTTTAAAACCCCAGGTTATAGGCCATCCCTGTGGGGAAGACAAAGGACTGGGAAGTGTGCATTAACCCCTCCCTTCCAACAACAGAGAAACCTCAGGAGCATATGTCCTCCAGAAAACAGACACAGTCCCGACAGCACAGCCATCCCCAGAAGTCTCTGTCTCTATAAACTTTCTAAAATAATGAGTAGCAGAGCCAGGGATGGTGGGGCATGACTGTAATCCCAGGACTCAGAAAGATGCCAGTTCTAGGCTAATAGAGAGAGCTCATCTTTTAAAAAGAGGAAGGAAGGAAGGAAGGAAGGAAGGAAGGAAGGAAGGAAGGAAGGAAGGAAGGAAGGAAGGAAGGGAGGAAGGAGAGAGGGAGGGAGGGAAGGAAGAGTGTCATCTGTGCTGGCTGGTTTTACGTCAACTTGACAGAAGCTAAAGTCATTTGGGAAGAGATAATCTCAACTGAGAAAATGCCTCCACCAGATCGGTCTGTATCAAGCCACGTATGAGGCGTTTTCTTGATTGATGATTGATGTGGGGGGACCCAGCCCATTGTGAGTGGTGACACCCTGGGCTGGTGGTCCTGGATGCTATAAGAAAGCAGACTGAGCAAGCCATGAGGAGCAAACTGGTAAACATCACTCCTCCTGGTGCTCATCCTCTGCATCCTACGCAATGGCACCTATGCTGAGGCAGGAGGGACATAAAGTGCTGCCATCCTTAGGACATCACAAGAGAACTGCTGATCCAGGAAGAAGGAAGAGGAACTGTCCTCTTGTCCCCTCAGAAGTACATCTTACAGCCAGCTCTTTCAAGACCCTCGACCATTGGGGCACGTGGAAGAAGTAATCGTAGAGATCCCACTGCAAAGGCCCAGCACATGAGGTCATATACAGGCTGATGAAGCCACACCCCATCATCGTGTCAGTGGTTACTGAGTAACATCTAACAGGTATCCACTGGGGGAGAGGGACTAGAGCATGGAGCAACCCTGTTTAAGGTACAGACAACGGAAAACCTCAAAGCTGAGAGTGGAACAAAGATTCAGAAAAACTCTCTGCTACGTCCCCACATGTGAGACAATCATGCTTAAGGACTTTGCAGCCTGTGGGATGATACGGGTAAAAAGCTACAAAAAATGCCAACTCTGACCTCACGGACTCACCAAATATACACTAATGGGGAGGCTCATTTGCTTCAGCCTTCACTGTTGTGAAAAAGAGGCCAAGAAGAAGAAAACGACTATGAGGGTTACAAGGAGTTCCCCTCCCAACTCAACAAAGTTCTCAAAGGTGTGAATTTGCAGATATAACATAAGTGTCAGAAGTTTAATAAAGTAAATTAAATAGTTACAATTAATGTATTAAGAGTTTTAGGAAGAAAAATAGACAACATATAAAACAGCATGGATCATTTCAGCAGTGGGGATTAAAGAAATCAGATGAGAGGGCTAAAAATGAAAAATAATGAAAAATGAAAAAATAATAAAAGAAATATAAGGCACCACCAAGGACGCATCAGTCAGTGATGGAGGTGGAGGGTACCACCAATGAGCACTTCAGGCAGTGTCATGGTCTCGTTCTGTTGCGACAATAAAACACTTTGGCCAAAAGCAACTTAGAGAAGGAAAGGGGTTATTTCATCTTATACTTCCAGGTCACAGTTCATCACTGAAGGAACTCAGGCTAGGAATCCAAGATCATGAGGCCAGAAATTATGGAGAAACTGCATACTGGCTGGCTCAGCCTCATGCTTAACTAGCTTTCTTTTTCGGCCCAAGATCACCTGGGATTGTACAACCCACAGAGGGTAAAGATGCTCGCCCCTACATTCAATGCCTGGGACCTACACAGTGACGAGAGCAAACAGACTCCTTTAAGTTGTCCTCTGACCTATGTGCATGTCAGAGAGAGACAGAGACAGAGAGAGACAGAGACAGAGACAGACAGAGACAGAGACAGAGACAGAGAGAGACAGAGAAAGAGACAGAGACAGAGAGAGACTGAGGACAAGGAAAAAGAAATTAAATACATAAATAAATTACTAAGCAGAAATAAACTTTTAAAGTAAAGATACACAAAATGGATATCGATTTTTGTTTTGTTTTCTGTGTGTTTGGTTTGGGCAGTAGGGACTGACTCTGGGCTACAAGCATGCTGTGTAGACTAGTGAGTGGGCACAAGCCTCCACTCTGTTTGCTACTCTACTAGCTGACAGGCTCCATCAAATTCCTACAAACATGCCTACATGGTTACCTCAACTCTGGCTCTCATGCCATTGTGAATGAGTACCAGTTAGGAGCGAAGTCCTAATGTACACCCCCCTCCCTGTCAGCCTGCCCTATTACATGCATGGGAAGTTGGGAGCGCTATTAAATATGATGAGGGGGGCCAGGAGTTGGGTGAGGGCCGCCTGCAAGGTCTTGCTTGGCTTTGAATCCGTTGGACCTCCAGGAGACAAGCCTCACTGAGAACACTGGAATCTAAGCTCTCAAGTCTCCCCGCACAGAACTAACTCCAAGGGCGTCCAAGTGTGACCCAGAGCTGCTCTCAGTAACAGCTTCCCTGTCCCCTTTGTTTTCCCTTTCTAGGTCCAAGGGAAAACCACTAATTTCCTCTTACTCTTCTAATTTTCCTTTATGTTTTCTTTCTTTCTCCTAACACCCCCCCCCCGTCTTGCTTTTTTCAGTCTCCCACTCTCTCGGTCTCTCTTCCATTCACTCCCTCTATACATTTAATTTAAGCAAAACTTGGAAAAGTTAAACATTGACCTTTGATACATGAGTCATTTTAGTGGCCCTTGCATGCTAGCCTCCAGAGGAATGTTCCGTATCACCTGACATGTCATCTGATTCTAGCATTTTCTCAGTGCCAGATGATCCCCACCACACTACTGCATTTTGTTCTGAGGGACCAGCTCTTCACTGTCTGAAAAGGGACTGTGCATTTCTGGTCTGTGCATCTCTAGGCTGTGTGGCTCTGGGCTGTGTGGCTCTGAGCTGTGCATCTCTAGGCTGTGTAGCTCTGGGCTGTGTGGCTCTGGGCTGTGTGGCTCTGGGCTGTGCATCTTTAAATTGTGCATCTTTGGACTAGCTGCTGATTCCAGAACAGAAAACCATCTTTCTACAAATTCAGCTTACTCTTTTCTGAAAGGAGAGTCTTTGAAAAGGTAGTATCATCAATAAAGTGAATGGATTGTCAAACCATGGGTGGGAAGGCTGGACTCTTTGAATCTCTTTAGTGAAGAATTCACTTTGGGGGTCAAATTCCAGCTTCAGGGAACTTTGCAGATTTACGAATGCAATTTACATTTTATGATTTTGCAAAACACATCCTGACACTAGTCACTGAAATTTTGAAATTGTACCCCTCTCTCTTTTGCTTTAATTTTGCTATTAATTGGGGGTTTTTTGTTTTTTGTTTTTGTTTTAAAGACATCTCACTATATTTCGATGGCTGTCCTGGATCGCAATATGCAGACCAGGCTAGCCTTAAACTTGTAATAACGTTCCTGCCTCGGCCTCTCCAATGCTGGATTTCAAGCACTAATCAGTGCTCTTCTTTATTAGAAATTAAAAATCAAGAGCTGGGGATACTCAGTGGCAAAGTCCTCAGTATGCATGAGTCCTAGAGTCAGTTCCTAGATTAAAAACAAAACAAAGCAAGCAAAAAACACACACCAAAACTATTCTGGACTGGGAGCATAGCTCATTAGCCTACCCAGCAAGGATGAAATGAGGTTCTTTCCCCAAGAGAAGGTGCCCTAGGGGTGATACAAGGCCACTGAATGAGTAAATCTAATATAGCATTTCTCTGTACAGTTAATATTTCCTGGGGGGAGTTACATACTTTTAAAATGTCTTAACTGGGTGTAATGGCTCATCCTTGTAATCCCAGCACTTAGGAGCCTAAGGCAGAAGAATTAACAACAAGTCCAAAACCAGCTGAACTTCATGGGGACTTTGAGTTGAGCATAGGTGGTGATGTGAAGTCCTGTTTCCCAAAAACAAACAAACCCATGTCACAAATAATTTCATTCGCTAATATAAGGCGTGGAATGTCATCGGGACTGACCGGTTTCTGCTTCTTTGACTTAGGAGAGCGACTTCCGAGGAAGAGAAAGGAGACTGGTACTGCTTTTTCTCTTGTCTTCCATGTCCATCAAGAGCCAAAAGAGATGGGTGAAATGTTAATAATGTCCTCTTCTCTTCCGTGAAGAAGAGGGAGGGCCATTAGAAAATAGAGTCCTTGCCCAACTCTTGCCAGGATGGTCAACACATAAAACTGAAATCTAACCTCACAAATTAAATCTGAAAAAGAGATATTTCTTCTCATTCTGGAAATTAAGAGAGGCAGGGAGCCTTCCTGGTAGCCCTGGAGGAATGGGGTGGGCGTCAAAGGAAACAGTACTTGTTCGTGTGCAGCAAGACTTTCCCTTCCTAAAAGGTAGACACTGTTAGAAGCAACCTTCCCTGCCAACACTGATTGGATTTGGAGTCACTTAGGAGACGTGTCTTTGTGGGTGTCCCCAGAGGGTTTAATTAAGGAGGGAAACCCTGCCCAGAATGTGGGTGTCACCATCCTATAGGTTGAGGCCCTGGCGAATTAAAAAAAAAAAAAAAAAAAAAAAAAGAGAGAGTGGGAAGGGACCGATTCCAGCATTCACCTCTCTGCTTCCTGACAAAGGGCAGAATGAACAAATGCCCTTTGCTCCCTCAGCCCTGCCTCCCACCTTGATGGACAGAGAGCCACATTAAATCTTCCTCTCTAAGGTCCCTGGTTCTCAACCTGTAGGTCTTGACCCCTTTGGGAGTTGTATATCACACATTTACAATAGGGTTCATAACAGTAGCAAAATTACAATGAAGTAACAACAAGATGGCTTTATAGTTGGGGTCACCACAACCAGAGGAATGTATTAAAGGGTCACAGCATTAGGAGGGCTGAGAACCATGCTTAAGCTCTTTTGTCACAGCACTTAGGAAAAAATAACTAGTACACCGCCATGTCAAGCAAAGTGCTATTGTGAAGGTTCCATCCAGAAATAAAACTTGATTTTTATTTCTTTGTGAACTGGATTTTTAGTATTTCTGCATTCACTAGAGAAGAGTGCAGCCAGGTGGAGTGTTCTTGAGCAGAACCCAGGTTTGATCATGGCCGTAGGTGAATCACCCAGCTAGTGTTTTTCAGCTTTGAGATAGGCAGAACACTCAGAACTGCAAGATGTAAGGACCCATGAGATGAACACAGAACAAAAGAACAACACACATTTATATGCAGGCCAATAAGAAATATAAATACCCCTCCTTTCTATTTCTAATCAAGAGACGATGTATTAATCTTAACTTCAGCAAATGGGAGGAAATTCCCCAACACAAGTCTGTCTATTCCATTGTCATACAATATTCAATTCACTGAGGAAAAAAGAAAAGATGAAGGTTGAAGTTATTTTTTAAGCAGAATGGTCTCTATACATTCCTTTAGTTTTCTGGTTTGTTTTTTTAAATTAGGGGATTTTTATTTTGTTTTGTTTGGATTTTATGCTTTGTTTTGTTCCAGATTTTATTCAGGAGACTCTAAGAAAAATCAGCATGATTGTTTCAAACTATACATAACAGCATTGTTACCAATTCTGTCTGTTATAGAACTGGGAACATTCTCGCTCCTCTCTCAAGTACTCTAGTCCAAATCCTGATCTGAGACTTATTGTAAACGTAAATTCAATTATACACAGTATTCCAAATGGGCAACGCTTTGTTGGTCAAAAAAGGAAAGATGGCCCCAAGCATAGAACTATGTGCACCACTTTCCGTCTTCTTGAAACAGACTTTATTAGTTTAATTATAATTAGAGAAAGGAGACATGATTCCAAACCTATACTGAATGAATAATGAGAGCTAAAAGTATAGAAGAAATAAATGCACAGAAGCACATGAGGAAAAGCTTGTCTGTATTTCAGAGCATCTTAGTAATAATTCCTCCTCTAGAATGTCCGTTCTAAGATTGAAGGGCTCTATGGGTGCCTTGGAATTCTTAAGCCACATATTGTGATACAAGGAAACCACTGTGATTTCATTTTACAAATGAAAAAGATGTTAGCTTTCAGTGGCTATCACAAAAACCTGGAAAATCAACTTCAAAAGAGAAAAAGGAGCCGGGCAGTGGTGGCACACACCTGTAATCCCAGCACTTGGGAGGCAGAGGCAGGCGGATTTCTGAGTTCGAGGCCAGCCTGGTCTACAGAGTGAGTTCCAGGACAGCCAGGGCTACACAGAGAAACCCTATCTTGAAAAACCAAAAGAGAGAGAGAGAGAGAGAGAGAGAGAGAGAGAGAGAGAGAGAGAGAGAGAGAGAGAGAGAGAGAAAGGTTTATTTTGGCTCACAGTTTCTGAGGTACCTGTTGACCCTATGACTTCAGGGCTGTGAAAGTCCCCACATCATGGCAGGGGTATGTGGTTGAGCAACTGGCTCACTTACGATACCCAGGCAGGGAACCAAAGAAAAGGCCAGAGGCTCATTATTTCCTTTCAGGATGTACCCTCCACGCCAGGCACCCTCCTACGAGTGCCCACCTCTTAATGGTTCCACCACCTTCCAATAGTGCCAAACGGGAGACCGAACCTTTCATGCACAGTCCTTGGTGGTCCAGTCCACCAGTGCTTGAACTGTACCACTGGCAGATGCAGAGTGCTGAACCAAGCTGCTTCTCTTTTCAAATCTAAAAGTAGCCTTCTTCCCAATTGTATGGTAGTGACTGTGAGACAGGAGAATGGTTCCAGAAGCTGTGGCTCGTCCGTCGTATTGTCTCTTGCACCACTTGTCACAAAAGCCACTGTCTGGATAGTGCAGGGCAAGTCTGCAATCCCCTCTGTAGAGCACCAGAGCCACACACAGCTGTGCATCCTGCAGCCTTGGGCTGCCACTTGCAACACACCCCAGAGCAGAGGCACAGCCTTCCTGCAGGAGTCCCATGGTCCCTCTGGAGACATAAAGCCAGGAGGGTCACATATCCCCTCAGTTAGCCCAAGTGGACTAAGTAACACCAACATGACTTCTGGTTGCCACCATGAGCACCAGTTTGGCCAGAATGCCAGGTTACATTGTCAAGTAGACATCTAAGTGGTAATTGAGAGTACCACATAGTAAGTGGCAGTTTCTGCACCTAAGCAATGTTGTAACATTCTCCCAGCTTGTGGAGTGGCAACTGTTTGTCACAGCTTTCCCGGAGCCCACCTTCACTTCTCCAGTGACCATAGGAAGAGAACTGTGTTTATGTCCCTATCACAGTAAATAGACTAAAGCAGACTAGAGGTATCCTATGTTCCATTTCATTAGAGAACCAAAGAGAAAGCATAATGTCTATTTTTAACAGTCACCTTGGTCCAGCACAGAATCTCCTTTAAAGATGGTCTACAGGACATCTTCTAGAGCAGGTTGCCATGTGGTCCTGTCTCTAGAGGATTATCTTGTTCATGAGTTTGTTTGTTTGTTTGTTTGTTTGTTTGTTTGTTTGTTTTTCTGCAGTTGGTGTTGAAGTTCCAGTACTTTCTAATGAAATTGAAGTATTTCCCTCACACAGAAGTCAAACTGAGTAAATTATACATATGTACTGGCTGGTTTTGTGTCAACTTGACACAAGCTGGAGTTATCACAGAGAAAGGAGCTTCAGTTGAGAAAATGCCTCCATGAGATCCAGCTGAAAGGCATTTTCTCAATTAGTGATCAAGGGGGGAGGGCCCCTTGTGAGTGGTACCATCTGTGGGCTGGTAGTCTTAGGTTCTATAAGAAAGCAGGCTGAGCAAGCCAGGGGAAGCAAGCCAGTAAGAAACATCCCTCCATGGCCTCTGCATCCGCTCCTGCTTCCTGACCTGCTTGAGTTCCAGTGCTGACTTCCTTTGGTGATGAACAGCAGCATGGAAGTGTAAGCCGAATAAACCCTTTCCTCCCCAACTTGCTTCTTGGTCATGGAATAGAAACTGAAGAAATCAGCTCAGTAACTTTGGAATATTCCACCAGATCCCTCCCCTCCTAGAAGAGAAAGGTCACAGAACCGGTAGGTACCTCTTCCTTTTGGAAGAGAGGCTAATTACATTCCTCAGACCACAGGTGGAGGATGACCATCCGGCCACCTGCAGGTAGTGCCTAGAGCATGTAAACACAGTCTGCAGGGCAGACCAGCCATTGGTCACCTACAGACAAGGGGAGTCCTGACCACCTCATTCCCCAAGAACCAATCAGTTTAAAAGTCACACTGTTCTGCCAATCATGTTGCACCTAGTGGCTGTTGCTCTGAAAACTGTATAAAGGCTCGCCAAATGGGTCACAAGAGGGCTCGACTTCTCCTTCGGGTGTGGTACGAGCCCAATGCGTTGGAATAATAAATTCCTCTTGCTGATTGCTTCGGCTCCCCAGCTCCGTAGTGTTCACTGCTGGGGGGGGCGTCCTCCGGAAAGCTAAAGGCTTCCCAGAATCTTTACAAAACCCTGACTAAGCCAACATACAAATATATGTGTGTGTGTGTGTGTGTGTGTGTGTGTGTGTGTGTGTGTGTCTTTAATTGTATGTATATACATATATGTATATTGTATGTATATACATACATTTATTGTATGTGTATGACCAGGAGCACATGTGTACACCACTGTATGTGAGCTGCATGTGTGTGGCAGTCAGAGGACAGCTTGTGTTGCTTCTCTTCTTCCACCATGAGGATCCTGAGGTTCAAGCAAGCACCATCACCTGCTGAACCGTCTCGACAACCATAGATCTTAAACCTATTGCCAGCCTCGCGCTTATGTCTGCACAGCCCAGCTGCGGACCCCTGCTACTGTAGATCTTGTCTAAGCCTGTGAGCAGTGATTATGGTAAGTTCTTCTTGTATTAACTCATATAATCCTCTCCACAACGTGCAGATGTAATTACCAATCCCCGTTGTTGTATAGGGAAACTGAGAAGCTAATCAGCATAAGATGATACCCTTAATAACACATCTTGTGTGAACTCGAACCCAGAGTCCTCGGAAACAAAAATTGCCTATATACCACAGCAGGTATTCAATCTGGAAGAACATTCGAGTGACCGTTTGGACGATACTTTTGACTGAAGGAGTTCTCCCACAGATAATCGAAGTTAGGGCTCCTGGTGGATCCTATTCCAAGTCTAGCAGAAGCTGCCTTTTCCCAGGGCTAGGACGAAGAACGGGCCAAAAAAAAAGCTCATTTATGCTTTTTTCCAGCCAAGGTATTTATGTGATGGATATTCTGAAGGGCGAGCTATTTTTGTTCTGTTTGTTCCATTCAGGTGTTTGTTGCTGTGGTGGCTCCACATGAAGCCAGAAGAGCCTAGAAAGAACTGCAGAGCCTTGCTGCCAGCAAGTGGCTTTTCAATAGGCCCCCAGTCTTCCGGAAACCCTAGGGACACTAATGCACTGCTGGAACCTTGAAAAGAGCTCCATAAACCTGCTGTGGAGAAAAGGTCAAGTCCCACACTGGGACAAACACAATCAGCTTTTCAAAGCAACCAGGAACCTCCTTGCGGCAAAGTGCATTCAAAAGCAAGCAAACAACTCCCACACCTAGAGAAGAGAAGTAGGTTGGGGTTTATTGTCCACCCTCAGTGCAGTCTCTGGAAGGAGTTACCTTACAAGCTGCTTCACAATCAAGGGTCAGGATGGGGAAATGACCCTTGACAGCTCTCAGCTGGAGGATGGAGAGCCAGTTCTCCCTCCTGTTGCCTGAGTTAACTAGTCCCTCCCAGGAAAATTAGGAGACACTAGTGAAGAGTCCTGCACTGGACCAAGGCTTAAGGTCAGTCTGATAAATGTCACACCAGGTATTACAGAGAGCACCTGTTTTCTTATTTTCAGGGGGGAAAAGGTTCCCATTTTAATTAGTTACTTATGTATTTGGACAGGTATGGCATTATCAATAAACAAATATTTATTTGCTAGATAGGTGCTCTACTCCTGAGCAGTTGCTTTCAGCCACACCTGTATTTTAAGATATTCCTCTTATCTGTGCTTATTCATACTTTAAATCAACACTACTGAATACAAGTTGACATTAGTTTGAGGCAGGGCCAACAGAAATCAGACACACAGACAGACGGAGAATAGATTTTTAAGAATCTGAATAAAGGCAAGGCATACAAGAAAGTAGAAATCATCTAAAATCAGAAAATAATGAATCCTCCCCTGTGTTCATATATGCATTGTTTTTCCAAAAATAATTACCTTTTATTAATCCAGGCTTAGTGGCAAACACCTGTAACACTAGCTCTTGGAAGTCTGAGGCAGAGGGCCAGCCTGAGTTACATAGAGAGATTCCGTCTCAAAGGCTAGCAAAAAAAAAAAAAATGTCAAAACTTCAAAAACTCAATTATTTAATGTCATCTATGAAATAGTCATTTTCTTAAGCAAACACTACATAATAATATAATAAAGGAAAATGTTAATCCCGGAGATGTGAGGAGGAAGTCCATAGACCCACACCATGGCCAAATTAATTAAAGAAAGCTTTTTAAATGGTGCACACAGGCTGTCTCTCTCGAAGGCAAGGTTTAAGACATCAGCATTGGAAATGGGGAAGACGAGGGCTTTGCTAGTTTGGGAGTTGGGGGGTTTCTAAATAGGGGATCTTACAGGCAAATAGGTAAGGGTACAGAAACAGAAGGTAAGCATAACAAGTTGGCCATAACAACCTCCTGAAACAAAGATACAATTGCAAGGTGGTTGTAACAAGTTAGCTATAGCAACATGGTCATAACAAGGTGGTCATAACAACATTTGAAACAAAGGCCTGATTACTATACCCTGGAACAGGCAATGCAGAACCATTTATAGTCAAGGTGACAGGTAGGGTATAGCCCAATCCTTAAGAAACAGATTTAATTATAAACAAGAATGAATCTAGTTTGCTTTTACTATAAGATGGCTTTCAAGCCTAAAATGGAGGTATGCTAGCCTCCATTATCAAAAACTCAGGACTGGTGTGCAACTGGTTACTGGAGTATGCATGAGACCTCTAGGTTTAATGCCAGTACCCTGTAAAGTACCGCCATCTATAATCCTAGCCCTAGAGAGACAGAGGCAGGAAGATCAGGCACTCAAAACTATTCTTAGCAAGCTCCAGGCCAGCCTGAGCTATCCTGGACTCTGTCTCACTCAAAATATAAAAGTCCAAAGAATCACTTGAGTTTTGAAGTAGAAGGTAATTTTTTTAAGTATATAAGTGTTTTTCCTGCATGTATGTCTGTACCATGTGCATTCCTAATGTCAGCAGAGGTGAGAAGTTAACTTCTTACCTGGAACTGCAGTTAAGATGCTGTGAGCCACCTTGTGGGTACTGGGAATCAAACTGGATCTTCTGGAAGCAGCCAGTACTCTTAGAAGCTAAACCATCTCTCTATCCCTGAGGTAATTTTTTTAACACTAAGTTTATTAAGGAAAGGAAATGTGTAGGTTAGATTGTCTATTTGTTTGTTTATTTATATGAGGTGGGTCTTCCATCTTGGCCTCCTGGAATGCTGGGAGGAAATCTGTGACCTTTGTACCCCTGGGAAGAGGCTTTTCTCCAGGAGAAGAGAATATGCCAGTCCTCCTGGGGTGGCTGGGAGTCAGGAAGCCCCTGGAGGATGAAGTAACTAGTCTGATGGCCGGATCCCCTGCTTTGACCTGCAAAACTCTCTGTGGCTTGGTCTTAACTCTTTAGGACACCCTGATGAAAACTTTTGATGTGAGCTTTCCCAAGGGAAAACAACTCTTAGTTTAAAGAATATTAGCACTAGTAGTGCATGCCTTTAATCCCAACACTCAGGAGGCAGAGGTTTCAGGACAGCCAAAGAAACCCTGTCTCGAACAAAACAAAACAAAACAGAAAGAATTTTAGCTATATATTTCCTTAAATTAGCTTGAGTCTGAACCGTTTGGCTTTGTAGCAATGCTTCATTTTTAGGCCCCCCTTCTTTCCTCCCTTTTTCCCTGAACCAGCAATTTGTTCTCTTTAGGCTTACCCCCCCACACACACACACAAAATTGTTGCTGTTGTTGTTGTTGTTGTTGTTGTTGTTACTGCAGCGCCAGAGATAGAAGTCCAAGCCTCAAGCACGCCAGCAACTCAATTTAATAAAAATTACTCTAACATGGACACACACACACACAATTTATGGGGTTTTGTTTTGTTTGTTTTTTGTTTCTGTTTGTTTGTTTGTTTTTTGAGGAACTTGCTGTTGTAACTTGTTGCTGTTCTGGAACTCCTCCCCAGTTAGGATGGAAAAACAGAAGAGAAAGGGCAGACACTTGTGTTTACTGATAACAGGAACCCTTCTCTCTTCAGGTTTACAGAAGTGGGTAAAGATAACCGATCATAGCTCTCTGCTGGTTGACGTTCAATTTAACCCTTTAATCCAAATGAGAAATAAGACTATTAGCCAGAGCAGCTGTGAAGTCAGGTCACTCGCTACCAAACCCACTTTCACTCAATTTAATAAAAATTACTCTAACATGGACACACACACACACACAATTTTTGGGGTTTTGTTTTGTTTGGTTTTTGTTTCTGTTTGTTTGTTTGTTTTTCGTTTTTGAGGAACTTGCTGTTGTAACTTGTTGCTGTTACAGGCATGGCGGTTTCCCAGTCTTATGAGTACCCTTGGGAGACCAGGGTCTCCCTTGGCGGAGAGAGACCAGGAATAAAGAGCTTTTTGATTTCTCATGGACTTAACTGCTAAAGCAATTTTTGTTCCATTAGGTTTGGAATGTGAGCGTCTTCAGAGTGAATTTACACGATGCCTCGGTTATTAATTCATCACATCTAACTTAGTCCTCACATGCCAAAAAGCAAAGCAACGTCACGCGACCTCCAACATTTACTTCTGCACTGCTGTGAAAAGCATTCAATGTAAGATGAGTGTAGAACTGAGGAACTTTTCATTAGCACTCCAAGTGCATACTGCACGCAGTGCAGTTATCTGCTGGTCTTCCCCCAAGTTCTCTTTGAAAGCAATCTAATCTACTGTGTGAAATCCCCCTAGAGGCCATCTAGCCTTTGGCTAGTAGGAAGAATGATTTTCCTGATGGTCCTGTGGAATGCTGGAAGCCTTGCGATATGATCTGGCAGTTAAGAGGCTAACTGCTTGGCAAAGCGTCTCTCCCAGTTGCTTATCAATACCTTTCTAATTATCCTTTCCACCTTTGCGGAGTGCAAAAACGTTCACATGCCAGTAGACTTCCCTAGCTGCAAAAACACCTAATTTTTAAAAACTTATTTTAAAACTTAATAGTATCTTATATGTATGACCATTTTATCTGTGTACCACTTGCATGCCTTGTGCCTGTGGAGGCCAAAAGAGATCACTGGATCCCCTGGAACTGGAGTTTCAGAGATTGTGGGCACCCATGTGGGTGCTGATCATCTAGCCCATGTCCTCTGCAACAGGCAACAGCAGCCAGTGCTCTTAACTACTGAGCCATCTCCCGAATCCTTGCTTCCAGGTTTCTTAAAAAGAATACCCAATGGGAAATTACCTTGCTGGAGGAAATAAATTCCTATATAGGTTAATTCAGCTTCACCCCCTCCCAAATCTCTCAGATGAGAAAAGCAAATCACTGTGCAAGCTACAGTATAGTGCACTGTTAGCCGATCCAGGAGCACGAGTTTAGAGTTTAAACCACACCCCAAATAAAGAGGTGACCAAGATGGGAAGAGGCTTTAAACAGCACTTTGAATTCTCAGATCACTGAGGAGCTTTTACAAGTCAGCTGACTGAGCTGATAATCAAATGGGTAAGGGAATCAGAGTGAATTGATAGCACAGCATTTAATTCTTCAATTATAACTATGGCCCAAAGAATAACAAATCTAACAAATGCCCTTTCCCAAGGAAATTAAATAGTTCTTCAGTTACAAAACCCCCAACTCTGTGAGAGAATTCCAGAAGCCAGCACAGCAGCTACTTGTTCTTTGCTGGAAGCACCTATGGGCACGTTTTAACTGATGGTGATTGTGCAGAATGAATCCAGCCTCCAAGAGCTACTGAGATATGATCTGCCTCTCGCTGAGACTCACCTGTGTATCTGTAACTCTAAGAGACCTCAGGAAGGAAACGGGTACAGGAGATTAACATATTCTTCCAGTGGCCACACAGTTATCCCCAAAGGAAACAATTACAAACCAAAGTACTCTGTATGTGTGAGAAAGGCGCACACCCAACAGCACATGTGTGCTAACATTGCTAGGTCCAGCCCGCAGTTCACTGAAAAGCTGTCCATCTAAAGTGTGCAGATTTGAAGCAGCTCAAAATCAGTTAAAAACAACCTACCACATCAATCAGTCATTTATTCCCAACTCTGTGGGGCTTCTTGTTTTGTTTTTGGTTTTGTTGTTTTGAGACAAGGTCTCATTATGTAGCCTTAGCTGATCTGGAACTCAACTGCCACAAATTTGCCTGCCTCTCTGCCCAGCATCAACTTTTTTCTCTTGGTCCTAGAGACTGAACCCAAGGCTTCACCAGTAGTATTAGGTAAGTGCTTTATCAATGAGACTAACACTTTTGTGTTGTTTGTTTGGATGGTTGGTTTTCTTTCGTTTTTTTTGGGGGGGGGGTGTTTGGTTTGGGGCTTTTTAGGAGTTTTGTTTTGTTTGAGACAGAATCTGTGTGTAGCCCTGGCTGCCTGGAACTTGCTATGTAGATCAGGATGGCCTCGTACTCACTGAGATCCTCCTGCCTCTCTCTACCTTCCAAGTCCTGAGGTTAAAGACGTGCACCAATACACCTGGCAACTTTTGTGTACTTAGCAGAAATAAATAGAGCATCTGCCCGCTGCCTCTGAGAGATTAACCTCGGGCCTGATATTCTGTTTTCCACAGTAATCCTCTGAAGTTGTTATTATTGCCCCCATTCTCCAGGCAACAAATGGAACACTCAACTTGTTTTCAGTTTGCTGAAGTTCACACAGCTCTGGAGGTTTAAAGTTATTTAGGCTAAGAGGCACAGAAGAGGACCAATTAGACATTATAAGGGGAAAAAGCTGTCCTGGGCCTGAGAGGGCAGTTCTGCATCTGCCATGCTAGATGCCCCTGGCTTCAAGCTTTCAGCCTATAATCAACCCATATTGAAACCAGATTTACGGGCGCTTCAGAGGAGAGCTTTGTGATTTTCTAAAGCAGACATGTTTAGTATTTTAGAAGGTCAAACCCCCTATGGTGCAGTGTTTTTAATGAAATCAGTTCAACAGAAATTAGAGACACACCAGTCAATTTCTAGGAAGCCTTGAGCCATCTGAAATAAGAGGGTAAGGACATGAAAGACAGAACCATGTTCGGATCAATCTCTTCCAAAAGGGCTGGGACTTACGGGGTGCAGATACAGAAACGGCAGGCATAAGGATCTTAGCCCTATTTGCGTCTGGTTTGAGCAAGTTTCCACTTAGAAAGGAAAATTCCTTTCGGGGAGTGCTCCATGTCATCGTTAAACAAAGGCTGTACTGGGTAGTAAAGCCTTACACAGCCACCTCAAAACAAGCGCACAAACCTAAGAGAGAGATGACTGGAATCATCACATCACCTAAGCAGACAGGCAGCTCTGCCTCCTCCTGTGAGCGCTCAGCCCTCACAGGGAAGTCAGAAGCCAGTTCAGTCGGTACAGTGCCCCGTAAGCCAAACACAGAAAACCTTCAGTGCTTTCATCGACAGGGCAAGCTGTGGAGAGGTCAAGACAAACCTAAACACAGGATTTGCTCTTAGGAAAAGGGGGTGTCACTTCATGCGGCTAGAGCTGGATCCCCAGACAATTCAGAGAGACTTTGAGTCCCTACCCCACAGGACAGGTTGGAGTAGACTCGTGAGTATCTAGAAAGAACAGGAGGCGGGCCAGGCAAACACAGAACCACAGGACACACTGCATTCTGCTTCCAGGAACCCTTCACACTGGGCAGACCCAATCCTTTCCTGTGGGGTGGTGCATGCACATGTTACAGCCTTTCCAAAGCTCAAGGCCTCCTTCCCTGTTTTTTCCTAATGAGCTGCTGAGTTGCTAATTCAAAGTGACTTGAAATTGACAAGTAGGGGAAAATGTGCCTCCACAGCACTGATAGAAAGGGTGACTACTCCGAAAGCAGGGGTCTCAACCTTCCTAATGCCAAGACTCTTTAAACACAGTTCCTCAGGTTGTGATGACCCCCAACCATAGAATCATTTCATTGCTACTTCATAATTGTAATTGCTGTTACGAATCATAATACAAATATCTGATATGCAGGGTATCTGATTAGTGCCCCCCTAAAGAGGTAGGGAACACACAGGTTGAAAATTGCTGGCTTAAAGAATCATTGTCCTGAGCCAGGAATGACAGTGACAAACTGAATTCTCAACACTGGAGAGACTGAGGCAGCATTGTGATTTGGGGCTCCTTCCGAACTACACAGTGAGACCTATGCCCAAAAACCAGAAGAAAGCCAGGCATCGGTATCGCACTTTTAATCCCAGCACCTGGGAGGCAGAGACCCACGGATCATTATGAGTTCAAGACCAGCCTGGTCGAGTTCCAGGACAGCCAGAGATACAGAGAGAGACCATCTTGAAAAAACAAAACAACAACAATAACAACAAAGCATCGGAGAAACTGCTGACTTTGAATGTAACAAAGGAAAGAACAATGAATGCGAGCACAATTCTCAACCCTTCAACAGCAGTCACTTTTCGCTCAGTTACCTGAGCAAAAGCTAGGGCGCGGATGGAAAATCCACCTCCTGCCAAGTCTGATCAATCAAGTCTCTTCTCTGGAACAGTTTGAGTACTAAGGTTCAAGTCTTTGACATACGAGACAAGCATGGAGTAGGGAGTGAGGAGCTACCAGGTTGGCACACAGCGCACATAAAACCTGATTCTTTCCCATAACAACTGTCAGGTGTACATGGCAGAAAGAGCCGTCGACCTTGAAGCTAAGGGTAATGTTGTTTACTAAGATAAAAATTGACTCCAGAACCTAACCCATTTGGGGTTGTCATCTATTGACACTTGAAACAATCTAATATAAACTGGGCCTATTGGCATACACCTTAAATCCCACTGTTGGGAGGCAGAGGCAGGGGCAGCCAAATCTCCGAGTTGGAGGCTAGCCTGGTCTACACAGTGAGTTACAGCACAGCCAGATACCTAGTGTGCTCGTTTCCCTGCTAGTCACTTCAGCTCTCATTAGTTCACCCACGTGGCACCGCTCTTAAGAACTTCAAATTATGTTTAGTACCCTAGTGAAAGTGTGCAAAAATCTCATCTTCAAATATGCATACTACAGGCTCAAGTTAAAAAAAAAAAAAAAATCAGGTACATAAAAGAGAAAAAAACCTGGCAAATTCTCACATTTAACACAACGAAGATCCACTTTGAGGGAAAGGTCCATACACAAGGTAAAGAAAGTCGTAGAGGAGGCAAATGTTACTTTCCTGGCTGAAGATCATGTTCTGTCATGTTCTCTTTGGGTATATTAATAAAAGGGACATTTTGAAGAGGAAACCTAATAGTTGTGTTATTAAAATGTCAATTTAATGACATTCACTACTGAAAGCCTTCTTAAGGATTAAAAAGATATTTAGAAACAGATACTGTAAGTATAATCATGTTTAAAGACCAGGAGCATTGCTTAACACAGTTTGGCTAGTTTGGGAGACAAAATATTTAATTTGGTTAGAGACAAAATAAACTGTCACAGTAGACAGTGGTTAACTTTACTAAAGACATTCTTGAGTTGGGGGAGGTGGACATAGTCAGAGTCCTTGCAGAGAAAGCGGATGAAGCCGATAAACATTCCTTTTGTTACGGCAACTTCAGAAACTCAGGTCCTATCTGGTCTGGCACAAGGAAGTGAGGAATTCCTAGGGCTTGGGGCATAGCTCAGTGGTAGAGTGTGTGTTTAGCATGCGCAGGGCCAGAGACAACTTTTAGCACAAACAAGCAAAGTTCTTAGTTGAAAACTAAAACCAGAATCATTCTCGAAAACAATTGTGAGACACTAGACAATGGTCATTACACAGAGAGAATTAATTATACGTTTGTATAAAAATGAACAAGATCAAAACCTACATTTGAGAAGTATGAGTAAACAGGTCTTCATTCATATAATTAACATGTACTCTCTTACACTTCCAAATCAAATGTTTTTTGACTTGTTGGCTTTCTGTGGTGCTGGGGAAATCGCAGCCAGGGCCTCCTGCACACCAGACAAGCATCTTACCACTGCACTGCCCCACCGCCAGCCTCCCCACACTCTCATCTCAAGTTTTAATTCATGAAAGACACCACTAAATTTTCGGACAAAAATATATATATTTTAAAAAATCTTTACAATAAATGAAGATGTAGGAGCTTACAGAGAGCACAGTGTTTTTATTTTAGTCAGTTGCAGCTCCCTGGGACACAAAGAACCCTGGGAAAGTGTGCAGAGTTCTCTCTTTGCTTTTTATAATTTTAAAGCAAATTAATCCATTTGACTGTAGAGTCTGTGCAAATAATCCTTCAGAAGAAATACCCACGGTTCTCTTTTCAGAGGTCATTTCCTTTCCCCCAAGATGACTAAGCGAGTTAGTTGTCTCCAGATAAAAGTGCTCCTGTCAGCAGAACTCAGAAGGCCTTCAAGGGTTCCGTGTATAGTTCAGACATGACTGTCATGCGAATTCCAGCTTCCCATGACCACTGTACATGCCCCAGTGCACCAGGGAGAGGATCTTCTCGTTACTGAGTTCTGCTTGCCTCATTTTGTCGCAGGTCAGACAGCAGTTCTCCTGCCCACTGACGGGCACCATGCACTCCAAGTCCAACTTTGCAACCTGCCCCTTCTTCGAATGGTGTCCGTGAAAGCTGTAGTGCAAACGGGAGAGCATCTGCTGCCGCTGGTCCTGCAGTCTCTTGTTCTCACTTCGCAGCATTCGCAGGGCCAACATGATGAGCAGCACCAAGATCAGTCCGCCAGCGATGGGAACCGCTATCACGGCTGCGCGGAACCATAGTTCTCTGGAGGAAGTCAGCTCCTGCACCTTAGTGATGAGGTTTCTGCTGCTGTCATGCTGATACCTGTTTCCTGGTCCTAAAGGAGTACAGAGAAAATGGTCAGACAAACTGGGTGATCACCTCCTAGAAGCATGAACACACAGCCATTTTCCACAAGACAGCTCATTTAAAGGGCAATTTCCCAGCCATTTTCAAGAAACTACATGTTACAAAACTACCCAAAGATGCTTACAAATGCATTTGTTTACAGGCTGTCATTACTTGGATGTAATGGTCTTTTAATGTCCTCAAAATGTTCAAATAACAGGCAAAGCCTATTATGCAGAGACATCTAATGCTCAGGCAGACATAAAAGCCACTCAGTTAGAGACGGTCTTTGCATCCAGCCATGCTCTCCCTCTGGTGTCTCTAATTACATTAACAACAAAATCAATAGCAGACATACGAAGTCGCTGCTGTCACAGGCCTATAGATCAGGCAGGCTCTGGGTCAGGACAGCTTGGACCTACCTGAGGCTTCACTCTTGGAAGGAGAGAGGACGTCGTGTAATCCTCGGTAATTGCACATGTCTTCGTGACAGCATTCCAAAGTGGGCATGGCGGGGCCAGAGTGGTTTTGGGCCTGTTTGGCTCGGCAGATGTCTGCTGTGCTTGCCAGTGAGTCCAGGCAGCCGTGGGTGAGTGGGGAATTGGTGTTCTGTGGATCGAGAAGTCTGGAGAAGCAGGCACCAAGCTCGGACTTACACATGTAACCGGTTGCCACACAGTGAGCAGCATCACAGTAACATCTGATTTCTCCTGAAAACAAAGAAACTACATAAGCATCGGGCGAGCCCCAAACTCAGAAGCACTTATTGAAGATTGTCCAAGATGACTGTTTCCGACAGAGCCCACAGGGACGGAAATGCTCCCAAAACGAGCAGTGCTTAACCTTCCGTGAGCTAATAATGTTAGGAATACATGCAACCCCACAACACATCTGTGGTAAGCTGGACTGGTGACCTATGCTGTGCCTTAATGGAAAACTACTCACTTTACTATCTTTTGTTATAAGTTAAAATCATGTTATTTATCCATTTTTATGCTATACAACCACACGAGATAAAAATTTCAGGCTTTGGGGTTTTGTCTATATAAATATTTGATCGGAACTTCTGAATTGTTTGGCATCCCAAGGGACTGAGCCAAGTTGTAAGAACCTGAGCTGACACCTTATAAAGTTATTAACTAGACACAACAATCTAGAAACTGCACAGGTCAGGAGGTTTTCAAACCATGAAACTGCCAGCTATCTGGGATCTCTCTAGAAAAGGCAAACTTTGCCTATAAAGATCCTTTCATGCAGAGGAGCTTTTAGTCCGAACATTGTAAAACAGGAACTAGGCAGTTTACAATTAGTGGTTTGCTTGCCAAAGTCAATTTCTTTCAGCCCAAATGGAAAGTCATAAAAGTGGGGGATGTAAAACTGCAAGGCTAACTACTCTCCTCCTCCTCCTCCTCCTCCTCCTCCTCCTCCTCCTCCTCCTCCTCCTCCTCCTCCTCCTCCTCCTCCTCCTCAATTTTACATGTAATTTAACATGTGACCTAAAATGGGAAACTCAAAACTGAAAATCCCCTGCTGGTTGAAGGAAAAATCCTTAAGGAAACCTCAAATTTTTCTCCAGGAAGTGATTAAAGTTTCTTTTATAAAACTCATTCTGTGAGTTACAAGGCTCCGTTAACATCTTGTCCCAGTGAAGATTTCAGGCTTGGCCGCGGACCTGAGAGTTATCCATCACGAGAAACTGAGATGCCCAAAAGGGTGAACGCCCATCACGGTTGGCTGCCACAGCTCACTACTGGAAACCAAGCTCACGCATGCATCTCCCGTTGCAGGTCCCAATCAGAAGATCTGTCTACTTACTGAAACCTCCACTCTGACATTCAACACTGAGAGCCTTGGCTTTTCCTAACCTCCCCCAACTTCGCTCCTCCTCCTCCTCTCTGTGAATGCCTGAGTAAGGTGTCTCCCTTAATTATCTGTCCAAATTCCAGGCCACCACATGGTGTGCTCAGTTTTCACCCAGGCTGCTCATACTTCAGTTGGAAGAAAAGCCAGCCAGCTCCAACCTTGCTATCCCGGTTACAGACCAGGTCCCTTCTCCTGCCTCCTCTTCTTCATGGAAGACCCTCGAGGCTACAGCGACTCCTTTCTGTTTTCTCCTCCTCCATCCAAGTTCAGTGTACTCTTTGCATAAAAGTTCACCAGTCTTAGGTGATAATGACTACATATCCCTGGCCTGACAAATTCTATACAGATTTAAAGTAGAAATAAAACAGATTAAAGTCTGCTTTCAACCCATTAGCCTCGGATTTGGTACAGAAAGGGAAAACTAAACGCAAGGAAAAGGCAGCCTCAGTGTTTATGGGCGCCTATTTAAAATACTACATTTTCAATGACCTAAAGCAGCCTTAATAAAATTTTGACAGGTAACTGAGAAAGTTCTAAGACTTTAAAGAAAAATTGGAGCCACATTTCAACAAGGAGAATGGACTTTTGTATTACTGTATTAAAACTATATTTCTGTCATTTCATAAGGTTTCTTCCTGTGGCATGCAAAGGCCAAAGGGGACTGGTATTTTAAAACAGTGAACAATGCTCCTCTGTTTGCCCCTTTCTAGTTACTGTATGTAGTGATTAAACAAAAATGTCTGCTCCAGTCAAGATGGCTACAGCAGAGGCTGCTGGCTTCTTTTAAAGAAAGCTTTTGAAGTCCGAAGCAGTCAGAAATCTCTGATCCCCTAATTATATCATTATCAGGCACATAGTTTCGGTATCTGTGACTTCATGTCAGCCCCAGTCCCTCCCTGTTCTGCCTGCCTTTGATAGGGCCAGGAGGCTCCCCTCTGCAGGCTGCAAGGGCTGTTATTTAGGGCTAATTACACCCTTCCTTCCAAAATAAATAAATACTGTAGCACCTCATCCTTGCTGGGCTGGCTTATCCTTTAACCTCAGGCCTGCTACATGGCAATTAGAGAAAAGTGTGTTTGGAAGTGGGGGTCAGAGACTAAATAATGCTTCCCATTTAAAAAAAAAAAAAAATGAGTTTGTAGACCAGGAGGCAGAGTGAGGGGAGAAGACTAGTCGGGGGCGGAGAGAGAAATTGGGAGTTAAGAGAATTTCCATTAAAAGGTGAGCACTGCTGGGGGAGGGGGGCGATTTTTCTCCTTTTCCAGCAGTCTCTGTAAAAATATGGAGCGGGAAAGGGGATGGATGACAGCACCTACTCTTCCCAACCTCTCTAGAGCAAGAGGAGACTTCAACAGGCACCTCAGACTCCTACATTGCCAAAGAAATCTCACTCATTGGTCCGCTGACACGCACACTCCGAGACATTGAGACACGCGAAAAACCACACGGCACTAGCACTCAGAAAGTCAGACACATGTGCAGAAATTCAGAAGCACGAAAATCAAAAAGCAGACAAGTTCCAGCTCAAGACAGACAAACTTAAGGACACTGTAGACACAAGCTCAGACATCCAGAAGCACACGGAGAAACTTAGTGGCAACCAACAGAGATGCCTGCCCGGCCCAGGTGGGATCTGCGTTTTCTCGGGACCGTCCGGTCGGGATACTTGAGCCCAACGGCGTCTGGTCATCTCCCAGCCCCGAGTTCAGGAGTTCACCCCCGGCCAACCGCCCCAAAGTCTGGCTGTCCTTTAACGCACCAGGCCCGGGGCCGTGAAGCAGACCACCGCAAAGGCGGGAACGTCACCGCCGCTCACGAAGCCCGGCGGCCGATCCCCCAACCCCCCAGTCCCGGCACGCAGTCCCACGGCACTCACCTTTGGTGAGCAGCACAGCCATGGCGCAGAGTTCCAGCTGCAGCCAGATGAAGATGTAGCTGGAGTGGCGATCCATTGACGCCTCGCGCCCCCGTCGCTCCGGGAGCCAGGCGCGGCTGCACTACGACCCCCGGGGCGCGCCGCGCATGAGCCCCGGCGCCGTCAGTGTCCGGGCGGGGGCCAGAGCCGGAGCCGGAGCATGGAGCGAGACTAAGACTACCGAGGACACGTTCCCGGTCCCGCACGCTCCCCGGTGGTCGTTCCCTCGCCCCGCCGCCCCGCGCACAAGCCACGAACAGCGGACGGGCGTTGGACCGACCCGCAGCGAGTAGCGCCTGCACCGCCAGGCAGCCAGAGTCCCCGCCGTAAATAGCGCCGGGCGCCCGGAGCAGTCCAAGCACGGCCCCGCCCTATGCCCCGCCTCCACTCTCCGATTGGCCGTCGCCTCTAGCCCCGCGGCCCCCCCCAGCAGGGGGCGGGGCCAGACGCGGGGCAGGGCCGACTAGCCTCCGGGCTAGCGCTGGCGCCGACGTGTAGCAGTGAGGACTCGGCCGCAGCGCTCCCCCTAGCGGACGCCTGCGCGTACAGCCTCAGAGGCGCCGCGGAGCCCAGCTTCTAGGTAGGTTCCGAGTTTGCTGCGAGACCCTCATTGCTCATTCTCGGGCCAGCGTCCTCCAGCACGTGGCTTCGCTTTTGTCCCACCTGAAACCTGCAAGGGACACCACACTCTCAGTGGTCATGTCCCAGAGTCTCCCAGAGGGAGTAGTTATGCCGGGCTGCCTAGCCCCGGAGTGGCCCCAGGGATGGTGACCATACCCAGGTCTCCGAGACCTGGATTCCCTCCTCCCATGGACAGTGCCGGTGCTCCGGCCACCAGGACACGGAACCCCCACGAACAGGGACCATGTCCCGGCCACTGAGCACCAGAGGGACAGTGGCCATACTTCGGCTGCCGGGCCGGGAGACACACTTACCCCCACCCCCGAGGAACAATGGCCTTGGGCTCCGCCTGCCCGCGCGTGGCCGAGAAGGAATAGGGTGCACAGAGCCAGAAAGGGGCGGCCCGGAGCTGGAGTCGACTCTCTGCCGGCTCCCTGGCTCCACCGGGCGCATCTGCTCCGAGCCGGCCGCCTTGTGATCAATAAAGCCCAGACAGACAGACTGTTGATCAGTAGGAGCCGCTCGGTTCTCCTGGGTAGACTGGGGACCGGGAGCCTGCTTGAGACACTTAAAGAAAATTAGCAAATCCAAAAGCACCCGGCGCCAGCTAGACGACACTGGCCGAGACTCAATTAACCACCCCCCAAACAATCGCAGGCAAACACACCCGCTGACCTGATCAATATCAGCCTCACAGCGATCTCTTTCCTGAGATACCAAGTCATTTATTAGGGCTTGTGGGGCGGCCTGCCCTAAGGAACCTAAGATGGAGATGAGATGCTGTTTGGTTGTCTAAGGGGGAAATGGGCTTAAGGGTTTTATTATCAGAGGGAATGGCCTTTTACTCCCCCCTCCCCCAAGCAAAAGCAAACCATCTGCAAAATTCACTTTTAGGGTCAGCTAACATTTAAAACGAAGAGAGCATAAAAGTCAGGTCGTTTAGAATGGGAAGGCGGATGTAAAGAATAAGAAGCTGGGAGGCAGGCTTCTAGCTCAGAGCCACTGCCCTAACACTTAGGGCTCGGAGTTCCTTCCCAGCACAGCACAGCAAAGCAACAATTTAGGGGAAATGTCTTACCGATTGAAAATCTAAGAGGAACCTTCTAAAAGTCTTCAGAGACATAGAAAGTTAATGAAACTACCTTCGAAAACTGTTTATGTGTAAAAAAAAGTAAATAATCTCATAATCTTATCTCTATTACTTCGGTAGGTCAAAACTACATTTTAAAAGGAGGGAGGGAAGTTCACACTTGTAATCCTAGCAATTGGGAAGCTCTATGGTGGCTAAGGCTGGAGACTTGGCTAGAGCTGGAGGCCAGCCACTGGCTAGGTAAGTAGGTTCCATATCAGCTTGGGCTACAAACTAGACCCTGACTCGAAACAGAAGACAGAATTTTACAAGTTTAAATATAAGAAGTGAAGTAAATTGATTGTGGGGTACACCCTAAAATCACACAGTTTGGAAGGTGGAAACAGGGGAATTGCAATTTTGAGGCCAGCCTTTACTTTATATCAAAACCCTGTCTGTCTCAACACACACACACACACACACACACACACACACACACACACACACACACACACACACACACGGAGATAGGGCAAGTTCAGCCAAAGTTTTAGGAGAAATCTGAACAGATAAGGACTCCCAATAAGCAGCCGGCCTTTTTGCAGAGACAGTTGACAGTCCACAGGAAGAGAGTAGCATCAGTCTTTTCTGGCTGTCCTTGAACCTGGAGACGTTATTCCAAGAGCCCTGTGGACCGTGTATTCAGATAATGACACACTCTTTTAACCTTGGAGAGTCAATCATTAGCCAAAAGGCATCTTTCAGAGCATACTCATTCAGCCAGTTTGGAGTTCCCACTCGTAGACCTCACTGGGTCTAGAATCACAAAGATTTGGACATCTAGACAATGTGTCACAAAAAAGAAGGCGACATGAAATTGGGTGCATGTTGCTATGATGAAGCCCAACAGGGTGAAGATGTCCAGGGAGGGTCTCCTCAAAGCAGGGGCATTGAGATAGCTCGTACCGAGTAAAGACTATTAGAGAAAGGCCACTTCAAACAAGAG
Organism: Uromys caudimaculatus; assembly: GCA_028551405.1. Classification (NCBI taxonomy): domain Eukaryota; kingdom Metazoa; phylum Chordata; class Mammalia; order Rodentia; family Muridae; genus Uromys; species Uromys caudimaculatus. The sequence continues at coordinate 64,100,174 of CM052714.1, forward strand.
GATCACGGCATTTTAGGCTAGATTGAATTAATTGTGGGAGAAGACAGGGGTGGTAAAGAAGGGATGCAGGAAGGGTAAAGATGGAACTGCAGGTAATTCTTTGTGGCTGGAACATAAAATATGGAGCAAGAAACAGACCCAAACCGACTGAGGACTCACCCTATTTACCTTTGATGCAGATAAATAGCGCATTAACTGAAGAAGATATAAGGGGGTTTGCAGGTGAACACCGGGTTGTAGCACACACTCCCTGTATTCCCAGTTTGCCTAGGTTAATATCCCTTTTCACACTAGAAGTTGCAGCAGAAGCCAGGCTAGGGGAATGCTCTCGTGTATGGACGGTCACATGACCCACAGTGAACTAATTAGGGTCTTTCTTTGGACAGAGATGCAGGACAAGCTCTGGGGGCCATTTCAAGGGATTTGTACAAATGCAGAGATGAGGGGAGAGCTAGAGTCCATCTGCCTGCACAGAAACAGCCAATGAAGAACTGTGTCCATGAGCAAAGATCTAAATCCTATCGGTCTCCAACAGGTGCTCACATGATAGAGGACCACTTCGGGTTAATTTCCGCCTTCCATCCTGTTTGAGGTGTGGTCTCCCTTGTTGTTCACTGACAGCTGTTCTTTAAGCTTCTGGGGGAGTCTTCCATCTCCTGAGGGAGTTGGGAGCCTAGGAAGCAGAGGAGGAGAATTTCTAGTTCTTTACTCTAATAACACGCTCACTACCACACCTGGCTTTTCCGTGGTTCTAGGCGTGGAACGTGAGTTGTCCTTCTTGTGTGGCAAGCACTTTTCCTATGAGCCATCTTTCCTCAGCACTAAACCTGTCTTTATTTTTTTACTTTAATCTTAACTCAGGAGTCTTGTTGTTGAAACAGGCTCTCATGTAGCCCAGGCTGGCCCTGAACTTCCCACGCAGTCAAGGATAACCTTGAAACATGATCCTCTTACATCCAGTTCCTACGTTTAGACACGACTCACCAGGCTTGGAAAACTCAAGCATCTTAGTCAGCCCCTCATCTCCCTACTCTGCCCACCACTGCCGCACTTTTGTACAGCACAGCCTTGAACTCTGCTCCTCTCCCTTAGCCTCCTAAAGTGCTAGCATTACACGCATGCACTGCCACCCCTGTTTTAAACAACATTTATTCATCTTTTGATTTCTGTGATACGGAGATCAAATCCAGGGCTCTGCTCATGCAGAACAAGTGCCCTTCCACTGAGCGACATGCCCAGTCCGTAAAACTCTCTCACACAGACACATCAAAGAACCCCTCCAAAATACTTGTATTTATCAAATTAATATTCTGTACTATTACCTATTTGCTAAGGTTATTAGTGTCTACACTTTGAGGTTTATGTTTCTATATTGGTTCAAATATAATTCAGAGCAAGAACTTGAGATTTATTGCTCAGATTTCAACTCTGATTGCGTGGTCAGACTTCTTAAGCGGCTAAGGATTTGTTTTAAGAGAAGCAAGCTTGTACTTTAATGGGCTTTTCAACTAAGTGAATGGGAGTGTTTGAATCAATGTGGAAAGTCAAAATTGGGTTAGGGATAATATGTCAATTATGAGCCCATATCAATAGTCAAGAGAACAGACAACAATTTTAATTCAATTTAAAATGTTTAAGGACAACTGCTTCTCTGTGGAATTTCATTCTGTATCCTGCCAGAGCCTCGCTTAGCTACTTTCCTGTGTTCACTCCATAGAGCTATGGCAGAGCACCGTGAAACCCAGTGCTTCCACTCATTATATACTTTCTGGCTGCTACACTTCACTTTGAGTTCCTAATAGTAGCTTTAATTAAAAAGTCTTTTTTTTTTTTAAACCAGGCAGTGGTGTCTCATACCTTATTCCAACACTCAGGAGGCAGAGGCAGATGGATTTCTGAATTCGGGGCCAGGCTGGTGGATTCCAAGACAGCCAGGGATACACAGAGAAACTCTGTCTTGAAAACCAACCAACCAAACAAACAAACAAAAACTAACAACAGAAAAACAAAACAAAATCATTTTCTTTCAGTAAAAATGAAGAGTTCAGATCTGAAAATTGTTTTCAGGAGACTAAGGTCAAAGATAAGAGATTAGTTCAGATGAAAGGACCAGCTATGAGGTTAGGGGGTTTTAGCTGTCTGTTTAGTTTTGATTTTCCATTTTTCTTCCATTATGGAAAAAGAGATAAAGGGACAGCCACCTGAAAAAGGCTGGTTGCACAGTCTGGGTGGTAATATGATAAGATCTGGGAAGAAAAGTCAGAGACTGAAACTCAATTTACATTCCAATGTGTTCTTATGCTTTTGAGGTTTTTCACAAAACTGAGTTGTTACTGAGTTCAGATTTTAAAGTAAATAAACAAATAATACAGATTACTAGATTTGTGATACAATAAAATCTTCCCTTAAGATCACTGGGAACTTGGCTATGGGCATTATCAATCGAACAGTATTGAGCATATTCTGTGCCATCGTTGGTCTCTGCAAAAGCCTTTGTTCTATTGGGTTGTATAATTTGATCACCTTCCACCCACCAGCTAAGATCATGAGCTTTCAAAAAAGTGTCCAGTGGCCTGCTGGTTTGACTTCCCTGATATCAAATAATGAATTTAAATTCATCTTTGTTTCATACTCAAGTGCTGAATGGATCCCATACAGTGGAAGGGTCACTTTGACCTGTTTCCTAACCAATGGGGAGCTAACATGGACTGGTCTGTTCCATCCCTTTAGTGGGTAACAAGCTATTATTATTTCAGGATTAAAGTTCGTTTATGTCTAAACCGTTGCAATCTGAGAGCTTTGATATGTTCGTGAGATAGAAAATATTTAGGTCCTTGCTGATGTCAGGTGAAACTTGGCACTGTTTCCTTTGGCCACTCTCCTGCCTCCTCCTCCTTGTCTTTGATGGCGTGGTGGTGACTTCTCCCAACACTGAAATCTCACTGAGACAGAAACTGAGGCCTTCTGCAATGGGACTTTGCAGACCTATTTGCCATCGCTTTTTCTGGTGTGGCTGCTGCTTGTGGTTTTCACTATAATATTTTTGAGATTACTTTTTTAAATGGACAGACAAAATTGTGTATACTCATGGTATGCAGCATAATAGTTTAAAGTATATATGTTCTGGAATGGCTAATTCTAGCTAATTAACAAATGGACCGCCTTACGTAGTTATCATTTCTGGGATGACAACACTGAACTTCCCTCTGTATCTTTGACAACTGCCATGTACTGTCACTGGTTATTGCTGCCACACTGTACAGCCTATCTCTTCACTGTATTTAACCTATCTCCTTTTCTGTCCTTTGATCAAGACCTCCCAACTTCCCTCCCACTAATCATTCCAGCCTGTGACAAACGTGGTTTTGCTTTTAATTTCTTTCTTTAAAAAGTTTTCTTCATTGCATTATTTTTTATGTGTATGTGTGGAGATCAGAGGACACCTGATGAGCATGGATTCTCTTCTGCTACTATGTGGTTCCTGAGACAGCTCAGGCTATCAAACACGGAGGCGAATGCTTCTTCCACTGAGACATCTTGCCAGCCCTGCACTTGGTATTTTACCAAATTGGTGTTTTCTTGTTCCTCACATGAATCAATTAGTATTTGTCTTTTTGGTTTATTTCCTTTCATGTTACCACAGGGTTCCTTGCATGTTAGAGTTGAATGATAAATAATGTAACCAGGTAATGACACAGAACTTTCCAGAGTCCAGGGCCACTTTAGCTTGTGGACTATCTGTACCTGTGTTCTATCTCTGCCCTGTCTTTTTAGTTGACAAGAGTAACTAAGAGTGCTTTTTATCTGCTTCCTGAGAGAGAGGAAAATTGGAGTGAATAATCTTCCTGGCTTTTCCCACAGGTGTAGTGTGGGTTTATGGGATGCTGGGACCGGGTGGTGGGGTGCTGTGCTTCACTGAGCAGATGCAGCTGCCGCCAGTCTACTTGTAACACAGGCGCAAAATGCACCAACTTTACAGTCACTTGTCTCTTCGGGGCTCTGTGTCACAGCCTGTACCACTTAGCCAAATCTCATAAACTCTCAGGAGTATATGAGAGTTCTCTAAAGAAGTCTACATTGTTACCCAACTTCCTTTTCCGTTGGCTCCTTCAAGAGATTATAAAGCCCTTCATGGTAAGCAAACATTTCTTTCTGGGACTCAGCTCACTGGGAGAGCACTTGCCAACAAAGGCCCTGAGTTCAGTGCTTAGCAGCGCCCCCCTACATGCTTGTGCACGCTCACACACACACACACACACACACACACACACACTCACACACATTTAGATATACATACACACACTCACATACAGATACACATATACACAGCCACACACATCCACACTCACTTTCACACACCTGCACACACACATTTCCATCCTCCTTCCTGCTCCTGTGGATGCTTTCACACTGTAGACCTGCATACATTTTATTTGGAATGAATTACTGTTGGTGACTCAGTTTTGAAGGGAATAGATATAGCTTCGTAAATGAAGTAAGTCGATAGTAGGAAACATGAATGATAGGAAGTTGTGCCTGCTCCATGACCAAGTGTGGTGTAAGGTGGGTGCCAAACAAATGCCCTTCTCTGTAACTCAGGATCCTCTCCCATTAAATGAGGACGACAGCAGTGGTAGGCAGCCTCCCTGCCCAGAGAGTCTCAATAGTGCAGACTCAGATTCTAGTATTTGTTTATGTTCTCTGTAAAACCCTATGGAAATAATAAATGATATTTTCCTAGAAACAAAGTTATTGCTTAAAGTGATGTTTAATCATCTGAATGCATTCCTGGTGTCTTGGGACTTCCCTCCCAGGTGACTTTAGGATTTTCCCCTCCCTTGAGCTGAAGATTTGACGTGTGCCACTGCCAACCCAGCCCCAGCTGGGCCGGGTGATGGTATCTCTAAAGGGCATGAGCCTCGCCGGGGAAGATTTGCTCCCACCGTTGGTAGGAGTCCAAGAATCAGGCAAGACAAATTGGTCAGCTAACTTCCCATTATGCAAGAAGCTTTAGCTCTTCACAGGCAGCTATAATTCGTGAGACCAAGCTAGGAAACTCATGAAGAATCGCCCACTGTAGAGGGAGGCATTTGGAACACCCACCTCCCACTCTGTTACCTTTTATTATTATTATTATTAAAGATGTCTCAAGTTGCTTATTCACTGTCAGAAGGATTACACAATAAAGTCACCATTAATTAAGGGCATACTTGCCTGAACATGACCTACATTTTTTTTTCTTTTTGAGACATGGTCTCAGGTAACCCAGGCTGGCCTGAATTCAATATATAGCCAATATATAGCCAAAGACTTCCTCCTCCAGATCCAGGCGGGATTGCAGACTTTTGTTACTTTACATGGTATTGAAGATCAAAGCTCCCGGCATTCTAGGCAAATCCTTTACCATCTGAACTCCAATCCCAGCCTCCAGCATTAAAACTACTGAAAAAAGAAGCATGCTCTCAAATTAATTATAACCCACCTGCCTCATCTTAAGAGGCTAACTGATTTTATTATATTTAAAAATTCTTAGCTATTGTTATTATTTGGTGCCGTGAGATGAGATGATCAAACCCAGGGCCTCTCACAGGCTAGGAAGCCCACAACCATTGAGCCACGCTGCCAGCCCCAGCCTGCCTAATTTTAACGGAAGTTTGAAGAAAGGGGTGGGAATGAGTGCTGTATATTCTTTTTCCTAACCTTCAACCTTGAAGGTTAAATATCTGTAGTTTTTCTGGAATTAGCCCTTCTGAGTGAAAACAACACGGAGGGGTGGAGTTGGGGTGGGGGCTGTGGTTTGGGATATTTCCAAAGGTCGTGGGTAAAAGGAAGAACCGATGTGGGTAAAAGGAAGAACCGATGCGTTTTCGGGTTTTGAATTTTTTCATCGCCCAGAGTCCAGCCCCAGCCAGGGCGTAGAGAAGGAAACAAAGGTTTAGCCGACTTAAGAGAATGAGGAGCACACATCCAGAGAACTGACTCCGGGAGTCTCTATGTGTATGTCTCTCTCTCTCTCTCTCTCTCTCTCTCTCTCTCTCTCTCTCTCTCTCTCTCTCTATGCGCGCGCGCTGGTTTCTGTTTTATTGGAATGCAAGAAAGGAACGTGTAGGCATTAATTATAAAATAAATGGGGTCCCTCTAAGTTTTCATCAAAAATACAAAAAAGAAACCGCAGTTTCTCCCAGGCACCACCCTATCTACTGACAAGCAACCCCTACCACCACGTCCATAAAGACGATGGACAGAGGGGTCAGCAGCTAAGAGACGCTCAGCCTCCAGCAGTGAGCGAGGAAGTCAAGAACTGAGACGTGGCAAGCTCCCTGGGGGAATGAGCACGCTGGAGAACACCAATTATCATAATTGAAGGTAATGGTGCCGAGGCGCCGCTCTGTTTTACTTCACTCAGCCCGACCCAGACGCCGGGCTCGGCTCCTCCCCGGCCGAGCACTCGCCCTCGAGGGTTTTCCGGGGCTCGGTCCCGCCTTGGCTGCCCAGACTTAGTCTCCCTCAAGTTCAGGTGCACACACCACCCGCGCGCTGGCCGTCCTACCTGCCTTCCCATCTGCCCCACTAAAGGAGCAAGAAAGGGATCCAGTTGAAACTGGGACAGAAGTTTTGGTCAAGATAGATGTTTCCTAATCCATTCAAGGATTTGAGCTAACCTTGTCCAGAATCTATAAAAGACAAGGGAACAAACATTTTGGTCCCAAATAGTAGGCACCACCAGCCCTTCTCCTCCCTAGTCTGGAAGAACTGACAACTTTGATTTGCAGGCTGTGGTTCGGATTTACCCACGCCCGACCAGGTTCGCTCATCACCTTATCTCAGAGCTTTACAGTGCGCAGGGCAGAGGGACCAAACACAGAGTCCTTCACACAGGTTAGGCTAGCCCAGTACTATGAATTACACTTCCAACCTAAAGTGATTTGAAGAGAAATTTCATAAACAATTCTGAAGCGCGGGGTTGGAGGGTGGGGGGAGGCTCTATTGGACCTTGATTTTTCTCCGATGGAATACCTGAAATTTTGCTTTCAAGGAGTTTGAAGAGACAGTGCAACCATTTTCCTTACATTCCAGGTTCTGAGACAAGAAGAATGAGGTGTGTTTCTTTTTGTTTTCTGGTTGTTGGTTTTTTTTTTTTTAATTAATATCAGTTCTTTTTTATTTGCTTGAACGATTGATTGATTGATTGAGTTCTAATTACAAAAGTAATACATCGCTGTAGGAAAGTTGGAAAATTCACACAAGTAACTATATGCCCTCTTCCATGAGGTTACAGTGGGAAACAAGCTCTTAGACCCAATCCCGGACTGTCAATCACAGTAAGGACGTGCTGTAACGGTGGGGTGGAGCGGAGGTAGCTTGGACTCAGCTACAGACCCACCTGTGACTTGGGCGAGCATCACCAAACCTCTCTTAGACTTCTGCCTGTCTTTGTGGAGAGTGTGGGATGGGTGTTTTGCCTGCATACATATGTATACCATGTGTGTGCCTGGTACCCAAACCATCTGAGAGGGTGTCGGATACCCCAGAATTGGCGTTACAGGGGGTTGTGACCTGCCATGTGGGCTCTGGGAGTGGAAACCCGGCCCTATGGAAGAACAACCAAGGTCTTTCCAGCCTTTCCACTGCTCATCTGTGAAAGAGAGTTAACAGGATGACCTCTAAGAGAAACCCTATCTTGGGGCAAAGAAGGGAAGGAAGCAAAAAAGGAAGGAGGGAGGAAGGGGGAAGGAAGGGAGGTAAAAAGAAGGAAGGAAAGAGAGAAGTCAGGCAGGCAGAAAAGAAGAAAGAGGGAGGGAGGGAGAGAGGGAAGAAGGAAGAAAAGAACCAACTCTTGACACTTGTCTGAGTTCCACACACATTGTACCCACCCTACCCACCCGTGCACACATATGAAGTAAACAAAAATGGAATTAAAATTTTTAGGAGATCTGTGAGGAAATAGAGTAATCAAGTTGGAAAAGGCATTTAATACTACATGGAAACAAGCTGTGAGGTGGGAAGGCTTTCAGGTAAAGAAGTGAGACATCTAGACTGGAGGCAGTGCGCACTCCAGTGGTACCAGGTAAGAGCAGTTAGGTAGGCTGAAAATCTCGTTGTATAACACAATACCACGCACAAGGAATATACCCAACCAGGACAAAAGAAAAAAAGAAAATTCTAGAAATTGTGCCGTCCGAGTACAGGACAGGTGGCCTGGGGCTCCCAAGTGCCCAACAAGTCCAGCAAGGAACACAAAGGAATTGTACAAGTCTCTTTCAGTACCATGGTGCCATAATTACAGCTACAGCATCTAAGAACCATTTCTCTTAATATTATAGATGAAGGTGCAGTGCCATTTTCTGGAACTACAAAGGGTGCTGGGCGGCAAATTCACTGGAGACGGAAGAACCAAGTGTCACTCCCATGAGCGACTCAGGATCAGACATGGCAGCTCTGCACTCAGAAGGGACTGTGCAACCCATGTACTGTGGCCCTTGAGAGACACCCCATTTTGTCTAACCCACAAAGAAAGTATGCAAGAGCCTTTCCCAGCCTGCGGCCCCACCCTTACTAACATAAGTAGAGTTCACTGGTGGGTAATTACAGGCAGGGCTACAGAGAGCAGATGCTACAGAAAGCAGACATGTCATCTTAAGACAGCTGAGATCCCAGGATCTTACATAAATTTAAAGACGCCCTGAAAATTGGTATGGACTCTCCCAAACCTATATTGTCCATCACCCCGTGACATGTGCATGCTTGGGCACCCTGCCCCCACCCCAATGCCACTGGGTGTCTGAAAGATGCTTCTTCACATCCATTCTTTCTGAAAATAAAGACAAATTCTGCTTGGTGGTTTCTACCTCCCTTCCTCATGAATCACCCCATATCATGTAATTCCAGACAAAACCAGCAGAATAAGGAAGACAATCCAATGAGCCTATTTTATTTTATTAATTTAGTGCTGGGAGTGGAACCGGGGGGCCTTGGACATGTGGACAGAGCTCTACTACTGAGCCCTGCCCCAGGGCTGCTTGCTTTCTAGGACAGCTTTGGTCACTCTCTTAGTTCTTGCTAACACCATATTCTTTGATAAGTATTGTTGAGAGACCCCTAAACCTAGACCCTACAGAGGCAGGAACAGAAAAACTGTAGCAGACAGGATCTAGCAGCTTTTCTTTCCTGAGAATAGTGTCTGCTGCTGCTGTCTCCCCTTGAAAGTCCTGCAAGCCCTTAGAACAAAACCGGCAGCTCTGGTAACAGGGGTTTTGTGTCAAGTTATCTGATCCTCTTTTGTTACATCTTTGAATTCTTACCAGTCCATACTTCAAACTGGGTGTGTGAGCCTGTACTTCCAGCGCTTGGGCAACCCACGAAGGAGGACCACAAGTTTAAGATCAGACTTGACTTACATAGAAAGACCCTGTCTCAAAATAAAACAAAGCACAGAGGGTGCATGTTTCAATTTATTTAAAATAAAGTGTTTATTCTTCGAAGAATAAGTATATCCCAAGCTTTCTACAAGGTTGGCAACTCCCAACCCCTAACAACCCATAGGGATCAGGGTGCACGCTGGAAAACCTGTGGCCCCAGAATAGTAAGGAAGCTGAGGCAGGAGGATTGCTTAAATCTGAGTCGAAGGCTGGCTGGGGCTACAGAGGAACCCCACCAAGCCCAGCCAGGGTAACTGTTCTTTCTTAAGTCAACACAGGATCGTTGGTCTCTGTTACCGCTTTTGTTTCCAAAGAATAAAATGACTAATACCCATCTCTCAGCCAGATGTCCTACTGTAGGTCTCCACCGCCCCCTGGTGGAACGCCAGAGCCACTGCCGCTGAGCTTTTCATCACCTCGGAGTCCAGAGACTCCAGTACCAGCTTCTAGAACTTCAGAGAAAAGCAATCTAGACTTTGTGCATGCCTTAGGCTACGAGTGACAACAATGTCATAAACGAAACCTGCTTTCAAATGTCTGACATCGAGAATACAGCGGAGGACCCAGACACTGACCTGCCCAGCCCTAGCCACATAATTCTCAACAGTAGTGTCAAAATATACTCAGGAAATAAGAAAGCTTCTTCAACAAAAGGTGATGGGAAACTGGATTTCTACATGTGGAAGAATCCCAGACATTGTGTTCAAAAATCAGTTCACAATGGATCAAAGGCCTAAGCCGAAGACTTGGAACTTCCATTTTAAGGGAACCATTTTAAGATACAGGCATAGGCAGAGAACTCCAACAGAATGGAAAACAATCCAGAGGATTGACCAATGGGATTACACGGTGCTTTGTTTATAAAAAGAGAGAGAGGGAGAGAAGGGCTGTGTTCGGTGGATGTGTAGTCAGGTATGGGGAAAGGGGTACCTCCGAGGGCCCATGCTGAAGCCTCCCTTCCCCCTCAGGGACCAGCCACATGACGAAGGTATAGTGTAGAATAGATTTTATTCAGGGCATGGGGAGGGGATTTGAGAGGGTAGTAGACATTGAAAGGGGGGGGGGAGGGGCTGGCCACGAGCACGTGGGGGGAGGGGCGAAAAGACAGAGCGGGGAGCAAGAAGGCAAGAACAAGGGAGAGCAGAGGGGGTAAGCAGCCCCTTTTATAGTGGGTCAGGCATACCTGGCCGTTGCCAGGTAACTGTGGGGCGGAGCTTAGACAAAATGCTAATACACGGAATTAAAACCTAACTGCACAGCAAAGGAGACACCACACGGAGTGAAGGGGCATCATCGGGGTTAGTATTTAGACTATGCAAAGAAATACAAAACTTAAACACCAAATAAATAAATTTTCTAATCAGCCAATGGACTAATGAACTGAGTAGACAGTTCTCAAAACCGGAAATATAAATGGCCAAATGAATGCTTGAAAGGATGTCCAACATCCTGAGCCCTGAGGGAAAAGCAAATTATAGCTACTTTGATAGTCTGTCTTGCTCCAGTCAGAATGGCTATAATAAAGAAAACAGATAGTGTGTGTGTGTGTGTGTGTGTGTGTGTGTGTGTGTGTGTGTGACCGTGAAAGGCACCCTGGTTTCCGGTTGAACTAAGGTTTTAAACCCTGGTGGACCCAGTAGGAAATAACCCTATAAGGGACGACAGGCGTTTGACCACGCTCCTGGAAAGCCAGGCTCCTGACATGTGGCCGAAGCTCTCCATAGGCCTGTGACTACCGGTCACTTGTAGCCCAAGGCCTTCCACAGGTAGAGGTGTGGTCACATAGCCTCAAGACATCCCCATGTTAATGAAGCACCTAGGGTCTTAGCCACTCCCCCCATCTGCGAAGGTATTTCAACCTCCCCCCTCCCTGAGGTCTGGAGGGTCAAAGCACCTCTGTGGCACATTGATTTAGAGTCCTCTGGGCAAATACCCAAGAGTAGCGTAGCTCAGTCATATTTTAATTCCCTTGCTCTATTCACAATAGCTAGAAATAAAATCAGCCTAGACATCCAGCAACAAACACATGGCCGCATAAAGATGTACTGAATGTATGATGAAGTTTTATTCAACCACAAGAAAAGATTAAATCATGTCATCCTCTGGAAAAGACGAGGAACCAAGCAGAAATTATGTTAAGTGAAATAAGCCAAACACTTTATAGTTTGTCTCACACAGGGAATCTACACATTTAAATTTACATATATGTAGATGTGCTTTAGGGGATTATGTCGTGAAAGGGAGGAAGAGAGATTAATGGAGGGGAGAGAAAAAAAGATTCTAGAATTATGTGTCTGAGGGCAAAAAGATAGACTCTCTGTGGGGAGCAAGGGAGGGCAGTGAGGGAAGGCATAGATTAGAACAAAGTATAATAACACAGATATTACACAGATAATAACACAGAAAATGACAAAATCAAGCCTAGCACTTCATGTGCCACTTCATGTTATGTTTGTTTGTTTATTTGTATTCATGCCTGGGTGTATTCCTATGGCCCACTAGAAAGAGTTACCTCATATTCTGCATGACTCTGCTTGTCCCTTGATTTCTAATATTCTTGATTTTAAAAATATTTATTTTTTAGTCAGGCAGTGGTGGCGCACGCCTTTAATCCCAGCACTTGGGAGGCAGAGGTAGGTGGATTTCTGAGTTCGAGGCCAGCCTGGTCTACGGAGTGAGTTCCAGGACAGCCAGGGCTACACGAAGAAACCCTGCCTCAAAAAACCAAAAAAAAAAAATTTTTTTTTATTTATGTGTGTATGCCTGGATGAGTTTTGAGGCCCTGCATGCAGCTGCCTGCAGAGGTCAGAAGGGACATCATGTCCCCTAGAATTGGAGTTAAGAACGGTTGTAAGCCACTATGTGAGTGCTGAAACCAAACTCAGGTCCTCTGCAAGAGCAGCAAGTCTCCTTAACTGCTGGGTCATCTCTCACCGGTTTGCTTTTTAACCTTGCTTTTTAAATGTTCATAATGGACTAACTGAACCAAGGTGCGAATGTGTGGTCCGTTTCTCTAAACTATCCTGTCCAACTTTCAAAAGCACACAAACAAGAGACCCCGCACATACACTGAACAAAAATGCCTTCCTTTCTGGTGGCATCAGAAGATGGCGACAGAAGCTTTCCCTGTAGCATGGCTATGCTGCACGGGAGTGAGAGCCTGACTCAGACTCAAGGGAAAATCCAGCCTCCAAATTGACAGCAGCTGCCACCTACAGGGGTCAATCCATCAACAAGTCCATCTATGGAAGAGCATATCCAGCACTATCTGAAAGACGGAACGGAACGGGTGCATCCACCCGTGACTTTACACCGAGCAGGAGGCTTCCGTGGGGTCACATCGTCTGCCATGAGAACCTGGGCTCGGGACACCAGCTTCAAATTCAAGGTCTGGAAAGGTATGAAGAGCTACAAGACTCACTGACAATGCCATTTCTTTCTCCTCCAACAAGATATGGCACAGGTTGGAAGATAGGAGAAAGGGGAGGAGGGGAGGGGAGAGAGAGAGAGAGAGAGAGAGAGAGAGAGAGAGAGAGAGAGAGAGAGAGAGAGAGAGAGAGAGAGAGAACAGGCTGTGCATCAGTTATTCAATCACTCTTACTCTCAAATTTCTTGTCGTTCCTGTGAGTCGGAGGTAAGGATTTCTGAGAATGAGACTTGGGGTCTTTCTTAGCTCTCAGCTTTCAATTGGAGGAACTTGCCTGCCAGGTTAGCTGTCAGTTTTCCCAGTGACTGATTGAATGAGCAGCCTCCTGTTCAGACAGTGGCTTTCTCCTGAGCTTCCCACCAATCAGGAAAGAGGCTTCCACATAAGAAAAACTTCATGGTGTCCACATTTGTTTCTTCTCTTTTATTATTAATTTCTAGTTATGTGTATGGTGGTGTGCACACGAGTGCAGGTACTTGTAGAAACCAGAAGGTGTCTGATCTCTGAGAACTGGAAATTCAGGCAGTTGCGAGCCACCTATTATGGTCTTGAGGTCCTCTGCAAGAACAACACATGTTCCAGTTGAACCATCTCTCCAGGCCCCAGGTCTTTTTCATGGACCATAAATGGGGAAATTCCAATCAATAGAAACTGAAGATAATTCGTCATCCAGGCTGAAAACAAAGAGGTTGATCATGACATCATGTGGCCCTTGGCTAGATACGGACTTATGACATCCAAACTTCTCTGCCTGACCTTATTCCAAATGCCAGAAAGGTAGTGAAGCACTGCTGAAGAGCCTGGACCCAGAGTCACCTCGGCAGTAGCTCTGGGTCTGGGCTGGTTCAGGTCTCTTTCAGATTCCCAGGTTTCAGAATCCTCAGCCACAAGAACTCAGCAGAGAAGTGAGTCCTCACATTTCAGCTCAGGAAAGCTGAGCTCTTTTGTACAGCCTCATTACACTGGATGGCATAAGGACTAAATGTTAACACAACACCTTTGTTTCTGATCCTTACAGGGACTCCAAGATCTAGTTCAGAGACATATATATATATATGTAAACATTTATTAAAGAAACTAAAGAAGATATTAGCAATATAAAGATATATATTCATGGATTAGAAGACTTAATATTATAAAAATGTACACATTGCCCAAAGTGATCTATAGGCTTACTGCAGTCTTTATCAAATCCTGTAGCATATTTTATAGATACAGAAAAACAGTTCTACAGTTCATACAAAAGTACAAATGATCTTTGAGAGAAAATACAACTTTAAAAAATAACAGAGCTGGAGGCATCTTAGTACCTGGTTAAAATCCACTATTATACAAACAATATTAGTCAAAACAGCATGGCATTAAAACAAATATGTAAACCAGTGGAATGGAACAGAATACACAGGGAAAAAAACAACACATATACAGTTAACTTATCTTCAGGAAGGGACTGGGAATACATAATGGAGAACAGTTAGTTTCTGCAACAATTGTTCCTGGAAAACTTCATAACCACATACAAAAGAGTAAATTAGGGCACCTGCTTACATCAAATATAAAGGGAACTCAAAATCGGTTAAAGAATTGGGTGTGAGACCTGAAATTGGGGAACATCCCAAAAGAACATGTGGAAGAAAGGCTTCTCAAGGTTGGTTTTCTGGTTGATTGGTTTCAACTTCTTCCTTCTCTTCCTGACTCCCTCTCTCGCCACACTTCCTTCCTCTCTTCTTCCCTCCATCAACAAAATCAGTGCTTACATTTCAGTAACTCCATCCACTTAGTTCATTCTTCTGTGGTGTGAGAAGTTCAGCCTAATTACTTAGTCCAGCTCTTCTCAGCTCATTTGCTAGACATGAGACCCTTATACTTTATCTGCAGAGATTATTAGAGCAGTTAATGGCCCTCATCCCTCGAGTTTCTGATTTGGCAGGTCTGAAAGACCATCCTCAAACTTGCATTTTGAGTAAGTTCCCAGGGGCTGCTGCTGAGGGGAGACCACACTTTGGGAGCCTTGGGTATAGACCTATGTAGAGAGACACCAAGTTCCCCAAGAGAGAGGTTGTAGAAAAGCTAAACTGGCTGTAGCAGGCAGACATCTGATCCTCTCCCTGATGACAGATTCCTCAACCAAAGGCCTCTCAAAATCCTCCATCAGTTAGATTTCCACGGCTGAGACAAAATACCTAAGAAACAGTTTTAAGGATGAAAAGTTTTCTTGGGCTCATAGTGCCAGAGCCTTCTGTTCACAGTCTTCATCCCTGCTGCCCTTGGGCCAGGGGTGAAGCTAGCTACCATGGTGAAAGCTTAGGGCATGACAGCTGTTCGTGTCATAGCAGCCAGGAAGCCAGGAAACAGGAGAGTGCTAAATAGTGAGAGCCTCTTTGAGAGCATGTCTCACTTCCAGCTATCTCCTGATGCATCCTACCTGAAACCATCCTCTCCTGAACATTCTGCCACCTCCTAATAGTGACACAAGCTGATGACCAAGTCTTCAATACAAATACGTGGCCGTTGGGGGTCATTTAGGCTCAGAGTTTGACTGAAGTTGGCAGAATGAGTTTTAGCAAGCTGAATGAGAGCCACCTGGAGCAGTTAGCTCGTATTTCTCTTGATATCTTCCTGGTTTGGACTCTTCACTCAGCCTGTTATCTTCTTGCCTATCTCTGTAGTGGTTATGCCTCGTCAGTAATTACACTGGATTTGAATAATGATTACTGGCTTCTGAGTTATGCCCAATAGTAATGTTTTTCTGCCTAGAAACCTCATGGCCCCAGGTCTTCTTTTCCTTCTTTCTTTTTTATTTATTTATTTATTTATTTATTTATTTATTTATTTATTTATTTATTGTGCGTGTGCTCATTCATATGCACACATGAATACCATAGCACTTGGATGGAGATCAGAGGACAACTTATAGGAGTTGTCTCTCTTTCCACCATGTGGGGCTTACAGACAAGCACCTTTACCAGTTAAGCCTTAAACTATCCCTCCTTGAGTACCCTATAGAGGTGATGGATTATGGTGATATTGTTGTTGCTTTGGGTTTTTTGTTGTTGTTGTTGTTGTTGTTGTTGTTGTTGTTGTTTGTCCTTAATAGCAATGAATTTAAAGGGGGGCACTTCACAGACTATTGAGAGAGAAAAATGAATATCATATACAAAGTTTGAGTCACTACCCATCACAGAGTAAATTCCCTGTACTTGGCAGTTATTTTGCTCACATTTTGTAATAAAATTTGAGGCTCTTGGTGTCTATGTGTTTTCCAGGTTGTGTGGTTTGAGACACTGCAGTGTGTGTCGTTGGTTTTCTCATCTGTCAAATGATGCTAACAAGACCTGACTCCCGGGACTGTTGTGAGTTTTAAATAAACTATCTCTCCAGAAACCATTCTATAAATGTGTAGAGATTAGCCACTGGTGTAAGAGGATGACGATATTCGAGGCAGGTCCAGAACAACTGAGGAATGGAAGAACGGCTGGGCAGATACTTGTCTTAGGAAGGTTACTATCACTGTGAGAAGACATCATGGCCAAAGCAACTCAAAAAAGAGAGCGTTTAACTGGGGGCTTGCTTGCAGTGTCATAAGGTCAGTTTATCATCATGGTGATGAGGAGACAGGCAGAGAGGAGGGGGCAGGGGAGGGAGAGGAAGACAGAGAGAGACAGAGAAGAGAGAGAGAGAGACAGAGACAGAGAGAGACTGGGCATGGCATGGACTTTTGAAACCTCAAAGCCTGCTCCCAGTGAAACACCTCCTCCAACAAGGCCACACCTTCTAAACCTTCCCAAACAGTTCATCAACTGGGGACTAAGCATCAAGATCCATGAACTTCTGTTGGCAATTTTGATCCAAACAATCACAATGTTGATGACTCCCTCTACTGCTAGCTACACTGAATGACCTCCATGTTGGATTTTGAAAAGTCTACCTCCCTAAACATAGATAAATCACTGGCTTTCAGTCTGTCATAGGCAACATGTCAATACCACTCACCTCTTTATGATGAAATACTCTCTGCCCAAGTTCTTGAAGTTGCTAGAAAAAACACTGGGCTAAAGAGCTCCTACTCCAGCCTTGGACAGTCCATCTCTGTAACTGCCTCGTCAGCAATGGAGAGATAAGGCTGGGGTCACATTACACACAACATACTTCTATTCTGCCAGGAAGAGGCCCACTGGAACAGAAGGCTGTCTGGAGAAACATACAGAGATTGTTCTGGGAGAATGTACAGTATATTTCAAGGCTCTGAGGTAAAACCATGTCTAAAGGTGAGAGCATTCTCAGCTGGGAACATCAGTCCATGGAGAACAAACTGTTTAGTCTTCTGGTGTGTGTGGCAGAGACACACATCTGTGCTGTTAAACTCCCCTGCCTCTGACAAGGATACGATAGAATTGAAAAACAGAGAGAGTGACAGTGAGGACAAAGAAATATCTAGAATACAGCAAGCAAAGGGAGTAGAGAAGAAAAGGAGAGATGACCATTGGTAAGTGGCATCTACTGTAAGCACTTGGCTTTTCCTTGGCATTCAGCTGGGGGATGACTGCTAGGTTTCTATCAGAGGAAGGATGAGATGTAACTTGGATTTTAAAAGAACCTCTCTGTCCACTGTAGGCCAATGGTTGAGAATGGTTGCGGTGAGAAGTGGCGAGTTCTATATTTACAGTCAGCCCTCTCTGCCTCGGTTCTGCATCCATCAACCAAACTAAATGCAGGGCAGAACTATTTTAAAAGTTTGCATTATAGTGAACATGTATAGATTTCCCCTGTATAGACTTCTTAAATGAGTTGTTTGTGTTTTATTTTCTTCTTACATGTGTATGTGCACCGTGTGTGTGCACTGCCCTTGGCGGTCGGGAGAAGGTTCCTTACCACCCGGTACTGCGGTTACAGGGAGTAAGCTGGAATGGGTGCTGGGAATCAAACCCAGGTTCTCTTCAAGAACAATAAATGCTCTTACCTACTGAGCCATCTTTCCAGCACCATGTACAGACCCTTTTAATTGTCTTTGTTGTTAAGCATAATATAGCAACTGTATACATGGCATTTATGTTTCTTTTCTCTTTTTCTTTTTCTTTTCTTTTTTTTTTTTTTTTTTTTTTTTTTTTTTTTTTGGTTCTTTTCGAGACAGGGTTTCTCTGTGTAGCCCCGGCTGTCCTGGAACTTACTCTGTAGACCAGGCTGGCCTCGAACTCAGAAATCCGCCTGCCTCTGCCTCCCAAGTGCTGGGATTAAAGGCATGCGCCACCACAACTTTTCACCACACAGTTCCTCACGTTGTGGTGAACCCCTAACCATAAAATTATTTTGTTGCTATTTCATAACTGTAATTTTGCTACTGTTATTAATTGTAATAAAAATACTTTGTGCAGAATATCTAATATGAGAGTCTGTGAAAGTGTTGTTCAACTGATAGCCTAGAGTCTTCTGAAAAAGACAGCCCTTAATTGAAGAATTTCTCAGATCAAATTGGACTGAGGGCATATCCGTGTTGACCGTGAATTGATGTTAACTGTGCCGCTGTGGCTGACACCATCCCTAGCTGGTCTATTGCTACAAGTGCTATATAAAAAGATAGCTAAGCATCAGTCTGCAATCAAGTCACCAAGCAGTGAACCTTCATAGTTTCTGCTCCACGTTCCTGCTTGACTCCCTGTCTGCATCCCTTAATGATGGACTGACTGTAACCTGTAAACTCAGATAAGCCCTTCCTTCCCTTACGTTGCTTTTTGTCAGGATGTTCTGTCACAGCAACAGAAAAGCAACCACAACAGAGAAAGACAAGCACTGAGTAGATATGAAGAGATGGGGTCCCAAGGAGTGGGGGAGATGAGGAGTACAAAGAGGCAGAGCACCGTATATCGCGGGAAGGGAACACGGATAAGTCGTAGGAAAATTCACAGTTTTTCTACACTGAAAATGGAACTCCTAATAATCGCACTGGTTAGAGGTTGTAGCTCAGTGGTACAGAACTTGTTTAGCATGTGTAGGGCCCTGTAGTAGACCCTAGCACAACACAAAAGCAAAACAACTATCAGAACGCATCAGTAACGATACCGGAACAACAGATTGGAAAAATTAAGGAAGTGAGTCACTGTACCTGGGTATCAGGAAGTCTGTTCACTTTGCATGAATTTACCAAGCACTCCTCCAGCCCTGGTGGCTGTGCCCACTTGCTGCCTTGCTCTGTGACAGGCACACTGTTGGCATTGCCAATCTGTTGCTAACCAGCCAGCTTTTGCCTCTACTTGTTTCTCACAGGCAGAAGGGGAAGCCAGTGTGCCCTGTTTCTTCTTTCCGAGAGGTCTCTAGAGACTGCTGCTGCAGGAATATGCTGCTGCTGCCGGAGACCATGGTGGGGGTTCTCTCCTCCCCACAGTAAGGGAGCCCCATTCTGTGAGCCCTGGGCTTTGCTCTCACAGCTGCTGGGCTTGCTCTGTGACGATGCCCTGTATTTGAAGGCAAAAGCCTCAGTCTAGCCTCCGGCCTGGTTGTACATTCAGCCCCATCACCTGTTGGCAATGTATTTTTGAGTAACAGATATGTCCATCGGTGTTTCTAAGTCAGTCGGGTCTAGATATCCTTTGACAACCAAAACACCAAACCTCAACTTGGAAAGCATGCTGCAAGAACTATCTCGATAGAACGAGCTTTAACCATTTCTGTTGTGAGCCAATCTCTGAGGTAGTGCTGGGGGTGAGGGGCAGCTTCCATTTTGTAAGCTGATGGATAGGTTTGAACAGGCTCTTTACCAAAAACTGCAACCCTCAGGATTTGAATCCTAAGATGAATATGGGGACAGAAATTGTTTCTGAGAAAGCCAGTTCCTGTTCAGGAACGCTGACATTGCGTGGCTGATGGTTGGCACTGTGTGCATGTGCTCACAAGTCACAGGAACACAGAGTGGTGCAGAAGTAAAGCAATACAACTAAAATTGTGTGCACTAGCTCAGGTGAGGCTGAGATTAGGGTTGAAGGTAAAATCATTTTTAGGTGCTCTTCTCAAAGCTGTGGCCAGACCTTCTCAGGAACAGTGAGCTGGGGCACCCTAGTGTAAATGGGTCTAGTTATGCACATGGCAAATGGGAAGACAGCAGTCAGCACCCCAGGAGTCTTTTGGGAAAGCCCTGTGGAAGAGGAGACAGTAACAGGACCCCCAGGAAGTGACCTCACGTCCTCTGACAACAAGCCAACAATGCAGAAGCCTGGTAAACAGGAAGCCAACTGCTCAGAGCCAGCCAAGCAGGCTCAATTGTCTGAGACCCTAGAGATAGCACTACGGCAACATTCTCTTTGCTGTCTTCAGACTACTTGAGACTCGGGCCACAGGAAAACCCACCTTGGGGGACTTGGTGGTTTCTGGAGTTGCTGGGTCCATACTGGCCCCCAACACCTCTGGCTAATTTCTCAGGGGACAAATGAGATATTAGACTGCCAGGACTAGGACCACACAGAACAGGTAACCATTCTGAAACCTCAGCTCCCTAACTTTCTCTCTTCTTGTTTGAGTGTGTGACTGTCCAGGAAAATCCAGAATGGCAATGAGCTGATCAGCTCTTTGCAGCCTGTTTGAACTATCCACAGTGATCTCTCCTCAGAGTGAGAGTGTGTCTGAGTCTGAACTGACCCTGGAGGAGCCCTACATAGGAAACCATATCAGTGGGAACGTGGTGGGGAAGCTGGTGGATCAGCTGCTGCCTTCCCTGCAAGGTGGGGACCCCTTCTTTGTCCCTTCCTTCCTGTACTCATACTGAAAGTTTGCCCCCACCAAACAGGTGCTTGGCCTGCTGTTTGTGAGGTGAGTGCCCACCTCCGAGTTCATCCTGCCTGGTCCTGTGGAGTGCTAAGCTTATGTATTCTCTAAGACTATTGTGGGGACCCTGTGACATTAGCCCAGCAATAATTTCCCCAGATCTGGTCCTGAGGCTGTCATGAGTTGAGTGCCATGTGTGTGACTGTCCCCTGTACTACGCTGAAGCTCTCTGTCTGGCCCCTGTTGTCTGATGCCTCAAGCAAAGCAATTCTCTCATTTGTAATAGAAGTTCTG
>CM052714.1:64121565-64162914 GCA_028551405.1 Uromys caudimaculatus
ACAATCAAGAACCAATTAGGGAAACAACACCTCCATATATCTATCTATCTATCTATCTATCTATCGATCTATCTATATATTTTTTTTTTAAACATGTTTCTTCTCTTCCTGCTGTCCCTCTGCCTCCTCTTCATCACTACTGCAGACTGAGCCCAGAGTCTCGTGAATGTTAGGCAGGTACCCTAACACTGAGCTGCATACTTAGCTCACTTAACATTTTAATGAAATGTTATGTCCCTTATTAAATTACATTCTATACACTAAAAATCCTTTTCTGTGCCTTTGCTTTTGTTTGAAATCAAGTCCCCTGACTTCCAGGCACAACTTTATTCTGAGCAGATGTACTGTGGACTCTCGTGGGGAGTCATTGCTGAGAGTGCTCAGACCTGTACACTTGTATACTTTTCTTCTCACCCAGCAGATGAAAATGCACTTTGGGGACAGACAAGGACAAAGGTTCTGTGGCAGGGAGTAAGAGTAGTTCAAAAACATAGCCCCAGTGAGCCCTGCCGCTGCAGTGCGCAGACCCAGAGGAAGGAGAGGGCTGGTTCAAAGGGAGTTTGCACTCACAAGCACGTGGCTTGTCATGGCCGCCTTAGGATCAGGGGCTAAGAATGCACAGGCCTGGAAAAGTGTCAGCTTTGTCCTCATGATTCAGGGTGTAGATGGGGTATGGTGTCCTCTACATTCTCAGGAGTCCTTGTTTAAGGCCGTCCTGGGTTGCGCCATGAAACTTAATCTTTAAAAATCAGTGTATGCACCATCTGTTCTCTCAGAATCTGTCGTGACACCACCACAAGAGTGCCCAGACTCCAAGTAGATGTCCAAAATCCTCCTACCTACCAGGCAAACATACCAGTGTTCCACAGGCCAGTCATCCAAACAAAGAAAAGGTCATCGGAAGGAAGCTCTGTGATAGCCTTTTGGTCTCTTCAGTGTTGGGGGTGGGGGACATTTGCTGCGGATACAAGTGTCATGGATGCAGATTCTGGACCTCAACATTTCCTAGTTTGGGACCTGATGACTGTCATCAAAGTGTGATTGCATCTAGTCATCTAGACAAAGTGTGATTGTCTCAGTCATGAGACAAAAGCAAAACAACTCTGGCTTGCACTCAGCCATGCTCAGACTCCATCACTGGAGCAGTGCGGCTGGCTCCATCCCATGGAGAATCCTACAATTCTCTCTTTCCTATTAGGTACTGAGGGGGCCAAAACTGTCTGCTGAGCCTGTAAACTTCAAGACTTCAGTGTCAGTGTCCTGGCCGCCCCCTCCACACACACAAGGCAGCTGATATTCAAGTTCCTTCTCATTCTTCCCCTTTCTTCTGACATAAAACACCAGCAATAACAACAAGCCTTTAATTTTCTTACTTAAGGACCCTGGAGCCCAGACATGAATGCAGAGCGCTGGCCAGACTTAATACACACGCCATAGCAAAGTTCACTGTCTGGCAAATAAAAGGCCATATGTTCTGAAGACACCAGGTGACTTAGCTTTGAATCTCTAGAACATTGTCACAGGACGGTGGGGTCGATGAAAGTGCCAGACAAGATTGTCTGAAGTTATTACATGAAGCAGTCCCAGCTCACTGGGACTCAAACTAGTCTCACTTCCTTTCCTGTGAGATTCGCCTGTAGCTGCCCCTTTAGTGTGAGCAGGGACTGCTGGGGCATTGTCAAGGGCTTAGCAACTGTCCACTAGCAAGAGCACTGTGGGGATGGAAGTTGTGCAAATGAGCCTCCAGTCGGCTTGCAAACGTCAACAGTGCAATGCCCTCTTCCCCAGCTCCTGTCAAACGTTCCCTGCTACCCTGCTGCTTATTAAACAGCCCTGTAAAGTAGAAGGCGGGGTTGGGGTGGTGTGGGTGGGAAGCACAGGGGCAAAGATGGGGTGGGGGAAGGGACCCGGGACCTCCTCTTTGAGCAGTAGAGCTTTCACTTGTTTCCAGAATGATTTGGTCTGTTCTGCCTGGAGGTGACTGCAAGAGGCATAATGACGACGCAAGCTCTGAAGTCCAAGGGGACACGAAGCAGGGATTCTGCAGTTGTTAATTCTGTATAGCTTGGCACTTTATCTATTCGAAAAGGCACTCAGTGTGAGTTTCCTCAGTGGTTGTTAAGTTGGACTTTCCAGATTCAGCCTCAGAAGACATGTGAGAAAGAAAACTCTGCCATTTGAATGAGCACACCCAAGGTGTTCAGGGCTGAACTTGCTGGTATACTTCAGTTCTCTGCAACTAGATAACCTATTCGTGACCAGAAGTGTGTCATCCTTAGGTACTGTAATGATACATGCATGCTTGAAGTGGGGTCTGGCTGCTACAGGGGAGATATGAAGGAAGAAAACTGCCAACACACACACACACACACACACACACACACACACACACACACACACACACACACACACACACACTCACGTGCACACCCCCAGCTGCATTTTTACAGATTAGCTGTTTAAGTGGTCAGGGGCAGTCAGGCCTAATTAATGCGAACTTAGCCCCTTAAGTTAATAAAGCCTCCCATGGGGTCTATGACTTGAGGGGTGAAAGGAAGTTGTCTCTTTAATGGCTAACAAACCCACTCTTGCCCTCCTTGCTGTACCAGGCCTAGGACTTGGCTCACTTAGCAATGAAGCACTATTTTGATTTGTTTTCCTCACTGGCTTTTTTATTCTTCACCTTGAACACTTTTTAACCAAACAATTTAAGCCAATTTTTGCTCTGTGAAATGAAAAAAGTGTAAATCATGCCTTTTATAGAAGACCTGAAATTTTTTTTTTAAGCTTAACTCTTTCCCTTGTTGCTTGTAACCCAAGATGTAAATACACTCCTTATCAGATTCCTGATGCTTTGCATATTTACTGTGAGCTATTACTTAAGCTAAGATGGAGAGCCACACAAAGAGCTGCAGAGGCCTGGTGTGCAGGCCATGGAGTAGCTCCAGGAAGAAGGGAAAAGTTAGAAAGAGTTTATGCTTAATATGTGAAAGAATTGATAAGACCTGTCTGTAAGCACCCAACTTTCTACTTACACTTAAATATTGAGGTGTATTGATAAAAACTCAGCTGTGCAAGCCCGAGCCAAAGCAAATCCCAGTGTGGAGAGGGGAGGTGGACACAAGGTTCCATCCTTGCTGTGGAGCAGGTGGCAGTTATGAGCTTCTGGGAGACGGGGAGTCAATTTCCTCTCAGAGCACAGCCCTTGGTGGCCAGCAACCAAGAATATTTGGGCAGCACAAATTGGTCTTGATGGGTTATTATAAAAAAAGACACAAAGTTGGGAGTGTGGGGAAGGAGGCTGGATCTAGGGAGGGTTGGAGAGGGCTGAATAGGGTCAAAACACGTTGTACAGAATTCTCAAAGAGCTAATAAAATTATTTTTAAAATTTAGCTCTGACAGAACACGGGGTACTGGTGAAAATCCTTTAAAATAATTAAAAACAGCTTTACAGGACTTCACTGAAGTGAATTTAAACATAGTAAAGTGAAGAACAAACCTGAGGTGTGAATTGTGAGTTTATGTGTTTTGGTGTAGTCACGTGGCCTCTTCACACTTCCATGGCTCTCAGCTGAGACTAGTTATTAAGAACGTTTCCATTTTGTCTTTTTGTTTTTTCAATGTAGAACTCACAACAAACTATTTCACCACGTCAGCTTAACTGTAGAACTAAGCTCCTATTGTAACACTGGAGGGAAAACAGCCTCTCGTTGGACTTGTTAAGGGAAATAATGGAGTTTTATGCGTAATCAATCATATGTAATTTTTGCTATAATTGATTGAAATTCTGGGCTCAGTTGACTTGCTTTCTGTTGAGTTTAAAGGTCACCAGCTTTGGAGGTCACACAGCTGAGCAGCTGCACATTCTGAACTGTGCTACGACAACGCCCCAGATGGGTACATCTTGATGAAGGCCATCTAAGTTGTTTTATAGGTGCTTGGGAGCCGCTTTGGTGTCCCCCCCCCCCAGGTAGAAGCATGGACTCTTGATCCTATAGAGAGGGCTGATGGGTAATCTATCTGAGGTCAAATGACCAAAACCTTGCTCTGAGGATAATGTCACTGCCACCACGTCCTGACATGAAGAACCCTGCAGATTGATTGTCCACGCACAGATCGTCAAGATTTAGCCCAGTCGCTCTTCCTCATGCCTTTACTCCATTCCGATAGTTATTCTTAAGCCCTGTTCCTGGGAGAGCTCCATGCTTGGCTGCCTCATTAATAAACCCTTCCTTCCTTCTGCCCTCTGAGTTTTCAGGGGTTGGCATATTGCACGATGGCCAAAATGAACCTGGCTCAGTGACAAGACATTGACTATAATATATAATTCTTCAGTGGCTCAGGACAAGAGATAATCTTTCTGTCCTTTTTTTAAAAAAAAAAAATTAAATTTTAAGACAGGGTCTCACTAGGTAGCCCTGGCTAGTCTAGAATTTACTATGTAAATCGGGCTAACCTTAAACTCCTATGGAGATACCTGTCTCTTCCTTCAGAGTGCTGGGAACAAAGGCATGTATTACCATGCCTGCCTAAGAGATAATCTTTTAATAGAATATTTCAGCTTTATGGAAATACATATCACATTGCCTTTAATTTTGTAGTTGTATTATGGGTATTAATTCTCATAACTCAAAATCATAAGTAAAAGTCAGTCATCTAGAGGAATGTTTGACTTAGTTTCCTGACTCAAAGACTAAGACAGTCTGCAGCCTCCAGCATCCTTTAAAAGCAGTTCCAAGAGCTAACGTATGGAGGGCCTGACACAGCCCAAATAGCATAGGAGATGAATGGCACTGTGGTCCTCTTCTTCTGGCATCATTCCCTTCTTTGATGCCACTTCTAATGTCACAACAGAATATGAGCAGCTGTGTATGAATGAGGAGAGGCCAGATGGACGATGTGCAGGGGACGTGGGCCAGTCTGTACAGCAATCGGAGGCCAGAGTCTGGAACCTCAGAACACACACACAAAGCAGGTGTTACAGCACACACCCATAATCTGTCGCTGGGGAGGTAGAGACAGGATGATCACAGAGTTGGCTGGCCAGCCAGTCCAGCTGAGTTCAGTGAGTTCCACATTTAGTGAGAGACCCTGTGTCAGAGACTAAGATAGAAGGCTGGCAAGATGGCTCAGCTAAGGGAGGTGCTTGTTGCCAAGCCCGACAACACGACAGCACAAGTTTGATTCCCAGAGCTGACATGATAGAAGGGAAGAACCAACTTCTACAAGTTGTCCTCTGATTTACAGGGGGGGGAGGGAGGGAGGGGAAGTCAGATGGAAATGACAGAGGTGAGTCCTGCCTCATACAGAGATCATCCTTAGGAGCCAGTGGAGAACACATCAAGTTCAGCGTCTCGCAGGCGAGTTGGAGGGAGTTCTGAGATACTGCACACAGGCAAGGGACAAGGTATGTGCTGGTGGTAACTTATGTGCAGGTCAGATGGCTCCTGGGAAACAGCTGAGCAACAAAATTGAAAACTGGTGCTACTCAACCAATATTTATGCTTCTGTGCAACCAAATGCTCTGAGCCTTCCAGGTTATGAGCACTCTAGCACGTGGGCAAATATAATTCATTTCTGGCTGCTGACTCCAGGTGAGGACAGTCTGTTTTCTGGTGTTGGTCACCCAGGATAGCAGGATAGTTCACAGTGAGAACTGTGTTGGGGGGTGGAGGGCGGTAAATGTCTGCACGAGCTGATGATTATCACCAAAGCGGAGGCCCAGGACCGAAGCACGGTAAACACTCCGAGGGCTGCCCTTGTTCATTTCCGTCTCACGTCAGTGCTGCTTGTCTTTGCTCTGCGACGTTCCAAAACAGACTGTTCACAGTGCGATCTGTGGTCTGAGACTAAAGCTTGGATGGGAAGGTCTCTCACACTGATAATGTGGAGCTGTGCGGGGCTTGGCAATGATTAGCTCCACACTCTCAATGGTGTATGTGTAGCTTCCACCCGTGAAGAAGCCATTGACTCGCACATGTTAGGAGGTACTAGTCACATGAAATAAAAGATTCCCACCCTCTTCCCAGGCTGGTGCCAGGCAGTGGCAAGTACCTTTACCACTGAGCCATCTCATTAGTCCTGCCTGGCACTGTGCTTTGAAGAAAGTGATTTTTTTTCACAATCTCTGATTTAGCAGTCAGTCAGCTAAATTTACTATGAAAATGAAATGACTTGCCAAGCACCCAATGAGCTATTTTCACTTTTGGGAGGGAACCCCTCGGACTTTAGAGGTCCATGTGTCCTGGAAATGAGACTCTGGCCATGATTAGTGTTGACATCATCTTACAGGGTCTGTGTCTCTGGGACCTGGGTCAAAATTCCCATCCGGGTCCACAGAAGTGAGGCCTGGATGGAGTTTCCAGGGGCACTTCCGCTCCAGCTTGTTTCTATTTAAAGCTGGAGACAATTAAAGACTGACTGGTGCCAGTACTTTTTTTTCCCCCAACCAAGCTATTCTTAGAAACAGTTGGGCTGGTGGTGGTGGAGTCCGAAGGCTCTGGAATGGTATCGTGGTGACTTCTTTTTCCAGTGGTGCTTCTCTTGAGCCCAGCAGCGTGGCTGGGACTGCCTCTTTCCAGGGCAGAGGAAGGGAAGGCAGGGATGACTCCCCCAAGCTGGTCCTTCCTGCACTCTGAACTCTGCTATAAGCTCAAATGATCATGATAAAAATATTTTAAAGTTTATTTTTTAACTGTGGATAGATCTAAGGCTACGTCGTGTAGAGTAGCTAATCAGACTCTGATAGCGTGGTTGTAAAAAGAATCCAACCACCCTTTTAAAAAGCTACCACTGCATGTGACACAAGATTATTTAAAGTCTAGGATTTGTCTTCAAGGGGAATTAGAACACACAAGTTTGCTTTAACAAAAACAACAAGGGAACTGGACTATCACAAAACACATATTAGAAAGTGGGTGATGTTGAGCTAGGAATCTTCTAGAAGGATTTGAGGTGAAGCAGTGTTTGCTTGTGTGTGTGAAATTCTCCTCAATAAAACCCAAAATCTCAGAACAGTGGAAGCGATAACGCATCAACAGCCCCAAGCGTGTGGGTTCTCCAGGACGGCCTGTAAGTTAATATTTATGTAGGCTAGATGGTCTGTGTGAGGCATGAGAGAGACTGGGACCTCCTGAGGGGGCTGCTCAACACAGCACAATAGAAAAACCAGGGCAGAGCAGCAGACCAAATAGAAGGAAGGAAGTCATAAAGATAAGCTTAGCAATTAATGAGCTAGGACACAAAGGAATAACACAGCTCACCCAGACTGAGAGCTCGATAAAGCGGGCTCTGCTGCTGAGGCCATGCTCAGAGGAAGCATGCAAGAACCAACACGGATAGAGTCCGAAGTCTGAATACATGTCCCATCAACAAGAGAGGTGAGTTGAGTGGGGTAGTCTGCAGGCCCTTCCAGTCTCCCCACCCTTCTCAAAAGGAAGACCCAACCCGACAGGTGCAGTCAAGTTTACATGATCCTCAAAGAACAGATAAATACTACATGTTAACCTTTGCAAAGAATAGAAGAGCAACAAATTCCTCGTATGATTTTATATGTGTAACCATGACTGTGAATCCAAGGATCCTACATGAAATCAGCAAATGAAGGTTATAAAAGACTTTAAAATGTATAATTCTTGCCAGGAAGCATTCACTGCAGTGTTACTGGGTGGATCACATGGCCAGCCTTCCGATGGCACTTACCATATCTGTCCATTTAAAGAGAGAAAAGCATCTCTGCATTTTGCTTTGTCTGTATAAATTTTGAAGCCATGGTCAAATTTATGACCATCTTTCATGGAAGTTTACCAGTGACACAGGGTACTTTACTTATCACTAAAGTACTTGACTTCTTATGAGCCCAAAGGATAGCTCAGTGGGTATGGTGCTCACTGTGAGCTGGGCCACCTGAACTAGACCCTTGAACCCTGTGATGGTGGAGAGAGAAACCGACAAAGTTGTCCTCCAACTTTCAGAGGTAAGTTGTGTCTTAGACCATCATTTGAGTGTTCAAAAGAGATATCAAAGTACCCTTGCCCTTGGCCCCAGACTCAGCTCTGTGTTTCTGGCCCCCTCTCTCCTGCTTACAGCCCGTCTTGCTTCCTCATGAAGTCAGTCCTCTTAGGCTGTGAGTCTGGGAGGAACTTTGAACTTGTATGTTCATATCCAGTAACTAGAACATAGTGTGGCTGCAGTAGGTGTCCCCTCCGCATTGTACTGAGTGACGTCTAATCCTGATTAGCAGCAACAGCAGCGCTATCAGCTAGCACTAATCAAGCATTCGGTTTGTGAGATACATACACACATATCTGTGTATCTTCCACGCATAGCATAGGAATGCTCTACACTATGTCTACTTGAAGTTGTTAGCTCACAGAGAGGTTAGAGGGTTTTTATTGCAGATGAGACCTTGTCTCCTAACACTCAGAAGGTCTGGAGGTGTTATTTTGCCTGTTAGTCATGAGTGGGACTGGTTGGTTCTGTTTTACGGATCTTTCTTATTGCTCATATCCTTTGGATTCAAAGGCAGACAGGAGTCTTCTGCTCAGGGCTCATGCCCTTTTGCTCCTCCTGTAAGAAAGCCCTGGAGCGCCGCTTTTCAGACACACTAGCCCAGACAGGTGAGAGTCCCAGAGCTTTCCTCGTCCCCAGAGAGGGTGTTTGACTAGTCCCTGGTACCTATGCAGCACAAGGTCACTGTGTGCTCACACTGTTTGTAAACCAGTCCTGATACATCTTCTGACACGTGGCCATGCTTCATACGATTTCTAATGCAGTTTTGTGATTCAGGGCTTCAGGTTGGGTCCTGAGAGGGCAGGCTGGAGGAGCAGACGCCATCCCGCCTCCTTCAGACCTGGTTCTCCCTCCCTTCTGATTTTCCTTCTCATTGTATGTATCCTTCCTTCTTTTGCACAAAGCTTTAGAAGGGCTGTGGTTCCCAGGACTCCCTTCTCTACTCCCTTCCTTCTGTCTTTTCCTCATCCTTGAGTTACTCCACTGCCTGCTAGTGTAAGCAGTGTGGACGGACTCCGGTGCTTGGCCATTCTAACAGGAGAGGTTCACTGGTTCGCTGGACCCAGCAGGTATCTTGGTAGGTAACATGGGGATTGGGAAGTCAATGCTAGCAGGCACTTGTTTATTAACGGATTCTCACTAGGTAGCCTAGGCTAGGCTTGAAGTAAGATCCTCTCACCCCATCCCACTCCCTCCCACCCCCATGGTCTACCACTTCTTCCTAGTGTGAAGTATTAAAGGGTAAGAGAGATACTGAGAAGTGGAGGTAAGAATGGAGGTACCCAGAAGGTGGTCAGCACTGATCATTTAAACTGCTCTGGCACCCCCCAGATCCTTCCTCTACACAAACACTGAGCACCACCAGCTATGCTCTGGGCATGCCTCTTAGTGCTAAGTTCAAAAGACAACATGAGGCCAGAGGGTGGCTCAGCCTGGGGACTTCAGGTCTATCCCCAGAACCCACAGGCTGGAAGGAGAGAACTCTACTCTGTAAAGCATTTGAGGTCCAGAGTTTGGAACCTCAGAACACACATAAAAAGCCAGGTGTTGTGGCACACGCCCATAATCTCTGCACTAGGAAGGGAGAGACAGGGTGATCAGGTTGTCCTCTGTATACAGATACAGAAAATAGACACAAATCAATAAGTAGATGATAATATAACTCTTGGAGCAGGCAAGAGAATGTAGAACTGCCTCCATTATTCTGTGTGAATGTGTGTGGTGTGGGTAGTGTGTGGTGTGTGTGTGGTATGTGTAGTGTGTAGTGTGTAGTATGTGTGTTGTATGGTGTGAGTGTAGTGTGTGTGTGTGTGTGTGTGTGTGTGGTGTCTGTGTATATAGTGTATGTGGTGTATGTTTGTGTATAGTGTGTGTGGTGTATATTTGTGTGTGTAGTGTGTGCATGTGGTGTGTGTGTGTGTGTGTGTGTGTGGTGTGCATGTGGTGTGTGTGTGTGATGTCTTGTGGTGTGTGTGTGTGTGTGTGTGTTAGAAACCAGTGTAGTCTTCCATTTTTCTCCACCTTTTATTGTGAAATAGGTCACTCCCTGAAGCTGGAGCTTGCTGTTGACAGGAGACTGGCTGGTCAGAGAATCCTTGCGACCTGCCTGTTTCTGTGCCCCTACCGACATTACGTGTGCAGCACCACGGTGTGGTCTTCACGTGGATACTGGGAGAGCTGGGCTTGTTCTTTATCTAGTGAGCTGTCTTCCAGGTTTTACTGTGGCTTTTAAATCTAGATCATTTACCACATGTTTAAAAACATCTTATTTGTCATTTAACACTGGCAGTGTCTTAGCTGTGTAGGAAGACACATCACTTTCTTCTAGAATCTCCCAAAGAAACCATCAAGGATCAACGATGTATTTTGAAGATACTATGCAAATTTTCCCTTCCCTTCAAGGTGTGCTTCAGGTTTTTCAATGGCTCTGGCCCTTTGGCTTTGGAGCTCCCCTCTGCCCTTTCAGCCTCTCCCTGTGGGGCTCTACTGTACAGGATACAGCGCATCCTATTCCCACCAGTTATGGCTTTTGAGGTAAGGCTTAAGAATGAAACGTGGCTTCTCAGAGGCTCTGGGAAATTGTGTGTATTGATTTGTCTTTAGCATGTGGTAAGATGATTTACTTATCTTTTGGTTCATTAAATCCTGGCACGAAGTGAAGGTGGTAATGAGCTTTGAACAGAGAGATTCAGTTTTGTAGGACAATGAGATGGGGCTGTTTTCATGCCTCTGGGTGGTATGAGGTTGAGGTCTGATGGAGCTGGTATACTTAGGTCATGGCCCTGTCAGGCTGAGGGAGAGCCAAGGTCTGTTTGATTCTGGAATAAGCTTTTGGGGACACAGGAAGGAAGGTCATTCTGTCTGAAGGCCTTTTATTTTATAATGCTACATCGTCTAAAATTATCAGGTCTGAAAAGCTGTCTTTCAGATGCAGTCTTTCAGGTTAAGTCCTTCTGTCTTTTGGTTTTTACAAGAATGAGGAGAGGAGTCCACACTGGAGCTGTGATTACTAACACCTGGCTGTGAATATATTTTTCAGGTTTAGTAGATAACAACACGACAAGAGTTTACAAATTTATTAATGAATCTAGAGCAGCTCCCTATTGTTTATTTCTGAGGCTTTGACATAGACTCTCATGTATCACAGGGTAGCCCCTCACTATGTAGCCCCAAGTGACTTTGAATTTCTGACCCTCTAGTTTTTGTTTTTCAGTGCTGAAATTACAGGTGTGTATTGCCATGTCTGGATTATGAGGTACTAGCAATTGAATTTGGGACCCTGTGCATGGTAGGCAAGCTCTCTATCAACAGAGCCTTCAGGCCCAACCTCTGTCTCTATAAAGAATGTTTTATGGGAACAAAAGTTACACCCTTTGGAGTATGGAGTGGCCATAGCTGCTGAAATAACAGGGCTGACTGTCACTGAGCCCATGACTTAGACAATCTGAAGTACTTGAGATGTGGCTTTTTATAGGAAATGATGCTGACACTCTGATCAAGGGGTTAGCTGTCTAACACAGACTCACCAGCCACAGATAACTAGTCAAAGGTCAATGTCTTAAAATGAAATATTATTGAACACCGAGCATCTCCTTTGCACCAGTCACATGTAAAGCTGTTATTAGCTACACATTGCTAGTGGCCGCCATACTGAAACTCAGATATTAGATATTAGAAATTCTGTAACTGCAGGAAGACCTCTGAACCCTAAACATTAAACAGTAACATATACATCTTATCTGGCTGCTCACAAACCAAACACATCACGTGGTTTTTGGCTTGTTTCTTTGGTTAATATATATATATATATATATATATATATATATATATGTATGTATATTTATATATATATTTTAATATATATATATTTTATTTCAATCACCATTTGAATCAAAGAAAGGTGACAAACTGATTGTCTTTGTACAGTGGGATGGAACTCAGTCTGTGAGTAATTATCTGTACAGAATTTCCTCTGGAAAACTAGTTTTCTTTTCCTATGTGAGTCTTAAAAGCTACAGATATTCTAGTGATTTACACATATTTCACTGACTTCTAAACCTAAACATTCGCGCAGGTGTGTGTCATGTGGTGTGGCTAGAACCTAGAGGATCATTTCTGGTTGTCAGAACTCTCTTCTCACCATGGGTTCCAGGGACTAAACTCAGGGAGTCTTTAGGCTTTCCCCCCACCCCTTACCAAGCTATCTTGTCCTGTTGGGAATTTGATTTGTGCTTACATGGGAATTTGCACATCTGCTGCGGGCCCCTGCCAACAATTGGTTTTTTGACTGGTCAGTAAAGAGCCAGTGGCCAATGGTTGGGCTGAGGGATAGAGGTAGGACTTTGATGATTCCCAGAGAGGAGACACAGGACAAGGAGAGAGAGAATTACCAGGGCAGAAGGCAGGAAGAAGATACAAACATGAGAACTGTGGAAGACAGAGAACCAACCATGTAAGAATCAGGGAAAAGCAGCCCCAGGGGCCACTCCCCCTTTGGGTCTGGGGTAGCAGAGATAAAGTATAGATTTTAGAAAGTAATAACTGAAGATATTGGAGGGGACAGTGTGTCAGTCACGTGGAGGTTCAGGAGTGGCCCAACCATTGAGCCATGGGGCATATTAAAATAAGCTGCGCATGTGTGTGTTTTTCATTCATGAATCCAGAGTTCTTGCATGAGTGCAGAGGAGGCACACACACCCATCTGGAGCACAGAGCAGACTTTAAATATTTACTGCTTGCTACATTGTGTCCTTTCTCCCATTATTCTGTCCTTTCCCCGTGTACCTTCTCTGGGAGAATTTCCATCTACATAGTTGGAGCTAGCTATGACAAGCTCAAGTACCCACGTGTAAGGGGGAGGGGGGAAGTATGTAGGGGACAAGCCTCTTTCTGGAGGACTTAGGCCTGGAGGACTAGTTCATCCACTTGCACATGGCTCTGTGGCCAGACAAGTACATCCACCCGTAAGGGACACTTAGGGACAGCGCTCTGATTAGTGCCCTGTGGAAATGACAAGTGTATTTTGGTGGACTCATGACCCTCCCCGTTCTATTTTTGTTTTTTCAGTTCTTAGTGGTTGTTGGTTGTTGTTGCTGTATTGCCTTGAGTTTTGCTCCTCCCACACATACATTAAAAAAAAATCAAGACTCCTCATCCACAGAGAAACTGTATTCATTTTTATTCTTTTCTTTCTTCGCCCTTTGACTTTCAAGGGACATTAATTTCTCACAATGAAAGTGAATTATAATCTTTTATTGTTTCAAAATGACAAATACCCAGATACACATGCCTTATTGAAAACATGTCATTTCTCTAGAAAACTAACCATTTCTATGCATATACCTGTCTCCCAAATGGAAATGATTTGGAGTCTTGCTGGAGCAGGACACCATGCGGGACGCTGACCCATCTCATTATATCTTCAACAGCAAGAAACATAGACAGAAGCTGAATGTTCTTCAGAGCCAGCCACCCGTGTGCAGGCTTCGTCTGTGCTTCTCACCCACCAGAACAACTCCAAGTCATGACAACCAGTGGAGCTAATTGATGTGGAAAGCCTCAACCCCGAGTGCCCTAGCTTCCCTGAACAATTGCTGGATTGTTCTAAAACCTGTTGATGCAACCGACCTCGTGCTGAGAAGTTTGCCCCGTAATTAGCAAGCAGCATCTGTCATACCCATCAAATGGCTTTCTGTGATGGAGAGAACAAGACAAAGCTGCTCTTCTCCCTCACTGGCAGGGAGGGCAGTTGGGTTTTGAGTAGAACTGACACTTTTGTAAAGAGACGTAAGTGAACTTGGCTTCTGTTTCACACTTGTGCTTTCCACACTGCTATTGAATCTATGAGGCTCAGACCTATCCCTGGAGTCTAGTTCGAGGTACTGTACCTTGTGTATAGCAAAATTTATGTAACATTCATGGAAGGGTCAGAAAACTGTGGAGCACAGGCTCAAATGTCTTCTGCAACTTGTGGAATTTCTCCAACAGTCAAAAGATTGTTTCTTATACATGATTTTAATTTTTATGCTAATTTTTCTCTGTTAGGGAAATGTTGAGATGCTGGAAGATGAATCCTGATTTAGCCAGGGCTATTTATCCTACATGCTCTATACAGCATGCTTAAAGCAAATGCAATTCTCCCCTCCCCCCCCCCCCCCGAAACAAAGGTAACTCAATTGCTGGGTGCAACAACTAAAATCCTAATCTTATAAGCCTTATTAAATCTAAATCCTCCGGTAGCAAATTCTGATGGATCTGCCATTAAAACCAGGAGACACTAGTAGCTACATCATGTCCTCACACTGTCCCCATCCAAAAAGGACTGAACTCTCTCCTGCTTCTTCTCTTCCTCTGTCCAACCCAGAAGTCCCACCTACTTGCCCAGTGATTGGTTCCTTTATTCATTAGGGGATGGTTCACAAGAAGTCACCTGAGTACCACGACTCATTCCTCATTTGCAGCTCCTCCCAGGAGAGCAGAATTAGCATCAAAATACAAGCAACCCCAGGGCTATCCACAATACTTCCCCCTTTCTGTCCACTTAAAAGATTCTTTTATCTCAGATATAAATTGAGTATAACTATTACCATTTTGTAATTTATAAAGTACAAGATAGACCTAACACCCAGTCCATCATTTTTGTCAATAAAATAGAACACTGTCAACTCTCCTAACTTAAAAGACTTATAATTCTACACCTGACTTATGTCCTGGCTTTAGATTCTATGCCATCTGAAAACCATCCTCTCAAATCTGTTCTCTCAATGCAAATACCTTGGATTGGCTATGAGACTATAAGTAGTTTTTCAACCCTGTCAGAAATCCGAGAATGACCAACATTATCTG
The DNA here is from genome assembly GCA_028551405.1 of Uromys caudimaculatus. Taxonomy (NCBI): domain Eukaryota; kingdom Metazoa; phylum Chordata; class Mammalia; order Rodentia; family Muridae; genus Uromys; species Uromys caudimaculatus. The sequence goes on from CM052714.1 coordinate 64,136,423, forward strand.
AAGATATAGGAAGCCTAACACAGCTTCTAGAACTGAGACAAATTGTAGAGACAGCTGCCTACCCATACAGCCCCAGTAAGTCAGGAAGTTGGAGCATCTGTCTTCAGCCCTCTGGCCCAGGATCATCTGACAGACCTTTGAGAAACAGGAATTATTAAGAACAAGCCTATTCTGTCTCAGCAGAACTAAGCTGTCCTAACCTGTAAATTGTGTTCTTTCAAGAACAGTACAGGTCTGCAGGAGAGAAAGGCAATTTCTGCCCAGTGGCGACCCAGCCACAATGTACAGCCTCATCTGGAGGTAAGATGCTCAGCTGCTTCTTTGAATCCATGAATGGGAAGCTGTTAGGAGCAGATTTGTCTCAACAACAAGTGAATAAATAACATTAAATGTCACATTCTGTGGATTTCTGACGTTTTTTGATAACCAACTATCTCTGTAAAGTAATCTGGACTGTTGTCCATTAATTACTCTCAGCTATTTCTAATTAAAATATCTGAAAACATCCTAACAATAGACTCAGAGCCATGAATTTGCTATTTGGCCCTTAACTCACAGGCTTAATCAATCTCAGATCAGTTTGTAATAACAGTTACAGAAGGAGTGGGTCTATGCTCGGTACTTTTAAAATTTTTGTATCAATAGAAATTTATACCAATGAAACCCTTGGTTTTGCATCAAAATAAATTCTGTACCAAAATAAAAGATCATGACTTCAACTTAGTGACAATTATACAGATTTCTACTAATAGAGATTATGGCTATACAATCAATTCTAGCTATTTCCTCCCTGTTCCAATTATGACCATTTCTAAATTCCCTAGAAAGACAACCTAAGAAAACCACCTCCAGCCCCAAAGCCCAGAGAACTGGGTCGATGACTCTTCATAACTTCTTCAAGCTGAATATGGTCGTTGAGATATTTTTGAATGGTGGGGGGCATAGGGAAAATTGGGGAGTTGGTTGGCCTTAAGAAGGCCACACCAACGATTGATTTAGTCTCTGATGCCTGTGTCCTGACTGGATCCGGCTGAAAGTCCACGACATCAGGAGTTCAAGCAGGTCACTTCAGCATGTGGGTGATGAGACTCCCCAAGGCTGTATATTCTGTAATATACAAATCTCAAAACAAAACTTTAGTATCATCAAGATAACTTTTTTTTTGTTTGATTCTCTTCTCTAATCTAGTTCTCTGGGTGTCTCCCTCTATCAAATCTGATCCATATTATTCTGGAAGGTGTATAGACACTGATTACCTTTTCTAAAAATGCAAAGACAGAACCTTTCTCCCAAATCAGCATATCCTTGAACCAGTAATCAGAAAACCCTTTGTTTAGATCTCTCTCTCAGAGGAATAATATAACCACAAAACTCAAAGTCACACCCATTTTGCAAATTAAAACAATCCAATACAAATGAAGTAAACTAAAATACAAAATGTCCATATTATTAGGCATTATCTATTTTGCAAAGTAGGAAAATAATCCAAGATTCCCGTGGAGCCCATGTTAGACAGAATTTGAGTATCCTGTAAGGCATAATAGAGCAATATATCCTTCTTGTTATACCATCTATCTGTTCAGCTCTCTTCCTGGAGCCACAGATATTATTAATTAATACCTGTATGAAGCAGGCAATGCTCTCTCTACTTGGAATCAGTGACTAATTTTCCCTATCCTAGCTCCAAACCGCAGGCAAAATTCCCCACGTGATACAGAAAAAAATCTGTATATAAATCTTTCCTAAAAGCAAATTATCCCAGTTTTATAAATTCACAGTTCAATCCATCTCTGCTCTAAGAAGTAGGCAACTTCGTTCTTCTCCTGATTCAGAGCAGCCTGCAATTCCCCACAGCAGGGGACCTCACAGCCTGCTTTGTTTCAATTCCCATGCTTGGGTCCATGTGACTCTTTAGTGCTACCCAGCTAGTCTCTAGAAATAAAATAAAATAAAATAAAATAAAATAAAATAAAATAAAATAAAATAAAATAAAATAAAATAAAATAAAACTCTCAGGCTAATAAACTTAAATTTCTAGTGGATTCTTGCCCCACGTTGGTTTGCCACCTGTTGCAGGAAATATTAAAAATTGGACCAGCACTTCCTTCAATACTGCAGGCAACTCTTGGCCTTGGAGTGGTCCCGCTGGGCTACTTCCTGCCCCCAACTCTCCAGTGGGGGCTGGAGTTCCTGAGTTCCCTTTGCTTCCACACCAGCCCCATGTAACGACTGTCCACCCCGCAGTCAGCCACCACAAAACCCATTTACCTGGTAGAAACAAAACTCTAGAAGCTTATAATTAACAAGTCAGATTTATGTATCAATAAATTCTCAATTCACAAGATGCCAGTACAATAATTTCAGAACCAATTGATAAAAATACAAGCTGCCCACCTAGATTAGACAAGTTATCTCAGTAAGTTTATCCCTATATAATATCATTGCTACATGTGGCTATTTAAAGCCATGCTGGTTCAGGTTCTTCTTCTTGTCTGTCCGCTTCCATCTTGGCTTCCTCTACAAATGGAAATCTTATATAATCTTTTATTTGTTCTTAGTGAGAACATATAGACAGAAGGAGACACTATGGAGTCTTAGGAAGGACTCCGATAAGGAAAACATAAATAGAATTTGTTTAGCTTCTGAAGGAAATCTCAAGTCTATTACAGAAAAGCTGAGACATGAACTGAGTATCCCAAGTTGAACATAGGATATGATATGGTGTTTGTGTGTGTGTGTGTGTGTGTGTGTGTGTGTGTGTGCGTGTGTGTGTGTGTGTGTGTGTGTTGTGAGTGTGTGCATGTGTATGTGTGTACGTGTGTGTGTGTGTGTGTGTGTTGTGAGTGTGTGCATGTGTATGTGTGTGCATGTATGTGCGTGTGTGTGTGTGTGCATGTGTGTGTGTTGTGAGTGTGTGCATGTGTATGTGTGTGCATGTGTATGTGTGTGCATGTATGTGCGTGTGTGTGTGTGCATGTGTGTGTGTTGTGAGTGTGTGCATGTGTATGTGTGTGCATGTATGTGCGTGTGTGTGTGTGTGTGTGTGTGTTGTGAGTGTGTGCATGTGTATGTGTGTGCATGTATGTGCGTGTGTGTGTGCATGTGTGTGTGTTGTGAGTGTGTGCATGTGTATGTGTGTGCATGTGTATGTGTGTGCATGTATGTGTGTGTGTGCATGTGTGTGTGTGTGTGTGTACTGGGGGATGTTTTATAAGGAGATTAGTTTGAAAATACCAGTACTGTGATGATTGAAAAACAAATCACTAGATCTGAGTGGATGGTGCTTGCAGCCAACAGCATGCTCAAGATTTGTATGATGTTCTTGGAACGTTATTTAGTTTTTGTCTTGTTCATTGGACACTCAGAACTGGTACTCTAGCAAGCCATTCCTTGAGGAAGTAAAATCCACATGGAATGGACATAGATAAGGGCCCTGGTTGAGGCCCCAGCTGTCAATCAGCATCAACCACCGGACTGTGAGTGAAAAGTGAGAGAGATCCAGTTCTCTGCTGAGACATCACTCCCAGATGGCAGTTTCGTCCAGTTGAAGTTGTGGATAGCACTAAGGAGGCAAACAAATCTCATTTAAAAAATGCATTCTAGCCATATTTTCCCATTCACAAAATTTGTGACCCCACAAAACAGTTGTTTCCAACAGCTAAGTCGTAAGTGTATTTTGTTCCCAACTCTACTAGCAGGAACAAGGGATGATGGGAGTGTCATTTTGGGCAGACAGTAGCCAAGGCAACCATAAAGTGTTCCACTCTCATTTCCTTTGGTATTACATGCTACACCACAGCAGCTTTTCCCCTGAACAAACACCGGAGCAAAGTAAGGAGGTTAGGGAAAAGGGCTCAGAAGAATGTCAATTTTGTAGGAGATAGAGGAAGTTCTTGCGGCCAGCAGCTCCAGGCAGCCATTTTTAGGCAACCCGACATATACGCAATGTCAACAAACCTGTGGCTACTGCAACAAAAGTTCCTTTCTGAGAGCCAGAGTTTTAGAGATGGGGATTCTGTTTTTGCAAATTCAAAGATATATATTAGCTTCCTAGCCAAGACTTTTAAAAAGGAATGTTTTCTATACAGACTGTGGTAACAGCTATCCTCCTGCCTGGCAAGGGAAGGGAAGGGCAGGGCACAGATGGATTAAAACTGGGAGGAGCTGTGCCTAGGTCAGGTCAGATCCCTGAGGCTGTAAGAGGAGAAGGCTACCACCTGAACTCAGCAGGACCCAGTCATGGAGGGACAGGAGACTAGGCTCCAGAATCTTCCATCTTGAAGAACAGATCAATCTTATGATGTGTTGAGATGCATGAAGAAAATTTAGTATTCATTGTACAACTGTGAAGTTTTCCCTGAGGACATAATTTATAGATTAATCTTTAAAAAAAGAAAATCTAATGATCTCAACTTGGGTTGAAAAAAGGCTTCTAAAGCACTAAGCTTCTTAAATAGCTCTTCTAAATAGACTGTTTTCCTAGTTTCTTCCCTCAGTTTATGGATAATATATTATTACACCAGAATGTGAAACTGGCCAAATGAGCTCCAGGAACGAAGTGGTGCTCCAAAGTAAATACAGGAACTCGGTTAAAGCTACGTGATCAGATATCTTGCAAATAAGGCACACAATTAAAATATCATTGTATATGAGACTGCAAGTTACAGATTGGACAAGATAGTCCCATTATGCTGAAAGGGAAATTTGATATACTAGTTGAGATGCAGAAGGCTTTTGGGGGAAGTGGAACTTTGAATCTGTATGGGGAGGAGAAAATGATAATGGAGAAATGTGGCTGAAATCTAGGGGTCACCAAAGAGCGAAGCAAACTGTAAATCTGTAACTGTGGGCAAATGTTTAGCAAAGCCTTATAGTTGTGCAAGGGGCTAGAACATCCGTGGCCATGAGCAGGCTTTCAAGGTTTAGTCAGCAGAGAAAAAAACCCACCAGGCTAAATGCCACTAAACATACATACACGTGTAAGTCTTTATGTATGCTTAAAAGAATCTTCTCATGGGAAATCAAATTCCAACAGTGATCTACTTATTTAAAAAAGCAAAGCAAAATAAAACCAAATCAACAAATAAGCAAACAAAAACATCATACTGAACAAAAGAGTTAAAGATAGTGTTTTTTTTTTTTTAAAAATCTTATTATGATTCAATTTTGTCACACTAAGTACATACCCCAAGAGAGGCAAGATTGAGCTAGCCTTTCATAGCATAAGAAAAATAAGTAAAAGGCAGGGAAATTAGAACCCTAGGCCAAGTCAATAAAAACAAACTCTCCAGGAGAATACACCCTATTACATGGCTTTAAATAACTCATGGGCTAGAATTGGGAAAAAGATGATTGTAAAAATCTTTCATATTGCTATATTATTTCACTTGAATGAGGCATCTCCCACAACATGAGAGAGAGATTTAGATAGAAGCCAAGAAGGGACTTAAGTGTCTTCAGTAAATAAAGATTGTTAGGTCCAAAAGGAGATTCAAGGTTTACCTAGAAAACATAGTCTAACCTTTAATCTGGTTCTTCCTCCTCCTCCTCCTCCTCCTCCTCCTCCTCCTCCTCCTCCTCCTCCTCCTCCTCCTCCTCCTCCTTATCTTCTTCTTCTTCCTACTCTTTTTGCTGAGGGAAGTTTACTGTAAATCCTTCCTTTTATGGGTAATGTTCAACTTTGCTGTCTTGGAATGTGGGTGGGACCTTCTCTTAGTGTGCTTTTTACATATGTGCAGGGGTTTTAAGGGACATTACAATCTTTTTCTTTCCTACAAACAACTGTCAATCAGTCCAGCAAAATTGCAGATCTTAGTTTTTAAGGATCAAAGACTGAAAAGAACCTCATTTCCTACAACAATTCTCCAGTTTGGGGGCCAATTAAAAATACACTCATGGCTCTCAGTAAAAGGTGATACAACATGATACCAGTTAGGTTTTCCTCCTTTTCTGTCCATCCCTCCTTCCCCCTCCTTCCTTCCCTCCCTCCCTCTCTCCCTCCATCTCTCTTCCTTTTTATTCCCTTGAAAAAAAAAATAAAAGTAAATTTACTCTCCTTTTGAGGAGGCTAACAGTACACAGTAAATGTCCATTGGTTCTCAGACTTTCTTACCTTGGACTTATGTGTAGCCTCTCACTTCCATCTCTGTGGCTACCGTTAGTCTGTTTATCAAAAATTGTGCTGTTTTCACTTTGGACTAACAACAAGAGTGGTACCCATGTTGGAAGAGTGCTCTGAAGGTTCTCTGCTGGCAGTCTTCAGGCAAGTGTTTTCTAAGCCACTGAGCTAAGACCATGAGCAGGCTGAGTGGTGCGGGATTTGTCATCTTGGCTACTGACATGATGGGGCATATGTCCTAGCTTAGCTTCCTGGAGAAGAAGTCTTGCTTTACTGTCCATTGTGCTCCAAGCCAGAAGACGAATACCTAGGGTACGGGAGTCATACTGCAAATGGCACTACAGTGACTACTTTGACTATTTGTGGTTTGAGTTGTTGATTGATGCACCAGGTCTGCAGTGTCTTAAAGTCTTGGGGACTTATCTTACTTTTAGAAGATGTTTGGCTTGCACTGGGCATGGTAGTTCAGGCCTATAATCCCAGTACTAAGGAAAGCCTGGAACACACAGCAAGACCCAGTTTTCAAAAATGATGTTGAGGGGCTCAGCAGTTAAGAGCACTGATTACTTTTCCAGAGGTCCTGAGTTCAATACCCAGCAACCACATGGTGCCTCACAACCATCTGGGATCTGATGGCCTCTTCTGGTATGTCTAAAGACAGTGACAGTGTATTCATATACATAAAATAAAGAAATAAATCTTTTTAAAAAAATGATGTTGAGGAACTGGAGAGATGGCTCATGGTTAAGAACACTTTCTCTTGCAGATAATGTGGTTTCAGTTCTTAGCACTCACGTGGCAACTTATAATTGCCTGTAACTCTGGTTCTAGGGGGATTCAACACCCTCTTCTGGCCCCCGTGGACACCAGTACATACTTTGTAGACACACACACAACAGGTCCCATAAAATAATAAACATAGAATAATAAAATAAATCTTTGAAAAATGGTATTGAATTAGGAGAGCTCGTAGCCAGCCAGGTGGAGTCCAACCTTCTTCCTGTAGTTTGTCTTTTGAAACATCATTGAACGGCTTTGTTTACTGAAATACAGACCTTGGTTTAATGAAGCTAAAGGCTTTTGAATAAAGAGGGCCCTTGTCATTTCAACTCATTCCTGGCTCTTAGGTGGAACATATTTCCATGAACAGCTTGGGTCCTTACCAAGTAATCTTGTCCTGGGGAAGAATAATTTCTTGAATATGTATCAGAGAGTAAGAAAATTGTAGGGGCAGATTTTATCTGGCTCACAGAGTACTTCTGATGTCTTGGGTAAGGTTGGAGTGGGTTTTGTAGGCTTTCCTTTGTGTGCCAGAGAAATTTTCAGCAAGGAAGACAGCAAGATAAAAGAGAAACCCTCTCCCTATTTGGAGATAAAAGCCCTCAAACTGGGGCATGCTAGACTCACCAGAGAATACTGCCTCAAAGGAAATGTTCTTTTGAAAATTCATTACTATAAAGCCATTGTGTGATGAGGCCAGTTGTGTGATTATTGAGAAATAACTAAAAATAATAATGGATACTTCTTCAAAGGCATACTAATGCTGCCTGATCTTTTTTGTTGGAGTTGTAAGATGCCCAAGAGGCAGAATCTGAAGTCATCGTCTCTTCTCCCTTTTGTTGTTTTCTTGAGACAGGGTCTTGCTCTATAGCTCAGGCTAGCTTTGAACCTGGGATATCCTCCTGCTTCCTCCCTCTGAGTGCTGAGATTTAAGGGTGCATCCTCCACAGTAGTCTTTTTCCTTAGAAAACTCCTGAACATATTTGAAACATAGAAACACGAGAAATATTTTAGATCTGTGCTTCCAAAGAAAGATCTATTTTTGTGTTCTCTGCTCAGCTTGCCACATCGGCCCTGTGCTTTGATAAACAGTGAAGTTAACTTGTTAAGCAGTATGGAAGGAACAGATCCAGCCATTGTCCCGGACTCCCCTCCGCTATGGCAGGAAGTGGTTTGTTCCCAAGAGCCAATCTCATTTTCATGACTGAATTGTGTGAGAGCTTAAAGCCCTAAATCAACGCTTCTCCTTCAGTGGGTCCTAAAAGAAAGATGGGGATGAGAAAGAGGCCAGGCAGGGCAGAGGATGGCAGATAAAACTGGGATTATTTTCAAATGGACCAGCGCTGAAAACCAGTGTGTTTCTCTGACACACGGAGCTCTTCCTTTCAGATCTAGCTGGATGCCAGATGGTGCCTGCCAGAGACATGGGATATAATTTTGTTGTTTGAAGCAGAAAAATGTGAAGACATTCACAGCTTAGTTACTCAGTCCAAAAGCAGATGGATCCCCAAGTAATTGCCTAAAGAACAGAGCATGGAGAGCAGCCTCGAAAGAAATGGGAAAGTTCTTTCCAGGGTAAGGTACAAGTCAGTGATAGAATACTTGTCCAGCATGCCCAGAGGCTCTGGATTTTATCTTTAGTAATAAAAGTCCACTCTCCTTACTCTGTAAAACAAGAAAGTCAACCATAGGCACTGCGTTTTTAAAATATAACGAAATTTCTATGATAGAGTATGCAAAGATAAGGTACTGCTGAGATGTAATAAAAGGGGGATTCTGACTAGGAATGTGCTGAACCACACAGTATGTGGACCACCTGGAGTCCAACATCTAGGATCACAAACAGCAAACAACATCAGGCAGCACCGAAGGCGGAAAGGCAATTCCCCTGGGAAACAATCTTGCGCTTTGAAAGAACCTGTTGTGCATCCCCCACTTATTGCTGAGCACTGTAGCAAAACCCACGAAAATGCATTAAATGGATGTTGGTTTAAAGTTCAGATCTCAGTATAGCAAAGAAGGAGAATGGCATATCCTTCAACAGGCAGGGAGCTAGCTATCAGAGACACTCAAGTGGGTAATCCGATTTCCCCCACCAAAACAAGGCCGACGTTGTTTTTTAGCCTTACTGAGGGTACTGAGAAGTTGGCAGAGAGTTTTAAGTCAAATATTTGGGACCCCAATCATTGCAAATGACTCAGCTTTTAAAATGACATTCTAGGATGAATCCTTCATTCAGAGGAATAGTCTTTTCAGCATGTAAAATTACCTCTAAATGACACATATTAGAATTTTTATGTTCAAAGAAAGCTCTTCTATAGCTAGGCTTTGGGGTCAGTAAGTCTCTCTGATACAAAATCATGACTTTTTCTAAAGTCTCTACACTTAAATATTGGCTCATTTTTCAATGACGTTTAAGGCACATCTGTACTGTAGATGTAAGATAGTCATGGCTGTGCTTCTGAGCTGTTTGGGAATATTCTAGAAGCCATGGGACTCTACCTCTTTCTTTCCCTTTACTTAACATGTCTCTGATACAAGCATTAAGTCACTATTTTAGGAGTCAAATTTCAGTCTATCAAATCAGTTGAAGAAAAATACACACACACACACACACACACACACACACACACACACACACACACACTGACCAAAGAGATAGCTTAGTAATGAAGAGCACTGGTTGCTCTTCCAGACAACTTGGCTTTGATTCCCAGCACCAACACATCTACAGGGCAGCTCACAACCATCTGTAATCCCAGTTCCAGGGAATTTGACACCATCTTCTAGCATCTTCGGGAACTGCATGCATGTGTTCCGGCATGCACACACACAACATAAAATTACATGCAAAATCCAATTATTAGATCAAAAGTATTTAAATATACAGATGTATTAAGTTTGCCTAGATTATGCTAAGCAATTTTCCAGGATTTAGGAATCAGAATAATTAATTCAAGAGCCAACAAAATCGAATTGTTGAAACCAGAAGTAGCTCATTCCTCAGGCAGTTAAAAACGGAAGCCTGGAGTACAAAGCTCTTCAGAAGCCCCTTTCTCTGAAATTGAGTGGCATGTCTGTTGTTCCAGAATGCTAAGGGAAAAGATTAGAGGCAGGAAGGGGGAAGAGTTCTCTCTCTGTTAGGGAATTTGGGCTGGATGCCAGTGCCAAGGATACAGGGCTTTGGGGGGGGGGTCTCCCTGGGAGGAAGCAACAGGTTACGATACACCCTCGGCCTCTCGAATGCCTACTCTCTGGCATCTGCAGGTTTGGGGCCAAAACCAACTCGTTGTCATAGTGCAGAGAGAGGTCTCAAATAATGAGAGTCCACCAAAGCAAAAGCTGCTTTTCTTCCCCCCTCTGCAGAGCAACAACTTTGACTAGGAAAGGAAACCCAGTCACCTTTCAAAGAATTCTGGGTAGAATAAATTCTATTCAATGGGAGCTTTCAAAAAAAAAAAAATAAATAAATAAAAAATCAAGATCCCTGTGGTAGGTATCAGTCCTTGGTTCCCAGTCCCTCACCCTTTTACAAGGCTTAAGGACCCTATAAACTTTGAAAGTTGCAGTAAAATATTTATAGGGCAAGTCAAAGAAAAGCATAAAACAGTAGTCTAGGTGAGATTTTGACATGACTAAAACTCTCTTGACCCCTCTTGCTTTTTGATTCAGTATAGTCCAGGTCTGAAGTCTAGTGGTACCTTAGCTCCTTTCAACCCACAGACATAAACTACCCCAGTGACCAGAGGCTTCTTTCTTATTTTTCAAGATGTGTACCTTAAACACGAAAAAGGGGTTATTTTGATGAAAGAGGAGAGCCCAAGGCCAAGCCAGTACCACAGCTGAAATTTCCTAGGTCATTACCTCTTCTGAATTTTCCTGGGAAAAGGGCTTTGGTTCCACTTTCCACCATGCATGAGAAAAATCTAGAGTTGCAACTGGCATTTCAGAATTTTAGGAGCAATATAAAATAGAGGTCTGACTAGTAAAACCTGCTGCCCGAAGCCCCAAGACACTCTTTATTCCAGCAGTGCTGGGGCCCTGGTGGAATTCCAGTGGGACTGATCATTCATACACTGCCTTCCTTCTTACCTTTCTGGCTAGGACAAGCGAACTTAAAGGTAGGATACTGTTTGGTGGCTGCAATGACATCCCTGAACAGTGGGCTCAGCTTTAGGTAGAGATTTCCAGGCTTACTAAGCATGGATGGGGCCAGAAATGCGATCGCATGCAATATCCCAGGAAAAATTGGTGGTGTTTTGTGTTTTTTTTTTTTTTTAGAATACGGTAATTCCTTAGGAACTAGCAGTGCATGACAGCCAAGAGGTTTTGCTCAAAGAGAGCTCAAAAGCACATTATGAGGCAGGAAGAGGTCAAAAAACACAGGCTAGAGTAATGTGTCTTTTGTTTCTTGCTTACAAACTTCCTGGGAGTGAAATTCAAATCGCATAGCTATACTTAAAAAGATCCAAAAATAAGGGCACCTTCATTAAATATATCTGAACATGTACCTAAATAAATGTTGTGGCCTTTAAATTGTCCTTTATTGTGACATGTTTGCTCAAAGCTCTTTAAAATGCTTTATTTATTATTAGGGCCATGGCATATGTGTAGAGATCACAAGAGAACATTCAGGGGTCCTGTCTTTTTGGCTTCTTAGGATAGAGCTCAGATCTTCAGGTTTGCATGTTCATGTTGGGTGTTTCTCCTTGCTGAGCTCCCTCACAGGCCCTTGAAGTACTTTGTGAAGTTTTCTTTCTCCATGTGTCACTTCCCCAGGGGTTGTGTTACCCATGACGGGCTTTGTGTGCTTGTGATCCTCACTGTGAATGTTCCTACAGAATATTGTAACCTGGCATGGAGAAAAAACAAAGCCTAGGGATGTAAAGTAATGACAGTGGATGACTAGCACCCCTGAAGACTCCAGGGTCTGCTGTCAGTACCAAAAGAAAAAAGAAAACTTTTAGGAAGAAAAGAAGGAAAAAGAAAGAAAAGAAAGAAAGAAAGAAAAGAAAGAAAGAAAGAAAGAAAGAACGAAAGAAAGAAAGAATGAAAGAAAGAAAGAAAGAAAGAAAGAAAGAAAGAAAGAAAGAGAGAGAGAGAAACAAACAAACAAACAAACAAGTAGATGGCGTGGCCTCCGGAAGGAGTTTGTGACCTGCTTAGGCCTGTAGTCGCACTCCAGTATACCAGTGTAATGTCCCACAAGGGAGCTTCTGAAGTTGCTAAATCTGCTTTAAAAATGCTCTTTGGTTGGTTTTAAGGCTCACACTCACCTTCCTACTATAAAGATTTATAACCACTGAAGCTATTCTAAAAGAATGTGCTCCTGGCTCTGGAGCTCTTCTAGAAGAGGAATTTCCAAAATACTTAGCACTCCAGATGTATCACTGTGAATGAGCAGCACAGTGGGCAAATATTGTCTAAGACTGCGGCCTGCTCTGTGACATGGCCAGCACTTGCTAGGAACAGAGAGGTGAGCTTGCTGTTGTCTGAGCTTCCTTTGTTTGGGGAATGTTTGACAGAAGCATTTTAGATTTCTCCAGAGCTGTGGGTTTTGTAGTGGTCATGGTTATTATTGTGGCTGGATATTGCATGCAGAACTGTGAGTTCTATCCAGTCTTAACACGATGCTTTCCTTGGTGAGTCTTTGAATGGAAATTTAGCTTTTAGTAATTTTTCTCCTCAGTAGCATGCATGTATATATATATATGCATATTCTAGATACATATAATCACATCTATGCTTTGTTTACTTATTTTAGGACTTTAGAAGACCTGAGCGAACCCAGAAGGTAATCTCACCAGATCTTTCTAGATTGGATAACAAGTTAGGACAGGCCAGTGGATAATGTCTGGCTTCATACAGTCTGGGTCAGACCCTCACTGAGAAGTTATGAAGACCAGCAGGTGGAAATGTACTCATGCATGAGCCTTGTGCTCAGTGCTCAGTGCTCAGTGCTCCGTGGTTGCTCTTCCCAAGGCTGCACTGTGCTCTGGTCATAGTGCTTCTATCTCAGTCATCTGGGGCTGGAGAGAAGTAGGTCTGGCATCCATCCCTGGAGTAGAGGGGCTCAAACTGGAGTCAGAGGTGAGAAACAGGCTGGAAATCTGAAGGGGAGGAGGCAGAGGTAGCGCCTACGGGATTAGGTGAGTATATGCTCGAAAGGTGAAAGGTCAGCTTTTGGAGCTGGAACTCTCTAGAAGAGCCATGTTAATAAGCACGGAACTGCTCCTCTGAATTGTAGTAGTGTCAAGTCCCAGCCTTCAGTAAACTTTTCTTCAACAACTCATTCCTTGCTGTACTCAGGGAAATTAAAGGCAGAGCTGTGCTGTGCTTGGACAGCTTGTGTGGGCCGGCAGAAGGGCCAGGCGAGCCAATCTGGAATCTGCCCTGGGGCTTTTGTGGAGCCACACAGCATTGAAGAGTCAGATAGTTGGAGGGATAAGAAACTTCTCCCAGGAAAGAGGGGTGGACAGCCCTCTGACAAGTCTCAGGGGTTCCCCACAATGTATATTGAGGAGTTATTTCTCAAGTCACACAGCTGGACTTAAATGTCACTGTCATTTGGAAAATTAAGGAAATGTGGTCCTTTGGTCAAAACAGGAGGGGATGGTTGCTGCCTGGGAATATCTCAGTTCTCAATGGAGTGAGTTCAACATGGCTGCTTTGTAGGAGGCTGAGGAAGAATGTAAGATACCTGCGGCTCTCCATTTTATGTGAGTTTAGACATTCTCATTTTATATGAGACAATCTCACAACTCAACTAAAACATTTATTTTCAGGTGTTCTTTCGGATTCTCAGCTATAACCTCTCTACTCCCACTGTGGTTATCTCTCTCTCTCTCTCTCTCTCTCTCTCTCTCTCTCTCTCTCTCTCTCTCTCTCTCTCTCTCTTTCTCTCTCTCTCAGGGATTACTCACCAGTGAGTCTGTGTGGCCAAGGAGGATCTCAGTTCTCATCACTCTGGTCCAAGTCACAGACTTAGCTGTTGGGCCTCTTGTTCCTAACAACACAGGTTGGCAGGGCAAGACACTTTTAAGGTGTCTCTGTAGTTAAAGTTAAAAGTCTAAGACTCAGATCATGCCCATTCACACCTGCATGGCTTCTTGGGGACTTAGGAAAAAGAACCATGCAGAATCCTGTTCTTTCTTTTCTTAGAGTAGAAGATTAGAACACTCATCTCCAGTGTTCTCTGCTTTCAACATCTTGCACCATTTGCTATTGTGTCCTTTCCTGTGGTCCTGGCACCAGGATACTCTTGCCTGCTTCTTAGGGTTTATATGGTAGATTTTTCTCCGTCCAATGTCACCTTCTTACCACGTCTTCAGAGAGGTCTTCTCCTGACCTCCCTGTCCAAAGTAACCCTTCTCCAACCTCAGCCTTTTCTACTATTCTTTTGTTCAAAAAACTCAAGGAAGTGGCTAATGTCCGTCGGCATATGTCACATTTCTCTGTCCAGTTTACAGTGATGTCCCTAACACCTGGCACACGAGACATCTAATAAATAAGTGCCAAGTCGATTAAGCAATGAATGCTTACATGGACATGGGCAAGACATGGTAGCACAGGCTATGTCAAAACAAAAGGCAGTAGTGGCTGTTGAGCACGTGTATGCACAGACCGAGAAAATGTAACTGTGTACATGCAGGTGCATGCACATGCATGCGAGCGCGCGCACACACACACACACACACACACACACACACACACACACACACACACCCTTATCCTCTGCTTCGGGTCAAGTTTTCTTCTGAAAGCTTTGATAGGCACTGAGTGGTGCCACTCAATGGTGCCACCATTGTCTTTGAGGTGCAGTCACCTCATTCGCAGGCAGTGTGGATCCTTTTCTCTAACTCTTCTAATGGACTCTGCCCCTCAGCACTCATTACAAGGCCTCTCCATCAATCTTCAGGATCTAACCCTGTCCACTTATTCTCCCTTCCCCACTCATGGCCATTCATTGGTTCATCTCAGTCTTTTGCCTCCAGATTGAATTCGTAGCCACTGTGTCACCTCTTCCTCCAGTCATTTCTCTGGACATGACTTCCCAACCTCCTCAAGTCCAGTCCACCTGACTTATAACTCATAGATGTCCTTGAAGAAATCTTTCTGGGGGATGTGGAACAAGGGGTCCTTGGACAATGATTCTAGTGACTCTATCTTGCCCCCCAAATGCAAATGGGATTGCAATCTTGTACTACCATGTGCACTCTGGAAACACTCCTGATGGTAAAAATCCCCAGTCTTTGTTTCTTTCATTCCCTGGAAGCTGTTTTCTAAAAGACTTCCCAAGAGCATGGAGAGGGACAGATGGATACATTTCACCACATCAATGTAAGCACAGAGGACTTTCAAAGGTGGCAAAAAAGTATTTGACATGACTATGGTGTCTTACAAGCAGTATCTGGTTCAGTTGATGTTACTTTTTTTTTTTTTTTTTTTTGACAAAACCAAGTGATGGAGTGTCAATCCTTTTCTAACGGATAGGTCCTCAATCAGAGCATAATTCATGTCATCTTCGTGATCCTGATAATTGTCTGGCTTGCTTATCCTGACTATTTAGGGATAGAAGAGAGTTTTAAAAAAATTTAAGACACCTTTTGAAAGTGTCCTTTAAGACACTCTTTGAGAGTGTCTTCAGGAAGGATCAGGAAGCTGGGTCTGGAACTATGCCTGGTTCCCACTGACCAGCCTGTTCATGGGGTGCTGGCGAGGTGTTGTGCTGGGCCAAACATCCTACCGCGTGGAATGAGGTGGGTGGAGCAGCTCATTAGTGGTGATGTCACCCTCGATGCTCTCTCCTGCTGTTGGAATAAGGACTTCATAAAAACATTCCTCTCTCTCAAATGGCCCATTAACCTTTCCAAGCTGGCTAATGATTAATGCCATTAGCTTAGGTGGGGACGAGAGCTTCCCCAGAGGGGACTATGCCCACAAGGAGATAGGCTGAGAGAGTTAAGCAAACCCAGCCTGCTGTTGTCAGTCTGTCTGGGTGTGGAGATAATGGTTTGACTCTTGCCATCAGTGACTTTTATTACAAGCATTATTAAGCATCTATTTGTTTAGCACCTGCCCTAGTAGGGAGGAGAGGGTACCCAAATAATAACCCAAGTTTACCCAGACTTAACCATGTGGATATCACCAAAGATGTTCTGGCTCTGTGGTTCTTAAAGCAAAAGTCACCTAGAGTGAATTTATAGAATCTCTTTTAATTTCTTTCTCCTTGGTCTAGATCTGTCAGGTTACACTTTTATAGCTAAACTTTCCATTGTGAAAAATGGCCAAATATCAGCAGTAACACAGGGCTTAAGCCAATATGCTCTGTTCACAACTGTGGGATAACCCTGAGGATCCATGTAGAAGGTAATAAGCAAAGAAAATAAAGTCATCATTGAGAACCTGCCCCCCCCCCCCCCAATTAGGAATCACCTACTATAAAATGTGAAGTGCCCCAGCAAGGACCGTAGTTGCCATCCACTGCTGTACCAATGTTTCGTGCATGTGGCTAGTGATACGCTCTAGTTACCTCTGGAGGTCTCCAAGGAAGTGAGGTCATGATGTTTTGTTCCTTTATGGTGCCTGAAATAATCTTCATGGTATGTTTATGAAGGCCCGAGGAGGAAGGTTGTGTTAACAAAGAAGAAAGGCCAGTCTTAGAGGTCATAGAGACATCATAAATAATAAAGACGGGTTTTGGTCAGAAACCTTTAATTAATAGTTCATGTACTTCAAGGCAGTGCTCCTAGCTCAGTGCTGTCCCCAGCTGGTCAGTGATGAGTAGATGTGGGTACCACATGGCCCCGTGCTCATAAATGTGTGCCAGAACCAGCACTGCCATCACCATCTCATGATATTCTGAGCAGTGTCGTGGGATACTGCCAGGGTCCTTGTCTCTGGATGAAGACAGCCAGAATCCTTGGCCAGCTCCATCATTTCCCTATACCACAAAGCCAAGATGAGCCATGTTGGGTGTGTGTGCTTCAAGCCTCAGCAGGCTAAGCCCCACATGGAACTGCACACGGGGGGATGCACTTCTCTTCTGCATGGGTCCCCTTGGAAGGAGGCCTCCTTACAAGCAGGATCTATGGTTGCTTTGATAGTTTATCTCCAGGTCTTGCTGATCTCAGGGTCTTTCTATTGTCTTGAGTATAGGATGATGCTTACAACTAGACAGGCTGTGAGACCCAGGCAAGCCTAGCCTGCTATTCTCAGTCTGTCTGGGTGTGGAGTATGAAATGGAACTTTGTTAGATTCCTAAGCTATTTTTTTGTTTGTTTGTTTTGTTTTTGTTTGAAAGGGATGAGAAGTATAGGTTAGTGAGCTATTAAATTGAGTAAAAATTATGCCAGGCCCCTGTGAGGGAGGGAAAGAAGGAGTATATGGTTTTCTGCTGCAGTGTCCACTTGTTTTAATCGGTCTCTGTAGCGGGAGCCACCGGTGAACACAATCTTAGATGCGCATGCAAGCATTAAACTTAGAAGCTTGTGCAGAAATGCAATTATTGACTCATATTAATCTGTTTGCCGGCTTCTTCCTCATCTGTCACAGCCTTTGAGCCTCAGCAGCCTGGGTACAGCTGATTCCACCCCGTTGCTAGAGAAATAACTGAGGCAGAGTACAGATGCCATCCACATGTGGATTGTGGGCCTGAGCGTTACTGTGCACACAGCTTACAAGCTCAGTCACTCTGTCTGAGCTGAACTGTGTGACATTTCCTCAGGCAGGGAAAACGGGTATCTATAAGTCCACTGTCCATTGCTGGCCATCTGCTCCTTGGCTAGCAGGCTCCAGGAGACCAATCCTACTCCCAAGCACAGGGTTTGTCATCATGAGCAGGCAGTGCACATCAGATGATAGCTGTCTCTCTGCATCCCATTCCCTCATCAGCCAGACAAGTAGCAGGCAGCCATACTGCTTTTATGTTTCGGATCAGGAATAGATATGGGTTAATTAAATAAAGTGAGGCTGGAACAATGGAAAAAGCCATGAGTCAAGTTCACTGTCACAGACTCCCAAAGAGTATCATTGTTCCGGTTGGTGGCGCTTTGGAGACAACATGTGTTGTGCTGAGCTGTAGAACCAGGAGACTGAAAGACCGCAGCTGGTAGCTCAGGCTGTTTTATTCTGTCTGAGATGATTGTCTCCCTCTCTACAAGCTAGCATGCCTTCCTTGAATTGTTGTAGGGATTAGAGGTAGGTGGGAATGGCCATGTGTAGTGCTGACAGAATGAGAGTCAGTAGCTGTCCTCTGTACTAATAGGTACAACTTTAGTTCATTTGTTTTCAGAGCTGTATACTTTTCCGCCACAAGATTATTTATCACACAGTTTAAGTGTTTTCTAGAGCATGGATATTTTGCTGTTTCTATTTTAAATTCATTATGAACAGTATGATATTTTCATAAACAAATTACTGCATCGTGCATGTGTGTGTGTGTGTGTGTGTGTGTGTGTGCACTTAAAACAGCAGTATTAGATTCGTCATGTTTCTAGAAGTGTTATAGCTTGGACAGAAAATGTCAATAAAACCCTGGGCTGAAAGGGCTGAAAGTCTAGTCCATTGTGCTCCTGGGAGCTGGTGAGGCTGTTGGGACTGCAGCCTCTTCATGTCTCTCTGCCGTGCTTCATGGCTACTATGAGGTGAGAAGCTTAGGTCTAATATGTATCCCTACCATAACATTCTGCCTCACCATAGGTCCTGCACCACCAGGCTGATGGGACACTGACAGAAACCCCTGACTCCCTGATGCTATGAGGCACAAGAAACCTTCCTCTTAAAAAGTTAATTATCGCAGGTATTTTGCCACAGAGGATTAAAAGCTACCTGAATGTGGAGAGCCTTTTGGGGCTGCTTGTCAGGAATCTGACATTGGCCCATGACAAGGAAGCAAGCTTAGGCAGGAATCTGATTTTAGGCTAGAACAGGGAAGTAGGCTTCAGGCATGAATATGACTTTGGACTAAGATGGGGAAATAGGCTCAGATATCTCCATTATCTTGATAAGTCTTTAGAAACAGTGATCTCGGGAGTGATCAGGGACTTTGTTTATAACCTTGCGTGTTCCTTGACTATTTGTGTTTATTGTATTGCTTGTTCTTCAACCTAGAACTGACCTTATTGCTTGCATGTAATTAAAATGGTATAAAAGTGGATTGGGGAAAAAAAATAAATCTACCTTCAGTCTCAGAATTGACTGAGGCCATGCTGCAGCATTGTCTAATTGTCTTTTTCTTTTTAATTCTCATTCCTGTGCTGGAGAACCTGTTGACTGACTGAGCTGGCTTGGTCACCTGAAATTAAAGTTTTGTCAAGGCCAACCTCTCTCTGGAGGAGGGACTGTAGAGCTAAACCCTTTCAGGCCTTTCTCTTAGTTCCTAGCTTTGCCAAGAGTCTTTGGTGGTTTAGGCCTGCAAACACACTCAGCCTGGTGCCTGCCTCCATTGTCACACAGGATTCTGTATGTGTACTCCATGTCTTTTCTCTCCTTACAGGAACACCAGTCAGACTGAGTTAGGGCCCCCTATTAATGCCTCTTCACTGATTGAATTGGCAATTGGCTATTCTCAGACTCTGGAGGAGGACATGTGGGGAAATTACTCAACCCAGTATCCACACTGTGAACCTCCTCTGAGCTACCTTGCTGTGTGAATACTCTTCCATTGGATCTACACTTTTTTAAAACACAGAATTAAGCTCAACTGTTTTTAAAGTTGGCTTTGATGAACTGTTCTCCGATGAGAGTTGATGTTTGTTCAAAGATTTTTAGTGACTGCTGTTACTTGGCTTGTAAAAATGTTGCCCATCTAGTGTTTGTGAAGCAGTACACCTGTAGGGCTTGATTTGCATTTCTCCATGAATACATATTTGTTTTCTCCCTTGTAAAAAAAAAAAAAACTTAGATTTTTGGCTCACATACTTACTTGTTGGCTTGACTGTCTTTTCCTTAAGTTTCTGAAGGAAGTCTCTGCCAGTTGGTACAGTCCAAATTTCTCTCTCAGTCCTACTCGTTTTGTGATTGTTGTTAAGCTCTCTAAAGGTGGACATAAAGAAAAGAGGCTCTTAAAGTTCACCATGAAACGTTTTGGTCCTGTAGCCGTGTGTCTTTTGGTTGGTCATTTGAGCTGTTTCCAAATGTTTGCTATAAAATGATGATCTGTCTCTCGGATTTGCATGCATGCAGTGCTCACCCAGAGCTCCCCTTTTCCTAATATATCTCCTTCAAATAAATTTCTAGGTATAATTTTGCTAAATCAGAGTCAACACATTTCATCTCCTTCCTCGGTTTATCTGTCTGTCTGTTTCTCTGTCAGTTTTCTATTCAGATAATTTTACCTCACCCCAGTTCTAGCTTCTTAAGACCACTGAAGGGTCTGACAGCCCACCCTGGACCACCAAGTCTCTTTTTGTATGCCAGGTTACCTAACTCTTCACACCTATGGCTTTGAGATAGTGTTTTGTTTCTAGACCGGAAGGAAGGAAAAGGCTGATGATGACACAGCCTCTAGTCCGGGCACCATTGCTTTGTGGGGTGGAGACTTGAGGGAGTCTACCAGTCTTTCCCTCCCCAGCATCCAGTGCACAGTTGTGTGGGTTGAATTTCTCTAGTGACTTGCAACACATAAACAAGACAGTTGGTCATCACAGCTTTCAGTCGGTTTCACAGTTTCCAAAGTGAAATGGAAGACTGAATTGTTTGCAATAAGACTGGTTCTATAATTATGCAACCAGAAAGATATATTTTTCTGATAGTAGGCAACAGAGTCTGTCCCAGCTGGTCTACATGCTTGATGTGCTACTTGGCAGCTAGGAACCCTTGGAGGGCTCTTTAACTTCTACCCTCAACTATTTCCTCATTTGTGTAATGTGGATACTACCCAGGCCACTGTGGTCTTTCAAGGCTCCAATCAGAGATAATGTCTGTGAAACCCTTGGAACAATGTCTGGCACAAAAGAACAAGGACTGTCTGGTTGGATGCTGGCTATTTTTTGACCCCAACAAGGACTAGAGCAATAAGTTAAGAAATGTCTGCTTGCCTCAAAATTCTTTATCAACTCAAAGGAAATGAAAACATGTTTCTGAAAATGGAGGAAGAAAAGTGCACCTGGATTGCTAATTTGGTTACAGGAATGGCGCTACCTCTTGATGTTGCTTCTGCCATTAGGATGGGCTTTGATTCCTGCAAATCTTTAACTGCTTTGCTTAGGTAGCAAGACAGCATGTCTGCCATGATTTCATAAACACCAGTGTTAGATGAGGAGGACTAAGCAACGCCACCCACCCTGAGCAGGCTGCACCTCTGTCAAAGTTCCACGACATCCATTGCTCATGGCTTCCTTCTCTTTGGCTTGATTTAATCCCAGCTCACCAGGAACTGCATTCCCACACTTTTCAATACACAACCAGAGGGCAGTAAGGTGCGGGGAGTATAAACCAGCTCAAAGACATCACTTATTAAAGCAAGATGCAACACAAGAAGACACGGCCACAGTACACAGTCTGTTGGAATAAATTCTAAAATGCACACCATGAGATGTGACATGGGTTATGTGAGCTGTAACTGCCTGAGGAAGGACTAAGAAATTTTCTTTTTCTTTTATCTTTCTTTTGCTTTTTAAAGCACTCTTTTATCTCCAATAGCAGAAAGTTCTCACATGGTATGACCTAGTGGTAATAATTATCTTTGTAGTTGTGTTATCTTTTGCCCTGAACAAAGAAATGAGAAAAAAAATTAATTAGTAGAAAAGTTTGAGATTTCTAGAAATTCTTGGTCAGTGGATGCTTTGAAGACTTGGCTGACTGCAAACTCATTTTCTCATCAAAACCCCATTCAGTATTTCTTCAACAGCTATTATTATCTGTTCCTAGAAGCATAAAAGTTAACAAGCGACTTGGCTTCCTGGCAGTCTCTAAACTTCAAAATGGTCCTTTCAACAGGCATTGACGCCCAAGACTTCTCTTACCTTATCTATTCATGGAGCAGAATCAAAGGTTGGGAAGGAAGGAAGAGGAAGGACAGTAAACAGGAAAGATCTGGAAGTGCTTCCTGTTTATAGTCCTCCGCCCAGGTCCTCTCTAGGCTGCTAGATCCTCCCCAACCCCATGGCCCCATCTCATGTCTCCCACCTTGCATGTGAAAGCTGTCTCTTTTCTTTTATGATACAAAGCAACTGACTACTTTTGAGAGCTCTCGGGTTTGACTTACAGGTCAGAGTCCAGGCATGAGACAGAAGCCACGGCAGTGATTTTTAACAGGGAGAATTTACTACAGGGGCTTGCTGACTAAGAAAATGAACTGAAATGGTACTGTGTAGGGTAAAGTATCGTGGGAGTGTTAATGCCCCAGAAGCCACTGATTCTAATCACAAAGGATAAGAAGCAATGAAAACACCAGTGTTTAAGAAGGAACCCTTAGGTGAGATTCTGACTCCTAAGGAAAGTACATTTCTCAGCTGGAACTCATGAATTTGACCTGGGAACATGACCCTAGGAGGCTAGGCCTTGGACTAGCAGATGGATATTGCCTACCTCGTGATCTGGAAGCTGGGGTGTGGCCGAACAGCTGCTGGAGGGAATCACACGGCTGTGAGGGAGTGACGGGTGGATATTTGCTTTTTTTTTTACCCCCCTTTTAAATAAAATCTCAATTGCACAATTTTACCAGTGAAGACTCAGGAGCCAGATGCTGAAGTGAAAGCTCATTAGCTCAGATAGGCAGAGAAAGCACCCAGCTGGCCTTCCTCCCAGGCCGATATCACAGATCAATGCCCCTCTCTCAGGGGCAGCCCAATCAAAACGCTCCCACTAGGAACGGCCATCCCTCTTAGCATGCTCTCAAGGTTATGAAAACCAATAGTTGCTCTCCTGTTTTAGGTACAGAGGACAGATTCCACTCAGGCTGAAGCGTCAGGAAGTAGCGAGCGTTGTTTGTCAGTTCTTTTCTCCTGTGTTCTAAGACACATGGTCTTTTGGAAGGGGTTGAATTTGTCCAGAGGATTTGGAACAAGGTAGAAGAGTATTAGAGAGGGATGTGGGAGGGATGACAGGGCGGCCATCCCTCAAAGAAGAACATTCCCTGCCTTCTGGTCTTAGATTCCTCCTATGACTTCTTACAGGAATCCGTCACTCTTGGCCACCCAGAGCTACTGAGGCAAGAGGTAACACAGGCTTGGTCAAGAAGAGACAACTGACCTCTTCTGCTGAAAATGATGGCCAGTAGCTGGTTTGGAGAAAGGTATCATGAGGTCCCCAGGTCCTGATTGTCCCCACATTAACACCATGGGACCAGGGATGTGACCAGGCAGCACAGAGATGCCACCGGGATGCCACACACTACCTCCTTTTGTTTTCCTGTATCCTCATGTCCTTGTATGTCTGAGTGAGTCTCTGCAAGTATACAGCCTGGAAGAATGTACATACTATGGGAGACACGTAGAGCCAGGCTTGCTTAGCAGTGCTGTGTTGGACTCAGTCACATGTTCATTTTGGTGGGGGCACAGCTCCCCTGACAGCAAATTTCCACCGAGAAAATTAGGCTGCAGAAATAACAGCAGAACTACATATTCAGGATCACTTGTCACTTTTGTAGTTGTGAGGTCTTTGTCTAATCATTTCATTTTATGAAATGCTGCCAGATTTTTGAAGATTAAAGGAAGGCTATCTCTGAAACCTAGAAGTATAAATCAGGGCTACCGGGAGAAGTGGTGTGCAGCCTCTTGGCCAGTATCCACATTTCCTAATGTGGTTAAAGATGGGCCTTCCTGCACTTCAAAGGAGAACAGAAAGGGGGGAATCTGCACACGGGAGCCAATGGCACAAGGCTTGGTGGCAAGACCTAGTAACTTGAGGCTGTGGTTCTGCTGTGCCCCCCAAACAATGGACATCATGCCATGGGTAGGGTGGAGTCTGACAGAGGCTGATACCTTCTCTTGTGACTAGACCTGGGTCATTTATAGTCCTCTGTTTGCTGTACAGCCTGGGTCAGCTGATTCAGGCTGGTAGGATGCAATGCCCATGATGGGCGGGTTATTCAATGCTCAGGCATCTGTATGGTGCCTACCTAGATAGGATTGTGGAGGGAGGAGGTGCTTCCTGATTCTGAGAGGGAAGAAACGCAGAGAACCCACATGCAAATCCCTTTGTCACACCATCTAAGTGAGGAAGGGAATTTTGTGTAGCACAAGCCCAGCACTGAGTTCCTTTCTGTACTAGACACTTCCGTGTGTCACTGAGGAAGTCTTCATGACCTTTCTCTATGCTTTCTGCTAATGCTAATGCAGGTGCTCTGTTAGCTTAAGAGTTTTCAGTGAAGGCATGTAGTGTAAATAGGTGATTGTGCTGTATGTTTTGACATTTTTCTGACTTTCCCTGGCCTTCATTGGTATATCAGAGAAACAGAATTGTACATACATATGTCTACATGAATACACGTGTGTATATAAAACATTCACACACATATAAAAAACAAGTGCGAATTATTGTTACGTGAAAACTCTGCCTGAATTTGTATTCTGGATCAAAATTAAGGATGAAGAAATTATATATAACTGTGTCATAGAAGCACATTTATTGCAGACCTGTGTCATAGAAGAATTATCAGTGTCAGCAGTGTTGACTATGACTGCCTAAACTTGCCCAAAGAAGTCCAGGTTTTATAAAGTCTGAGTAAATTATTAGCCTTGAATGTTCTATATCTATCTTTGTAGGGCAAGACCATTTGCTTTCAGGTGTGAGTGGACTTGGACTGAATGTTTATGCCCAGGGACTCTGTAGCCAAGTAGACACAGGCTCAACTTTTCTTTCTGCCTCTAGTATCTCTGTGGCCTAAGGTCACATTTGCCAATCTGAGCTTTAGTTCCCTTATTTATAAAGTAGGATAACTATGCTTAGCTAACAGATACTGTGACAACACATAGGCCACTGGATGGTGCCACATGTGACTCTCACTGCTGTGGTGGATCAGATATGGAAAGAACTTGGGCCCTTGAATGAGGCTGCCCCTTGTTTTAGTCAGCTCTCTACTATTGTGACAAAACACCAAAGGCAGGAAGGTTTCTTCTGGCTTGTAATTTCTGAGGTTTTAGCCTATCATTGTGAGGTCCGACTGCTTAGTCCCATGGCAAAGTAGAATATCAGGGAAGTGTGGTGGAACAAAGCCACTCACCTCAAGGAGGCTGGGAAGCAAAAAGAGGGAGACGTTGGAGCAGAGCCATAAGTCTCAGCCGGTTCCAAGCAGCATCAGACACTCTACAGACTTCGGCTAGGACCCATGTGACCACTACTGGTTTAATAGGCCGAATCAGTGATTCTGTTACTTGTGGCTAAAATCATCCCGGTAAGAGATCAATTTTATGTTCAGTTCTACAACTGAAAACACAAACTAGGAAAATCCTTTGCTAAACACAGTGATATTAGACCAAGTCTAGCAAGGATGTGTAGAAAACATTTAGGAAGCAACAGCTAAAGGGATTCTCACAGAATGCTCTTACAAGAAGACTCCCTAAGGGAGGTATCTTCATGTGTGCCATACCAAAGCCCTTAAAAGCTCTGTGTTGCCAGACTTGATGGTATGGTGGCTAGTCTTTGTCAAAATGACTGGACTCAGACTCACCATAGAGTCCAGCCTGTGGGTGGCTCTGTGAGACAGTTTTCAAAAGATTTAACTGAGAAGGCTGTCTCACCTTGATTATGGGCGAGGCTATCCTGTTGACTGGGGTCTTAGACTGAACAAAAGAGAGAAAGTCAGCTGAGCCCCGGCACTGATCTTTCTCCACTTGCTCATGGTGGGTGCAAAGTGACGAGCTGCCTCACACTCTGTCACCAGTCCTTACCTGCCATGGTAGACTTCAGTCTTTCAACCTGTGGAGTCAAAGGTGAGCCCTTCCTCCCTTAGGAAGTTTCTGTCAGGTATTTGTTCATGGCAACAAGAAAAGTAACTAATGCACCTACAACTCGCATAGCCCTGGCTTTGCATTCCAGCACCATACACAGGTGGCATGTGTACACACACAGAGTACACAAGATTCTTGAGATCAAGAGAGTGCATGGTTGAGTTTTTTCAGGACTTTGTTTCTTCCTTAGTTGTGGATGTGTGTGAAGAATCAACTAGCATGAACACATATTCGTGTGAGGAGTGTTTTTGAAAACATCACAACAGTTCAGGAAAGCAGTGATGTGAGGCCAGAACAACCTCAGAACTGATCACAGTGCTTAGGAGGAAAGAGGGCTTGCTGAATTAGCAAGAAGATGATCAGCACTAAAACAACAGCCAGAAATAAGACAGTACAGAAACCAGCGGGGGGGGGGGGGGGGGGGAAGCAGGAAAAGAGGAAGAAAGCTCAGCTCCTTCTTTTTGTGACTGAGTTACCTTGCTCAGGATGATATTTTCAAGTCCCATCCATTTGCCTGCAAATTTCATGAAGTCATTGTTTTTAATAGCTGAGTAGTATTCCATTGTGTAAATGTACCACATTTTCTGTATCCATTCCTCTGATGAGGGACATCTGGGTTGTTTCCAGCTTCTGGCTATTATAAATATGGCTGCTATGAACATAGTGGAGCATGTGTCTTTATTACATGTTGGAGCATCTTC
>CM052714.1:64163014-64194659 GCA_028551405.1 Uromys caudimaculatus
CAGGCAAATGGATGGAACTTGAAAATATCATCCTGAGCGACATAGCTCAGTCATAAAAGAACAAACATGGTATGTACTCACTGATAAGTGGATATTAGCCCAAACGTTCGGAATACCCAAGTTTCACTTTACAGTAACTGCTGGACTGAGAGTGAGGTCCCAGATGGAGGAGTTGGAGAAGGGACTGAAGGAGCTGAGGGAGTCTGCAGTGCCATGGAGGGAGCAACATTGTCAACTGGCCTGACCCCCCCACCCCCATCCTCCTGGAGTGTGGACCACCAACCAAGAATACACATCGAGGGACCCATGGTTTGGACCACATATGTGGCAGAGGAGGACCTTGTTGGCCATCGGGGGAGGAGAGGCCTTAGTAAAGGGGAATGTCAAGGTGGGAATACGGGAGTGGGTGGGCGGGTGGGTGGGAGGTGGAATTCCCTCATAGAGGTGGGGGAGGCAGAGGGGATAGGTGGTTTCCAAAGAGGAGACCTAGAAAGGGGGGAAACATTGGAAATGTAAATACAGTATCAAAAAAAAAAAAAAAAAAAAGAAAGAAAGAAAGAAAGAAAAGTAAAAAAAAAAAAAAGCTCAGCTCTTACCACCAATGCTATCAATCGCCCAGCTCTGAGGGCTGCCCCTGCACCATGGCACAGCTGAATTGTGCTTATCATCTTCTACTGAGTTCTTGTAAGAGCTCCACAGTGTAGGCTTTCATATCACTTCCTCTTCTGATAAGGGAACCCACATATTCAAGCGTTTAAATAATTCTGTTCCTAAGAGGAGACCTGGGAGTTCGAGACCCACTCACTGCTCCTGAAGGATATTCATTCACTGGCAGGGTAACCAGACACTCGGTAATCCAGAATGGCAACCAGTTAAGGCAAGTGCCATATTTGGCAACTAGGAAGTCAATGGGGAGAGACGTTTCTGGTCAGGGACATGCTGCGGTGTGAAAGCGAGATGAAGGAAGGCAGGCAGTATGGACCACTAGGGGAACTGAGTCTGTCGGGTTGGCTTAGTGTAGAGTAGGGTAAAGGCCACTCTATGCCTTTCCAATGAGCCTCCTGAAAATTGGTCATCTCCTTCACTTACAACTATGGGTGTTTGAGGAATCCATGTAAAAATACTTGTCTGATGTCATTTAGAAGTCAAAATGTTTTCAAATCCAATGTCGTTTGTGTAAATGTCAACCAAAGGTCCATGTAGTAGTATTGGGAAATGATGACACTTCTGGAAGGCAGAGGCTTGAGGGAAGGTCTTAGGACATTGGGTGCTTGCCTTTGAAGGGGATTGTGGTTGTTGAGCATTGACTTGCTCTTGTTTATGCCTAGCTAGGATGTGAATAGCTGACTCTACCATATACTTCCTACCACTGCCTATGGGCATCCTTATTAGCAGCCTAAGACCAATAGGTCCACCTGGCTATCAACTGAAGTGTCAAAATTATGAGTTCAATAAGCCCTTTCTCTTTGTGTATTAGCATGCATATTTGTGATAATATACCCAACAAGGAATAATTTAAGAAAGGTAGAGTTTACCTTGGCTCACAGTTCAAAAGGGGGCAGTCCATCATGGTGGAGAAAGCATGGCGGTAGGAGCAGGAGACCAGTTGGTCTCACCACATCTGCATTCAGGAAATAGAAAAAAGAACATGTTATGGGATCCAGCTATAAAACCTTAAGACATGGCCCCAGTGACTCACCCCCTTCAGCAATATGCCACAATGGATGGCTCCATCATCTTCCAAAACAGTGCTACCAAATGCAGGTACCTATGGGGGACATTTCTTATTCAACCCACAACAGTTCATTGTCTCAGGTATTTGTCATGGTGATAGAAACCCATTTGTTTTCTCTCTATTAACATCGGTTCCTAAACAAGAGACCAAGTAATTCTGCTTACACTGGGAAGAGAGGCCAGCTTCTCAAGAGGAGAACCTGGCATGGTCACTTTCCTCTACCACCCCTACGGTCCGATGACACTCATCTAGCTAAACTGGTAACAGCTAATGCATGTAGGAGTCCACCAAACACTAGCCCAAGTACTACATTCATATATGAGATTGCTGTCGTGGAGGAGATGTTTTGGGGAGCACCTTCTAGCTGGACCCGATTCTTGTTTATTAGAAAAGTGTTCTGGCTGGGTTGCTGGCTCTGAGTCCTCATGGTGCCAAAATTGCTGCCCAATTGCCTTGGAGTGAATGCCAGCTCTCCTCTGGAGCTTCTGAGAGGCTTCATGTCTCTTTGAAACTTCCACTTTTGCCCTTAAATCTCAAGAGTCTGCACAGCTGGCAGTGATGAAGGGTAACCATCGTTTTACCTGTGAGAGCAAGACTGACTAGGGACTGAGGACAGAGGCTGTGCACAGGGCTGACAGGGTCAGGAGTCGACCCTCAGACTTGTTGGTTATATCAAATGGATAAGAACAGCTACACCCCTTCCTTCTCCTCCATAATCTGGAGACAGTCCACAAAGAAGTGGAAGAAAGCAGAAGACATTAAACCTCCTATTAAACTGGAGGTTCAACATGATGATGTACATGACTAAATAATTACACTTCCCCGAGGCATCGTTAAAGCGTCATCTAAGAGAAAGCAGCGTGCTTCATCTTTTTCTGGATGTAACAAATTTTGCCTTGGCAGGCAAGCCTCTGGAGGCCAGAGACCAGACCTTTCGGCTTTTGATATCAGAGTTGTCACTGTGTGTATGAGATAGCTCCAGTTATTGACTTGTCTGGGAACATGGCAAAATTCCACTTCCCAGCCTCTTTGTGGGTAGGTGGGGTCCTGGGAGCAGCCCTGGAGATGAGTTAGCACAGAAGGCATGTTTCTCCCCAGGACTGGAGGAGCCGGTCCCTTGTTTGAGCTCTTTCACAGCATTCTTTTCTCTATGGCATGTAAACCAAAAATGCTCATCATGAGGATAGCTTACAACCTGGATTCCTGTCTAGGTAAGTAAGAACAGAAACATACACACGTGCGCGCACGCGCACAAACACACACACAGAGACATATGTATACACACATATGATACACATACATACCACATACACAAACCGCACACACATATTCACACACACTCACACACAAACCACACATATACACACACACATCACACGCATGACACACACACATATCACACGCATGACACACACAAAACACACATGTACACACAACACGCACATGTACATACACACAATACACAGATGTACATACACTACACACCCAGACATTTATACACATACACATCACACATACATACACATGTATTCACCAATACACACCACACACATGTATACTCTCATGTACCACACACATGTACATACACATGTACACATAAAACACACATATGTACACACACACCACACACATATACACATAGCACAGACATGCACACACATAACACACATATGTACACACTCTACACACACAGACATGTACACACACATACACATACCACACACACACACCTTAGCCTCTACTCATTTAACTCTCAGTGAACCTGTGGCATGAATGAGAAATAACCCTTTCTAACTTTAAGCCAAGAATTTGGAAGTGTTTGTTGTTTAAACATCATGTGGGGTGGAACAGTGTGGAGACTTGGCCAGCATCTCAGGGGCGTGTTTCATCTGTATTACTTAGTACAGTCTTTGGGGTGTGACACCGGAGCACTGAGTGGGCAGAGATGGTCTATGTTCCTTTTGTGTACCTGGCATCTACCAGAGAGACTTGATATTTTCTTATATCTAAAGTATTTTATTTATTTTTTGGTTGTGGGAGAGAGCACATTTAGCTCTATACATGTCATGGCACATATGTAAATGATAGAATATAACTTTCAGAAACTAGTTCTCCCCTTCACTGTGAGTTCTGGGGCTTGAACTCTTAGGGTTGTGTGGGAAGTGCCCCTCCCGCGGAGCCAGCGCATTGGCCTGATATGTGGTCTCTCTTGATGAAAGTGTGTCTGAGTGCTTGTGTATCCGAAAAAATGGGCAAGATAAACAGGGGTACTGAAATTCAATATTTCTTCTTTGTTGTATTTACACATCCATTTCTCTCACACTGCCCTGTAAAGATGGTTTTCAAAACAAGCCTCTCACCAAGTGTGTTCTGAGTCCCTGTAAAGACTCTGAAGTTGCTGTTAGAAGTATAGTGGATATGGGGAAATAATGTCTGTGGAAGACAGCTTGTGAGAGGGACGGAGCGAGGGAGGGAAGGGGTGAGGGAGTGCTGCTGCCCTTGGCTACAAAACTGGGCATATCAAAAAAGCACTACAACTTCTGTTGCTGTCGCCTCTCTCCTTCTCCCTCCCCTCCCCCCCAAACAAATTTTCACTATGTAATTCAGGTTGGCCTTGAACTTGCTGTGGAGAATCCACATCTTCCTGCTTGTGCCTTCTGAGTGCTGAGATTAGAGGTGCCCACCAGCTCCCCTCAACACAGGCAATTTTCCTTGAGTGACTGGAGTGCTCATAAGGTCTAGTCTGGAGATAGGTGAAACCTAGTCTTATGGACAGTGGTCCTAATATTTGCCACTTATCCAATGACTTACCCACTAATTCACTTTCCGTAATTTTTTTTTTTTTTTTGGTTTTTCGAGACAGAGTTTCTCTGTGTAGCCCTGGCTGTCCTGGAACTCACTCTGTAGACCAGGCTGGCCTCGAACTCAGAAATCCGCCTGCCTCTGCCTCCCAAGTGCTGGGATTAAAGGTGTGCGCCAACACTGTCCGTAATTAAATGCAATTAACTCCACCATTTCACCAGTCTAGCTGATTGGAGACTGCAATGGTCAGAAATACCACGGTGAATGATTCTATGTTTAGCCCAAACTCAAAGATTGCTTTAGTTAACTTAAACAGGCTGAATGCAGTTTCTATTGTTCTTTCTAAAAACAGTATATAACTTGAAGGGCCTTCTGTATCTGAGTCATAGCCTAAAAATTGCTTGCTAATTACTTTGCTCAGGCCCTGGCTGTGCAGCCTAAAGTGGCCAGACAGACCTGCATTTCTCTTCCTTTAGAACTTGTGTTCTCAAGTGGGGTATTTTTGTTTACTTGATCACTTGGCTGTGGTCCTGTTTTCTGGGAATCTGGACAGTGCTGGACGAATACCCACTACGCAGTGTGTGCTTGGCCAATAGGTGAAACAATGAATGAACGGACACCCCTCGCTCATTTGCTTGAATCCCAGAACTCAGTTGTATGGAAAGGAGGAAGAAAGCTTTGCACGCCTCTGTTTGAAGGCTCCTTCCGACAGGTCAGCAATCAGCTCAGCAGACTGCGGCCACACACAGGCATGGGGCCAGGCCCAGCACTGGACGTTCCCTTTGGAAGCTTCAACCCTACTATGCCAGTCTGCTGGAGGAAGGTGGAGACTCCTGGATTACATAAGGATAGATTGCAGCAGGGGCCACTGTTCCTTCCACAAGCAGGTCACATCTTTTCAGCTGCTGCTACTCAGTATCCATGAGCAAAGCGAGAAGTTAACTACCCAGTTCTAGAAAGGGGCCGGGGGGGGGGGGGGAGAGAAGAAGAAGACAAATCTAGGGTACTGAGTCCTTTCCACTGCAAATGTGGAATGCCTGCCCTTTCCCTACAGCTTGTTTTAAAATCACGAGCCACTGAGTCTTTTAAATGAGCTTTCTGTTATGTCATAAATATTCAGACCGGGGCTGGTAATTGTTCCTGTGATTAATTCTGCTTACTGGGGAAAGTTGTGCAAGGCTCTCTCTGCAGGGCATGTCTTTTATGTTTTAATGCTACTCATGTATAATGCAATTTGGCCTGAACTGGAGTTGAGACAGTGGAGTTAGGGTTAAGGATTTTTTTTTTTATTCTTCTTATGGGCAATGTTTGGAAGTACTTAAATTGGATGGTTTGAGCTACCCCGGGCCTAAGCTGAGATTAAGGTAATTGATGGGGCTGCAGGCCAGAAGTTTCTACTGGCCATTTCAGTTGCCCTGGTCCAGGGTTAATGGAGAAAAGCCCCCTGCAGAAGGTTACGGCAGTTCCCTTTGGTTCCATTTTAATGACACTCGCTTGCCAGTGTTTTCTCTTTGAAGAGCAATTTAATAAACAATCGCTGGCGTTTCATGTTGAGGACAAGATTTGTAATGACATTCATCTCCCCGGGAGTGCTTCCTTAGCATGTGACTGGATCAAGGCCACCACAGTGAATATAGCTCAAGTGTGGGTGGCTCCCAATGCACCATGGGTCTCCCCCTGCATGGACAAAACTGGCTGGGGGTGGACGTGGGGGGTGGGGGCCAATTCTGAGCTCTGTTTATGTGCCTCTGATTTATAAAACTATTTGAGTGAGTCAATTGTGAACCTGCAACTAGTCCCAGGACCCTTGAAAGAAGATCCTGGCAACAGGGGGCACTCTGGGGGCTGCTCTGAGGTCAGGGGGAGACTGAGAGCCCAGAGACCTCACTGTTGACAGTGTCAGTGGAAGCTCATCAGCAGTGCTTACAAAGCACCCATGTGAGGAAGGCGTTGTTCTGGGTGCTATGTGAAGTCAGCCCAGGCAAGGGATCAGACTGTGTGTATCTATTACTGATTAAAAGCACATGTAAACTTATACAGCCAATTAGTGTGGCTTCAGACTCCAGCTAAGGAGTTACATGGGCTTAAGTAGGGCTGAGGCCCAGCATCATACTCAGAAATAGGGGTTTGATTTTTTTCTGTTTCTATAGCCTGTGCTATCATTAACTACAACGGTGTTCTAGAAAGATCTCGTAGGCCAGGAAGAGTGTTCTAGAAAGGTCTTGTAGGTAGGGAAGAGTGTTCAAAGAAGATGACTGCATGATGTAGACTTGAGGTGGGAAGGATGGCTATTCTACCTCTCAGTGAGTGGTGCCACCCCAGGCATGGCTGTAGGGATTCAATATAGCTTGTCCCAAAGACCACTGCAGTGGCAATTTCTGCAGGACTGTGGGTTGGCAACATTTCACACGTGACAAGCCATTTTCCTATTCTTTTCTCTTGTGGTAGGTCAAACTTGGAATGAAATCAGTAGCCTGACATCGCTCTTTTGGACTCTTGAGGAGAATAGGGAGTATGACTTAAGAGGAGAGAAAGCTGTCTGTGATGTCAGGAGAGGGCTGGTGACAGGGTCCCCACTCATATGTCAGGATCCATTTCTGCAGTGTGGATATGCTAAAACATTTTACACCCTGCTCATCATTTCAAAATACCCACAGGAATGAGGGTGTAGCCCAGTGGTAGAGTGCTTGCCTTGTACACAGGAAGCCCTGGATTCTATTCCATCATCACAAACCAAAACACGCTGTCACGACAGATTAGCCAACAGTACGCTCATCATAAGAACACAAAGCATATACTTAGATGGAGTGATTGTAAAATAAATGAAGCTCTTGGTTACGGTACTAGGGAGTCTGACTGTGGACATGAAGACAGATTTGGCCAATTTTGTTAGGTTAGAGCCAGGGCTGTGGAAGAACTCATGAAAGAGCGTTGTGGTCATTCTTATTCTGGCTGTACATTGTCTAGAAGCCTGGGACTTTCTCTATATCCAGATGTGATATTAGCTGAAAGATAAACAATTAAGTTTTAGCAACCTAACTGTGCCCACGTCTCCAACTCTTTCCCCTCACCTGTATGTTAGCTAAGGAGATACCTTGAGCTTGTTGTCTGAGACCCCAGTCCAATGAGAAGACTGATTTTTCCTCTCTGCTTGTAGGACCAAAAATTTGTTCTAATTCTGTGGACATTTCTGTAGCAGTGTTATCCTAAGTTATGAGCCACCTGTGGGCAAACATTTACTGGTGAGGGGAGAGTTTTTACTGGAGTCTCAAAGGGGTAGATTTCTGGGACCATGACATGTCAGCAGGCCTGCTATATTACCATTGTTATGAGATGGTTCTGGGACCATTTTTCCAGGTTCTAGTCCTTTACTAGCTGTCTGACTTAACTCACTTACTGGACCATCTAGTGTTGGGGGAAGTGGCTACATAGGTCTTAGCCTGGATGTGATAGGGCAGTTATTTCAAGTGTTAAGTGAGTATAGTATGCACAAAGCACAGCCATTTTATAAGCCATAGATAAATGCTCCTTTCCTCTTCTTACTCCAGAACCTCAACGGGTGTACGCATGCCCTCCCTCCCATTCATACAGACTCTGTTCTAAGCCTTGGTGTGCCGCCTAAGTCTCATTTACTTGGTTTGCTAACAAAATGATCAGTACGAAGCCCCACATTCTTCACAAAAAACAATGGCCAAGTGTTTTCGGAGACATCCATCACATTTCTTCCAGGAGACTGAATTCTTTATTTCAGGTCAGGCTAATAAAGTTAATGGAGGAAAGGCAAAATTTATCTGACCCCTGAACAATAACAATATTTTAAAATATAAATGTTTTAGGAGTTGTTAAGGTATTTCTTCAGCCCTCACCCACTAGGCACAGTAGAAACAACTTGGGTTACCTTTAAATTGCTGCTGAGCTGTGAATCTGCAGAAACATTTGGGCCCAGGATGCTGGGGTTCCCATCTTACATTGTCCAGGTGGTACTGCTTGCAAAGTGAAATGAAGATTCTTCCTTAAAAAGGGGGTGGTTTGCTGGCCCTGAGGAAGGGTATATACCAGCACAGCCCTAACCCAGGTGGAATCTCGGCCTTCAGGGCTACTCCACCCACTGCCTTCCTAATAACACAACACATGGAAAAGAATAGTAAATTGAAAGACAATTCGTTGCCCCCCTGAGGAGGACAGGATGGCTTTATGTCATTAAATGCATCAACTGAGAGAACATTTATTTCTAGGTTCCTTTGTGGGGTGACAGCTCTGTCTACAAGACAGCCCTGACTCCTGGCAGGCCTCTTCCGGTGCCTCCCAGGCAGCTGGAGGCCACCACACTCATTAGGTCATGTTTACTGAAGGTGCTTGTTTTCTGTCTCAGGACACAGGATGGGACAAAGCATGTTGTAACTGACCACCAATGGAGCCAGCTCTGTTCACGAATTATGGTTGCCTTGGCAACCAGCCTTGCTGAGCTCACCCCAGCAAACATAGAATGAATGGCTAGGTCAACAGCTCAGATAAAAGAGGGTTATGCAACTATTTGCAGATCCCTTGGCAGAGGTCTCCCTCCCCCGACATTTCCCAAATATCCTCATATTCAAAACTTCCAAATGAAGATTTTTTTTTTCATACGACAAAGAAAAAGAAGTGGTCGCTTTGGAAATATAAAGTCTAGAAGATCTTAACTAGGTGTTTGTTACTTCGGTTTCAGGAACAACACAAAAGCATGTTTAATGGTGAATCTTCTCTAGACAGGAAGCCCGAGTGGCCACTTATGTATTTCTAATGATCTACATGAATAATTTCAACTCCTTAAACTCAAAACTTTAGACATTAAATGATTTTATTCTTGCCTTGGCTAAATAGAGTCTCTAAAATGAAGAATTTAAGATGCAGAAATGAAGCCTTAGGAAACCAAACCAAACCAAACTAAAAAACTACTTGAGACAGGATGGAGCCTCTCTTTGTGGAAAAAATAAATTAGCCAGAGGGACAATTTATTTAAGACAGTGAGCACAAAGGAGCCAGGACTGCATCTCCTGTTCCCTGAGCCACTTAATTCCGTGCAAACAATTAACTGGTAACAGGATCCTGGTTTCTAGAGTAGTTTGTGTGTATTTCTGACCATGACTGGAAGAAAGCTACTGCCTGGGTCACAGAGCCAGAGTGGATTAGATCAGTACCGGGGTGGAGGGCCAATCATTATTCCTGATCTGTGAGTTCTTCAGATTTCCTGAGCCTGACTCTTGGAGTTGTATCTCCCACACACACTTTCTGTTCTTTTCTTCCCTCTGCAGGTGGAGTGGGCCTCTTACTGGGTGTCAAGCAGCCATAAGATCAGGTTGATCTCTTCTGTGTGGGTTTTGTTTTGCTCTGTTTTGTTTGCTTAGGCGTGTAGACCAGGCTGGTCTTGACCTTGATGTCTTCTTGCTTTGTCTTCCAAGTGTGGGGATTTCAGGTGCTGCCTACTGCAGAAACAGTTCCTGCCCAGTCATTCTTCCTGTCTGAGGGCACCATCCTCCTCTTCCCTTTGCTCCCAACCGGATGGCTCAGGCCCATGTTTCTTTAAATGCTAATTGAGCCACCTCTATACCAGTTTGTTCTGCTTAACCTGCTGTCAAAGAGGACCAACTATACCTTGAAGATTCTCTTATGCTTACATTTTAACAGTTATTACTGTTCATGACCCAGACATGTTATTTTCCATTGCGTAATAACTGTTGAGGGTGATTTAATGACCAAATAACTTGAGGATGGCATTCTCTACTTCCTACGTATATCCTAGATACAGTCTGTTCTTTTCTGGAGAATTCTGGAGACAAAAAAACAATAGTGAACACAAGTACAAAAGAATATATAATTTTACAGAAGCGAATATTTCAGAGAGTGATTACTCCTATATTCATTTCTCCTTTCCGACCTAAGTTTTTGTTTTTGTATTTTCTTTT
The DNA here is from genome assembly GCA_028551405.1 of Uromys caudimaculatus. NCBI lineage: Eukaryota > Metazoa > Chordata > Mammalia > Rodentia > Muridae > Uromys > Uromys caudimaculatus. The sequence goes on from CM052714.1 coordinate 64,173,494, forward strand.
GGTTTTCAGACACAGGGTCTCATGTAGGTCAAGCTGACCTTGAACCTTCTGTGCAGTAGAGATGACGTGGAACATCTGATCTCTCTGCCCACCTCCTAGGCACGCATATTCCTTGCTCTTATTTCATTTGTTTTGAACCTTTTTTTGTGAAGGGCACATACACTTAGTATTGCTATTTTCTCTGAATTCTTTTATCATTATATGCTGTCTTCGGTTATATTCTTTGCTCTGAAATCTGCTTTATCTGATAGTCATGAAGCTACTCTGATTTAAAATCAGCACAGGCATGACACATCCGTATTTACCCCTCTACTGTCTACTCACCTGTGTGGCTCCATTTGAAGTGTGTTCTTCTACAGAGCATGGAGTTGTTCTTATTCTATCTTTTCAAAACTAGTAATGAGGCCCAAGGCCTCGTACGTGATAGTCAAGTGCTCTACTAGGGATTTATAGTTTTGATGGTTTTAAAGCATACCTTTCCGATCATACTTCCTGTTCCTGTCCCCATCTTCCAATCATGCTTCCTGTTTCCGTCCTCATCTTCCCCCCTCTACCTCCCCTCTCGAGAGTCTCACTTAGAGCTCAAGCTAGTCTTGAACTCAAAATCCTCATCTCTTAGTCTCCGAAGTTGCTGAGATGATAAGTGTGTATACCCCATGCCTACATTACCTTTTTTTTTTTAAGTTGGTGTATTTTGAAGATTTCCAGGAGAGTAATTATTGGTACATTAGAACTTAGATCTGACATTTTGTTTCTTTATACCCCATTTTTAATTTTTCTACTTTATCACCCCTTCTTTATTTTCTGTGGGCTACTCGAACAGTTTTTGAATTCTACTTTGGTTTATTCACCCTACCTTTTGAGTATTTGAGGTGTTTCCTGCGTGGAGAACTTGCTTCCATTTATACACCTTCACTCTCCTGAATGAAAATGAATAACCACATTTTCTTTCTATCCAATGTGTTTCACATAAACTGCTAGTGCATGTCTCCTTTGAACCAAAAGTGATTGAAGAATGTCTTGATGTGAGAACGGTCTAACCCCACCCTAAGTTTCCCATTCTTTGTCTCCTTCTGTCATTTTGTCTTCATTTAGAATGATCTTAGTCACTCTTCAACACTCAGTCTCTTTGTGGAAGTGCTCTCAGTTTTCCCTAATTTGCGAGTATCTTCATTTCTCCTGATTTTTTCAGGGACTTTGCCTGGGTGCCCATTGGCATTTGACAGTTTGTTTGTTTTAACACTGTCTTCTGGATTCCATAGTTTCAAAAAGAAACCTGTTTTCACTTAAATTTTGGTGTTTCCTCCCCTACAGATAAGGCAGCATTTTTCTTACTGTGAAGAGTGTTTTCTTTATATTTTCTTTTCAAATCTTCATCATGATGTGTTTTGGGATTGGTGCTACTTGGGTTTTTTTTTTTTTTCCAAATTCTTTTATTTGTGGTTTTAAGTCTTTCATTGAATTTGGAAGGTTTTGTCATTTCTTGTACACAAATATATCTTGACTGTATCTTCAAGTCAATATATAACTTTTTATTTAAACTAGATACTTGTATTTGCTAAGATGACAGCTGGTTATTAGCTACAGCGAGGAATGAATGCTGTGCTTAGAATGTGGGGAGCAGGAAAAGCTGTCTCTCAGCTGTCTGTTCCCTCTGAGTATCGGACTTCAAGAGAGATTAGGACAATGGCTTGAAAGAATACTGTGAGACAGAGATGGGAGGAGGAAGGGAGCAAGATTAAGATTTTCTGAGTACCTACTATGTGCCGGGCAGTTTATACTATAAACTCACTTAGTGCTCATGACAACCTTTTGGATCTATCATTTTCTCAGATGAACCCTGAGACCAGTACAAGCCCTTTGGCTAGTGACTTGTAGGGACAGGATTGAAAAGAGAGGTCTGTGTATCACAGCTAAGAAGACAGTAGTTTCTGCACAGCCTAAGAGCTAAGAAGCAAATAGGATTTTAGCCATCGCCGTTGCTTCTAAGTCTATGAACCCACTCTAGAGGGCCTCCTCAATTGACTTCTAACTTTTTTTTTTTTTTTTTCAAAACAAAACAACAAAACACATGCAGGGTGGAAATTTGAGCCCCAGTGTCCTGAGAGCACAGCCACTTGGCAGCTTGTGAGTTTTTCAGAGAGACTGAAGGGAACATGTCCCTAAATCCCCTGAAAGGCACATTCATGGGTAATTACAACAAATAAAGGACAATGAGAGAACCACATCTGTCTTGTTGATTTGGCTTAGAGAAGAATTCTGGGCTAGGAGATTTAGTCAAATTACTTGACCGGTTTAGCTATCCCTAACCCCAATCTACAGCAATCTGCAAGGGACCCATTGTCTAATGGGAAGATCTCCTGACGTCATGATGTCATAGGTGCAAGGAGGGGGACGTGCACAGTCAGACAGTCAGACACATGGTGGTTCTCACCCTGTTCCTGATCCTGCTGATCACTTTACACAGGCCACTCTTCCCCCTGCCACGCCCTGACCCTGGAAAGGCCACAGAATGTGCCTAGGAGGGTAATGTCAGAAATAGATTCTTATCTTTACTGACTCTTAAGGGACCAAAGTCTTTTCCAAATAATCAGACAAAAGTCCATTAAAGAGAGAGACACTTCTCTGCCTTAATGACTCCCAAGAAACCTGGAATCCAGGTGCTAACGGAGTAAACTTTCCCAGTGGCCAAGCCTCCATTTAGTTTTGAGGATGTGATCTAACAGAAATTCCACTTGGTACACAAATAGCCCATTACTATTTTAAAAACATTAGCTGACTAATTTATTTACTCTTGTATGTGTATATGGTTATGGACATACATGGTGCATGTATGTATATGTGTGTATTCCAGAGACTGAACTCAGGTCACCAGGCTGTGTTGTAAAAGCACTTTACCTATAGCGAGCCATCTCACCAGCCCCTACTACAAACTTATTTTAAAATATTTTATCAGTATTTATATTAGTTGTTATTATTATTAAATTGTGTGTCTATGGGCACGTCTCTGTGTGTGGGTTTGTACATGTGAGTGCAGTACCTGTAGAGGCCAGAAGAGGGTGTTGAATCCTTGGAGGTGGAATTCTGAGCAGTTGTGAGCTGCCCGTTGTGAGTGCTGGGAATCGAACTCAGGTCCATCTCTCCAGCCCCTCTTACTAATTTCCCAACTCAAGGATTCAAAACATATTTGTATAGGATTGTCCTACTAACTGTGTAACTTTTAGGTTTCTGTGACAAAGGTGATGCTACAAGCTCACCAAATGCCATTTAAACTCCTCTTAGTGTTTTCAAGTATCCTTAATAAGCTTGTGTGATTGAACACTTGGTCCCCTGGTAGTGGGGCTGTTTAGGAAAGCACTGGGATCTTTAAGAGGTAGAGCCTTGCTGGAGGAAGTGCATTTGTGGGTGTGGGCTTTGAGGGTTTATAGCTCAACCTTCCTCTGATATTCCTTTCTGCTTTGTGAATGTGAATGAAACTGACCATTCTATTTTCCCCCGTGGCCAGCCTCACACTCCTGTCCCCACACCTCTCCTGAAGTGATGGACTATAAACCCAAATGCATCCTTTTTCATTTTTTGTTATTCTGTCTCAGGACCAGAGACATAACTGATACACCGAGCATGTAGGAGGCCTGCATTTCCTGATCCCCCTTCCTTCAGACCAGAACACATGACTGCTTCTCACCAATGGGACAGGTGAGCTCCAAATCCGGTCTTTAGACTTATTGCATCAGAGCACATGTTCCATCCTCTCCCTGATTCAGCAGACATGAAGCTCAATGCTGAGCTCACCTCATCAAAAGATGGAGACTGCCTGGATCCTTGCATCCCCAGGTAGAGGAGAGAAAACCTTCGAGGTGGCCTCGCACAAGCCTTTTTGTGCTAGGCGACTGGAATTTCTGTATGCTTTGATCAGTCTAGGGTAACCAGAGTTGTCTGCCCTCTCCTTTCACATCCTCATTCTCTGTTCCTCAACTCTCGTACAGAATCTCAGCTTTTTATTGAAGGATTAAGTGTCCTCACTCTGGCCGTCCATCTGAGGCCCGTCTCACCTCTGTGGATCCCCAGTCCAGGGGTTTTGATTTCCTTTGATAACCACCATTTGGAGCAACACTGACTTAGACACACACACATTCTTTTTATATTGTGTTTTGTGTTCAGTGGTGCCTGTACATTTGGGTCATTAAATCAGGCTGCTAGGCCCCCAGCTGGCCGAATTTGAGCCAGCCCACACACAAAAAGCCACAAGAGCTAAGGCATATGTAACCATGCACACAGGATTCAGGAATTAACATGACTGTGTCTGGGCTAGTTCTTTCTATCTGTTTCCAAACATTCGTGTGCCTGCTCTCACAACCCCTCATTTCTAACTTTGACACTCTGCGATCTCCCCTGAGGACACAATCTCTTCCTCTTTCTCTTCTTTCTATTCTTAAGCTTTATTCCTTGACACCAACTATCAGAAGAGCCTCTTTTTACTGAAGGCTCAACCGTTCATCCTCCAGTCATCCATCTGATGTTCGACTCTGCCAAGTCGGTGGTACCTGGAGTGATAAAATCTCACCACACTGCTGCGCTGGACTGTTTCCTGCCACTTGTTAGAGGATTGGAACGGTTTTGGTCTGTCCTCACTCTAACATATGGCAATTGTTAGCAAAAAGAAAATAAAGAAAACCGAGTAATCTCAAATAAGAAAAGGCAATACTGTGATAACAGTAAATATCTCCATATTTCCATCAGGGTTTTATGGGAAAATTCCAGAACTTTTCAAAGACTAGATACTTGCTTATCTATGTTTAACAAATTGATCTAGAGTAGTTTCAAAGCTTTTTCTTTAAGTCTGTTTCTACACTAGTTTATTCATTCTTCTCTTTGTGGTGGGGGCAGTGCTGGCCTCATCTGTGCACTTGTGGAGGCCGGAAGACAACTCATGGGTTGATTCTCTTCTTTCACCACGTGAGTCCCAAAGACTGAACTCAGATCATCAGAGTGGTGGTAAGAGCCTTCACGAATGAGACATCTCACTAGCCAGCATTTTAGAATTTTAGAAAATGAAAGTAGATTTATCTTATATTATGAGATCACATAAAGTTAGATCCAAATTATAAACACTAGTAATAGATATAAAAATACATATCAATTATGATTGTGTATTCTAATTTTTTACATGAATACTAGGCAATAAAAGCAATGATGTATTAAAATAATATGTGACTATTAAATATAGTTCATCTCTGCAATGTGCACAAGTTTCAGCATCAGGAAATCTAATGTTGTAAGTCCTGAGATTAGTGATAAAAGCACATGATCTAACAACCATCATATACTGAAACCAATTTTTATAACATAGAATCCCAATTTTAAAGGATAGTAAGTTTATGAAATCAGTTGTAAAAGGCCACTGCCTTATCCTGATTTAAAAAAAATACCAATTATAAACTTATAGTGGGCACTGTATTTATTTTTACTGGGTTGGGAGTATGGGTCCGTGGTACACTGTAGTGTAAGCAAGTCCTTGAGTGTGAGTGTGAGCCTTAGTATTGCAAAAGCAAAAAAAGGAGTTTCTGCTCAGTTCAAGGAAAACCCTAGGATATTCACCATCTGTCATTTTTATTCTATATATTTTTGGATGCAATGTTAACCAATAAACTCTCTCTCTCTCTCTCTCTCTCTCCCTCCAATTCCTACAGATCAGCAAGAGAAGAACCAAATATAAAAGGAACGCAGGCAAGAAAGGGTGAAATTGCTAGAGGAAGCCAGTGGGAAGACGAGAAAATGACTGGCTTAAGGATGCACCATTGGTGTGTCCAGCAGAGTTAGCTAACAGCAACAGTAGGAGTCAGTAAGGTGACTCCTACTTCAAAACTGAAGGGGAGAATGAGAAGATGAAGAAGTGTGCTTCTTAGAACACTTGGGCCATCAATTAAGATGCAACCCATGCATCCCAAATCCGCTCTTCAGACTCCATCCTACGGAAATCACGCACCTGCACAAGGAATTGTGAACAAGGAAACTTCTGTACCATCCTTGAAAACAAAAATGGCCATGAACTAGGGACTACTGGAATGATTCAATGCTACATAAAGATTGTCCTGAAGACCATGGAACACAAATTTAAAAACACTAGTTAGAAATCTTATCTTAAAATAAGACACATGACACATGCGTACACATTTCTACATAGGTGTTGCTGTGGTCTAACATTTGTGTCTACCTTGAATTCACCTTGAAACCTAGTCACCATGGTGACAGTTTTAGAATTTTGGGAAGGAATCCAAGCAAGAGGCTTCTACAGGGCGTTTGCTCATTTCTTCTGCTGTATGAGGAGCCAGCAAACAGGCCCGTTCCTGACCTTCGTGTTAGCTTTCCCAGCCTCCAGAACTCTGATAATGGAGTGGTCCAGTCTGAAGAGGCTGAGACATCTAGACAAGCATATGAGTGATTAGACAAAGGTCCGGAGCTTTGTTAGTGGGGAGATAAGCCAGAAAGTGTGGGCAAGCACAGAAGTGTTATCAGTGTTCTTGGTTTTCCTTTTGGAAAAAATGTAAACATCTAATCAAACACCACATTTTGTAGTTATTTGGTTTCAGACTGGGACAAGGGACTGGGGTGCATATTTTACATATCAAAGCAGACCTGGCCTCTAGGTTCTTCCAGCATCCCTCAGTCCCTACTGGCATACTGTGTCCTCAACCCTCAACTTTCCAACCCAGGGGCTGGGCTGCCCTTCCACAAAGGCTCTTCCCTATAGAATCCAGACATTTTGGTCTCCTCCTTCTTCATCTCTTCTCGTTCCTTTCTCCCCCTCACCCCTACCTCTCTTTCCTGTTTACAATCATCCCTGTCCTCTCTCCCCTGGCCACAATCCTTGGGATCAGTGAACTCTACTGAGACAGCTTCCCAATAAGCCTCCCTTTAAGACAATCTAATCTGGTTTGAACAGGCTCATTTTACATATGGAGAAATAACCTATCAGCAGTTAGTGAAGGACTGTAAAAAGATTGTGTGTATGTAGGTCTGTGCATGTGAGTACAGGTACCTGTGGCAGCCAGGGGTCTGGACTTCTCTGAAGCTGGAGTTACGATGGGGTAAGCTGTTTCAAGTGCATGCTGGGAACAGAACTCAGTCCTTCTGCAAGAGCAGCAAGTACCGAGCCATCTTTCCAACCCCAAAGATCTTTATTGTAAGTGTCTACCATTAGTACCTGTAACTTAACTAAGGTGAACGGAGGTTTTCTTTGGTAAGCCAGAATGCAGTAGGACTTCAGCTGTCTTCTCAGTTTTAAGTGTAAACAAATAAACAGATTAAAAAGACAACAACCACATTCCTCTATTTTCTTGAGGGTGGTTGCTTTGCTTAATCCTCCCAGGTATTTAAGGTGTTTAAGTCTTGGGGGTGAGTTTTGGTGTCTCAGTAGAAATCCTCTTAGGCAATATAATTGAAACTGTTAGTTGGATCAATTGTTAAAAGTAAAGATATTATTTTATGTAGCAGGGAGTCATTAAAATGATATAAAACATACATACAGACTTACAGGTATACGTAATATACATGTATGCATATACACTTTAAAACAAATTCAGCTTGAATCTGGAGCTAAATATTTGTCCACTAAGGTTTGGTGTCCAGGTTTGGAATAAAGGTCTCCTACTTGGGGTTCCACATCTTTCTTGTAAAGTTCATTCCTCTAGAGAAGTGTGCTTTATCTCCAGAAAACAGAACTAGAGACTCCTGTGAAGCCACCATGGTTGGAATTCCTCATAGATTCTGTAATTTTCCAGTTGGTCATTGCCAGATGTCTAGTCACCTAATAATAATTTGATAACAATATTTGTTCCAGTATGTCCCTCTTTTTGTAGCTTCCAAAGTATTAACATGATTTTGTAGGAATAACATTCTTCTGGTATTTGTTTTAATGAAAATAAGTAACTTGAAATTAAAATCACACAATTATACTAATACAGCATATTAGAAAAGATTAACTAACTGTAAGTAAGGGAGGCCAAAAGTTGGGCAGAAAAGTAGCCAAGTAGACTGCTTAGTACCCTGGGAGGCAAAGCCATCGTTGTTTGTATTACAGGGCCAAAAGCAAGCACAGATATGTCTCCAGAGTTGATCAAATAGGTGTGTCCAGAGTGCCTTGTGGAGTCCTCTTTACTGATGTCTGAGGAGGTCAGAGGAAGGTACTGGATCTCCTGGAACTGAAGTTATAGACAGTTGTTAATGGCCATATTGGTACTTGGGTCCTCTGCAAGAGCAGCAAGTGTTCTTAACCATTGATTCATCTTTCCAGCCTCCAGTCCTTATATTTAAAGGGGGAATGTTTGCACATAACCAACAGTGCCACTCTGTAGAGTTTGGATCATGTCTAGAGTTCTTATAATGCCTACTACCACACACATGCTATGCAAATAGTTGCTATGCTATATTGTTTAGGGGTAATGAAATAGGAAAAGAATTATACACATTCAGTACAGACACCATCTTTTAAAAAAACCAACTGGTTGGAGTGAGTGGAGAACTGGACAGATGTCTCAGTGTGTAAGAGCACTTATTGCACAAGCATGAGAACACGAGTTGACATCTAAGCATCCATATATAGACCTGGGTGTGGCTAGCACATGCCTGTAATCTCAGTACTGGGACAGAGGGAACAGGGTGGTTGCTGTGGCTTGCTGGCGGCAGGATTTTAGTAAGTCCTGTCTCAAAGCAATAAGGAGGGGATGACATAACAGAACACTAGACATCCTCCTCTGGCCTCCACATAGACATACACAGATTCACATACATATACACATGTATGTGTGCATATACTACACCACACGCATTAACATATGTACATGCATGTCTGTACATACACATATTTTCAGTTGGAGTCTGTTAAATCTAGGGATACAAAACAGAGGACAAAGAATTGTCCAACTGTAATTGACCAATTTCTGTGTTCTCCCCTTATAAGAAACTTACATTTCAAGCCAGAGTGGCAGAAAAAAACCACTGAGCACCTAGAATGATTCATGTTGAAGTGGCTGTGTTCTACGAAAGACAGAACAGGGGCTGAGAAGAGTTGGAGGAGAGACGGACATTTGCTGAGCGACTACTACCGAGTACAGGGTAATGTTGTCCCCAACGTGTAGTTTCGAAGATCTACCTGTTCAGCTCTGGTGGTGTGGCTTGAAAACCTTATCTCTCAGTGAAGCAAACAGAAGCCCAGATAAGCTCCTGTATGTCACCAGGTCTGTCCCATGACTAGATCCTTATGTCACTTTTCAGGAAACTTGAGTGTGAACTTTGAGACATTGCTTGAAAAATGTTGCACATCTGGGTTGATACAGATGATTTTTAATAGTGTCCTTGGTAAGACAGGAAGACAGTCCTCATGAGAGGAAAGGATTGAGGGCATATCAGTAGCTAAACCAAGACTCTTCTTTGTTCACAGCCATTAGCAGGTTGGACTTAGACTTGGCCAAACCATGAAACTGTCTACACTATGACTGATAGGGAAATTTCCGGCACAATTTCATCTTAATTACTTTGTTACTTTTGCTATCACTATGACCAAAATACCTGAGAAAAACAATTTAAAGTAAGGAAATAGTTCTTTTGCTCTTGGCTTCAGAGCATTCAGTCTATGGCCACATGACCCACGTGCTTGGACCTCTGGTGGTGAGACTGTGACGAGGAATAAGATTCCTTCCTTAGTGGCAGACAGGAGGCCCAGTCAGTGAAACAAGAAGAGGCATGACCTACCCCACAGTGAACCACTTCCTCTTGCCAGGCTTGCTTTCAAAGTGATGGAACCAGCTGGAGTCCAGACACACGGATGTAGCAGTTATCTGGCTGTGACATCTGTCACCCTATGATCATTAAACGGATTTAGCTGATATGGCTGTCTAGACAGGTGTCCCTTTTCCCCTCCCTACTCTCTGTTTCTCTCCCAAAGCTGTGTGCTTGGTCAAAGAGCTCTAACCTCTGTTAGAGGGAGAACAGTCTTCAGTCAAGGATATAGAGGTGACCGTGTTCCCCTGCCAGAAGCCCTAACAAGCTCTCAGTATCCCAGTACACAGCACATTAGCCCCTAGGAAACATTTCCTTCTCAAACCATAACAAGTCCACAGTGGTCCACAGCATGACCTGATTTCTAGACTTGGCAAGCCCAGCTGAGAGGTGAAGCAAGGAGCCTCCATGAACAGAGACTCTAGAAACAACTTCACCCGCTTCTAAAATGTGAGTACCCTTTCAAGCCATACCTCTAGACAACTAGACAAATAGCTTCCATCCCCGTGGAGATTCTGCTTTCTGTTTCTTAAGGCTTCAGATGGTTCCTTTGTGTAAACAAGACAGGATGACTTTCAAGCAGCTTGAATTTGCAAAGAAAGCCCCAGGATGTTGTAACAGTGCAGATTTCAGGCTGAGGATGGGACATGGCCCAGTGGGTGAAATTCTTCACCATGCAAGCCTGAGGACCTGAGTTCAGATCCCAATACTTACAGGAAAGCTGGCTGTGGTAGCGCACATGTCTGTAGTCCGGCACTCCTATTGTAAGACAGGATTAGGAGGCAAGAGTACCCAGAAGCTCCAAAGCTAGCTCACCTGGTATATGCAGCAGCGAACATCAAAGAGGCCCTGTCTCAAACAAAGATGAAGGTTGGGAAGCAATCAGATTGTCTTCTAATCATCACACATGTGCTCTGGCAAGTGTGTACCTGTACTCAGAAACACACACATACACAGAGGGAGAGGAGAGAGAGAAAGAGGCAGACACACACACACAGAGGGCAAGGGAGGGAAGGAGGGAGGGAGAGAGAGAAAGAGAGAGAGAGAGAGAGAGAGAGAGAGAGAGAGAGAGAGAGAGAGAGAGATATTAAAAATATGTAGATTTTCACTAAGCAAATGGTGCCTCTGGAGCTGAGGCCTGACAAGCTGCATTTATACTAAATTTCAAGAAAATTCTAGGACTGTTGGTCTATGGGCCACACTGAATAGCAAGGGCCTACATGAAATACTTCTCTGAGTAAGGTACAGAGTTATGGTTACTGAGGGCAGGGAGAGGCAGAGGAGGTGCTTCCTGAAATGCAGATTCCTGAACCTCACTTCTCTGGGAGGCCGAGACTAGTCAGCCAGGGAGCTTTACTAAGCATCCACTAGCCCTATCTTCCCTCCTCCCAGATTCCAGCTCAGACTTTGGGTGGAGGCTGTGACCTGGGTACCTTATTCTCATTACTCTTCCCAGAAGGAGGCTCCAGTTTGCAGTTCTCAGAGTTGAGAACCGTGGGCCACAGCAGTGTTTCCCAAACTTGTTTGAACACTGAAAGCGCTTGGCAAATGCCAAAGACTCCTGGTGCCTGTGTGGGATTTCACTGTCTAGGTGTGGCCTGGTTTCTGGAATGGTCATAGGTTTCCAGTTGACCCTGATGTGCAGCCAAGCTTTGGAAACTCTGGTGAGGGTGACCACATTTGAACATGTTGCCTATGTTAAGACTTGGGACCTCTGCCCTGCAAGGAAAGTCAAAATCCACCCTTCCCATAGTGGGAAGGGAGAACGTGCCGCAAGGACCTCACTTGTAACTGTGTTCTGGCTTAGAAGTATGACTAAATTTTCCAACATGTGTCTGACATGCTGGATGCAGGAGGACACAGGTAACAGAAAGACAAAGCTGAAGGATGTTTGCTCTCATCTTTCCACAGGGATTTAGCCTGGCTAGTTTGTACTACATGGTGGCAGGTTGGTAAACATTACCAATATGCTAGATTAAAACAGGGAGTGTCTGACTGTGATAGCAATCAACACATTGGATCTGACCTGATTCCTTTTGATGACTGATTGAGGTAACAGTCAGTAGAGGTTACCTGTAGGAGGGTTCTTTGCTTTCAGGAGAAAATAAAGCCATAGTTTTAGCATGGTGATGCATGGGCTCTAATCTTAGCACTTAGGCTAAGACAGGAGGACTGTGTTTGAGGCTATCTTGGGATATATTGTGAATTCAACGCTAGCCCGGAGTACATAAAATAAAGACAAAAAAAATGAGACAATATGAACTATAGTGTATATTTGTTTCTGACTGCCTAGCAGACCTGTGTTATGCTTCTGGACCAAGACTCTCACATATGAACCAAATATTTTTACTGGAAGGTCTGGAGAGATGGCTCAGTGGTTAAGAGCACATGCCTGTTCTTCTGGAGGATCCAAGTTCAGTTTTCAGCATCAAGTTCACAACTTCTTGTAACTCCAGCTCCAGGGGATCTGAACCTCTCTGAGGTTGTCTATGTATAATTTAAGAAATTAAAAAATGGTTATGTATGCTTGAGGCTCTGTGTGATAAAGCCTGTGTCATAAAGCCTGGACTGGTTTCCTCAACTCCAAATTTCAGTAGGGCGTATACAGTTCTTCTCAGACCACCAAGTGGCACGCTGTGGCTATCTCCCAGGCTGCAGAGGGCCTTCCCTAAAAATGGGAGAAGATTAAGCAGCTCAGTGAGAAAAGCAGGGTAAGGGCCATGAGGAGGAAACCAGAATTCCCGTTCCTCATATGTCATTGCTACCTTCCTTTACTTCTGTGATCTGACCTCGTGGTCTGCCCTGGTACCTTTGCACTAAAACCCCCTATTCACCCAAGAAAGTGTGTTTTGGATCTCTGTGTCTCTGTGTCTCTCTCTGTGTCTCTCTTCTCTCTCTCTCTCTCTCTCTCTCTCTCTCTCTCTCTCTCTCTCTCTCTCTCTCAACTCACTGTGCATGCACATGTAGAGGCCAGAAGTTGACTTCCAATTAATTAATTAATTAATTAATTAATTTATTGCCTTCTTAAGACAAAGTTTCTCATTGAACCTAGAGCTTATGGTTTGGTAGACTGGCTGGCCAGTGAGCCTTAGCTCTGCTGGGCTTCCTTCCCTCTGTGCTGAGGTTACAGGCAAGCCCTAATGGCTCTGGGCTGCTGGAGATCTAAACTCAGATCTTTATCTTGTACAGGAGCCACTCCACCCCAACCTGGTGTTTTGGATCTTCAGTGACCTCTAAAGGTTCATGTGTTAAAAACTTGGTTCTCAATGTGTTTGTCTTGGGCAGGGGTGGGGTTAGGATTAGGGGGTTAGTAATCGTTGACGGGGGTGGGGGCTATAAGAAATTGGGCCTTGAATGAGGTCTTTATGTCATGTTGGTTGTGACTTTCAAAGGAATGGTAGGATTCTGGCCCTCTTTTTTCTTTTGCTTCCAGCAGTTTTGTTTTGCCACGTAGGCCCAAAGCAATATGACCAACGTATCGCGGACTAAATGTTTTAAAACTATAAGCCCAAAGAAGTTCCTTTTTCTTTATAACTTAATTACCCTCGATATTTTGTTACAGTGATAGAAAGCTGACTATCACAGAGGCTTTCTGCCACTTGTAGTTCAGAGATGATTAATTAATACAGGACCATTATTGTAGTATGTTTCAACACATGTGTAAAGAGAATGTCAATGTCCTCCTGGGCATTCAGAGAGAACTGATAGCTAAAGCATGCAGCTGGGTCACCCCAGTGCAAGCACGTGGAAATGGGATCGGTGGCTGGAAGCAGAGGAGAGAGGTGAGATGTGAGAAAGGAGAAAACCAAGTCAATTGGCAACCATCCAAAGAAAACCAACCCTGAGTGGGTACCAACAGTGGTTCTCTAGCCATGGATAGCACTCTGCTCACCAGAGAGTCTAACAAGTGTTGTTTACATGCGTCGCCATATGCTAGTGTTTGGGGACTTGTAGGGTAATAATTACAGATTCTTATCGCGTATTTTACAATGTACAAAGGTTTTAGGGTTGTTCTGCCATTTTGTAGATGAGGAATTGCTTAGAAAGACAAAGCCCCATGCAAATCTCAACTAAAAGACCCTGGAGCCCCAGTTTAGAAGCAGAATATTAAAAGTTCAAAGCTGGTCCATGCATCCATGGGTTCCTTCAAGAAGTAACAGTAATGTTGTGGAAAATTGACACCCCAACCCCAAGGGAGATCTTCCTAGTAAACTGTTTCCTGTTTTGATAATGGAAAACAATAAGGAAAGGAAGGACTCCACTCTGGAGTAACAGAGTTGTTAGTCAAAGGTAGTGACCATTGCTGTGAAAGTCTCTAAGCCAGTTTTTGCCTCAAGTCAACCGACACTTGTGAGGTCAATGGGAAGGACCAGAAGACCAGGGGTCGGATTTCAGTCCGTCATTCAGTATCAACATGGAAGCCTGAAGAGCCCCAGGCAAACTCCTCAGCCGGCCTGAAGCTCAGTTTCCTCATCTGTAAAATGAAAGCAGAGCTATTCTCCAAAGACTCTGGCAAGCCTGTAATTCTGTGCTATTTGCTAGAGTGCTCATGGCAAACGTGCCATGCAGTGCTTTACAGCTCACTGTAATTACAGGGCTCAGCAGAGAAAGCCAAGGCTCCTCAAGCAGTTCAACCTCCCATTCCTGTTCAGTCATGCCACACCACAGCGTTTTTATATTCATTAAATTTATGGTATTGTCCCCTCTGCAGGGAGGAAAGGAAGGGATGTCAGCTAATGTGTTCAGGTGAGGAAGGCCGGCAAACTGAATAATGAATGTGAGAGACAACTTTACCTCATACTCCTTCAGGCAGACTCACAACAGAGCCACAGGTACACTGGGCAACTGGCTTTTACTTTTTTGTCTTGACTGGAAAGTAAGGTACGGGCAGGTTTATGTGATTGACCCAAGTTTCCCTGTAACAGAGTCAAGACAAAGACCACAATTTCCTGGCTTGGGATCCAGTATTCCTCCCAATCTGAGACTGTGTCCCTTGGGGAGTTGTGTCTCATCTGTGACATCCTTTCAGATATCGAGAAGAGACACTGGCAAATGTCATTATTGTTGACTGCTGTTGAGGGACAGAGTCCCTTCCCAGTGTTCTGTCTCACTTTTGGAATATTTATAGAGAAAAAAGAACTGTGCATCTACAAAGTCTTCATCATCAGAGCTGAAGTAAAAAGAGAACTCAGTTGGATTTAGATAACCCTGTCATTATTTCAAATTGCATCTGGCTGGAGAGAAATGGGGTTTTGGGGTGTCGTCATGTGTTCTAGCCTTTCATTACGTGCTTCCTCGAAGTGCTTGCTGACGCTTTTATCTGAGAGCACATGCAATTTTGCTGTATGTGACTCATTTTAAACTTTACTACCATGCTCATGGTAATAACGCTGGCTGACAGCACTTTAAGTATCTGGCTCCCATGACACAAGGTCATTAATTTTTATATTGCATCTTTTAATACAAAAGTTTTAAAGATCAAATCAAAGAGGTGATGGATTTGGGGGGCACAGGAACTGGATGCAGACAGTATCAGGTAAGTTGAAATGCGGTGTAGGAAAGGAGGCACTGGAAGGGGATACTGAGTCAGCTCGCCCAGGTAGTTCTTTCTAGAAGTGTTGAAATGTTGAATGGTCATTGGGAGCTTTATAACATTAGATGCGCAGTACCTGTAGCTTATAACACTAGTTTTTTTTATCCCATGTAATTTTCCAGAAAAGACTTTAATCTTGACTTCTAGATAATCTTAACTTATAGATAGCTCCAAATAAGCCAGTAAAAGGCAAAAAGTAAGGTTGTAAATCATCCTGGGGTGGGAAGGGGAAGGAATTAAAACAGAGGGTTTTAAAGTCCAATGAAGAGAGAATGGGGTTCTTTCTTGTTGCCTTGGGCACTGGAAGCATCGTGCTGTGGATGAGGACTGACTGAAGTCCTGGGCAAAGGAAGGCCGAGGAGGACGTCTACAGGGGTGACCATGGTTCTTTTTAAGATTTTACTCCCGAGAGTTAAAGAGTCTGAGTTAGGAGTGACATGGGGGTTCTTCTTTCCATACCCAGACCTACCTTTCCTTCCTCTCCTTTCTTGAAGTGGCCCCTGAGAGACAGAGCATTTGCCCCGTGTACTGCAGCTTTGTGAGTTGCTGGATTTTGCTTTTGAACTCTCTTTAGATTTTCTCTCTTCCCATTGTGTTAAATGTCAGGCAGATATAAGAAAGTATGTCTTCTCACTGAGAGATGTTTGTATTTCTGTTCTATGGCTGGAGATAGTCGGGAAAAGTTTAGTTCTTGCCCATGTCACGTTTCCAGGAGCCCTTAAACAATCTCCCCTGAGGTAATATCTCTCCACCCCGCAGCTTGGCTGCTTTAAGCTGCTGTGCCTTTCCCCTCAAGTAGTACCAGACAGACCACATGCTCTTTGGGGACAAAGTCTTGACACCTATTGCTGTAGTTTGATCTTGGATGTTCCTCTCATACTTAGGCGCTGAAGGCTTAGTTCTTAGCCCCTGTGCTATTGGGAGGAGGAATCTTTACGAGATGAGTATCTGCGGTGAAAAGGCAGCTCATTAGGGGCACACTCTGGAAGAGGATACGGGGATCCTGACCTGCCATCTTCCTCTCTCCCTGCTTCCCAGCCACCAGTATTCTGCTTCTTATTCCCCCATGACATACTGTGCAGTCAGAGGCCAGAGGCAGCGGGTCATGCAGTCATGGGTGGAAGTACCTGAGACTAGGAGCCAAATACATTGTACCACTTTTTAATTGGATTGTCCCTGGTATTTTGTCACTGTTGTGGAAAGCCAGCTAGCACACTGGCCACCTAGCCTCACTTTTTGCCATCTGATCGCCCCTGCAATGGGCGTAGCTGCTCATGTTGTATTCTATTCACACTCCATCTTCTTACCTTACTTGTAGATTTTTCTCTGGGAGGGCTTGATCTTCTCTGAGCTTCCTCCTCCTCCTCCTCCTCCTCCTCCTCCTCCTCCTCCTCCTCCTCCTCCTCCTCCTCCTCTTCCTCCTTCTCCTTCTCCTCTCTAGCATACAGCCACATTTCCTCCCTGCCTACCTTGCCCAAGATCCATGTTTCTATCTGGACCCCATGGTCTAGACAGGGTTTTAGAAACTGAGCCAGAAGCCAGAGCTAATGGTCAGCCTGCCCTTGCCTGATCATCAGAGCAGTGTAATGAGCCTTAGTTGGTTGATGGATTTCAGTAAGGCTTTGGTCAAGTCTGAGCATAATATCCCCTGTTCAGTGGAATCCAGTGCAGAACTTTTAATTCGTGAACTAGATATTGCTGATCTCCTAGAATTACTGTGGTGATGGTGGGGTAATGGTGGGGTGTCCTCACTGCTTCCCCTCTCATCCCTCCCAGGAAGTTGCTCTTGGAAATCTCTGTGGTCATGAGAGGCTAGGCTTTGACTCTAAGCCTCACACACTGCCTCAACTCAGTCCTTCTGCATCTGAGGCATGGTCCTCCTTCACACGGGTCCTTGTCTTTATCTCCACCTGCCGCCCCACAGCTTCAGTTCCTTGAAGTATCAGCACACTATGGCGCCCTCAGCATCTCTAAGAGCTCATCAGTTGTCTTCCTTTGTCATCCCCATGCCTACATATAAATCTCCTGTTTCTTCTAGGGTAGCAAGGAAGCGTGAAATTATCCCAGACAAGGTCCGTCCCTGCTTAGCACTCCTGTGTAGGCATCTAACCACCCTTTGCTTTATGTTCCCTTTAAAGTCTCCCACATACATAAGCTACTCTGCACCCTCTGCCACTGTCCAGGCTTGGCTTCTGTCATTCGTAGGAGTCTTGCCATGGAAATCCCAGTTTGGAGTTCTCTTTGAGCTGCAGTGAAGACCCTGAGCTAGCGTGAAGCTAGGCCCACTGCTGGAAGCTAAGCAGGCTACTCTTTGGACTTCATGATGGTCAGTGTTGACTATCAGGGTCAGAATCACTCAGGAGATGAGCCTCTGGCATTCCCATGAGAGGAGAGATTATCTTGATGAGGTTAACTGAGATGGGAAGACCCACCCTACAAGACGCGAGCACTGTTTCATGATCTCAAACCAAGTCAAAACGAGTAAGCTAGCTGGGCAGCAGCATTCATCACCCCCTGTTTTCGGACTGATTCAATGTGATCTGCTACCTCACACTTCCGCCTCCACACCTCCCTCACCAGGATGGACCACATCCCCAAAGTGTGATGCGAAATAAACCTGTCCTCGATTACGATGCTTCCTCGGGAAATTTGATCATAGATAATAGGAAAAGTAACTAGGGCAGTCTTCCACTGCCCAATAACTCCTACCTTGCTGTGTTCCAAGAGTTTGGTTGAAAATGTCTGCCTGAAAGTCCACTGAAGGACATACTAAGTCATTCTACCCACAGGTAAGCCACACGTGTTTCTCTGCTGCTAGGATCACTCTTTCCTTCCACATGGGGGAAATAATGTCACTTGGCTGTTCTAGTGAGCAATGACTCCCATGGGCAAGCCACAACTACTCAGCACTCCCAGAAGGCAATCTGAATGTTTCTCATTGTGTGCCACAATTTCCTTGCACTGTAAGAGAAACTAACACAGAGAACTGGTTGTTCTGTCTCCCATGGGAGGTATCCTTGTTATGACAGGGAAGTTATTTTCTTTTCCATGGCTCTGAAGGGTTTTCTCATTGGGTAGCCCCCTGATGACCCCTGGCTAAGCAGTTACTATATCGATATCTCTGTCCACTACTTGTAGATTGAAGCCAGAGAGAAGAAATTTTAACCAAGGAAGAGCACAACATAATGGGGTTCTTGTAACTACCAGTGTTTAAAAGGCACTGACCCTGGTGCATGGGAGTTCTCTTCCATTGATGATCTCCTTACCTGCACATAGCAGGTGGAACATGTGTTGTGGCCTTCGGTCTGCTCTGGACATGTGCTGGACTGTCTGTGGCTTCAGGGCATCACCTTGAATGGTTCTGGAACTTATAGATGTGCCAGCACATGTAAACAGCAGCTCAAAAGAATCACAGAAGCTTACTGTCTTTCTTTCTTTCCTTCCTTCTTTCTTTCTTTCTTTCTTTCTTTCTTTCTTTCTTTCTTTCTTTCTTTCTTTCTTTCTCTCTCTCTCTCTCTCTCTCTCTCTCTCTCTCTCTCTCTTTCTTTCTTTCTTTCTTTCTGCCTTTCTCTCTTTCTTGAGAAAAATATAAAACAGGAAATGTAGAAAGGATGACGTAACAAAGCCACCTAAAAATGTTAGGTTTCAAATTTTAAGTTTTCAAATTTATGTTCTCCTGCTGTATTTTCAAGTCAACAAAACACTGGAGATAAAAACTAAAATCTTAAAACTATTTTTTAAAAAATTTATTTATTTTTATCTGCATTTTAAGGTGTGCGTGAGTGTGTGTGTGTGTGTGTGTGTGTGTGTGTGTGTGTGTGTGCAGTCCATACTCATAACTACTAAGCCATCTCCCCAGCCCCTGAAATCCTCTCTAGCTCCAGCCCTAGGTGTGTGTTCATCCTGTCTACTCACTGAGACCACATCCTCACAGGATGACGGATGTCTGTGTACTATGTACATGGTGTCGGCATTAGTATCGTTACCTATTGCATTTGGATATTTTCAATACAGGTTTGATGCAAGTACCTGTAATTACATTTGTCTTTCAAAAATCATAACACTGTTGTCTGCAGTCTCCTCGGGAGGCAATATTAGGAGCACACACAGTTGCCTTCAGACTCTCTACTGAACATGGATCGGTTATCTACGCCTTGTCTTCCTCTAGCGTCCCCGGTTTCTCTTCTTTATATTCTGCCTTCTTTCAGTCAGCATTGTTGGCTTTTTCTAACCAGTGTTTCCCTAGCACTTGTTTGTTAGAATGAACTTAACCGGGCTGCCACCATGTTTTCAGCGTCTCTTTTCTCACTCTGCCTACAGCTCATCCTTCACCAGACGTGTACTGTCTTCTCACGGAGCCCCCTCCTGCTGCTTCTTCCAGAAAACATTGGAGCGAGTGTTTCTTATGTCCATGTGTCTCTGAAAATGTTTCTATTTTGTCTTCATTCTTGCTAGTTTGAATTTATAACTCCAAGTTCATGCCTATCTTACCTCAGCTTTCTTATGCTGCCATATGAACACACAAACACACATGTTCCCACACATGAGCCTACACACTTTCCAACATGTATATACATATGAATGTATAATTCATACCCTCAAAAGATAGTCCTGTCAGGAGCAGTGTTGTACACCTGTAGTCTTAGCTACTCAGGTGACTGTAGCAAGTGAATTGCATGAGCCCAGGAGTTAGAGGCTAGATGGGGCTTCTGGGGAGATGGCTCAGTAGGTAAAGCACTTGTTACACAAGTATCAAGACCTGAGTTCAAATCCCCAGAACACATGTAAGGCCAGGCACATCTCTAAATTTAGTGCTGTCATGGCAAGGTGAAGGTTGGGAGAGGAAAATCCACGGAAGCTGGCATGCCAGCTAGTTTGACCTATGCAGTGCTGAAGAGAGGAGACACCTTGCCTCAAAAAGGGTGGACGGGAAAGATCTACATTAGAAGTGTCTCTGACCTTTGTGTGTGTACCATGATATCCACACACACATGTACAAGCATGCACAAACACAAACACATGTACACACACACACACACACACACACACACACACACACACACACACACACAAAGACAATAAGATGCATCAGTTAATAACACATAAGAAAGACAGAACTAGGCCAGGTATAGTGGTATACACCTTTAGTCTCAGCACTCAGGAGGCAGAGGTAGGTGAATCTGTCAGCATTTCTTCTAGGCTCTGCCCATAGTTACCTGCCTGACTCAGTATAAAACTTCCTCCTCTCTATCTTGCTCTCTTGCTCTCTTACTCTCTTACCCTCTTCCCTCTGTCCCTTCTCTCCCCATCCCCCCCCTCCGCCCCGTGTTCATGGCCGGCCTCTATTCCTCTTCTCTCTCTCTCTCTCTCTCTCTCTCTCTCTCTCTCTCTCTCTCCCCCCTTTCCAACTCCCCTCCCCATGCTCTAAATAAACTCTATTCCATACTTTATGGTTGGTCCCCCAGGGGGAAGGAATGCCTCAACATGAGCCTGCTGAGGCTCACCCTTCCCCACACCATAGGGCACCTCTAACGAACATATTCTGGCTCCCTTTTCTTTTTTATAGAACACAACAGGATCTCTGTGAGTTCAAGGTCAGCCTAGTCTCCAGAGTGAGTTCCAGGAAAACCAGTGCTACGTAGAGAGACCTTATCTCAAAATAACAACAACAACAATAACAACACCCAACCAGGATTTAGATTTTTTTTAAAATAAAAAGTTAAGTTTTTATTATTAATTGTGTGTGTGTATGTGTGTGTATGTGTGTGTGTGTGTGTGTGTGTGTGTGTGTGTGTG